>OX457025.1:68692158-69292158 GCA_949752745.1 Protula sp. h YS-2021
TTTCCCACATTGTTTCTGAGGCCGCAGGTGATCAAAAACACCTTTTCAAAGTAGTAAACCGGATCATGCACAGATCAAAGCCTAATCCCATGCCCGAAACAACAAATCCGAGTGACCTACCAGATTTATTTCTTCAGTTTTTCAAATTAAAAGTAGACAGGATCCGAGAAAAGTTTCAAGATGATATTGAAAACGCATTCGATTTTGACAATTCCGCAAATATATTAGATAAAGAACATTTTCTTTTGAATTTCGATGCAGTTAGTGAGGAAGCTGTGGCAAAGATTATAGCAAATTCAAAACCAGTATCCTGTGAACTCGACCCTATTCCTGCGTTTTTAGTGAAACAATGCGCCACGGAACTTGTTCCTGTCATTACCACAATTGTAAACCTTTCTCTCAGGAATCATACTATGCCTGAGACTTACAAAAAGGCTTTAATACGCCCTTTGCTGAAAAAGCCCAATCTAGACAGGATTTTGAAAAACTATCGTCCAGTCTCAAATCTACCGTATATTTATAAATTGATAGAACAGTCCATCAACATGCAGCTTACAAAACACTTGGAGCAGAATGGACTACACGAAGTTCTTCAATCGGCGTATCGTGCCTATCATAGTCCAGAAACGGCTTTGGTGAAAGTTTTTGATAATATCCTGGGACAATTAGACAATAGACAAGCCGTATTTCTCACATTGCTGGATTTGTCGGCAGCCTTCGATACGGTGGACCACAGCATTCTGCTGCGAAAGCTGAAGCAAACTCTACGCATAGATTATCACGCCCTTAAATGGTTTCGTTCCTATCTCTCCGGTCGTTCGGTCCGCGTGTGCGTTAATGGCCGTTATTCAAAGGAGTCTCCAGTTGATTGTGCTGTACCATAGGGATCTATTCTTGGCCCTCAAAAGTATCTGGGATACACAATTCCTCTTGGCGCTCTCCTTCGGATTCTAGAACTGCATTTCCATTTCTTTGCCGATGATTCACAACTCTGGAAATCAGTTAACCCGAAATGTGTCAACAACCAGTTATTCTGTGACAGACACCTTCAACATTCCATCAACACTGTGGCGACATGGATGTTTAGCAATAAGCTGCAGCTCAACAAAGAGAAAACCGAATTCATTGTCATCGCAAGCGCAAAAAATCAAGGCTTAATTAGTGTTGACCATCTTGACTTAGATGGTGACATTGTTAACGCAGTCTCGAGTGCTCGAAACCTAGGTGTTGTGATAGACAATTCCATGTCCATGATAGACCATGTCAGTTACTTATGCAGGACTGGATTCTACTATCTGAACTGGATTTGGAAAGTCCGTAGCTGCCTCACAACCGAGGCAGCGAAAGCTATCACCCATGCTCTGGTCATAAGCAAAATTGATTACTGCAATTCCCTTTTAGTTAATCTCCCTGAATACACTATCCAACGGCTCCAACGATTGATGAATGCAGCAGCTAGACTGGTCACGTACCCCTTGCCACCATCATATCACACCCGTACTGAAACAACTACATTGGCTCCCTGTGCGTCAACGGGTGGAGTTTAAAGTTATAACACTCACCTACAAAGCGCTCCATAATGAAGCACCACAATATCTACGTGAGCTGCTGGTTGAGTACAAGCCAGCACGTAATCTGCGTTCAGCGGACTACCACACGCTCAAAATACCACGCACAAGACAGAGATATGGAGAACGATGTTTCAGTTATGCCGCTCCCACACTCTGGAATGCGCTTCCCAATGAAATCAAAACCACACCAACAACTGTTGAATTCAAGAAAAGATTAAAGACCTATATGTTCAAAAATTACTATGGATAAATCAAAATATTTAAATGCATGACTTTTTACAAGACAGTGATTGTTATACACGTGATTCTTTATCTTAGAAAATAGCAGTATTAATTTAAATCAAAATAGCAGTATTAATTTTAAATCAGTATTAATTTTAAATCAATGTGCGCTTAGTGGCTTCGCCAAAATAAGCGCTATACAAATGTTTAACGATTATAGAGATTATATAATCTGATATCCAAATTCAAGATCTCTCGGAAGTATTAAATATGTTTACCGTCACGAATAATAGGGTATTGGTCAAGTAAGGTTGTTTTCAATATGACTGGTTATTTGGCGGAAAAAGTGAATCCTTCCCATGCCACCTGTGTGATATTTCTGTGTCCAAGAATGTTCCTATGTAAGGAAAATATTGCAAAAGTCAAAATAACCATTAATTACAAAAACACCGACGTTTTAACATCTTCTTTGAAATCCTCTTTTAAATCCTTGATGCAGTAGAGAGGGCAGAGCTGAATTTCTACTTACAGATCTACAAAGGGCATCAAAAATGTGACGTATATTGAGAAAGTACTCGTTTTTTTAGTAATGACTTAAAGCATGATTGTGACGTCATAACTGAAAGTTCTTTTGTTGTTTGCGGGTATTATTTTCCCATGAAGACCCTTGAGTGGGACTTTTGGAACAGCCCACACAATTGAACGAGTCTACATGGGAAAATAATACCCGCAAACAACAAAAGAATTTTGAGTTATGACGCCACAATCATGCTCATCTCCATGACGTGTGTTTTCAATATCCAATCCGGAAAACTGAGTCGATTCTAGTGGATTGTTCTGGAGAATGTTGAGATCTACTTGAGAAAAAATGAAATCCGTGTCACTATCACATTTTTCAGTTTGTGATCCAGATTTTTCATTAATATCTTCTAAAGTTTCAGATAAACTTCTGTTTAATAAATCCGCAAAATCACATACCACTATTTTTTTCGAAATCAACATCCCTTAATATATTTTGTGTTGTAAAAATATCTTCCCAATCATCCATTTTCAGACGAAAATCTTCTGAGGCTCTAAAATTTTCATACTAACTTCTGTGTACCTATTGGGCATATGCTGAAAAATCACGTTCGCAAACCCTATATAGCTTTTTTCACACCTTGTATTTCTTTTGATATGCAATAAGCCTAATCAAGACCTGAATTTTGGGTTTCATACAAACTGGGAAAGGAGTGAAGCAGAACGGGTATTATTGGCAAAATCATGCTTTAAATCAGAGAAATCACTTAGGGGCGGGTATTCTGGGTAATAATACCCTCCTTCGTCGGGTATTATTTCACCCAGAATACCCTCACCTAAGTGATTTCTTTAATTCACAAGAGTTTGCCGATCACTGGCTACTTCGGCAAACGCGGATCACCAGTGAAACACAGCAGGTGTTTTGGATTAACATGTGACAATTTATATGCCTCTGATTGGACACTAATTAGGTCCATGATTTAAGGTCAATTCAAACAAGATGGAAGGAAAGGGGTGTTTAAAAGAAAAGATGAAATTATACTAGAAATCTCCCTTATGACGAGAGGTATGAAAGTTATTTTATGCTTGTTAACCTGTACAAAATGATATAAATCCACATATGCTGAATTCCATTGTGATTGTAAGTATGTGGATAAATGAGTTGTAAAATGTCGCGGATTGTGGATTGGAGCGGTATGAGGGACGGGTGACTGTTTTAATCTGCTTTGTTAGGTGCATGTCCGAAATCGTGCATGTTTTTCAGCAAACGAGCTGAGGCACATATCGTAATGTATCAAAATGCAAACGACCTGACGAAAACTTAATACATTGCTTAATAACAAATTTACGTATAATGAAAGTTAGGATTAGTGGTTAGGTTTAGGAAATAAAATTTGAAAGTATATTTTTCTTACTACTGTCCTACGAGATTAAAACTGCCTACAAAACCATGTGTTCCCCAGGTCTTTTGCACAGTAATTCATAGATATCACGCCCAACTTCAATTTTCACCATGCCTCAGGTCGTTTGCAAAGACACACGCCATCCGAAAAATTAAGGAGGATGTACGACAATTGTACGTATTACTTGAACATATTTTACCGCCGTAGATTTAAAGTAAAATTGTGCGCACTTGTACATATGCCTGCATCCGAAGTTGCACGCGCCATGTGACGTATACAGTCCTTGGTTTCAGTCCTCACATTTAAGGCGCCATACACACGGTGGTTCGGCTCTTTTTTTTTTTTTTTTTTTACTAATCTACGATTACAAGTGATACTTCAACTGCGATGACAAGCGAGCAAAACACACGTACACTGCTGAACATTAGAATAAGAACGCGTATGCTCTACGCACAATTGTTCATCAGAATTTCAACCCGAATGGGGCGATAATATGGCATAAGTCACTGAATGTTCCGAATAAAATGCGCAAAAATTCTGTTTTGACTGCAAACGGAGTAAGTTGATTGTGGTGGCTCAACTCTCCAGTTATATCGAAATACATATACCGGTATAAAAAAGTTGTCTTGAATGCATCTGACCTAACTTTGCACCACCCCTAGCTCCCATCCAAGGATGGCCACCGACCCTAGAAATCAGGGAATTCAGGGAAAAATGAATCGACATTTTCCAGTCAGGGGAAACTCAGGGAATTTGGTAATTCCGGCAAATCTCAGGGAATTTCATTTTTGAAAAATGCCAGGTTTTCCCGGGTATTTCCACGTATACGTTTTTCTTTTACAAACTTGGATAGATTTAGTAAGAATTTGATGAACGTTATATTTTTCTAAGCGTTTAAGAGAAATAGTGGGATACGTAGTCGATGATTATTGTTTTTCAACCAAAACATGTAAGTGTTGGAATTCTGGAAACCTGCGCTGTCAAAATTAATTGTATGGAAAATGTCTGGAAAACTCAGGGAAAAGACAGGGAATTTCATTTCGGATTCCAGGTTGCCATCCGAACTTGTAACTCAACAGTCGTTTTGTTCGTCGGCCACTTCCCATTCCTCTTGGTAGGGGGTTGGGAGGAGCGCTCACATTCAACTGGTTATAATGCATGTTTATGACTTCAGAACTACCCTTAATCGTGGAGTGCTATTTTTAGGCCCCAACCCTTCGGATTGGGGCCTATAGGTTTGGGGTGTCCGTCTATCCGTCATCGCGTTATACCCCTTTGAATTTGGGGGCGGTTGGGGCCTGCTCTTGTTTTACAAATACTTACTTGTTGAAATGAAATTACACCCCGTTTTTATAATCAATTTCAAAATACTAACCCCGTCTTTATAATCAGTTTCAAAATACTCTCCCCTTACTTTTCTAGGAAACGCAGAGTACAAATTGTACGAAATGTTAACTAAATATTTCACTCTACATGGGCCGCACCTGGCCGCGGCCCCCTTCTCGGCGTTCTTTTGGACACGCATGGTAACATATATGGCAGGGCTGGTATGAAATATTTCGAATGAAATATTTCTTGAAATATTTCACTGTAAAAATTTCAAAAATTTCACATCTTTGAAATTTTTAAATAAGAAATAAGTTGGACATCATGAATACCAAATACTGACGGATACCTATCCACGGACATTCATCTGAAGCTGTCAGTCAAACACTTCGTTTGGCATAACTCTACCAGTAAACAATGCAGCCACAGAAATCCTGCGTCACCTATGACTTTTGAGTAACAAAGCCAGCAGTTGCTGGCCTGTAGCACCGTTGACACATCAACTCCGGGTATCTGAGCGGGTGTTTCTAAGGGATGAGGAGAGAGGCAGGAGGGTTTATAGTAACTGCTGAAAGGGTGCTCACTGTTAACGGCACAGGGAAAGATGTCGGATATGTACACAATAGGTCAAAAATATAGCAGACAATATGTTAGCTAAACAAACAGAAGCAACTCACTCCCGGGTTTGCTTCAAGTTTAGCACTGTTTGAACAGTCACCCTTAATTCTGCAATTAAGCAGTGTTTCCCGCTTGAACGAGAAGAAGTTTTGCGTTTATCCGGTTTTACGATTAGGTGGTATGCAATTCTCCGTTTAAAAATACATAATTTTACGCAATCAACCGATTTATGCGTTTAACCGGTTTGCGATTCTCTCATTTTATCTGTCTATGCATGTGTGACTGGGGTATTTGTTAAATTAGACAAGCAGATATTACGCATAGCCTGGAAATGTGTTTTTTTTTCTAATGTGCTTTGAAAGATTTCAAAAATTTCAATATTTCTGAAATATTTCAAAAATTTCAAATTTCATGAAATTTTTAAAAATTTCGAAATTTTTACCAGCCCTGATATATGGTACCAAATGCCTCCCTGCCCCCCGGAGAATGACTTCCTTCGACTCGGCTAGTCCCAGGTGACTCCCACCTCCACAGAGGAGGGAGTAGTCCCAGGTGAAAGTAAAAGATACGGTGTTTTCAATATAACTCTTTATTATGCTACAAGTTACACATAATGTGAAAAAAACTGATTTAAACTGCTGCTACAAAGTAAAACAAATCAGGCAAAATGAAGTATAGGGCTTATTTAAAAAAAAAAAAAACTTTGGCAAGTACAAAATGAACACGTATCTTGTCTCTGCAGACAAAAGACTGTCCAATAGCAAAGGGCTGCGGTATTTTTGTGCATCTTGCACCAAAGAAAAAGGTGTGATCAAACAAAACAGAACTGATTGACTAAAATAACAATGCAGAAATTGGAATTATAAATGATATTACTCTGAGTTGTTACCAAATAACTAAAAAAACAAATTGCACTTGTTCATCGGAGGTAACTTTCGTCCCCGAATGCTCATGTGTGCTCATACAATTCACGCAAATTAGAGAATTTTTCCAAAAAAAAGTCCCGGGTCTAGGAAAAAAAAGGAAGGGGGTGGAAAACGTATCGGGCCTTTTGTGTCCTATTTCCCAAAAAAGGGGGATCCCCAATCCCCCCTTCTAGAATAATTACTTGCTATTGCTTGGAGAAAACTTCTAAAAATGTAAAATTTCTGTTCCCATCCAAAAATAATGACTGAGGTTACATACATGTAAATGTGTGTAAATAAGATTTTTTGTCGTATTCACACGAAGTATAACGCTTTTTTAAAAAAAAAAAAAAACTTTGACAAGTACAAAATGAATACGTATGTTGTCTTGTCACGTATTCACACACGTGTATTACAAACTATTAGTGTAATCAGGGAATACGCGTATTCATTGTGACTGTGAGGAAAGAGCAAATTCCCTAACACCTGGCTACTGACCAGCATTGAAATTCAGTAAGAAGTGTAACGGCATTAAGGTGTGATGGTGGCTGGCATTTCACACTGGTCTAGGACCGTCCCCCCCCCCCACCCGGACCAAACTGGACCGCACCAAAAGTTAATGGCAGTTTATACTTCCCTCAAGTTCATTTTTATTAAAAATTGGAGACCAGATGTGAATATTGCTGACAAAATCACTATCGCTCAGATTAAAAGAAAGGATTAAGTAAGGGGCGTTATGTTGGTGGAAATGTAAGACAAATTGAAGATGTTTTACATTACACATCTGAAAAAAAAAACAAAGCGGGATAGTAACTTACGTTAAATTTTAAAAAGCTTTTGACAATAGAGAGTGACCGTTTATTAATGTGTATATATTAATTTTGGAGCTCAAGATTTCACTCTGCAGATGATGCCACATGAGGTTTTTGTTGGGGGGGGGGGGGGGGGCTATGGTTCCGGGGAATTAAATCCAGAACTCAATTCACACTTTCTGAAAAAGCCAAATTACAGTCCGAAATGAATGCGCAAGAGATGTGTTTTCAATGCAGACCTGCGAGACAGGCAACATCGTAATTAAGCAGTGCTTGTTACATTATAAATTCGTCGAGTAGTTCACAAATATACCTGTAATAACAAGGCATCGTAGAGACCACAGCCCCTACCGGAATTGAAAATCCGAAAATCCGATCTCAGGTTAATCAGATATCAATGAACATTTTTTATTTCTTTTGGCAAAGGTTTATTAAAATGTTGATCTGCAGTAAAGCATCAAATTAGGGTTATACCCTGGACTACTTTTATACGCACTGCACCAATTTTCAGCCTACGGATTTGTGGGGCACAGTTTCAATAAATTTTCATTTTTTTCGAAATGTGGTTGCAGCGTGAAATAATGCTTTGATGTACGATGCAATACTCGATTTGCGTACGTGGCTTTGTACATTCGGGGTTCAATAGGTAACAGGTTCTGAGTTGACTTTCTTACGGTACGCAGTGGATATGTACATTCGGGGCCCAATAGGTAACAGGTTCTGAGTTGACTTTCGTACGGTACGCAGTGAATAAAGTTTAACCTCACCAAAAAAAGATGTGTTAGTTGGATGATCAGTTCGTATAGGGTCGAAATACACATGGAACCCATTTTTCATATTGCAGGACTTCTGTGAACAAGCATCTCACCCAGACGCCCAGAATAACGCAGATGCAATTAAGTGAGGTGACCAGTTCGCCACGCTGAAGGTTACGGACACAGCAGCCCCTTCCACACTAAGAAAGCTTGCAGAGGCTGCGGAGGTTCAGGAAATTCTTCAGATGCACGTTTCTTTGGTTCAACTGGTCCACAGTTAGTGTGGGAGATAGGCGCCGTGCAAGTTGATTCAGCCGTAACAAGTTAAAGCTTGGTGTTATTTAATTAATATTGGTTGCCCCACGGAGAAATCCCAGAAACTTTCACTCAGGGCCCAAATATACTTATTTCATCCCCCCATCCCGTTCCTAAAAAAGCACCTAAGTGATTACTTGCAGAGTACGATCGTTCCTATACCTCTTATTCCAATTGACAACGCCATAAGAAGCAGTCGTGCCAATGGCTATTGCAGTAAAACCATTTCTGATCTTGAAATCTGTCCTTCACGTTTATCAATTGACAGTGTTGAAGTGGGTTTGCGATTCTTCAGAGCACCAGTCCCAAATAATACGGTCATTACCTTTGAACCCCCCCCCCCCCCCCCCCGCCCGCAAAAAAAAATCACAAATGTTTTCTGGGTCTGAATACTGAGTAGTGGCCGTATGAACGGCAGCTGATACTTATTTGATGGTCGTAAAACCGGCGCTTGATACTCATTAGGGGTACTTGGGCAGCATGGCCGTGGGTCGCAGAAATTAAATGAGGTTCAGCTTTCAACAGAACGTTCATGAAATGAAATCTCGTTTAACTCGTTTTGTGCAACATGGTTGATATCAGCAAGAAACTTTCATTTTTGATACAATACTAACGCGATGTTAGCACCGGTTAGCCTTTTGGGAAATAGCACCATTTCTGGAAGAGATTCTATTAAACCTGTTTAGTTTCGGAGATAATTGAGGATTCGTCGGTCTATAGAAACGAAAGTCACACTTTATGTCCACCAAAAAGTAAAACGTCTAATAGCATGCTCCTGCGCGTGGGTTAGATATTTTACTTTTTGTGCAGTTTACAATCCGGTCATTACATATAATGCTGCGGGTACAACCGGGGTACCCCAACATATATGTTTAATGACTGTACTGGAGGTATTCCCGGTATGCCTCTCTATGTGTCGACTCCAGAGATATCGTGTAGGGATCAAACTTGAGCTGAAGTTTGGTATAATACATTCATAATGCAGGTCTAGCGGGGCCAAAGCTTAAGCTAAAGTTTGGCCCCAATTATATGGTATAATGGGTTCATAGCGAGCTCTCGGCATCGTAAAGTGTGATTTTTATCTCCGTAAACTGACGAATTTTCAATTGTCTGTCAAACTGGAAAGGTTCACTAAAATCTCTTTCAAAAATGTTAAATATTTCCCAAAAAGCTAAATAATGTTTACATCACGTTGGTATTGCAAAAAAAAAAAAAAAAATGAAAGTTTCTTTTTTTTTTTTGCCTGATATCAGTTGTTTCGTTAAATACGCTTTCTTTCTTGTTCTGACTTCCAAACGACCTGGTCCGTAAACTTATCCCGCTTCATTGGGCATAAACGGGGCAAATCAGTGCCAGATCTACCCTCAGTGGCCTTTTACTAAAAAAAAAATCCGCTTTTGTGACATGCAATGTCTACTTTTAGGATAGGGGTGGCGGTTTAAATTTCAGTGCCCATGTTGAAGCAAAACTGAAGTGGCACTGAATTCAGTAGATTTGATTTATGACACTTCTACAAAAGTGTCGTCATTCCTTTTGTGAAAACTATAAATACACCACATTCAGAGAGAATTAGCTTACTGTAAATAACGAAAGCCAAAAAAAATAATAATAATAATATTTTAAAATAGGTTTTGTCTTGGAAATGCAACAACCAAAACGAGTGCATAAAAAAATTGACCTCGGTAACCAGTTTATGGTTTTCTTTTGCTCTCTGTGAGTCAGCGTTTCTGGGATTACGATGGGCGCTCCATTTTACTTAATTCATTTCATATGCACTTGGAACAGACTTAATAAAAAAATGTGTGAAAATGTTTAATTTCAGCAAAGTTGTGACATCAGTAACAATCACATACAAGGAAATAAGAATGGCAAACCGTAAAATTGTAGGAAAAAGAATTTATAAAAAAGTGTATTGTGCAGTCGTAAAGAGTAAATAGTAACATTGTTAATTTAATTAAAAATGTTTTAAAAGTGTATTATGCTGTCGATTTGTCATTTGAGACATTTCGACACAGATGTTCTGTTCAGTATTTCAGTTATACTAGTGCTTCTGTGAACCCCTCCACTCACCCCCACCCCCTTATTGCAAGGTCCTGCATTGTAAACGTGGAAAGCGGCGCGAACGCATTCACGAGACGCATGTGCGGCTTCGCTAGGTTTGATTGGATAATGAAGGTACCGTCAGTCTGATTTAACAAAAGTTTAGCTTTTGCATGAGTAAATATTGCCAAAAAAAATAAATAAATAAATAAATAAGTAAATAAATAAAAAAATCTAAAGTAAATAAGACTAAAATAATGATATGTAAAGAAGATTATCAGTAGCTGACGCGTATTGCTTGGAAGTTGCTGTTGAAATTTTGAATATTTTATGGTTTTGGTCTGATATGAAGTGAGCAGGATGGAGGTAGGGTTACCTAGAGATGGGCAATATGTAAATACAAAATTGTTTGATTAAATTTCACACACACACACACACGAAATGTGTTTATGTAGCTTCTTCATCTTGAAAATTTAGCTATGATTATGCATCCAAAGTTCCGCTCAACCACCAATTTTTTTTCAGACAGTTAAAGAGTAATTGATTGGGAGAGAAACGACAAGAACAGACTTAAAATTAATAGTATTAAAATTCGCTTTCCAAATTTTAGTGTTCAAAGATCCTTCTAAATTAATTCCTACCATTCCAAGACTGTTCATGGGTCATTAAAATTCCATAAGTAATAGCCTTAAAGATGACACCCTTGAAAGCACTATGTCCGATTAAAAAAGGGTTCGAGCTTTAATCTTTTAAATATACTGACATGAAAATGTTTTGAGCTCCGCCATTCCGTCATTTTTCTAAGAAAGACCCACGAAGGAAAGACCATCTAGTCTAGATTGATAATAACAAACAATGCGTTGACCTTTGGCTCCTGCATCAATGCAATGTAAAAAAAAAAAAATGTCCAGTTTCATGGGGATTTTAGAAAGAACGTAACCAACGTTGACCAACCGGTTTTGGGCGAGATATATTGTCGAGTTGACCACCACCCGCTGCTGGGAACTGTGTTCATTCCTTGCTTTTCCTTATTGTGCAAATGAAAGTTTTCTCCCAAAATGCGTTTCGAACATTCCATTTTCAGCCCCCAGCCAAAGCTTGGCTATTGCTATCGATCCGTCCCGTTCGTCTGTTCGTCTGTAAACAGTTGTGCGCTGAACTTTGGCGCGCAGCATTTTTGTGTGAAGCCTTTGTACTATAGGTTTGAAACATCGTGCATTGAAAGAATATGTTGCAAACCGCTTTATTAATACAAACACACAACCACATTATTAATACAAATAAGTAATTTATGATCTGTTTTGCATTAAACCTTATGATGTTTGGCGTTAAAGTGCCCAACAAAAATAGAGATAAAAGACTTTTATAAGCCACTCCTCCAACTGCAATTAAAGAACAGCTCAAGCACTAACTTCTACCTGTGATTATTACTTGAAAGCCAAATTCACTCATGCAATCAATAACTCTTAGGAGACCCTTTCATCGATAATGGAACTCCAATTGCAATTAAGGAAGCTGATCATAGAAGCACTAGTACTTATGAGCATGACTTAAAAGCAAAATTAACTCTTATAATCAGCAACTCTGAAAAAAACTCATTCATCAATAACGAAGTTCCAATTGCAATTGAGGAGGGTTACATCTTGTTTGTACACGCTAGGCTAGGGTGACATCTCGAGTTACATTTTACCTCTGCTTTGAAACACTTACATCTGTTTGTTTGACACCGTTTACTACCAGCACAATTGCACTTCACAAACCCCTGTCCACCACACGTTGATTCATACTGAACTGCTTGCCTCAGTGAAAGTTCTACATTTAACTTTACGTCGTTTCGGTAATCAAACCGAACAAGCACAGATCAAATCGATTTATTCCAGAGAACCCGAGGCAGATCGAATTAAGTGTATTTATGTTTATTGCATTGTTAAATTGCAATCACCTTTCAGCAAATACCACTGTCTTAGAATTGTATAATTTGTACGACTGCTTTCTTATAAGAAGATCACAAGTCATGAAGCTTGCAATTAAAGTTCTGCGATCTACGATCACGGAAAGTAACACTAGCATGGAAGTGCAATCAATGTGCTTCAAATGACATTTCAATGAAAACAATGTCTTTTATTATGGGCTGTGATAATACTCAATAAAAACAGTACTTTAGCTTCGTCAATCATTTCTCGGTAGAATTTTCTCGGCCTAAAATCAGCGAATCTATTAGATCCTCTAAAATTTTCAGATCTACAGATTCGCTGAAATTTTCAGCGGATCTATAGATTCGCTGATTCTACAGATCCGCTGTAACATATATTCAGATATTAAGAAGTTTGACCACAGCATCAAGTATTGGCCTGATCGCACATTAATCGCCGTCGCTGTTAAGCAGCCAAAACTTAATTTCAGAAACAAAGATGGATACCAAGAAGCCAAGACTTTGTCCTTGTCACAATCCAGTTTGGACTGCATCGCCATTTATTTACAGATTTTAATAGAACTCATATGGTGAAGTAGGCTAAGATCCTCGGTTATGACATCTTACGCTTCTGGCATCGATACTACGGTCTTCTTTGTCACACAGCATATGATTGAACTATTTCTCGCTGATTGCTGTTGGATAACCTATCTTGGTCACATGACAAGTCGCCAGCCAGGTTTTCTTGATTCCATCTTCTGCCTTTATTTCTGATAACTGTGTGTCCAAGCATGATATTGGCTAGTGTTGGATGATCCTACAGAAGCAGTGGTATGTCAGCGATCCTATCGTGTTAACAACATTTACACCAGTCGAGGCACATGGGATCAAATCCCCAGCGTGTTTTGCATGTATTGTGTGTTTCTTTTTCAGGAAAAAAAACTTCGCTGCTGAGAATTAAGAATTTCAGAGACGTCGGCGTCTACCACTTTATTTTTTTTATTGCAGCATTATATTGAGACCTCGTCATAGTGAACTGGATGGTCATATGATCTCAGAAAAGTGGTGAACCTGTGTTATGTCTTTTTTCTGGTTTTGGCGCGTACCATCTGCAGTTATTGCATTCTTCTTTTTCAGTTCAACCATTTTACTTCATCCAGAACAATATTCATCTGAATATAAGCGAATCTTTTCGAGAGTGTCAGTTTTGTTTTCCTGCAGACTTGTTAGAAGGGGTTTTTACTGCTCAGTTCCTGCTTGTTCGGTAGGTAAAGCTATTTGTAAGGTTACTTAAATGCCCCACAGATTGGGTCGGAGGTTAGATTGCTTTTACTTACCACCGAATTGTAAAACAGTCTCACTTTTCGGTTCCATTAAACGTTGCTATTAGATCCAGATTGATCTGTTTAGGAAAACGGACCAATTCCTTTCAGTGATAGTTATTTCATTTCTGAACCCACTGGCAGAACTGTATGCAGTTCTTTTGGAGCTATTGCACTTCAAGCTGTACGTTTTTAATTAATCCTGTACGCTCCGGAGAACACACTATGTGACATAATGTGCTTCGGTTGACAAGTGTGTGTGTTTGGGACCACGATACTTCCCGGACCTGATACAGAAATCAAGGTTCCAAAGCAATCCAGTGTGTGCTTCTTGAAATAAAGACCGATTTTGTTGCAGTTGATGCAACAAAACCAATGTTGCCTTATCGCTTTATGTTCCAGCAGTTTCTTGCTGTTCACACACCGATTTCAACTCTTCACTATTCCAATTTGTTAACATTTAGTCATCGTCGAAGATCATATCTCAAGCACTGAGATGAGACGGTTGATACGGAGAATTATTGGATTAATAAACATGAAACTCAAGTTGAAATGATCCAAGATCTAGCCGGAACAGTTGTATTACCTTCTGTGTCCCGTTTATTCTAGTGAAATGGAATAGGAATATGTGGATATTCAATTTTGGGTAAATTAAACGAGATTAGGGCTGCAATGAAATTTAGAACTCAATATATGTAATGTAATGTAACATTTTCTATAGCGCTTATTCAACCAGTTTGCTCTAAGCGCTGAACATATCAATATATTTAATCTAAGGTATCTAAAAAAATGTATCTGGAAAAAATAATGACAATAATACTTTCAACTAAAAGCTATAGCAATCAAACTAAAACATTCTTTCAACAAGGTGATCATAATCATAAGCGTCTTTAAAGAGATGCGTCTTTAATTTCTTTCGAAAGGTTACTAAGTATTTTTCCAAATTTTTGGGGCCGATACCGCAAATGCGCGATCACCACACTGTAATTTGGTTTTTGGAATGTCTAGAAGTAATTGGGATTCCGACCTCAGAGATCTTTTTGGTTTATGGATCACTAAAAGCTCTCAGGTAGGTTGGTTGATTTGTCGCAAGCACCCTAAACGTCAGTACTGCAATTTTGAAT
Source organism: Protula sp. h YS-2021 (assembly GCA_949752745.1). Classification (NCBI taxonomy): domain Eukaryota; kingdom Metazoa; phylum Annelida; class Polychaeta; order Sabellida; family Serpulidae; genus Protula; species Protula sp. h YS-2021. The sequence continues at coordinate 68,707,003 of OX457025.1, forward strand.
ATGATTCGAGATCGAACAGGAAGCCAGTGGAGTAGAATTAAGCCATCACGGGCATGATCATGCTCATGTATGTTTGGATTTGAAGCCCCACTTCGAATAGAATTGAAGCACATTTTGTTAGAAATAAAAGAAAATGGTCCAAATATTTGTGACGAGTTCAAAGATTTTAACGTTTTCAGGAGATGTGACCTGTCGAGGGTTTTCAATTCGTTCAACAAAAATAGCAGAGAAACCTCACGGTGTTAGCAGTTGACTCTGACGGTAGAGTTTGATTTGCATTCTGCGCAGAGTAACTAACTACTGTATTATACGTTCATTACCAGATATCTGGTATGAAGAAGCCAGTGTTCGGTTCTCTCGAAGGCTGTGTGATCAATATGAGTGCACATTCTTCCGCAGGCTGTTTGATCAGCATGAGCACCCTTTCTCCGCAGGCTGTTTGATCAGCATGAGCACCCTTTCTCCGCAGGCTGTTTGATCAGCATGAGCACCCTTTCTCCGCAGGCTGTTTGATCGTCAATGGGAGTGCACGTTCTCCCGCAGGCTGTTAAATGATAAATATGAGTGCACGTTCTCCCGCAAGCTATTAGATGATCAATATGAGTGCACGTTCTCTGGCAGGCTGTTAGATGATCAATATGAGTGCACGTTCTCTGGCAGACTGTGTGATGATCGATGTGAGTGCACGTTCTCTCCTTGTTGTTTCATGATCAATATGTTTGGTGATCATTGTGACTGCACGTTGTCCTGCAGGCTGTATAATCAGTATGTTTGATGATCAATGTGAGTGCACGTTCTCCGCAGGCTGTTTGATAATCAATATGAGTGCACGTTCTCCTGATGTGTGGTCAGTACGAGTGCCCATTCTCCCGGAGGCTGTATGGTAATCAACGATTGCACTTTCCCTCGCAAGCTTTGTGATCAGTGTAAGTGATCGTTCCCTCACAGGCTGCATGATTAGAAAGAGTGAACAAAATGAGGCGGTCAGGTGATCAGTTTAACGGCAAATTCACAAGCTGTTGGATGGATGTATGGTGGCACATGCGAGAGGCTTGTGCAGATGCTGCAGCTCTTACGCGTTACTTTTGGTGATAAAAAATGACTTTTAACTTTGCGTTTTGATGATGAAACTGAAAACAAAGTGAGGTGCACAATTTCAGACAAAACAGTGAATAATTTGTGCGAAATTTGGTTGTCCTGGGGCCAGTATGGTCAGAGGAGTAGTGAAGGCAAAATGGCGGACGGGTAAAGAAAAAATTGGTGTGAAACATTGGCTCCGTACGGCTTCAGTATACTTGTTGGAAGCCTTCTACTCTCCAACGGTAAAAGCACCATGGAAATTTCTCACATGACTGGCCATGAACTATCAACTACCAATACTGGGTTTATTGCTGATTGAAATTACGAAAAGGCAAGCACAGCACAAAAAAGTGACAGATTTTTGACAATCCATAAAATAAGTGTGATAGGATCTGGTCGTAACATTTGTGCCACCCCAGATGGTAGCTGCTGCCTCTATTTGTTAGGAAACATAAATTGGGTTCAAGATCTTAACCCGTCAACTATGTTGTGCTGGTGGAAATACCAACAAATTGCAGTCTGAGCCAGGGATCCAAATGTAGACCAGGCTCAATTTTGTTCCCGTACAAGAGGCAGGGACTGTGAGCCATCGGCTAATGACTTAAGCTATGGCGTCAAAGATGCACGCCGGACGCACTCTTTGTGAAGGAGGAAAGTCGTTTTGGCACCAATATGCACTCCAGCGTAAGCTAACTAGAAAATACAGCTGTCATAGGCATATGGTATGTAGCATCTTGAAAAAGGCTGAAACAGACAATGTGGCAGGTTCGTAGGACCGTCGTTCTAACTAGGAGGACCGGGTGATTGGTGGGCGGATGGGTGTGGTGGGTGTTATAGGAGGGAGGAATAGGTTGTAGAGGTCTTCGCAAAGTTCGCGGTCAGGTCTTGGTTTCAGTTTGTGGTTTTTCTTCGGTGACCAAAAACAGATCCATTTTCTTTCTGCCCTCCCGAATTGTTTTGACTGATTTTCAATATGCTTTGAATTTGGATCTGCTTTTGGTTGTTTTGTTTGTGCTTGTTCTCGTGGATGGTAGATTTTCTGTTTGTTTCAGTCTTTTTCAAGATGTGTATACCATTGACTTGACGGCATTGCAGTACAAGTTTATCGCTGAGCACTGGGCATACCCTACCAGGTCAGTGTCGTTTCAAGGCTGAATCTATATCACGGTTCTTTTGTCGTACCAGTCGTTAGAGAATCTTCATGTGTACGTGCGTACTTTCGCATTCAGCTCAGCCTTGTAGTGGTCATACTGACACTGATATGCATAGTCATGTGCCTGATCTGCACCTGATATGTAGAGCTGTGTAGATGATCTGCACTTAATATGTATAGTCCAGTACATGATCAGCGACTGATAGGTAGAGCCGCGTACCTGATCCACACCATATATGAAGAGCCCCGTGCCTGATTTGCACCTGATATGAAGAGCCGTAGAATGTGGAGTGTAGTCTTGAACCTGAGCTGTAACTGATATGTAGAGTCGTGTACCTAATCTGCGACTTATCTACAGTCTTCTACATGATTTTAGATTGCTGTGTAGAGTCGAGAGCAATATCGAATATTACGAGCCATTTACCTGATCTGGGCCCCATTTGTGGGTTCGGGTATGTGTCCTGTAACTAGGTAGAGCGGTACCGTTTTTACCTGCTGTGATATCATGAGCCATGTATCTGAACTACGCTCCATGGATAGAGCCGTGTGCCTCATCTGACATTGGTCTGTAGAACCGTGAACATATGATCTGCGGCTGATAGAGTCGTGTACCGGATTTCAGACTGATTTATAGAGCCGTGTACCTGGCCTTACCCTGATATGTAGAACCGCGGACCTTTTCTTACACTGATACGTTTGTGCCTCATCTGCACCCGATCTGTTACTAACTGGTAGAGTCGTGTACCTGATTTGCTGCTAATGTGTAGAGCCGTGTACCTGTTCTGATAGCGATATGTAGTCTTGTACCCAGTCTGACACTGATATGTACCTGGCGTGTACCTGATCTGCGACTGATATGGAGAGTCGTGTACCTGATCTGATATGAAGAGCCATGTACCTGATATGTGCCTTTGATATAGAGCCGTGGTCTACCTGTTCTGATACTGATATGTAGAACTTTCCTGACCATACAGTGATATGTAAATGCCTGTACCTGATCTTCACCTGATATGGCGGGTGGTGTACCTGATCTGCGACTGATATGTAAATCCTTATACCTGATCTGACGCTGATATATAGAGCCTTCTCCGTGCTCGAAAAAAAGCGATGTGCTTTATTTCCGCACCATATGTGTGGCCATGTACTTGCTGTGCCGTACCTCATCTGATAGTGATGTGCAGAGTCGGATGTCTGATCAGCTACTGATGTGTAGAACCATTTTCCTGACCTGATACTGATATGTAGAACCATGAAAGTGACGTGATATGCGACTGATATGAAGAATCGTGTACCTGATCTGTGACTGATGTGTAGAGCAATGTACCCGATATGTGCTCGATATGTGGAACCGTATACATTATCTCTGCCTGATGTGCGGCACTGTGCACCGCATCTGTGCCTGATATGGCTGAGTTCTACATACCTGATCTTGGCCTAGTATGTAACACTGCGTGCCTGACTGGGTTTGATAGCGCTTTGATCTACCTATGTTCGTTTTCTTATGCTGTTTGCTGTCCTTTTATTGATATGCCTCTTATGTGTTGAGTCGCATACCGCTTATGCTTTTGACGTAAAGTGCGGTATCTTCGCCTGATGTTTTAGCTCGCGCAGGAGATTTGCTACATAGATGTAACGCTGTGCATCTGAATTGCACCTTATTTGTAGTGTCCGTGATCTGCCAGTGATGTAAAGTGCCTGATGTACGCCTGATTTTCAGTGCTAAATGTGTGATGTCATGTACTTGTGATTTGTAATGCCCGTTCTGATCTGCAAATAACATGTAGAGCCATATACCTGATGTGACACGGATATTAGAGCCGGATGCCTGATCTGCACTTTGCCAGGTCTGACACTGATATAGAGAGCCATATACCTGGTCTGCGACTAATATGTAGGGCCGTGTGCTTGTCCTACAGCTAATATGTAGAGCCGTTCCACGGCTGATCTGCTATTGATATGTTGAACCGTGTTCCACAGCTGATATTGTGATGAAGAATCGTGTACCTGATCTGCTATCCATATGTAGAGTCATGTACCTGATCTGCTGTTGATGTGTAGAGCCGTGTACCTTATCTGGCTCTGATATGAAGAACTGTATAGGTGCTTTTTTGTGATTCTGTAGATTCTTGTGCCTGATCTGATACTGATATGTAGAGTCGTGTACCTGATCTAAGCAAGTGGAACCATGTCACTGATTGGATATAAAGAGTCATGTACCTGATCTGCGTCCTATATGTAGATCCATGTACCTGATCTGCGTCCGATATGTAGGGCCGTGTGCTTGTCCTACAGCTAATGTGTAGAGAGACGTTCCATGACTGATCTGATACTGATATGTAGGGTGGTGTACTTGATCAGCTGGTAGTGAGATGAAGAGTTCGTGTGCCCGATCTACTCCCCATATGTAGAGCCATACGCCTGATCTGCGCCGATATATGGAACCATGTACTTGATCTGCTAGACTGCTACTGATGTGTAGTTATATACTTGATCTGCGGCTGATGTGTAGAGCCGTGTACTTTATCTGCCTCTGCTATGAATCTGCCTCTGCTATGAAGAACTGTGTACCTTATCTGTGATTATGTAGATTCGTGTGGCAGATCTGTGACTGATATGTAGAGACATATACCTGATCGGATATAAAGAGCCACGTACTTGATATGCGCTCCATATGCAGAGCCGTGTGTCCGACTTGTTACTGGTATATGGAGCCGTGTACCTGATTTGCCGCTGATGTGCAGGGCTGTGTACCTGTGCTGATACGATATGTAGAACCGTGTACCTGATCTAAACCTGATATATAGAGTCTTGTACCTATTCTGCAGCTGATATATGGAGTCGTGTTCCTGATCTCAGACTGATATGCCCAACTTAGTTATAGAGCGGTACTGCACATGATCTGATAATGATATGTTGAACAGTGTTTTAGACCGACACTGATGTGTAGAGCCCTGTACGCGCTCTGCGGCCTAAAACCACGGCCGTGTTTCTGTACTGGTGCTAACATGTAGAGCCGTGTACGCGATCTGCCACTGATATGTAGAGTCTTGTACCTGATCCCACACTGATTTGTGGAACCGGAAACCGAGTTCTTTGCCTCATCTTCGCCCCCATATGTAGAGCCGTGTATTCGATCTGATACTGGTATATGTAGAGTCATGTGGCTGATATGTGGAACTGTGTACACACTGGTGTAGAACCGTGTTAACGACCTGATACTGACAGGTGTCCTCGTATACCGGTCTGCGACTGATATGTAGAGCTGTGTACCTGATCTGATATGAAGAGTTATGCACGTGATCTGCGCCTAATATTGAGAGCCGTACTGTACTTGAACTGATAGTGATTTAGAACACTGTTTCCCATTTGACACTGATATGTAGAGCCCTGTACCTGATCTTCATCTGATATGAAGAGTCGTGGGCCTAATTTTAGAGTGATGAGTGTAAAGTGTAGTCTTGTACCTGATCTGAGACAGAGGTAAAGCCATGTACCTGACCTGGGCCCAATATGTGGAGCCGTTCCATACCTGATCTGATACTGATATATAGGGTAGTGTCTCTAATAAGCTACTGGTGTAGAACTGTGTTCTAAACCTGTTGCTGATTTGTACCAAGTCATGTACGTGACCTATGACTGGAGTATACAACAGTGTGTCTGATCTTCTTGGAGTAGAGCCGTGTGCCTAATATTTAGAGCCTTACTCTTCCTGATCTGAACTGATGTGAGACCATGTACCTGATGTAAGCCCTACATCTAGAGATGCAGTCTTTTGCCAGATCTGAGACTTGTTTGATGAGTTCATTGATAAACTCATCACTGACTACCCTTGGTAAAAATGAACCAAAAACAAAGACTGATTCGTACTGAAGTATTTAATTTAAATATATAAGTTCTTAATACTCATTTATTTGAGTAAAATATCTTGTACAAATAGACGCTGTCAGAATGGTATGTAGAGCTGTGTACCTGGTCAGATATCAAGAGCCATGTACGTGATCTGCGCCCCATCATGTACGGATTGGTACTGTAGTGGTGGACCGAGTGGTACACCTGATCTGCGTCCCATTTCTAGAGTTGTGCACCTGATCTGCGACTAATGAATTCTGTACTTGATCTGCGACTGATGTGTAGTCTTGTGTTTGATCTGACGCTGATATATCGAGTTGTGTATGATCGGATACAAAGAACCGTGTACCGGATCTGCACCCCATATGTAAGGCAATAGCTGTACTGAGTGGTGTACCCGATCTGCGACTGATATGCAATCTTGTACCTATGATATGTGTGCAATATTGGATATAAAGAGCCCAGCACCTGAGCTGCTCCCCGTATGAGGGTTTTTGCACCTGTCCTATGAATATGTAGAGCCGTACCGTATAAGTAAATCCGTGTTCCTCATCTGACAGTGATTTATAGAACCGTGTATATGATCTGCGATTGATATAGAGTCGTGTTCGTGATGTCACACTGATTTGTAGACCATGTACCTGGTCTGATACTGATGTGTGTGTTTTATGCCTTATCTGTGCCCCACACGTAGGATCATGTACCCGATCTGTTCTGATTGGTAGAGTCGTGTACCTGAGTTGCAGCTAATGTGCAGAGCCGTATACCTGTTCTACTAGCGATATGTAGTCTCGTACGTAGTCTGACACTGATATATACTTTATCTGCGTCTCAGACCTAGAGCCGCAGTGTACCTGTTCTGATCCTAATATGTATAACTGTCCTAACCTGACAGTGATATGTAGAGTACAGTACCTGATCTACACACGATATGGCAGTCCGTGTGCCTGATCTGCGACTGATTTGTAGAGCCTGATATGTGATCTGACGCTAAGTTATGTGGTATGTGCTTTATCTGCGCCTCATATGTAGGGTGCCGTCTGTGCCTCTTAAGCAGAGCCGTGTACCGATCTGCTCCCTCGTTTTAGAACAGTGAATCTGATCTGCGACTGATATGATCAGTGTGCCTGATGTGACTGATGTGAAGAGCAGTGTACCCGATTTGCGCTCGATGTAGAGCCTGAAGTGCAGTGCTGTGGGCCGCATCTGTTACTGATGTGGAGTAGTACGTAACTATCTAGGCCTAGTGTGTAACACTGCGTGCCTGACTGGGTTGATACGTAACACTTTGAACTTGTTGCGCTGATATTGGGGCTATGTACCTGATTTGACACTGAAATGTAGAGCCTTGTTCCTGATGTGACACTGATACGTAGACCCGAGTACCTGGTCTGACACCGATGGAAGAGCTATGTACTTGATCTGCGGCTAATATTTAGAGCCATACTGTACCTAATACTGATATGTAGAAGTGTTTCTGACCTGATACTGAAATGTAGAGCCCTGTACCTGATCTGCGTCTAATATGGAGGGCCGTGTACCTGATCTGCGCGTGATCTGTAGAGCCGTGTACCTGATCTGAGTAAGTGGAACCGTTTCACTGATATAAAGAACATGTACCTGACCTTATCTGTCTTGATAAGCTATTGTTATGTAGAACCGTGTTCTTCAGCTTAGAGTGACATGAAGAGTCGTGTGCCCGATCTACTCGCCATATGTAGAGCCATACGCCTGATCTGCGCCGATGTGTAGAACTGTGTACTGGTGTGTGGTTATGTACTTGCTCTGCCGCTGATATGTAGCCTTGTACCTTATCTACATCAGATCTGAAGAGCTGTGTACTTCATTTGCGATTATGTAGAGTCTTGTGCGAGATCTGCGTCTGATATATTGACAGATGTACGTGCTCGGATGTAAGGAGCTATGTACTTGATCTGCGCTCCATATGTGGAGCCGTGTGTCCGATTTGTTACTGGTTGCCTCTACTATGCACAGCTGCATTGAAAGAATTATGTAGAGTTGTGTAACTGATCTGCGACTGATTTGTAGACAGGTTTACCTGATCGGATATGAAGAGCTGTGTACTGCGCTCCATATGCAGAGCTGTGTATCGATTTGCTACTGGCATATGGAGCCGTGTACCTGATTTGCCGCTGTTATGCAGAGCGGCACTGATAGAAGTATGTAGAGTTGTGTAACTGATCTGCGACTGATGTGTAGAACCATGTTTATGATCTGAACCTGATATGTAGGGCCTTGGTGTTGAGCGTCTATTTGCTGATATGTTGAGTCGTGTTCCTGACCTCCGACATATGCAGAACCGCACACGTGATCTGTACCTTAGATTCAGAGCCGTACAGCACACGATCTGATAATGATATGTAGAACAGTGTTCCCGAGTGACACTGGTGTGTATCTGATCTGCAACGGATATGTAGAGTCGTGTACCTGATCTGACACTGATTTATTCCCCACAGGGGGAATATATACGGTCGACCGCGTGTCTGTCGGCCTGTCGGTCGGTCTGTCATCAAGAGCTTGTTAACACGGTAACTTAAACTCCTGCAAGGATTTTAATGAAACTTGGTATGTAGCTTCTATGGGAACAGACACAGATCGGTATTGTAAATGGGCCAGGTTCGTCCAAGGAAAATGGACCAGCTGGAAAATTTTAGCTCTTGATTGACTATTGATGGCCGTGTCTAACTGATGGGGGGGGGGGGGGGGGTAGGCAGGGGCTGTTGGGAATGTGGGCTGTGCATACTGCTCTAGTTTGAAGAGCCGTGTAACTGCTCATTCACTGATTTGCCACTGATATGTAAAGTCTTGTGCCTGATCTGATAATGCTATGTAGAGCCGTGTACCTAATCGGATATAAAAAGCCATGTAGTTGGCCCGTACGAAGAATTAACCGATATTTCACCCATAAATAACCCATATTATGACCGTAAAATTAAATTTATGGCTTATTTACAGCCAGACACGTAAATTAGAGTCGTGTACCTAATCTGCGGCTGATCCGCAGTCTTGTACCTGATCTGCGCCCCACATTTGAGTTCATGTACCTGTCCTGCAACTCTGTCGAACCGTACCATGTAATGATCTGATATAAAGATTATGTGCCTGATTTATGCCTCATATGTAGAGCCCGATCTGACACTTATTGTAGGCCTAGTTCTTAGCTCATGGACCTTTTGTGATGTTAATTTTTGGAGTCCTGTAGAACAGTGTTCATGATCTGCGAGTTGTGTGCCTAGTCTTAACACTTATGTAGAGACGTGTGCCTGATCTGATATGAAGAGCCGCGTACCTGATCTGCGCCCGCTGTGTAGAGCTGTGTTCCTGATCTACAGCTATATCTGGAGCCGTGTATGTGATTTATGACTAGTGTGCCAGCCTGTGTATCTGTTCCGATGCCATGTAGATCTGTGTACGTGATCAGTCGGTTGTGTAGACCCGTGTCCCTCATCTGAACCCCATATGCACAGCCGTGTAGCTGATCTACACCTGATATGCGGACCCGTCTACCTGATATACATGTGATATGTGGAGCCATTTACATGATCTGCGACTGATATGTAGAGTTGTGTCCCCTGTCAGATATCTGTACCCAATATGTAGTGTCGATTACCTTATCTGAGACTGATATCTGCCGACGCCTATCTGAACAGCCATAAAGACATAAAGAGCGGCGTACCTGATCAGTGCCTAATATCTAATATGTGGAAACCTGCTATGCCTGATGTGATGCTGATATGCAGAACCATGTTCCTCACCTGACATCGATGTGCAGAGCCATGTACTTAACTATGCCCTATGCGTAGAGCCGTGTACCTGATCTGACCCTGATATCAAGAGCCGTTTTCCGGATCTACCACCCATATGTGAAGTCACGTACCTGATGTGCGCCACATATGGAGAGCCATGTACCTATATACAGGATTGATGTGGGGATCCGTTAGCTTATTCTCATATTGGGTTGTACCGTGTACCTGATTTGCGACTGATCTGCCATTCTGCTGCACGTCCGCAGTGTTTTGTACCATATCAGCCCCCAGGACTTGTATAATGTACCAAATTTGCGGCTGATATGCAGCGCCGTGTACCTGATCTCCAAGTAATGTTCCGTGTTTAGATTACGTCATATTCTGTTTTTACTTGATCTGTTGCTGATCTGATCTGCGTCTTATGTGTGTTACTGATCGGCCTATTTGAATATCACCATAAAGTAAATTTTATCGTGATATATATATTGCCATATGCCTGGCTTACGGCTGATGTGAAGTGTCATGAACTTTATCTGTGGATGGTGTGACTTTAAAATTTATGTTAATGTTCTGTTTGGTTTGCTGTTTGGTTTGCCCGAGCTGTGCTGTGTTTACTTGATCTTGCTGTGATGTGTAGTGTTGTGTACCTGACCCGCTGCTGATGGTCCCATTTTAATTATGTTAGGTAACATTGTGTCATCAATCTTTCCCTGATCTGTGGAATAACGTACCAGTTCAGCGCCTACTGTAAGGTGTGCGATATCTACACCGGTTGTATAGTTTCATGTACCTGATATGTTATATGCAGTTTATGCTCCTGCTGTGAAATGACATGTACCTGATCTACGCCTAATGTGCGGTTTGGTGTAGATGAGTTGTGCCTGATCTGTAGTGCCAAGAATCTGAATGGTGTATAAGATGTGCTTTTATCTAAAGTATGATGTTCCAGATTGAAAGTCTCCTGTGCCTGATTTGCGCCTACTGTGCAGTGCTGTGTACCTCTTCTATGCCGAATGTGTCGTGTTATATACCCGATCTCCCCATGAATTGTGTTGCTGTGTACCCAATCTGTGTCCAGTATATAGAGTTTTTTATTGATGTGCGACTGATATGCGACAGATGTCACCATCAGCTGATGTCATCTACTGCTCTGCTTCATTTGAGTGAGATTTCTGTTATTTTCAGCTTTGTGCCGCATCTGAGAGCTACAACTCACTCCGTAGTATCTTTGCTGCATTGTACCGTATCCCAGTTGCTTAAACTGCATTATGCGGGATCTAAGCTGGCATTTTGGACTGTTAATACCGAATCTGCAATTGATGTTGTTTTCTATGCGTTTTCAAGCCCGTTATTTGTACCGGGATCGATGTGCCATATCTCACTGAGTTGCTGAAAAGAATGGAGTAGACATTGAAGCATCTGGCTCCACTTTTTTCAGTGTGAATAAAAAAACATGTAAACATGCAAACATCACCGGCAGGTAAAATATAAAATGATAATGACTACTAATACAAAATGCATGGATCCCCCGCGCCTCGCCCCCTTCTCACCCCACCTCCCTCCCCCTCCCCCCCCCCCCCCCCCAAAAAAAAAAACAAACAAACAAACAAAATCAACAAAGCTGTTCAAGTGTCGGACTTTTCCTCCTTTTCCGTCGGGCGCGGTATCACCAGACAGAGGTCCATTGTGTTATAGCATGTGTTACACCACGAGCCACTCGGTGTATGACGAATATTATGGGCTTCGCCCTGCCTGTTCCACACTTGGTGTTCCGTTTGGTGCAGTCCTGGGTTCTGCCATTCCAGTTAAGCAGTAGCCCTAATCTTTGATTGGTGTTATGTGCTTCATAGAGGATCTCTATAGAGGATTCCTGTAAATGGAGCAGTACATAACCTGCGGTTATTGCCATAAATATGGCTATTGTCACAATATGGAATAATCTATTGCAATGCAATCCACAATGCCTTTACTACCATCTTATTTGCGTTGTCTTTTGTCTCTTTTTAATCCAGCCAACTTTGTCGGACTGGGTTAGTCGTATCACTATAGAGTTCTTGAATGTATGTGCATATGTTAAACGTTTTCTTTAAAATGCTACTCTTAACAGTTTTGCTCCAATCATTTTGAATGTCGCCTGAGTGTTCCCCCACCTGGCTATTACTTTTTTGACGTTTGACGAAAAACTGACAAAATGGCGACACTTTGTGTACCCGTTTTGACCCATTATTAAAATGCTACTCCTCGTACAGTTTTACACGAATCGTTTAAAAGTTACGCAGGGATGTTCCCCAGGGGTTCGCCTACCTGACTAATTTTTTATTTATTTAAATATTTTATTATTTTTTTTTTTGCGGTTAGTCAAAAACTGCCGAAATGTCGGAACTTTGAAGTTTGGCAAAAACTGAAATAAATAGTAGTAAATAACTGAATTGTCAAACCATTCATTTCACTCAGTCTTTTTCAAATAGTTATAAAGTTTCTTAGATGTTTCTCCACCTGGACTTTGCTTTTTTTCGCAAATGACAAAAAAAAATGCCGAAATGGTGGAATTTAAAAAATTTTGTAAAATTGTGTAAGTGTCAGTAAATACGTGAATCGTCGAAACCCATCCTCTTCAACATCCCTTTTCGGGTAGCTTCCAAATTCGAATGAAATGCATTTTACGTACTTCATTTTTTGGCCTAATAGTATTCGTTTCAGAGTTTTTCTCTCTTTCCTTGTTTGTTAACTCGGCTGGGTCATGTCCTTGGACTTGCTTCTTTCAAACAGGGATATTTCTAGGATTTTACGACTGAGGCCATTCTTAAAGCCTTAGGGGCCATAAAATGATCTTATCAGAAGAGACAATTTTCGTCGATTTTGCATCAAAAGAGACAATTTAGGTCGATTTTGCAACATATTTTCTTCACAAACGATAAACACAGTTGATTGCTCAACTAGATTAACAATGTTTGATAAAAAAGTACACATGTCTTTGAACCGTTCTTAAAATATCATTGAAGACTGATAGCGTTTCTACTGCTTTTTAAATAGAGACATAATTAAAAATTTGAATGAAAAAATTTTAAAGTTATGAAAAAATGGTCCCCACGCAAAATATGTGGGGGTCATTTTCAGAAACTGGGGGCCATAGCAGCCCTCAGTAAAAAAAACTAAGGGCCATTTTCAGAATCTGGAGGCCATGGCCCCCATGTCCCCCGCCAAAATGATCCCTGTTAAAGGCCAGTTATTGGTGTGGAAACTCAAATCGGATTGATATTGCCCGCAGTGTTTTTGGCTTTCAAAATAACTTTTCAGCAGCACAGCATACACAAGCAACAAGCGTCGCTACTTGGTTTTGACCCCCGAACTATGTCTAGTCCAAACTGGCTTTTTCTTTCTTGTTTTCAGTCTCAAACCAGAGGTTTCCAAGATGATGAATACACCAGGCAGACCGTCCAGGCTGACCGACGTAAAGGTATGGCGAAAACAACGGTGTTTTCAAGTAGTCTTTGAAAATGTTTTTGAAGAAGTCCCTTATGGCAAGTGCGATGCGGCCCCAAGGTGGGTCGCATTAACCATGTATGAGTGTTGTCACTTGTTTTCGGTCTTTCAGTTAATTTGATATATCGAAATGTGCTTACGAGAAAGTAACATTGAATTGAAGAAAATGGACATAAACAAAACGGAAGAAAAATATTCTTTAGAGCTCAAGGAGTGAAATAATTATATTTTCTTACTTTTTAGATAAAGGCTAACCGGTTGCTGAAATAACAAAAGTGACAAAGGCAAAGATAAGTACACTTTACACTTGTACTTCAGTTAAAATTGCATGAAGCTTTGGTATTGTCTTATTTTAACTAATGTCTTCGTTTCGGATACTAACCAAGTAATTGTTTTGCCTTTTCCCCGCCCCTTCTTTTGCTTTACTATCTAATATACGGTCGGCTGCTCAAAAATGCGCATTTTTAAACTTGAGTTGCGGGAAAAAAAGAAAAAAAAATTAAAAAAGAGCGCAGCACCAACATTTTGCTATTTAAAGATTCGAGTTTTGGCTTGGGCTAAGTTCAGTTGAAGAAAACCTCCCCACTTCTTGATTTCTGCTTTTCTGTTCTATCTTTAAGATAACATTTAAGTTGTATTTTTGATTATTGGTCATTTTCTTCATGAAGATCAATTTAAGACTTTTCGTTTATATGTCATAGATATAAGGGGAAATGACCAGTAATTGCAATACACCCACTCCTTGACGATAGATTTTCACGTGTTCGGAATCGTGTGTTCAGCTCCTTGAAAGCATTACTTGAGTTCATTTCCTGTTTTGAAAAGTGCAAATCTCGTATTTTTATTGATGAAGTGGGTAATATAACCAAGACATGTAACAGAATATCTTATTGAGACGGAGATCACCTATATATATATATATATATATATATATATATATATATATATATGCTATTCATGTAAAAAAGATCATTATGCATGTCGTTTGTTTGGGTTCGAAAGCTCCTATTATAGTGACATGTTTCTAATGAGATATTCTGGATGTGTGCAATATTTTTAACCAATGAATGAAAACATCGTTTCGATAGTCTGATGGCACTAAATGGAAATCGCAAGATTTATTGAATAAACTTATTTTTCAAAAAAAATAATAATGTTAGATTTTGAAAAATAGTAATGTTAGATATCGAAACGAGGTTTTCGCTATCTTATTTTCGCTATCGCCTCTCTTTTCTATTGGCTGTTTCACGAAATGACGTCATTGCAGCATCAGTATTCTTCCAGATTCTTCCAATGTTCGTGACCAATAAATTCTGTCTCTCTGTGTTGGCTATCTCCCTGGACACTTGGGGAAGGTGGACGCCGAGAGGTGAGGAAATGTCAGTCACACCAGCCTTGGGTGGTGATTGGTTGGGTGAAGTAACACTGCTGACAAAGCGTCTCCGACGACCCCAGCGCGGGGCTCGGTGATGACAAGTGGTAGTGGCGATGGTAAAGTTATGCTGTGCTAGTGGAGGTGGTAAAACATCAGAAACACTTTGCATGTCCCTGGTGGTGAGGGTTGGGCACTTTACCTTAAATGAGTAATTAGGCGTGGATTCAAAATCTGGTTTATAAATTCGTAAATTGTCACGAAATGATATGGTAAAATCATCCAGGGCAGATATACCTGTAACTTGCTTTTAAAAGCTTCAATCAGTTTCTGGTTCGGAGTAATTTTATGTAACTTAAAACAGTTCTTGTTTAACTATAAGTAATACAAATGAATTTTCTCATGACTGACGATTTGTAAGTATTTTTCTTTTGGTTTTGAAATCTCTGCCTTGTAAAAATTTGAACAATTAGGCATAAGTTGTACAATAGTTTCACACATGAGAACTACAGCTTTGGCCGAGTTTACCTGTGCCCAGCCCTCCCCCACCCATTCCTTTATTTCTTGAGCTGGCGAACCAGATTATGGAGTCTTTAAGGTGAAAATTGCTTACTTAAGGAGCGGAACCACTAAAAAGTTAGAAGCCATGGGAACTAGTAGAACGAGCCGCCAATATAAGGCGGAACCTGTCTGTGGAAGAATTCGAATTTTTTCTCGAAGTTGGCAAGCTAAAAAACAATAAACAAAAATTAAGGTGCCAACGTAGTAGTAATAAATGGTTTCATTGCCTTCACTGAAGTATTAACTGAACACAAAAAGAATAATTGAAAAAGTCAGAACAAGACTGTTTAAAAAACTAGACCAACACGAATATAAACGGAACTGGAAGTGAGCATGCAAAAAATGTCAAATTTATGAGCATCCCATGTGACAGACTCCTTCAGTTTTTTTTGGAAATTAAAACCTTGCGTGCGGTGGATATTTTTTCAAAACAGAACCTCCAGATTCAGAAAGTATTTTGTACAAAAACAAAAAAAAAAACAACAACAACAACAAAAAAAAAAAAAATTTACTGGGCACTTCGACGTAGCCACTGTTTTTCTTTAAGATAACTAATATATCACTACGCTAGGATTCGAACTCTATATTTTAACTGCGGATTTTGAGTGCAGCGAGTGTACTTCTGTAGGCTGTAGAACAAGCTTTCTGAGGGAGAGCAACGTACTTGTGAGACAGCAACAACTTGAAAGAAAAATAAATTTAAATCTTGTGTGAAAAAACAAGGCTCAAACATTTGTGAGGGGTTGCTTTTTGAGTGGCTGTATCTAGGTTTACCCTGAATTAGTAACTGGCGTTACCCTGCTGAGAACGGGGAGAAAGATGAAGCCTGAAATAGTTGACAGTGCTTTTTCAAAACATTTTTGAAAAACGCAGCACATTCAAAGTTGGTTAAGTGCCGGAATTATATCCACATGTATATAATTAATATATACATGTATGTAAATAAAACTGTATTGGGGGAAAAGCTGTTAAAAATAATTGTTGGTATGTTTCACATAGGATATTATGCAATTGATCCTTGTCACTTTTTTATTTATTTTTGGAGATCCGTCGAAAAGTTCCAATTCTTGGAGCCGTATGTTGAAGATCGCTCAGGCTTTCACAATTTTAGCTGTATAGCGTTTGGACTTAGCGTGATTTCTTATTAGCTGGCGGCCTATGCCTAGTCCTTTTAGACAATGCATCAGATTTGGCAATGATGGAACCAGGAAAATTATCGGGGCCCCAAGTTTAAAAAAAAGAACTTTGGAGCAGGGAGTGTCAGGGAACCGTGGGCAATATTCACTTTGGATTTTTTAACGAATATATATAGAAGGATATAACCTCGGAGGCAAAATACGAGTCTCCATTTTGCACAGCTACTCCATAACTTCACCCCCATGGCCTACGATGTAGCAGACAAACGCTTGCCCTCTGTATTTCCTTTATTTTATAAAATTATCTATCGACGCGAACTCGATTGATTGTTACGCCTATACTAATGCCGGATCCATGGGTAGAACGCGTTGATAGATATTGTTATTGTTTCTCGATCGGAGGTGGGGCTACGAGATGCTGGCTGCATGGGTGCGGTCTCCATGAATCATCGACCTCATTTTCTTCTGTTCTGTTTGAGACGGGACTGGGGATATTGACATCAAGGCATAATCCTTGGGCAGCGTGCTGCTGCCCTGAGTTATCTTCTCGGTGTTTTGCTGGGAAATACCTCCCGTTGACACAATACCAGCAACTGTGCAGAGAGTATCCTGCCTCAAATCGGTGATCGGAAAGGTAAAAGCCTTATCAGATCACGAATCGCTAAAGCCAAGCATTCGAAAATCTTAGCCGCCACTGGGGAGGTGTGATCCCACTTTTATTCTGTCCTCAGCCCCCTCAACGCATGGTGGTAAAATGACATCACATTTAGGATATCCCGGGCAGATGTTTCGATATATTTTAGGGGCGTTTCAAAGTGGAGTGCCTTGATCATTTTCACCGTTGGCATGCTGTCCTTTTGGGAAATATGGGTTGTCATCTGAATAACCAGGTCCTTCTAAATGCAGGGAAGCTTAAGTATGGCAAGCCCGACAGACAGTTCTGGCCTCAGTTGCCTGCATCTGAGCTGGACTTAACTCTAGCGGCAGTGTGGCCACGGATTCTGGCTGTGCTACAATGCCCAGGGAATCGATACTCGATGAAACAATAAAGAACAACATTTCAACGAACCACTGACTTCAGCGAAGTGACGCGATACCATCCCGGGCAGTAGGGTGAACTGACAGCCTGTACAAATTCTAGAGCAAATTTGGAACATACGTGCTTGACAGTAAAAAAAAAGTTTCAGTTCTTTAAAAATGAGGATAACAGATCCTCTAATCTATCGGTTCAAGCACAAGTTTGTGTGGAGTAACGTCCTGTAGAGTAACGTCATACCTGGCAGGTCGCCTTTGAGCGTGGCATTGCAAAAGACTATTTTTGTGTGACATCACAGTGCGACACAGATTGCTAGTCTTCACGGTGACGTCTAATGCGAAAAAAAACGTTCCCATTATAAAAGGATAAAACGGTTTTAGTGTTGGCCGTAGCAACGACTAGACCTCCCTCCCCCACTTTTCGGTCAAATGCAAAGATACCTCCCGCCCCGCCCCCCGAAATCCCAACGAATGCGCGATATCCAGGACATTTCTTGGGGGAAGTGAGTTCGGTCTTGGACAAAAGAGCTTGAACTTTGATCAGTTTAAGAGCTTTCAAATTTTAATTTGAAGAGTTTAACCTTTGCCAAATGTAGTTACGGAAAAAAACTGGACATTTGCATCAAATAGCTATTGAGCTATTGATTACAAGGTTAACCCATGTAAAAAGCTTTAAAACTATTACTGGCCAGAAAATTAAACTGGCATTGGACATTTCAGTCCAATAATTACTGAGAACTCTCGCAGATAAAACGATTAGGGCGAATCTGTTTTGGTGGTCATTTTCAAAAATAATACATTATACACAATTTCTTGAGTCCATGAGTTCACTGTGAAGTGTTATACACTGTGTAAAATAAATTTCGAGAACGGCGCGGACATAACGTTTAAAACGAAATAAATGTCATCAAAATCTTGTTGGTTTATACAAAGTTGCGTTTGGTCAAGTTTTTGGCAACTTCAAAAGCAACAACGTTATACAAACGCAGGGTGGCCACCGACCCTGGAAATCAGGGAATTCAGGCAAGAATTAATCGACATTTTCCGCTTAGGCGAAACTCGGGGAATTTGGTAATTCGGGCAAATCTCAGGGAAAACTCAGGGTTTTCCAGGCTATTTCCACGTAAATTCTTCTTTTACAAAGTTGGATAGATTTAGGAAGTATTTGTTGGTTAAGAGAAATAGTGGAATACATGGTCGATGATTATTGTTTTTTTAACTAAAACATGTAAGTGTTGGAATTCTGAAAACCTGCGCTGTCTAAATTCATGGTATGGAAAATGTCTGGAAAACTCAAGGAAAACACAGGGAATTTCATTTCAGATTCCAGGTAGCCATCCTGAAACGTTATACATTTTCACTACATAGATATTTCCACTGTATGAAATGCTAAAATCCGAGCGGTCAACATGTTTGGAGGACTTTAGTGACAAATCGATCAAGTGGGAATGAATTTCACATAAATTTGTGAAAAGCTGCATTTGATTTTGACAAATTCAAAAACAGCCCGTTATTCACTGCTTGAAATGAAAAAAAACCTACACCCAGCAGACTGCAAGACCTGCAAGAACAAAATAGAAATAAATTTTACCAATATTTATTTTTTTTTTAGAAGTTTTTAGAAATTCGGCATTATTTTCAGTTTTTATGAATTTCGAAAACAAAGCAGCTTGCAGTTTATTTTTTAGTTTAGTTTTCTCGCACAATGATTTGCTACCAGTTTATTTACACGGTGAACATTTCAAACCAATGTTAGGCGACGCAAATACTTTTGAATTGTCAATAATATGGCATTTTACACTTCAGTTTCGAACTCTATTCCTTGCAAAAAAAAAAAAAAAAAAAGGAATAAAACGCAACATTTAAGCCTTCTGAATGAAGTAAGATATAAGTTGAATGATTTTATGTATGGCATGCACGTGTTCTAATTCGTTGACCAAGTTTGGTTAATTTTCAGTCCTTTTTTCGCTGATAGTGTTCCATTCTTATCCAGTCGTTTTGTGGCTCCACGAGCTGTGCAACAATGAGCAAATGTTTTTTTAAATAAAGGAGCGTTTTTTAACCTCAGTTTTAAACTCTGCGTTCATGATAAAAAAAAAGGCAGCGTGAGATGAGGCTGACTGGTTTATTAGCTCGTTGTCTTTTATTTCCCATTCTTTTCATGTGGACTGGATACAGACTACTTGCAGAAGGAAACTAATCTCCCAACAAGCTTATCAGCTTACCTGGGACCCACAGCAGCTTACCAGCATAATATTTATCAGATTTGAAAGTTGAGCGAAAGTCCAGAAATAAGCGAGATCACGTGACATAGTGAAGATGATCCGTGCAGTAGATTTCTTGGCACGACCCTGTCACTCACCTCGATTCTCACCGGAAGTGCCCTTGTTGTAAGTGCTGTTTTCTCTGGGATACGTGAACATGAACACTCCGGCTCGCACTCCCGACATCGTACAGTTGCATATACGTTGTAGAAGTCTGATCGAGACTTCTACCTTCTGTATCGTGGCGTACAAACCCACAAGACTATGGGGAAAGGAGGAGCGTTTATTGAGAGTTACGCGGAAACCACTGATTACGTCAGCTTTCTTATAGTCCAAGCGCCGGTGAGAAAACCCGCAGACTGTCAGGGAAGAGAAGCTGTTTGTGTAGAATTACGTAGAAACGTGTGTTGACACCTGCTTTATGACAATGAAAGCAGTGGTGGGAAAACTTGGAGACTGTCGGTGAAGAAAAGCTGCTTGTTAAAGAGTTACGTGAAAACGTGTTAACGCCTTCTACCTTCTGATAGTCCAAGCGCCGGTGAGAAAACCCGCAGACTGTCAGGGAAGAGAAGCTGTTTGTGTAGAATTACGTGTGTTAACGTCTTCTTTCTGATAGTCCAAGCGCTGGTGAGAAAACCCGCAGACTGTCAGGGAACAGAAGCTGTTTGGAGTTTACGTAGAAACGCCTGATAACACCTGCTTTATGACAATGAAAGCGGTGGTGGGAAAACTTGCATACTGTGAAGAAAAGTTGCTTGTTAAAGAGTTACGTGGAAACGCCTGTTAACGTCTATTTCTGATAGTCCAACAGTGGGTGAGAAAACCCGCAGACTATTTCAGGAAAAAGACCCCGTGGAAGGAGTGTGCTTTTGGAGTGGGGGATGAGGTGTCCATGTTCTGAGGCTCAGCAGAAAGCGATCAGGTTCTGTGGGAAGACCTTCCGGGCGTGTAGTCATGGTCAGTTGTCAAGATCTCAAGCACTCTTAGGACACATAATAGCTCGCTATGTGCTGAAAGTGTCGTTAACATGTTATGTCGGTTCATTTAATTAACATGTAACTAAATTACTGCCAGTTTTAAAAATTGAAATCCTAATTTGCATAAAATTAATTATTCTATGCAAAATGTTATTTTTTACAGAGATTGAAAAAAAAAAACTCCTGATTTAATTAACAGGTAACTCAGTTATTGCTATATTAAAAAAAATAATGCAATTTTCATAAAATTAAGGAAAGATTGAAAAAAGGCCCCCCTTAAGAAGACAAAGAATCGCTTTTAAGACACATTATAGCCGCTGTGGTTGATCGTGTCATGAAGCTTAAATCATCACAACTTAATCGCTATCGGGTAAAAAATAATAAAACATTTAATATTTATTCAGGCATGAGCATTGGCATACAAAGTACACAAGGAAAGAACTCGTGTATTTCCCAGTAGTCCATGTGATTTATTTTGCATTATTTATTTTGCTCATGCAGAATTTTTCATGCCTGCCAACTCTGCCTGGTAACATCCGTTGGGCATCCTATGCTCGTATATAAACATTTATTCAAAGTGCATCTCAACCGGATTGCTTTAAAAATTGTGTTAAGTGCTACACAGTTTTGTTAGTTTTTAAGGTGCCGCCATGACAAAAAAAATTCGAAAGGCTGTTAGCAAATTTTTCATATAAAATTAAATTTGTGGAGTTGCGTTAGTTTATCTGAATGTTAATCCGAGTTTTTCTCAATTTTTTTGGTGACTTATAATCATCAAACAATCCGTTAAAGCACACTGCAAATCGTTATGGGTTCATCATGCCACAGATAGTCATTTTAAATTATCAATAATTAATTTTTATAGAGTCCATTGTGAAAGGCTGTATATCTTGCAGGAAAAAAATTATTTGTTAGCATGGGACTAAAGAAGGTTCGCGAATTACGTCGTGCTGTGCCAGTTAAATTATTCCAGCATAATAAGTGCAGTTTGAATTGTTTTAAGCTCTCATAACTTGGTAAATGGTAGTTAAACTCCCCCGACCCACCCCCCCCCCCCCCTCCCGGATTGGAACAAGTAAGATTGGGTTGCTATAATTCTAGACTTGGGTCAGGCAGCTTGAACCCACTGAAGGCAACTATAAAGCGTTGTGTGTAACGTATTAAGAAACATCTTAGAATAAGGATTGTGCTTGGAATTCAATGCAACATTTTGGGGATGTTTTTTTTTTTTTGAAATGTGTATTACTGTAGTATGTTCTAAAATGTAGAATCTATAAATATATACAGTACGTACAGTTTGGGCGGGGATTAGATAACGTCACTTGTTTCTTAGTGTGCAATCTCTGAGGTTCTCAGACCAGTCTTTTGAAACAGTTGGACGCTGGATTCTGGTGTTCCATACGGTGCATATTCATACCAAACTGCACCAAATGAAACTCGTAAATTGATAGCAGCAGTAACTGCATTCATTGAAGCGCATAGCTTTTTCACAGAATAGCTTGCGACTATTGTTTAATGTTCTAATTTAATTAGTGAAAATACATCCTTTTCCATGCAGTTTAAATCGACGAACGCGGCTTTTATCAAAAATGAATTAAATAAAGATTTATTTAGATTTCACCGGATATAAATTTCACCATTAATATGCAGTATAAGTGTCACATACAACGCACAGTGTAAATGTATAGCCATGTATCGTGAACGTGTATTTGTGTGTAATTTTGAAGATGACCAAGTAAATTAACCATAGTAGACTGAAAATATATTTGAAGTTTTCGCCCACCCTCGCGTTTAATTTAAGATGGGCGCGATTTTTTATGCAAACCGTGTGTTGATACCTCCAGTGCACTCACCTCCTCCGTTGGAAATCCTGGATCCGCGCATAATAACATTTGACGTTATTGCCTTCGCAGAGATTGAGTTTCTCTCAAATATCAGCTCATTGCGTTACCCGAAATCCATTTCTGTACTTCGCTGTAAGTGCCGGAGATGACTATTCCACGTGATACACCCAAGTTGGGCCTCCAATTTGTTCAAAGTCTACCATTTGAGAATTTTGCGGTCTTTCCTGAGTTTTACTCTAAATTTCATTGAAGGTCAGTGTAAAAGCGGTGTCAAAAGTTTAAGGGACTTTTTTAACACCCCCTCCCCCCGCCCTCACTCAAGTCTTGGGATGAGATGACAACAGCTGCTGTCAAGTAATTCTATTGCCTTTTTACGAGTTTGCAACCGCCAAAAAAGGGATAGTGTAACAGTTTATCTGCCTGGTTTGTGATTCGTAAGAAAATGACCGAGATGTCGAGCATTTCTGTCAGAAAGTGTGTTTGCAACACCCACAAAGCTCGACCAATGCTGTGCAATGAAGCACCTTTGTTCAAGTCCAGCCAACATAGGCGGCTTGGACAAAACCATGCCATGAAATGCCCTCGCTAGATCCTATCGACAAAGACGGCTTGTCCAAATCTGTTGAATGAAACGCATTTGTCAAGTCCAGATCTATGCACTAAAAACTCGTCCAGTCAACAAAGATTGCTTGACCAAAGCTATGTGTTACAATGTCTCGTGAACGCGTTAGACATTAGGGCGATATGTTTTCACTGAACAAAGAAAAAAAAAAGAAAAAGTGTTTTAAATTTTCGAACGAATACGTAGTCATTCCTGGAAGGAGGGTTGCGTGGAGGGGTTACTTGCATAGTCCCTTTTAGACAGTTGATTCGGCGGGAAAGAGCACCTTTTAAAATCTTCAGTTTTTTTTCACAAAAAGGTAATCTTATCGATATACACAAATAATTCTTAATTTGTGAAGCCTGAGCTATCCTATACAGCTGCACAAATAGGTGATCTTCACGAAAAGATTTGGGAATTACTTTCGCGGCCAACGGCACACCACTTTACAAAACAAGTTCTCCGAATCCCTCCTCCCCCTCCAATATGTATATTCTGTGACATGCACTGCCAGCTAAATGTTAATATAAAAATTCTTGGGGAGTGAAAACTTGTTTTTACCTCGTACCTTTTGAACAGCTCAGAAACGATGAAAACCTACAAGATTGTCGAAACCAAGACTGTGATAACAGAATATCGTTTGAAGAGAAGGGAGAGGGTTGTTAGAAGAAATGACAGGCCTCAGTCAGGCATTGAAAGTGTTGCATTTTCGGGAACACTGCTTTTTGTCTGAGGAGGATGCTGGCAGTATTCAATTTGTGGCCACCCCAAGTTCATGTCCTGTATACTAAAGCTGCACTCTCTGCATCCGAAAATTGTGCATAACTTAAAAAAAGTGATAGTCATGTATTTAGAAATTTTTCAGTTTCCATGTAGAATTATTTGTTTTTCAAAGTTAAACAAATACATGATAAATCTTTGGTAGAGGACAAATAAAGATACCATGGCAAGTCGATGCCAAAAGGTATTGAATAGAACGACTGAAGCAAAGGAGGAGTCTTATTGGGATGCATCCTCTCAGAATTAAACAGCTATTGATTTAAGCTGATTTTTTTTATAAAAAAAAAATATTATTATAAAAATCAATTTCACAAACTTTTGTCAGTTGGTGATAGTCAAATTAAGGTTAATCATTTCATTTGTGCTGGGACTAAATAAAATGGGTGAATAAGATTAAAGTAACCTGCAGCTGTAACTGTTTGAATTCCAGGTCACAAACATTACTTGATTTTAAATGGCGAGATTGACAATTTTAATGCATAATTTGTAAAACGTAGTTAAGACAAAAAGTTATGGAAAAATGAAAGCAACCTGTTTTTTTGCATTGAGGAAAATATATTTTACATTTTGGAACTAAAAGCCTTTTAAATTCCTCACTTCAACATGATAGGTTAGGAAACATTTCCTCTCCAAAACGACTGGGTTTCGCCACTCATGGAGTTAAAGGCTTACGTTTGTTCCGTAAAGATTCTGTATTTAAGGTGATTTTTGATGTTTTTTCACATTTACATTTTGGCCCTGTACATGTGGGGTGTCGCGGCATTCTGCACAGCGTAACTTACCATCCCTTGCCGCTTCTCATGACTGAGTCCCTGGGGCCATCCATAACGCACACACGGCTTTATGGATGCGCCCCCCACCCCGCCCCCAGCCCTGCGATACTGCGTGTCATGCGCTTGCGCTGGGTTCGTCGGACACTCTTTGTCAGCAGTGTCACTTCACCGAACTGGTCACAGCCCAGGACTAGTGTGGTTGACATTTCTAAACCTCTGGGCGTACATCATCCCGGAGTGGACAGGGAGATGTCACCACAAAGAGATGGGATTTATTGTGAATGAACGGAGGAGGGTCCTGGAAGAATACTTCAAAACATGTATTGTTCGAATTTGTATGAAATATGGGCTATGAATTCGTGAAATAACCAAGTCACCCCGCCTTGTAGTGTGGTGTAATTTATTATTTTGTTGCCCTCGTTGAGGGGACTTTGTTTTAAAGTTCAGTGTGTGCATGAGTATAGTGTGTGTGTCTGTTGGCCTGACAGTATTCGTTTCAGAGTTTTTCTCGCTTTCCTTGTTTGGTAACTCGGCTTGGTCATGTCCTTGGACATGCTTGTTTAAATTTTTTAGCTTCTACCCAACCCAATTTTGATCTGATTCATTTCAGCTTTTGTGCGAATGCTCCCTGGATGGTCGTCTCAAAAAGATTCATCATGTCGCAAATTGAAAAAAGTACCTTTTTCGGAATAGTTCACGTGCAAATAATTTTTTAGGCGTAGTCCAATGTTTCGGCCAAAATGCTACAAGTCAGGTCCCATTGCTTTGAAAATTTACAGGAATGTTCCCGTCACCTGTCAAGCTCCTGCGTGACGCTGTATTTGTTTGGCAAACTGCAGTCATCCCTATGTGAAATATGGGCACATAGTAAACCGACTTTGGCAAGTTATTCAGGGTTGAGACTTCGTAAAATTTTAAAGTTGGTTGCCCTCCGGGCGACCAGAAAAAGTTAGTCCCCGGCACAAAGTTAAGTCACCCGGCGCAATTTTTGCAAAATTTATCTAGCCCGCCTCACAACGATGTTTGAAATAATCGACAGTATTTACCCGAAAATACTCAAAAAGGTTAGTTGCCACTCGGGCGACCAACTGGAAAAAGTTGGTCGCCCGAGTCAAAAGTTGGTCTCCAGGGGCGACTGGGCATTGTGGAGTTTTTCCTATCAGTTCCTCCACATAAACGGATGTCTTTTAAGAGAAACGATTTAGATGTGATAGAAGTTTTTTGGGCCAGATCTATGGGACGAACAGCATTGTTTCTATCACATCTAAATCGTATCAAAACTGGTCGGTTTCTCCTTTCACGTATGTAATTTTAATGTCTTCAGCTGGGTACAATACTAACATTTTAACAAGAATGTCTCTGGACACTTTTTGGCGACCCTGCAAGGTTTTTGATAATTTATTCACTACATCTCGGCTGCTCATAATGTCCCTGGACATTAAGTTCTGAGTTGACACTTGTTTTGTTTTTGTTAACAACAAACTGGAAACCTTTTGTTTTAATTTCACAAAACACAGCAGGTTTGATGCTACGTTTGGCTAATCTGATAAAGAAATGTTCAGTCGTTATTAGAGTAATCCGTCGATTTTCTTTTCCAGATGCTTCGGCCTGCGGTGACATATCCTTTGGTTGTTGGAGCAGTTCTTATGAAGACGCCATCCATCATCTTACACACTCCCCCTTGCTCAGAAATTCAACGTAAAATTGTAGCACCATCAAATGGATGCATTTATATTAGCGCCCTAACTACCCTCTTCCATCCTGGGATAGGAAGAAAAAATTTGCTCGCAGAATTTGTGCGCTTTGAGCTTCAATCGCTGGTATTTTCCAGACAGATAAGAAGCCAGACATTTCTTTCCGTTAATATCCCGAATTCAGGAATTTCTCAGATCTCGTGGGATCTCGAGAATCCCTCTTCACTCCAAAATATGCTTTTAAGAGGGGAGGGAGTCGTGAGCTATTTTTCTGGCTGTATCCAAAATACGGGCCGACAAGTTAAAACTTCAGCTCGCCGACATAAATTTTCCAATAAGAGTGCAATTTATATTAACACCTGAAATAACCATCTTCCAAAGTTTTTTCGATCGGTCCCATAATGTGTGGAAGCCACAAACAGCAATGATTCCCACCTGGTCACGAAAAAATTATCCAACCGATTGATCGGGTAAGATAGAGTTGATCCGCTTCTTTTGCCATTAAGCATAGAGCTGCGACCGTTTCAAATGAAAATTAACGATCATGAATAAAATAAATTTTCTGTTTCAGAACTTGTTACAAAATTTGGTGTGTGTGCGATTGTGGAAAGGGCTTATGGTAAATGAGGAATAAAATGCTTTGGGTGTGAAAGTAGTCATTTATTCATTAATAAAAACCAGGAAATCATTGTGGTTTTATTTGCTTTTCCCGGCCGGGTCACAAAAAACTGACCGGCCTTTCTACAAAGTTATGTTTACTTAATTGTGTGTCCGCACACAGCACATCTGTGTAAATGGAAAGTGTACGCAATGGCTATCCGCACACCAAAATCATTGACATTAATGGCTACTCACACATCTGTGTAAATAAAGCGTATGCAATGGCTATCCGCACATCAAAATCATTGACAAATCAGTGGCTACTCGCACATCTGTATCAATAGAAAAGTGTACGCAATGGCTATCCGCACAACAAAATCATTTACAAATCAATGTGGCTATCCGCACATCTGTATCAATAGAAAAGTGTACGCAATGGCTATCCGCACAACAAAATCATTGACAAATAAATGCACACAATGGCTATCGGCACAACAAAATCATTGACAAATCAATGGCTACTCGCACGTCTGTGTAACTAAAAAAGTACGCAATGGCTATCCGTACAACAAAGTCATTGACAAATCAATGGCTACTCGCACATCTGTGTAAATGAACAATGTACACAATGGCTATCCGCACAACAAAATCATTGACAATATCAATGGCTCTACTCACACATCTGTGTAAATAAAGAAAGCATTTGTAATGGCTATCCGCACAACAAAGTCGTTGATAAATCGATGGCTACTCGCATATCTGTGTTAATAAAAAAAGCGTATGCAATAGCTATCCGCACAACAAAGTCAAGAAAATCATTCACAAATCAATGGCTACTCGCACATCTGTGTTAATAAAAAAAATGTACGCAATGGGCATCCGCACAACAGTCATTGACAAATCAGTGGCCACTCGCACATCTGTGTAAATAAAAAGTGTACGCAATGGCTATCCGCACAACAAAATCATTGGCTCCTCGCACATCAGTGTAAATAAAAAAGTGTACGCAATGGCTATCCGCACAGCAGAATCATTGACAAATCAATGGCTACTCGCACATCTGTGTAAATGAAAAATGCACGCAATGGCTATCCGCACAACAAAATCATTGACATCAATTTCAACTCTCACTTTATTTTTCAAAATGCGTCTTTCTCATAATTTTCGCGCGATTCTTTTATAAATTTGTACGAATTTTCAACAACCGGGTTTAACAATATGACAACCATGTTTTGGCGACGATGCAAGCCTATTTACTAGATCTCGGCTGGTCACAATGTCCCTGGACATTCTTGTTTTAATTTTTTATCTTCCAATTTTCAAAATGCTTCTCCCACAATTTTGTTTGGATTAATTTTCCAATTTTATATGATTGTTCTCTTGGAAGGCTTCTCTTAAAAATTACCTTTTTTTGGCGATCCGCCAAAAATTGGTTCAACGGGGTTGGGGCATTTTTTAATTGACTGATAGCCAATTTTCAAAATGCTTCATATACCACAATTTGGATCAGATTCCTTTTCAATAGTACGATTGTTCTCGATGTTTTTCTCAAAAATTGGCCGAATGGGGGGGGGGGGGGGGCATTTATAATTTTATAATTGCCAATTTTCAAAATGCTTCTTCTCCCACAATTTTGATTTTCTTTTATTTTTGTGTGAATATTCTTTAGATAGGCCTCCCTCTTTTTTGCTGATCCGCCAAAAAATGGCCAAATGGTGGGGGGGGGGGGGGGGTGGGAAGTATTTATAACTTTTTTGCAGGCAGTCTTCAAAATGCTTCTACTTCCACAATTCTGATCGGATTACCTTGTAATTTTTGTCTAGCAGTTTTTTTTTTTCAAGCTAGTTTTTTGGCGATGCAAAAGAAAATGGGCTAGATGTTGGCATTTAAAAAAATTAGTTGCCAATAAATGGGGGGGGGGGGCATTTAAAAAAAATAGTAGCCACTTTTCAAAATGCTTCTTCTCACACAATTTCGGATCATTCGTTCAAATTTGGAACGATTGTTTCCAAGATTGTACTCTCTTTAAAAATTTCCTTTTTTTGTGATCCGCAAAAAAATGGCTAATTTCTACCCCCCCCCCCCCCCGCCCCCGTGTAAACGAGGGTTATAGTTATGAGCGTGTCCGTTTGTCTGTCCGCCCGAAACGCATGGCTATGTCCGCGCAAATTCTCAAAAACTCTTTGAAGGACGGTTCTTATTTTTTATACAGTGAATATACATAAATTGTAAATGTACATCGTAGTATTATATTTTGAAATCGGTGAAAAATGTAACGCTTTTTAAGCTTTGCATCGGCCATAAGATCCCTGGCCATAAAGTACCCGGCCACAAGATCCCCAAATGAAACCTCCAAAAAGGCAAAAAAGTACGATATCCTAAATTAACGCTTTATTTAGCTTTACCCCGGTCATCGCGTCCCCGACTATAAGGTCCCCAAATCGATTTGGGGCCAAACCTCCCAAAAGCTTAAAAACGTATGATAACCTAAATTAATGCTTTATTGAGCTTTCCCCGGCTATAAGATATCTCGCCATATTGTCCCCGGCCATAAGATCCCCCAAAAATTAGGACCAATACGTCCCTAAAGCAGTATATGGCTTGGAATCAAGGACATACTGTGCCCAGCCCTAAGATCTCGTACAGTCAAAAATGTATGATAACCTAAATTAACGCATTATTAAGCTTAACCCCCCATAAGGCTCCCAGAGGAATTTTAGGATCAAAATCCGATCAAAATCGTGGAAGAATCGCTTTGACATTTGGCTGCCGAAACATGCGCCTCACCCCCTCCCCCCCCCCCCCCCCCCCCCACTTTGGTCAAAGGGCTTCATCTTTCACAATTTTGATTGGATTGCCTGAAATTGTTCATAAATGTTCACTAGGCGGTCCTCCTTTGAGCAGTTAATTTTCTCACGATTCGCCAAAAAAATTGCTAAATTGTGGACATTTATAATTTTTGGGTTAGCACTTTTCAAAATGCTTCTACTCCCATAATTTTCTATTAGATTACCTTTAAATATTACACAAATATTTACTGAGTAGGCCTCTGTTGATATTTTTTGGCCAACCACCAAAAACTGGCTACATAGGGAGTTTTTCCAAATTTTTTGTAGCCAATTTTAGACTTTTTCTCTCCCACAATTTTTATCAGATTGCTTTCAAATTTTGCATAAATGTTAACTAGGTGACGTCCTCTCTTGACAAGTTACTTTCTTAGCGATCCGCCAAAAATTTGATAAATGGGGAGTAGGGCATTAAAAAATTTGCTAGCGAATTTTCAAAATACTTCTTCCACACTTTTGATCGGATTTCTCTCTAAATCTGAACGGTGGTTCCCTGGCTGTTTCTCTCTTGAAAATTTATGTGACGAAGAATTGCAGTTCAAGAGCCCCCCCCCCCCCCCCCACCATCCCCCTCCCCTTCCCCGTGCAACTGGGCGCAATAACTATGGTGAAAGTTTCTAAAAATCCCGACTTTTAGTTGTGCAGTAAAATACATTTGCAGAACATAGGCAATTTTCCATCCGGCGTTCAGTGTGCTTCTATTAATCGAATTCGAAAGTGCAGGTGCAACCGTATTTTGAAATTTAGTAAAAGTGAGAATTCCTAAAATTTTGTCCGCAGAATGAATATCGTATCTGGGTTATTGTCCGCATAATGTATGTCGTATCTGGGTTATATCTCAGAACCTTTATCACAGATTGTTTTGAAATTTCACATACGGACAGAGCAGATACTTAAGGTGTACAAGTAACGTCGTATTTTGGTTCGGATTCATGAAAGTTCTGAAAATGGCAGTATTTTGAAATTTGGTAAAACTTAGCGATTGTGTAATTTTGTCATTACCTTGACTGTTTCTAGTCTAAGAAAAATAAAGTTTCAAGTAGAGATAAACACAAAGGATAAAATTGACCAAAACTTTATTACATGCTTTTGCCAGTATTCGGAAAAAGTTAAGCATATTTTCTCTATGAAAAATCAATTAATCAGTGCATCGTTGAATCTACCTACAGATCATTCGATCCTGGTTATGATTGGTGTTGCTGTGAGGGTTGCCGTCCAGACATCTCCTGAAACTGAAGGATTAGTCACTTCCTCTCCTAAGCTTGTTTCCCCACTTATCTGCCACGTCTGAACTGGCGAATACCCGTATGTGAACGTGACTTCTATTGGTTCACTGTTTTCCGCATCAACGGGCCGCCACATAATCACGTGGCTGTCCAGACCCTCCGCATTGCCCAGTCTATAAATGAATGCGTCCTCATCTTGCTGGATAACGCCCAGGAAGTTCGTTTCTCCAGCCAAATAGAGCAGAGATTCAAAAGCTCTGAAAACACGCTTTGTAGCAAATTGGTTGTTTATGGAGCTGGTCAAACCACTGCGGCAAAATAATGTATTGCAGTTTTCAGAGTTGGCGAAGAAAAACCATGCCGCCTTCGGAATGCCAAGTCGAGCTAAGACCATGAGCCCGCGAACGCCGTACAAAGCTTGGGCCTGTTCGGAGACGCATTCTGTGTTGGCACAGTCTTCGTTGACGCCATCACTGTCCCAGCCCCATTCGGTGACCCAGACGGGACGCATGGGCATGTTGGCGTCTCGCCATCTCAGTATATTTCGTACCTCATTGAAAGCCGAATCCGGATGCTCTGGGTATACAGATACACGTGTACTGTCATTGAGGTGTAGAAAACTATAAATGTGTGAATTAACACCGTGCAGCAACGCGGCTGTTGTCTCATTAACGTTGGTTCCTATATAATTATTTTCCGTGAATTCATTCTGTGCTTGAAGGGCACATGGGAAAATTTGAATATCTGAAGAAGCATCCGTAGCGCCTTGTGCCATGCCGTAAAGAACTTCCGGGTAAAACCCCACTGGGTAATCCCACGGCTCATTGCCAATCTCCATCATGTGCAGATGGCCCGTCCCAGTACCGCCACCGAAGTGTTGCGCAAAGGCAAACCCGTAGTTATACGCATTCTCATACGGTTCTTCCCATTCTTCAACTGGCATGTCTCCGGGTTTGTTTGTGAACTGTACGGTGGCGTAGGCCATGTCAAAATCATTGTCCCATACCACATATTCTCTGTCCCAGTTCAGCCACCAATGAACCTCAGTTCCCTCTCCATTCGCCATGGCCTCGTAGTCCGGGATGGACGTTGGATCATGCACGTCCCAATTCATATTGTGATAATTCCTTGCATGTGAACTGACATTGTTATATAGCTGTGTTCCTTGGTCTGGGGGTAATAGGTCACTGTAGGAACCGGTTTGCCATCCCCATATTCCGTTCACTCCTAATATTTCTCTGACTGGGACAGAATTGAGTTCTGGATCAGGGTATGGTCCCCAAGGTCCATTTCCATCCCATGCCGATATGTCCCACACATACACCTTGTTATAATCGCCTTCTGTCACATAGTGCTTCACTGCAATATATTCAGTCAGAGTCTCAAAATCTAGGCGGGTAAATTGAGTATTTAAATTATCCGGATCTAATCTGGCAATGACATCCCAATTAATTCCGTCAGCAGAAAGGAGAAGTTCTGTTCTAAACGCATTGCCACCTGCCCAATGGCGGGTCCTCACTACACCAACCATTTCGCTTGGCACATGAACGACTGCCATCTCATAACAAGGACCATCGGTGAGAGAAGCGATCTCATACACTTGGAAGTTACTCCCTGACGTCATAATGACCTCGAGAGACTGGTAGTAGTTTCCCAATACGATCACATCTTCGTATGAATTTTCCGGCCCCAGGATGGCCAGTTCCGTTTCAGATGCATTCGTTCTCAAAATCACTCTAGTATCTCCGTCATATTTCGCCCGAATATGTATTCTTCGGATGGAGGATTTCTCTTGTGTAAAAAACACGTTAAATCGTGCTTGTCCGTCGACAACCGTTACTAAAGGCCCGCCATAAAATGTACCATCAGTAGCTAACTCAAGATCATCTGAGTTGCCCGTACTGTTACAACGGTTGTCGGAACAAGCGCCAAGTAAAACATTCAGGTCTTCCCTTGGGATGTAGCCAGTGGGCAGACAGGCGCCAGATTGCCAAAAGGTGTCTGGATTACCATCGGTCACGTTGCCGGCAGCCTCTGGATTGGACGTGACATTAACCTCTTTGTTTCGCGTGAATGAGGTTACGAGTCCTGCGTGCGCATCCCAACTCATGACTTCTTGAGACACCATTAATACGGTGACCAGGTTCACAAGCCACGCCTGACAACCTGTAACACATGAATACAATGAATTAGGTTCACAAGCCACGCCTGACAACCTGTAACATGAATACAGTGACCAGGTTCACAAACCACACCTGATAACCTGTAACAAAGCAACACCGGGACCGGCGTTCAAATCCCAAAGGCAATTTCCCTCATGCAGAAGTGGATTTCTTTTATTTACAATTTAGGGGAGAAATATTACGTTGTTTTTCATCCCTTGGGGGAGTGACTAATATTACAAATAAAAAGGAAAAAGTAATCCGTACTGGTCTAAAAACAAGACTGTCAGTCGAAACTTTCTTAGAGCACACTTAAAACACTCAAAATAAACGGCAGAACCCGTAGGGGCGGCTTTTACCCGGATATACAAAAATGGGAAGGGAGGGGGGGGGGCTTTCATTGCTTCCTTTAATGATAATCTTAAGGCGGTGGAGAAGGGGGTTGGGGAAGTGGCACTGCCGTGTCTATAAGCGGCAGGCTGAGTTTGAAAGATATTGAAGTAAAAAAGAACTACCCGAAAAACAGATTTACCCGGAAGACAGAAATCGAAAAAATTTGAAGCAAAAAAAAAAGAAAAAAAAGAAAAAGGAACTACCCGGAAAACAGATTTACCCGGAAATTCCAAACGTCCCAAAGTAGTAGCTTCATATATAATTTTTTTCTGGCTTGAAAAGAAAAATGAGTAAGAACATATCCCGGAAGGCAGAAAAAGTACTGAATTGGTCTTTCAAAGGGAAATTTATCCTACTATTTTGTGCACGTGATTTCGGTGTACGCATTTACCACACGAGAAAAACCTGCCCGCATATATATCTGGTCCGAGTTTTGAAATTTGGCAGGAATTCTCTACAACTGATATATTTTGTTTTGCGAATTGGCACAGACTGCCTAAAATATTGACCAAAAACGGCCAGAATATTGACCAAAACGACCAAATCTAAAAGAAAAAATCACAAAAATGCCATATTCTCCCTACAATTCCGGTTTGGAATTTGACAGGAATGTCTCGTGGAACTCTCCACCAGGTGTACACTTTGTTTGGTAATTCGGCCAAAAAACGAGTAGCATTTTTTCCCCTCAAATTCGGCCAGTTTTTGGCCGAGTTCCCACTCGTTTTGCAGTTATGACTCAACCGTTTTGAACTTATGGTAACCGTCAATTTTTAAAATGAAAAGTGTTCCGTCAATTTTGAAAATGGAAAGGGTGCCATCTGGTCATATGCCACCTACCCAGTAAACTTTGCGACATTTAACTAACGCTGGATCATCCCGACGACGGATCAACATCATATTTGAGTTGATTATAGAAATCGATTATCCTACGTTTAATAAACGTTGTGAAAAGGTTGACAATGGAAGTCGAAACAACGTCGGTTTCCAAACATTGTCTTGATGGTGATTCTGGACTAATATTTTCTAAATGTGTATACAACGACGCTCTCAACGACGTCTATACAATGTCGTTCAGAACGTCGTTGTATAGACCTCTGGAAAATGTTAAGCTAGAACCACCATCTATATGTTACAGGGTATCTTTAATTTCAGGGTAAGTATACTTACACTAGTGTAAGTATACTTGCCCTGACATGGTCAGGGTAAGTATACTTACACTGAAAATTTTCAGTGTAAGTATACTTACACTGAAAATTAGGCGTGAAAAAATTAAAGATACCCTGAAATGAATGTTGAACATCGCGATGAGCAAATCCCCATCAAAAGTGCTTTTAAATTGCAATTATACGTAAAAGGTCGGGACATGTGCTGTAATTGTCACATCACAGGTGGTTTATTCTAACTAAACACCCATTGAAGGCACGTTACTGTAAATTGCAATTATACATGAAAGGTCCTCATGATCTGTAATTGTCACATCACAGGTATTTTATTGTAACAAAACATCTATTGAAGGCACATTGCAATTGTTAATTGAATTTTGTACTATAGGCTTTAATTATTAAATCACAAGTAAATAATTGCAATTGAATATTCACTGAAGGCATTTAATTTAAATAACTAGCTTGTGATAACTTTGCAATGAATGGAACCGGAGTTGAACTTTTCTGCTAATGACAAGGTGTCGGGGTCAACCACTGGGCCAAAAGTACCCCTCCCCCCCCCGCTCCCTGCACCCTGCTGGACACTTCTGGTGTGAAGTGTGTTACCATGCGTGTCCAAAAAAAAAAAAAACGCTGGGAAAGACAGGGGGTGGGTAATTTGAGGCCAGACGCAGTCCGCGTTGAGCGCCAACTTCGCTAAAAGAAGGAGGTAATATTCATCAAGTACTCTGCGTTTCCACAAATAGTGTGTTATTTCGGAATTTTTCTCCGCGTTTGGTTAAAAAGGGGGTGTTATTTCAAATCAGCACTTGGCGTTTAGTGGTCGTTTTAAAGAAGTCATGGACAAGCATAATAAATAGTTGGTACGTGAGTGACCCTTGGGCCCTTCGGTAACGCAGACTACGTGTGAAGTCAATTTTCATGAATATTTTTCGGGAGAAAACTTGCGCAGCTATGCAACGTCGATTTTTCCCGACGTCTATTCAAAGTTGTGTCAAAGACGTTGATCTGTGGTCGCGATCAGTCACAGCCAAATTCCTACCAGGCTCGATGTTGCACTTTGGTCGCACCGATGCCACAACCCAAAATCAACATTGGATCGAAATGTTACTGGGCAGGCCTTTTGCCACTTGAGAAGTGGCCACTCCCATTTTTTTTCAACTTGTAATTCGAGCAACCGTGCTCTGGAGTGGATGCTCTTTT
Source organism: Protula sp. h YS-2021 (assembly GCA_949752745.1). NCBI lineage: Eukaryota > Metazoa > Annelida > Polychaeta > Sabellida > Serpulidae > Protula > Protula sp. h YS-2021. The sequence continues at coordinate 68,742,965 of OX457025.1, forward strand.
AAAATCACCAATGAACGCACTTATTTCCCAAAGTTCTCCTGAGTAGGTAGAATTATATTCGAAGTATACTCTGGGTTGGAAACTCCCTCGGACTCCAAATTGACAAAAATGATCTCGGGTCAATCGTCATCAGGATTGTTGTATTTTATTATCGGTTCGAAGGTAAACTATAGGCAAAAAACGGATAAATCTGACAAATTTTCAAATGACTAAATTAAAAATGTACAATGCTGCTCCTCTCATAAATCGAGTCCGATTGCTTTGAAATTTGATAGTGATTTCCCCAAAGAAGATCCTCTGCCAGATTATTTTTTTTTCAAAATGTGTAGCCTTCTTTCACCTTCACATTGGTTTTCATTATCGAACTTCAATTAGGTGTTACATCAAATCTCAACATATATTCAACGTGCAAACCACAACTTTATGATCTGGTTGAAACTGATATCATAACGAATGACAAAGATGAATTCAAGTTTTTCTTGTATATCATTCCGTGTTCTAAAAACCTGTAGAATTACTTACCTTTCAAGTAAAGCATCTTCTGAAATCCAGCGAAATTATAAATTAAATTAATCACAAGAAAGGAGAATATGTTGCACATACAAGAATTAACGTGTGCGTATATAACATCTGTGTATCTTTAAACAGATAACGCTTTTATATATGCGATTGCGCGTATTGTTTGGTTGGTACAACAGGACAGAATGATTGTTAAAATAGCCTCACAGAAGCCGTAATTGTTATAATAATTTCATGGAAACCGGTATCGAAACCTAAACTGACTAGTGAATAACACATTGGAACAGGATACAATCTAGGGAGATGCCACAGTGGCTTGTATTACACACTACAGATGAATTGTGGACCCGGTAGATATTCTGACAAACATTAGACAACCATATTCTGCGAAAAAAGAATTATAGTCAATGCCGGGTCCCTGAAATTTTGAAAAAATCTAAATTTCTCTTGCTGGCCCTTTTCATAAGGAACACTTTCAAGCAGGTGTTTCATTCGTCTTTTTTTTTTTTTTTTTGCGTTGTGAAAGAATATTGCTGTGGTAGCAAAACAGTAAACCCGCCTCTGTAAACAATAAAAAAAGTACATACCTGCCTCGGTGAACAATTTAAAAAAAACACATGTCTTCACTAAACCGTATTTTGGAAGTGTGTACCAAAACCTCCCTAAATGAGCGAACACGTTCACACATCAGTAACTGATATCTGCGATCCATCTTGTAACTAGAATTCCAGAGATCCATCCTGTAACTGGAATTCATTTACCTTCAAATGAGGTGTAGAATCAATTATAATAAAAGGTTCAAAATGGTTTTATTTTTAACCCAAGAACAACAAAAAATCGGAATTTTAAATTTCAACTATCTTTTTTCTTACGTTTCAGAATGCTATTTTTGTCAAATTATGAATAGTTCAACAAAAGTTTGTTTGGTTGAATTTTGCGTGTACGCTCTAATTTCAAACTGGTTGTCCAGTACGTGTGTGGTACCCCCCCCCCCCCCCCATATCCCCAGACTGACATGATGTAATTAACAATTTATTTCAGTCGGGTTTCTTAATATCGTATTGAACGTGTGAGGGAGCTTAGGTCAAGACCATATTCATTTTGACCTGGCCCACTTTTTATTGCGAAATGAATACGTCGAAAAACAAGGGATAATATTTACAGGGTGCTGGTGTCGCTAGAGGATATAAAAGATTATTGTATTCGGTTTCTGCCTGATGTGAGTTAAAACTGTTCTGAAGTGATACGATGAGGCATAAAGTAAGCTTAAGATATTTACTTAAGAAATAACAAATGTTCTTAGATAAACTACACGTCAATAAAAGTTAAGGGCTTTTATTACATTTCAGTAGCTACAGACTAACTCTGTGTCGTGGCGAATATGTCATTTGAGTAAATCTGATAACAAGACAAGTACAATGGGATAACTGCATGATCCCATTGTACTTTCATTGGCTTATTCTTGCATCGGTATGTGGACTTTGAAATATATTGGCGAGCAAATCAATCTGCCAATATGGTTCTTACTGTAATTCGTCGCAAACGTTCGGACGAAGAAGGAAGATGCTATCTGCAATTGTAAACTGTGCGGATGGCTGGATGATCGCTTGTTATGAATAACATGGGTGTAGACGAACAATTAGTTTTTATTAGCACTCGCATCAAAGCTGGTCGACGTAACCAATAAAATGTGGAAACAGTGCAACAAAATGATTGATAATAACTGGCTAACACAAATCTCTGCTTTAGAAATTCAGTAAATTATATCCTTGAATATATTTGGGTATGCAAATGTACGAAATGTCTTGAGATTCGGCAAGTACAGAAGTGCAATCGAGAACGCCTCTCTTCACGTGCTTTGAGCTTGCGTTGACTGAGGAAAACCTCGTTCCTCTCAGCCCGTTCATATGGTTAAGATATGGCTGTTTGGAGATGACCGGATGTTCGGAAATATGGTCTATTTGGGGTTGATCCCTGGTCAGAAAGATCCCTGGTCTGTTTCGATGTTACCCCGGAAAGAGATAATCAGGGCTTTGACTGGGAAAGCGGTACTCCTTGACGAAGACTGCGAACAGGGCAGAGATACGAGTAACCTGAGACGACATGGTGCTTCTATAGGAAAGATGACTGCACAGTAAGAAGAAGGTACTTTTATAGGAAAGTTGAATGTACAGTGAGAAGAGGGTGCTTTTGTTGGAAAGATGAGTGCACAGTAAGAAGAAGAAACCCAGTATACAAAGTACACATAACTTAATGTTTTCACAATTTCTTCTTGGTGTTTTCACATATTGTAAACACAGCACCGAATGCCTCAAGACTCTTGAAACAGGTTGTCTTTAAAACTATCGTTTTATTTCGTAAAACGAGCTTTTACGAGTAAAAGCGCAATTCGCGTTCTCCACTTTTAATGGGTTCCCTTCCAGTAATATTTACCACGCAATATAAAAAAGAACTTTTTGAGGTACTGTTCAAGATACTCTAACCCTTCCATCCATCCTATGGCCAATCAGAATGCCCGAGACGTCGTCTGCTAGTCTCGTATAAACGACATTCCCTTTTTAGCCCCAAAAGGCGGTAAAACACGCCCAGGCTAGTTGGGGATGGATGGGACGGGTTAAAATCAAAGTTAAAAGTGGAGAACGCGAATTGCGCTTTTACTCGTAAAAGCTCGTTTTACGAAATAAAACGATAGTTTTACTTCGCAAAAGCTTTGAATTCGCTTATCTCCACTTTTAATGGGACTTGAGTCCGGAGCAGGGGAGCCTGCCATTCTTGAACTGCCCAAAAAGGTCGCGAATTACACTATGGCTTGTAAAAGCTCATTGCATATAGGCGAGGAGTGCTGTGCACTCGACGCAAAGAAGAAATAAAACTTGTCAGCTAAGTTTCAATTCTTTTAATGATTTCCTAAATAAAGTCCGGAGGCGTACCATTCCGGTCTTTCAACATAAGGTAAATCGTAACAAAGTAAAAAATATCACAGCAACTGTCAGTTGAGATGAGAAGGCTTCCAACCATGCCATCATCTTTTTTGAGAACTATCACCATCCCCCTCCAACCGCCCACCGGATGGATCCCTTCCTCAAGTTCTCACTATTCACTTGCTATGTATTGATGAACAATTAGGTTTATTTAGAAGTACTACAAAACGATCGTAAATCCATAGGAATTACGCAAATAAACTCTTTGACACTTCTAGTAAAGTGACTGAAGTGTCTTACAAGACATGCAATTCAAACTTGAAAAAGAAAGCGAGTCCGCTGTCTAACTTTTCTTCTTCTCATTTGATAAATTACCACGTTTATTTGAAATAAACTCATAGCGATTGACTAGATAGTACTAAAACTACTGTAAATCGTCATAAAATGAAAAACAGAAAAAATTTTGCTTATTTATGACTGTTTTCCTATATGGGGCCGTTATGGTCCCATAAGCCCATAATGATACTATGGTACCTCATACCATGAACCATAAACCGGCTTTCGGCCTTCCGGCTACAACGGGTGTACGGTCACTGGGTACGTCTGGGACCGACATGGTCCCCCCCCCTTTCTTTCTGAAAAACATGAAGAAAGGAGATCAAAACTTAAGCATCCGAGTAGCCGTAAGACCGAAGACTGGGCTGTACTCATTACACATGCGATCCTGAACACTTCGGAGTAAATAAATGCTTAATTAAACATAACCGTCCAGCGTTCGTCCGTAACTTAATATAAGCACGAACCGAAATGGTCCAAAGGACCTGAGCGAAAGGCGAAATGTTCAGAGTAAGAAGGAAAGACCTTCTTGTAGGTTGTTACTTTCGTGGCTTGTTGTTGTTGTTACTATTCCCATTACGGCCCTTGGAGAAGTTACTCTTGTGCTTGCCCTTGTTCTTAAACTTGGGAGAAGCATTCCTACAACAGAAACACTCAGCCTGTAATGGTCGTTTCTGAAGCCACGAACGGTCCTAATGAATATAAGCCAGACAATTCATCTTGAGAAAAATCTTTCAGATAGTATTTAACAAACGAGTTGGGGGAAACCCAACAACCTGTTTTTAATATATCCGAAAGGGACACGTTGCGTACCGCCCTGAGGGAATTGGCTACTTGCCTTACCTGATGGGCTTTGATGTTTGATTCCCCTAACGGGTTAGGGTCGATTTGTGCATCGTCATAGGCTGCCAAAATGATCCTTTTAATATAATTTGAGATCGACTGTTTCGAAAGATCTTTGTTAAATTTCGGCATAAACGAAATGATGAGAGCCTTCTGATTATCTGATCGGTAGGCCTCTGACATTTCCAAATACTGTTGCAGCGCTTTGACGGGACACAAAGAGACCAGACCGTCTGAGTCGGGGTCATCTGGTAGGGATGGGAGAGTAATGTGATCGAACGTTCCCATCCCTTGGGTCATGATGTGGGTTTTTCCCATGAATCCTGCTCTAGGGACTAGGGTGACCTTCTCCCATGTACCCTTATCTTTATTTACCTTTCTGTCTAGGGCATGGATTTCGCCTCTTCTTTTGCCCGAAGCTAAGGCCAATAAAAACGTGAATCTTAATGTTGCGTTTTTTGCTGAAATCACGTCCTTACTAAATATATCTGGGCGCTGAAGATACTGTAAGACTATTGATAAATCCCACTGCGCTATGTTGGATGGGCAGGGTGGGGAGCTTACTTTAAAATGTCTTACTAGCTGTGATAGGGAAGTATCTTCGCCCGGGTCGTAGCCTGTAGACGCTTTGAGTCTTGACCCTATAGCGGCCCTATAGCCCTCGATGGAACTTACCTTTAATTTCACCTCCGTGAAAAGGTGATCGAGGAAATCCGCTACCACTGCTGGGCTAGCCTGAAACGGATCTAGCTTAGAAGTGCTACACCAAGCGGCAAATTTATTCCACTGCGACCTGTAAACTTTGGCCGTTGAACCCTTGTGACTGTTTACTATTTTCTCTCTCACCTGCTTAGAAAAACCCTTGTTTTTCAGAAAGGACTGGTCAGACACCAAAGGTGGAGGTTCAGTAAGCGAGGGGAGGGGTGGAAGTGATGCCAATGGGGTTGTGATAGCAACTCGTTGTGGCATGGGATCGGTATCGACCTTACTACCTTGCAATGGAGTAGGAGGGCGAACCATGGGGCTTCCGGTGTCCATGGGGCAATGAGTAATAGGAACGGTGGTTTCAACTCGATTACTCTCTGCAGGACTTGCCCTAAGATTGCTTGTGGGGGAAAGGCATACAGTACCTCGTCCCGTGGCCACTGACAATTGAGAGCGTCTACTGCCCAAGCTGCTGGGTCCGGGCAAGGAGACACGTACCGGGGAAGTTGGGTGGTCATCGCGTTTGCAAACAGATCCAGAGTCGGGGCACCCCATGGGGATTGGTGTGTCACCCACTGAAAGGACCGAGGGGATAGGCACCACTCGGTGTTGATAACTTGACCCTGTCTGGAGGCTAAGTCCGCTAGGACGTTTAATTTCCCGGCCAGGTGACGGGCGGAAACGGTCACCTGTTCCTCCCTGGCCTTTGAAAGAATTTGGAATGCAAGTTTGGACAGGGATCGTGATTTGGTGCCCCCCTGCTTGTTGAGGTAAGCTATGGCTGTGGAGTTGTCTAACCGAAAAAGGACTGCCTTGTTTCTGAGTTGGTTGGTCAGCTTGATTAGGGCAATCCAGACCACCCGAAGCTCCAGCCAGTTTATGTGGTAGGACTGAAGCGAGGGTGGCCATTTGCCCTTCCATACCTGACCATTCCAATAAATTCCCCACCCCGCATGGGACGCATCGGTCTGAATCTCTATCTCCGGGGTGGGGGGCTGAAATGGCATTCCTTCGGACATAATTAGAACATCGCACCACCACTGTAGGGCTTGTAGGGTTACCTGTGAAACTTGCATCCTCGCTGCGGGTGAACGACCCTGATGCAACGCCCATCTTACCTGGCTTTGAAATGGCCTGTAATGGAGACGGCCCAGGGGGACTGTCTTCTCTGTTGCCACTAACAGGCCGAGGAGCGATTCCATGGCCTGTAATCTCACCTTCTTTCCTGGGGAAATACCTTTTATGGCATCTGCAATTCTCTGGCGGCGTTCTGGCGTAGGGAACGCCTTTGCTATTGCCAGATCCCAAAACTCCCCTAGAAAGGTAATGGACTGTTTGGGGGTTAGTTCGGACTTGGCTAGGTTTACTACTAGACCTACCTCTAGTGCCTTGCGAACTAAAGACATTGTATGATTCTCGGTTACCTGCCTGTCTTGATTCGCCAGAAACCAGTCGTCCAGATACTGAAAGACTAACATCCCTTCTAGCCGTGCCCATGTTTTCAGTACTTTCATGACCTTGGAGAAAACGTACGGGGCCGTAGCCAGACCGAAGGGAAGTGCCAGAAACCAAAATCGTCTTTTCCCTACTTGAAAGGCTAGAAATTTTCTTGCCGAGCGATGGAGAGGAATATGGAGGTAAGCATCGGAGAGATCTATGGAGGTACCCCACATCCCTTCCCGTAATGACCCTTTTATCACCTGGGCCGTGTCCATCTGAAAGGTGATCACTCGAAGAAAACCGTTTATGGGGGAAAGGTCGATTACCAGCCTCCACCCTCCGGATTTCTTGGGAACCAGAAAAACTCTGCTGAAAAAACCCATTTGATTTTCTGGCATTTCCTCTATCGCCTGTTTTTGAGACAAGCTCAGTAGCATTTCTTGGAGAGCTCGGTCTTTTTCTGACCCCTTGGCGTAAGAGGTGACTAGTTGTCTTGGCGCATGGGCGGTTAGGGGAATAGGGCACCTGAGCCCGTTCCGGTCTCGTTTGAAAGGTAGGGAGTAACCTCTCTTTAACCAACGTACTACCCTTCGAGACGCCCCCATTTCTGCCCATTGCTGCCAAAACTTTCCTAGTCTTCCTCCTACGGGCAAGGAGGCGTTTAAGGAAAGTAAATTTTCCAAGTCTCTTAAGTTTGCTAAAGTATCGCCAGGAGATAAGGGAATCTCGTGACGGTACTTTGGTTGGCTGCTACCTGAACGACTGTGGAGCCGGACCCTCTGTCTTGCTGCCGGGGCTGGGTTTCGGTTTCTTGACAGGGGGCTGTTGTAGCTGCGCACTCGGCTTAGACGGTGCTGGAGAGGACTGTTGTGGTCTCTTCCTCTTCAGTGGACGTTTGAAGGAGGAGCGAGACATCCTGGACATCAGGGCATAATCTTGCGAAAGCGAACGACTTTCCTGGTTCACCCTCTCTATCTCGGCGGGAGGAAATAGTTCTCGTTCCTCCAGGATAGGGGCATGACGCAGGTCCCGCAAACCTTTGACACTAGACCAGCAGTGCTGGAGAAAGGCATCTCGACGTAAGTAGACCATTGAAGTCATCAAAAAAGTGGAAAGTTTGACCACGTCTCGGGTAGCTAAGGCCAGGCATTCCATCAATTTAGCAGACACGGGATCACTAAGGCGAAGTTCTTCCCAACGCGACTTTAGTGCTTTAAGTGCATGATCTTGAAAAGACATAATGTTCAGGATGTGGCGAGAAGACGCCTCGATGGTCTTTGCGTCTTTCTCCACTAATGGAATGTCTGAGTCACTACGCACTGTGGGCATCCAGACTGTACGCTTCACGGGCTGCTCCAGTGCCTCTAGGGGAATTTTTTCATCCGCTGACCGATATGGTCCTGGTCCTACTGAGCAATGTTTAGATAAATGGAAACGCGACAACGTGCGACCCTCACCGGCGTCCATCTTCTTGAACTCTTTCGCGCGGACCGTGACAGCATGAGCAATGCCCTCACTGGTGGCTAGTGCGATAAACGAGTCCTGTTGTGGTGGAGCTGCCTGAGATGTCATCCGAATGGGCGGATCCTCCTTATCTAAATTTGGGGAGCCACAGGAGACCTCTGCTAAGCGGGCTATCTCTTGAATGGCATCCCTGAACGGCACGTCTTCTGGTGCAATCGTAGAAGCAGAACTCGAGGGGGCCGCGTCCTCGACCGATGGGGCAAGATCTGGTGGAGAGGGAGTACGGATGGGCCGTCTGCCCGCTGCCGCTGGATCTCTCCAAAGTCGATGCCCTTGGCCGGGAGAACGCACCTGCTCCACTGCCCGTAACGGTAAATGACAACGGGAATGTACTGACGTACCCTCGGATTCTTCTTCCCCGTCTTCCACCTCTGACTCCTGTTCATCAGATGCTGCTTCTGGGAGTTGGGATTGTGAAAAATGTGACATGTGGGGTTCCCCTACTGGGGTGTAAATTTCTTTCTCCCTGTTGCTTGGGACTGCTGCTAGGGGAGAATTTTCCATCGGCCCGATTTCCTCATCATCTTCCAGCAATGCGGAGACTTGGCCCGAAAGGGGCACGCCCACGGAATCCTCCTCGCTGATGGTGACCGTTTCGGGAATATCCACGTTAGAGTCCAGCGGGAGGTGAGGTACAGGCGAGCCCGATATCGCTGCCACTGACTGAATTTCCGGAGGAGGACGAGAAACCGTAGCTGATGGTTTAGGCTTTTGCCTTTGACTAAGCAGACTCTCCTGCTTCTGAACTTGACTCTGTAAATCCAAAAGTTGTTTTTGCAGTTGCGATTGCATAGACAAAAACGCTGAAAATTCACTCGGGAGACGCTGCAGCTGAGGAGGGGGGGATAAGTCCTCTCGCGGGGGAATGCCTAACTGGCCTGTAACCGCCGAAAGTACTGTTCCCGTATCCTTATGCGTTAAAGTCACTTGTTCCTCAGACGGGGACTTAAACGCCCCTCCTGGACTGCCACTGGGTTTCACTCTAGGAGGTGAGGCCCATGCCTCGCGGAGACGATCCCGTTCTTGCCCTTCCGGGATGTCCAATTCTGCTACAGTCTCAGAAAATGCACGTCCTTTACTCTTGGACTTTTTATGTCTCTTAACTGGCGTAGCGGATTCCGATTCTGCACCAGTGTCTACGTGTACGGGGGTGGAGACCTGGCCCAGAATAACGGAGCTAGCCTTCTTCATGGTATCACGAATAAATTCACGAGTAACAAACGAAGCTGACGAAAGGAATTTGCGCTTATCCCTCCTGCGCTCGTTCTTGGTCCTATTCCGTAATAGGACTTTCCAATCCTCTGGAGAAAGATGTAGACACTCGCCACACTGGCTGTCTGGCTCACACAGAGGTATTCCACTATTCCGTCTACAGCGGTCGCAGATGGAGTGGGGGTTACACGCGGTTGGAGGATGGATACACTGAGGCAGTAACGGTGGAGAATGTAGACTGGCCTCTGTCATATCTGAAATGCAAGCAGAGAAAAACAACGGTGAGAATATGTAGTATAAAACAACGCACAAAACTACATTTCTCCGTGCTTTGCTTCAACTGCAAGCTTTAACCTTCCAAGCTGTGTTTACAATTGCTTAAACACCGCAATAACTCGCTGGGTCTAAGGAAAGACGAAAAGAGATGCTTCCCGGAACGATAACGTTCCCGGGCCGTAACGGGCTGGACCGTAATGGCACCACCCGTGTCGGATATGGATCTCTCTTGCCTCAGATGCACCTGGGACCATCGGACCGTAACGGGTTTTGTGAATCCCGTTGGACCAGAATGGTCTTCTCGCACCCGTGACCGTAAGACCACAAAGGGAAAACGGTCCTGGCAAAGAAAATGACCCTCAGACGTCACAGAAAACGTCTCTTTTCGTCGGAGAACGCTGTCAGACTTGCAGAACCTGCTCTACAAAGACTGAGAAGCGACCCATGGAGTAAAGCTTAAGCAAAAACTGGCCATTTCCGCGATGACACAGCTGGCTGGTAAAGCTTGGAGTCTGATCAGGTCCAGCAGCCTGAAAAGATCCTACTCCTAGACGAACTGAGGTGGAACTGGTAAGTTCCTCGATCTGAATGAAAGTGGAGAAAGAGGCGCACTTCTCGGGACTAGGAAAGTGTCTCCGTGATCGTGCAAACTCAACCTAATCAGACCGAAGAGTAAGATGGCGAATAAACACACTTCGGCTCCATAAATTTATCCCAACGCACAATAATAGATAAAACAATCCATTAGGCAGTGAATTAAGTAAAAAATGAAGCAATTCGCACCTTAAACCAGTTCCCTTGCTGCAAAAAACCGGCAGCACACAGAATGGCGTGTTGTATCGACGCCACGCAAAAAGGGAATGTCGTTTATACGAGACTAGCAGACGACGTCTCGGGCATTCTGATTGGCCATAGGATGGATGGAAGGGTTAGAGTATCTTGAACAGTACCTCAAAAAGTTCTTTTTTATATTGCGTGGTAAATATTACTGGAAGGGAACCCATTAAAAGTGGAGATAAGCGAATTCAAAGCTTTTGCGAAGTAAAAAGGTAATTTACACCGAGAAGGTACTTTTTATCAGTTAACACAGGGCATTTTTGCTGCCTGAGTTATGACTGAGCGCTAGGGGATAAGTTCAAAAGTGTGTGGAATGTTCACTGCAGATATCAGCGCGTGGCAAAAGTCACAACTGAGGGTTTGTTTATGTGTATGCTTCTGGTCCTTGTAAAGTTTTGGCGGCATCCAGTTGCAATCTTCACAGGAGACAGCAATGCTAATTGATAATAAATAAATACTAAATAAATTATAATAATAATCTGTTATTTCGGACGTGTGACTTGTTTGAGTTAAATTCTATAATTAAGTTGCCAGAACAATAGATTACAGTTCAAGGCAAGTCCGTGGATTTTTCAGTATGTGGAATGAAAAAAACGCAAAGATTCTGGGCGTAATCTCAAAACTTCTCATGTAATCAGGCAAATATTTGATTACCAAAGTAGGATTGTGCTTTATTTGAACGCACAGGAATTGTCCAGGACCATAAGTGCATGTTTTTGTTGCACAACGCCAAATCTATATATCAAAGAAACTCAACTTTATTACTTAATTGTTAGAAAAATTCTATGGATCGCGGTCCTTTACAGCTGTTTCTTGTGATGGAAAGTTTTGAAAAATGACCTTCTTCCATACAAAACAGCTCTTAAACTGAGACAGAACCCTGGACTATGGCCACGGAAGGGTGTTATATATGGAATTGGTTTTGCTGCAAGGATCTTTTTTGTGCTGCAGAATCATAAAGAACTTTCCTGTCTAAAAGTGTCTCCAGTTCAAATTTCTGATGTTTTTGTTTGCGGCGGATGAAATTTAAAATCAGATAATTGCAACATTCATGCATTGTCAGAGTACACAGCCTTTTTTTAAATGTTGGTTTCAGGGGAGAAATATGGTAAAGTGAAAGGTTTAACAATTGCTTTAAAACAGATTCAAAAGAACAAGCTGCGAATACCTTGAATAGGTTAATTATACTTCTCCAAAATCATGCGACAATTGTTTAAAAACAATTTGCTATGGTTACACTAATAGCCGGCTTCTTTTGAATTTAAGAAAACTAGCTTAAAACGACCAATTTTGAGGATAAAACCTAATCATTGCCATTTTAAGTTAATGTGGGATAAGAGAGGAGTTTCAACAGGACCGTGTAAGTGAAATTCAGGCAGTTTTCAAGACGCAACGGGTCTGTGCAATTGTGTTGTATCGAATGTTTTCATAATCGGGTTCAAGAATCTAATGATTTGAATGGATAAACACAATACATTAAGAACTTAAACTTTAAAAACGGATTAAGGGATAGAGAAATGGTTAATGAATAAAGTATTTACTTCCATTAAAAGAGAGACAAAAAATGGCAAAACGATGAAACTTTCGAGCAATTTCAAATTAATTTGACGTTCAAATTAGATTGCTTCAGACAATAATTTGGTAAATACTTGTAAAAAGGGATACTTGGTTTTTAAAACGCACCTGGAAACAACTTTCTGCGTATTTATAAACATTTCAAAGATGGAGGAGGAAATTAAACGGGACAGTTGCACTACACCCAAAGTGAAACCATTAACGTGAGTATTTTAGCTGCTTGTGTTGGTGGGTAGTTTAGTGGTCATTCATTTAGGATGCTTAGAATTTATGAAGTTTAAACACCATTCCCTTTCGTACAGGTATGGCGCTGCCCTTTTGGTTGAATTGTACATAATTCTAAAACAAGTGCCTACAGCCCTTTTTTTTTAAACCAAATGCTTAGTGCATCCACGAAAGAACTCACCTTTTTCAGGAAACAGGGAGTACTGAATACCAATCCCCCTACCCGTTTTAAACGGAATTGGCAGTCCTTGTGGACTGCGTCCAGGCTAAAAATACCCCCTTTTCCACGCGTTTTTTTTTTTTTTTTTTTTTTTGTTTTTGTTTTGCAACGCGTGGTAGCTCGTGTGATATTAAGTGCCCCCCCCCCCCACGGAAGAAAGATAACCTGATATAGCTTCTTCCCACCAAGGATATCCATCGCTTTCCTTAAATTTTCTGACTTCCGTATTTCCTTCTGCCGAACCCAAATTTTAACTCATACCATTAAGGCTGTCTCTTGGATTGTTTCTGAGGCAGGTAACTGAGAGTGGGGCATTTCCAGTCACAACGCAGAATTCTTAAAACCCCTCTTAAGAACAAACCTTAACCTAATAATTTATGTATTTTATATATGTTGTTTTTTTTAGTACGATATTTTTCAACCCAGCCAAATATAACATGGTTTATGGCCAATGTTTTTCTTAGAGTTAAATAAAAACCGCAAGGCATATTACATACATGAATAACTATTGTTAATGCTCGGATGTGTAATCGAACTAATAAATAACAATAATAAAAAGAAATGTGGTGATATTTCATAGAGGGACTAGTTATAGGAAACTGATGCACAATTAGAGTAAAATAGCAGCAAAAAGACTCAGATTATATGTCATTATATGAAGCTGATTTTTGCCATTCAGGCCTTTCAGCTGCCGGGTTGGTAATTTGATGCCATCTCATTTGTTTATGAGATCATGACGTGTGCGCTAAAAGAAATAACTAGCGTTAAAAAGAGGAATTGATAATTAATCAGTGTTTTTCTTTTTCTTTTCTTTTTCTTTTTTTTTTTTTTTTTTTTTTTTTTTTGTTGTTGTTGTTGTTGCCGATACCTCACAAGTCATCTTCAAACATGTGTTCACAACATAATGAAACAATTTTTTACCAAGTTTCAACTTATGTTAAACAGATGTTGACCATATGAATATACGTTTACCATATATTGTTAACATATGTTATCGTATATGGTTATAGCTCATACTATGTTATATCATCATGCATGATGTTCAGCATATGGTTAACATATGCCACCACATGTTAAATGCAACATATGTTAAACGTATGTTATCATACGTGCCTGCTCTTATTCACTGTAAAATCTGAAGTTACTGTTTCCAGCTACATTTTTATTAGCCATTTTTAATACAACAACAGTCTCTCTGGACAGCTCCTTCCTGTATGTGTATGTGATGGGAGGGGGGGTGTAGGGAATCCTTGTCCAACGCTGCTTGGCGTCTTTGTACGCCAGCGGTACCAAACCATTTAAACCATTTAATTTACTAAACCCGGTGTTCATATTAGGGAGTAAGCTTGTCCCCTTGCAGGCGATTCATACAAATCAAGGCAAAAGGACAGCGCCAACTCATCTGAGTAAGGGCCCGGAGTGAACACAAATCATATTCACTAGTCAAATTTATGCATACCTGCTCTTACGGTACGACTAACTTCTCAAATTTACACTGTGATAAACATCGTCAACAACAAAGAAACAGCGTTTGGCAAAATTTATAAGGAATCACTGATTTTTTGTTCAAAATTAACATACCATTTCGCATTGTGTATCGCTTGGCATTTTTCCTACCGTTTTATTTTATTTATTTATTTTATTTTAAATAGATTAATTAAATAATTAATTACTTCAATAATGTAATTCTCACTTACTACTTACAATTATTGTTGATGGGTATTTTCACTATGTAAATATGCCCTAAAACATGTGGATTGATGGGAAAAAGTTACTACCTTACTAAGAGGGACATAATTATGGCAGCCAATGATTTTCTCATCAATACATGCACCGTACAGCTCTTTAGTTTGTAAAAGTAGAATTTATAAACTTATTATTTATGTAATTATTTCGTCAGAGATTTGCAAGATTATTTCAAGTAAGACGCAGTAATCTTTTACATGACTATATGTGCAGCTCAAATCCTCGTTTGGATTATTTCATTGACGTAAACTACCGCTGTTTACAAAATCTGGCCTCACTGCCAGTCTGTTCGGTACGTGGCACCAAAGAAGGAATTCCTCATAGTTTTAAGCTGGCTCCATTTTTAGTTTCGGGAGTATTTCGTTCATGATGCCTATTTGTTTAAAGTTGTGTGATATCATCCATGACGTCATGAGTCAGAAGAACTGACAAAGGAGACGCACTGATTATTCGTGTCAAAGTACCAAATTTGAGTGCTATGGATTCTTCGCATGACATTCAAGGGATGTTTTCGAGTAAACAAAAAGAAAAAAAAACGCCATACAAATCAGTGTTTCAATAATATTTCAAACTCCTTGCAAGATTAGAAATATGTTCGATGTGAAATTGAATAATATAATGAGGTTGCAATCAAAATATCTTACACGATTTATGCATTTCATGAACTCAACACGCCATTTGTAGATGTCCGTAAGTGTAGAAGCTCTGTGATGCACTTGTTATTTGGGTGAATAAAATGAAGTTTGTGTATTTGCGTTAAAAACGGTCGCGCGGGTATGCTTTATGAAAAGTTCACGGTCTTAATAAAAGGGAGCGAAAATTTCCCCTGGCTTATGACTGGTTGAAACAATCTCTTAAACTCGGCCCAAACTTCCGGCAAACTAGATTCTCAACAGAGAGCACACACGGCATGCCGCTGTATGTCACGCCTTGTACTCACTGCCCAAACGTCTATACGCGGAAATTGCTGCGATATATAAATCACCCTTTTCACCTTTCTTTATCAGTCTCAGCCATACAACAGAAGGAGCAGCAACATCAACTTATTTATGTGATCAAAATTACGTGACCCCCTCTAAGTCCAGCAGAGTTAGCAGCGAATTGTAGCAAGATGGAAGAGCACCAGATCGAAGCCGCCATCGGAGAGCTTCAAGAATGGGCCAAGAAACAGCTACTGACAGCTAAGACTGTAGCAGCGCCCATAAGGGAGGACTTTTTCGTTGTAGATAGCCTCACTCTTATTAACAATGCTGTCTTAAAGGCCCTTAAACTCATCATAGCTCAGCAGCGCGTCATTCAAGCGAACTTAAAGACAACGACGGTAGCGAGCGAAGCCCAACCAGGGGCGAAGTGACCACAACCCGACGTATAGCCAGAGCAACCCCAGTTACCCGTCAGGTAACGACAAGCTGCTCTTCGTTCGGGACTTCCGCGGCTCCGTTCCTCGGAGCCCGTAGTAGGGACACAGTGCTGACAGCACAGGGGAACGCAAAACTGGTGTTCTCGAGTCTTGCGACCCAAGAAAATCTCACCAGGGGAGACAGCGTGGAAGCAGTGGGTGATAGGGCACAGTCCCATATACAAGGTGCTCACGCTCCGGTACAGCCCGGCAAGCCAAAACGTGCTGTCGCGAGAGATGCCACGGGCGGAGAGATATACCGGAACTTCAACACTCGCAAGGGCTGCACCCTAACTGGCTGCAAATTCAGCACGTGCTCCGAGAAGCAACCGGAATATCTCCCAATTCGAAATAGGGACAACTTTCAGAAAACGATCAAGACAAGGAATTCACTTTGGACGGGCTGTCAAACGAGCTTAACACTGTAAACGTAAACACGGGTAAAATTCAACCCTATGAGGCACCTAAAAGCCGCGCTGCGGAAGAACAAATTTAGGAGTAAATTGGAGGGAGAAATAAAGAAGAAACTGCAGCTATGCCGCTGCAGAATTGTGCGGCAGAAACATTCATCGTGTCTCCCATCTATGCGGTTCCGAAGGACGAGGACGGCATACAAGTAATCCCTGACTCGCAGCCTGAAGGCGGATCAGTCAACATTTTCGCTTAGTCCGACAAACACACGTTTACGTGCGTGTTAGCATAGCCTTTGCGATACAGGGATTCCATGTGTGTAAGATCGACCTAAAATCTGCTAATCACCACGTCAGTCTCAGCCCGTTCTCGTAAAAATATATGTGTCTGAAGTGGAAGTTCGACGGTGATTCGCACTACACATATATATGATCGACACGCGCCTTCAACGGATAACGCAAAGTGTTGGCCATGTGCTTCATGGCCAGGAAATTAAAGCCGTCATCTGATACCTCGATGACTTCTTCATGACAGTAGAAACGTACGAAGACGCGATGAAAGCCATGAGACGTCTCATTCACTTCTTCGTTTCGCTGTGTTTCTATATTAACTGTAAGAATGCATTTCTTCTACCAAATGCCTCACCTTCTTTGGAGTTACCATAAACACGCTGGCAGCCCATTAGTCTCACAGGAAAACTTACAGTAGACTCGGAATTTAATAAGCCGTTGGGTCACCATCCCAGCGAAAGCATTTTGAAACGCGAGATTCAGAGCTTACTCGATAAGTTGAGCCTCGTCTCTCCGTGCGTGCATCATTGCACTGAAAAGATCACTCCGCACCCATGCGAACAAACAGCCGTACGAAAGAGCTCGAGGACACAAATCTCGAGAGTTCTCAGCACCCCTCCCCCTCGCCCACCCCCTCCGACTCTACTTTCACCCTCGCGCACTTCCCTTCGCTGACCTACGCAATGACACGTCACAGGAACCCATGTCTATGTGCTTCTTAAGTGGTCAGATACTCGGCGATACTGGACCGTGAGAAAGCCGGTTCGAGAAAGTAGCCATTGGAAGGGGAATCAAATCTTTGCGATCTCAAGCGCCACCTCCCCACTTAAGTGTTTAATTATTGTTAACCTACAGAATTACATCGTTTTGAGTAGACTTCGGATTTTTTTACCTCAGAATTTAGACTCCGCTTAGACTCAGCTTTGCGCCATTTGTAATTTTATGTGTTGCTCAACAGAGAAAAGAATGAAAGAAAAACAGCTCATCTTTCAGTTTCTTGGAAAAATGGTGAAGAACATGTGGTGCCATCTATCCGATTGCATTTTATTCCTTTGTGTATGCTACGCAAAGTTAACCAGTTCGGTCTAGTATTTCATTGCTACACACACCCAGTGCCCTAAGTGCAAATCAAAGTGAACAATCAGCTGTAGATACACCACTTCAGCATATTACTTGACCTGAAACACTTGCCCTGCATTTTCTGGTGGTCGGGTAAAACCAACCACTTAAAATACCAATTCCATTCTTCTATTCTGCCTGGTATCTTGATATATATATTGAATTCTTCAAGAATAGGGGGTGTCTTGATTACATCATGGCAAGGTTATGTTGACAAAGTGTCATCTTCCGCCAGAAAACGACCTAGTGATATTCAAGGAGGTATTAGTCTGTAATTTGCGATATTTTATGCTCTAATAAATTTAACACATTTCATTTTGAAAAAAAATGATATCTAAAATAAATAATTTTTTTTTGAATTTTTGATGATAACGGGCTAGAGACTTCGCTGTCCTATTTGTGGTGGAGGTGTTCCGGATGCTTAATGGCGCGTTTCGTGCAGGTGTGGCTAAATCTGCAGCGAGGCAGGGTACATCCTCTGGCTGAGTTGTAGTTCCGGCAGACTTCTCTGCCGTTGGCGTCCCTAGCAACTGTGCGGCTGGATCGAACGCGGCCATTGGGTGTCTTGTGGGAAAAACAAGAGGAGAGGATGCATACGCTGAGGAGGTAGGTGTCATCATCGCCCCACCTCCACAGTCTGGCAAATGGACCCGCTGCCTGTACTCAACATCATAGCGCCTGCAGTTCGACAGCGGGTAGTGTTGGCATAGATCCGCGAACTTGGCTGCATAAAGGTTATAGCGATTGCTGTCTTCGTTTGATTGACCAATCACCCACTGCTGCCAGGTCGTCTTGTCAGGTGAAGGTCGTCTGCCCCCAGTGTTGGGCAGAACCAGGCGAGAGTCTCCCTGTGACGAGAGAACAGTGTCTTTGGTCTGGACTCCCAGAAACGACCCACACAAGTCCTGCACGAGGAGCGGCTTTTCCTTACCTTGCGTCTTTCCCGATAGCCACAAATCACTTTTTGGTGGCGGGGTGTCCTTCCGCGACTCTAAGAAAGCTGCCATGGAAGACTGATCCACTTTGGGCAGGTCAGCGTCACTGGGGGCTGCGCATCAGTGACCTGTTTGGTAGAGCCGGCCGAGGAGGAGGAGGTACTGTTCTTGATGCTGCTTGCATCTTTTTCTCTCAAGCTGTCGATTGCCTTCTGTGGTGAGCGCTGCTGGCCTAGTGACAGCTTAAATACTTTCATTGCTGCGGCGGGGTACATACAATTTGACCAACCGCAATTTGACCAACCACAATTTGACCAACAGAAACTTAACCAACTGCAATTTGACCAACCGCTTAATGGAAAAACTGACATTTGACCAACTTTCAGTGTTAGATATACATAACCTTATAAATCTAGGAGTTCGAGGTTTCGTAAGAAGAATTTCAAAGAAGTTCCCATTTGCACCAAAGAGATGTTGCGCTAATCCCCTCTCTGTCAATGAATGTCATAAGGTTGAGTTCCACGTGCCCCGTTAATCTCCGTAATCTGGCGTTATACAATGTGTTATACAAACAAACCCAGACCTGGTGGAAGCTTTAGTGTCATCTCAGGTACGTCTTTTCTATGAAGTTTTGAGAGGATATGAGATTACTACCACCCCGGTACATTTGGACAGTACTCATACTTGCAGTGTTATAACTGTTTAAATGTTCCTTTTGTCGAACCATTTGTGATTGCTAGTGTTTTACTGATAAGTGGTACGAAAAACAATAAATTATGAAGTTGGTCAAATGTCCATTTTTTCATTAAGAGGTTGGTCAAATTGCGGTTGGTCAAATTTCAGTTGGTCAAATTTCGGTTGGTCAAATTTCGGTTGGTCAAATGTCCTACACCCGCTGCGGCATCAATGAGAACTAGGATGTCGACGTAAAAAAAATTCCTCTTTCAACATTGTCTCTACCTTTTTCGGTGTTAATTTATGATCTGTAGCGAATTCTCGCAGCTCGGCTATTTCCTTTTCGGTTTCCCTGAGGGTCCATTTTCGAGGTTTATTGCTCGAAAAGGTTTGCTTTCTTTTTTCTTTGTGCTCGGGTTGTTGTTTGCTTTGCCGTGCTTCCGTTGAGTGAGGAATTACTTGACTACGTCTCGAGGAGTACGTCTATCCCCCGTGGGGGATATGGTTTGTGTAAGGCTGTTGCGTGTTGACTACGCAAAAAAATTTACAAGTGGAAGGATGTAAGTCGACGTAGTGTCTAACATTTTGACGAATCAATCCATTAACCAGTATTCGCGTGAGACTGTCGTAGGTACGCTAAGTACAGCGCCGATTTTGAAAAATTCGCCATTTTGTCAAGTCCCATCCGGAAAATGCTTGATCACTGCACTGCGGAAGGTGCCAGGGAGCCCGTGTGCAGAATTTGAAACGAATCCATTCATTAATGTGGCCTGTAGACGCGCGAGACTGCCGTATATATAAAGTCCAGTGCCAATTTTCAAATATCCGCCATTTCGTCAATTTTTGGTCGATCCAGAAAATTCTTGGTCACTGCACTGAGGAAGGTTCCAGAGAAGCCGTGTACAAAATTTGAAACGAATCCGATTAATGTGGCCTGAAGACGCGTGAGACTGCCGTATATACGCTACGTCCAGTGCCGATTTTCAAAAGTCCGCCGTTTTGTCAATTTTTGGCCGATCCGGAAAATTCTTGGTCACTGCACTGCGGAAGGTTCCAGAGAAGCCATGACAAAATTTGAAACGAATTTGTGTATTAATGTGGCTTGTAGACGCGTGAGACTGCCGTATATATAAAGTCCAGTGCCAATTTTCAAATGTCCGCCATTTTGTCAATTTTTGGCCGATCCGGAAAATTCTTTGTCACTGCACTGCGGAAGGTTCCAGAGAAGCCGTGTACAAAATTTGAAACGAATCCGTCTATTAATGTGGCCTGTAGACGCGTGAGACTGCCGTATATACGCGAAGTCCAGTGCCGATTTTCAAAAGTCCGCCATTTTGTCAATTTTTGGTCGATCCGGAAAATTCTTGGTCACTGCACTGCGGAAGGTTCCAGAGAAGCCGTGTACAAAATTTGAAACGAATCCGTCTATTAATGTGGCCTGTAGACGCGTGAGACTGCCGTATATACGCGAAGTCCAGTGCCGATTTTCAAAAGTCCGCCATTTTGTCAATTTTTGGTCGATCCGGAAAATTCTTGGTCACTGCACTGCGGAAGGATCCAGAGAAGCCGTGTACAAAATTTGAACCGAATCCATGTATTAATGTGGCCTGTAGGCGCGTGAGACTGAAGCGTTACAGACGGACAGACGGACAGACGGACAGACAGACGGACAGACGGACGGACAGACCGAAAAGTTCAAAACTATATCCCTCCGTTTCACGGGGGATAAAAAAAACGGCGACTTAAATAAGGGTAGCAACTCCCGGAGCACATGTAACTGACCAATAGGGCAAAGCGGTACACGTGCGCCGACGTTAAGTTTGTTTGGTGACATCGTGCTCGTTCACTGTTTAGTAAGTAAAAAGAGGGAGGGGGTGAGAAAATGAAGTGTGTGATCAGGCAAAGGGCGCTACTTACGCTCTTTGTGTGAGAACAAAGAGCGGGGGTAAACAGTGAACGTGCCGAAGCCTTGCATGCAACAGTTTTAAACAAAAATAAACAAACTTTATTTGTCCAATAAATTTAACACATTTCATTTTGAAAAAAAAAATCGTATCTGAAAAAATTCTTGATATCCATAAACGTAAAATAAATGATTGAGCTCAAAATTTAGATTTTGCTATCAAATATTTTAGTTTGCTATCAAGATTTAAATTTTTAACCTCTGAAAATCAATTCTAGATATCTTTAACTTATTTTTGATATCAATGAATATTTTTAACTCTCTAAGTATTTATTCATACCAAATTTTATTGTTTGAGATCGAAAATATATTTAGATATATCAAACATTAAATCTTGATATCGGAAAATGAATTTTTGAGGTCTGAAATTTATTTAGAGTTCTCAAAAATATAATTACAGATAGAAAGATTAATTCTTGAAATCAGAAAATGAATTTTTGAGATCAAAATCTATTTTGTTACAGAAATAATTGCCCAATAAATGTGAAAATGGCATTTTTTTTATATATCTCGCACCATTTCTATCGTGCACGTTATTCCATTGCGAAATAAATGAAGTTTTGACTGAGAGGTGTTGGAAAGGGTATCCGCCCAAAATGACTCCGCCCAAAATGACTCCGCCCAAAATGCCTCCAAAAACTGCAAGGGGGACAAAATGACTCCGCCCAAAATACCTCGAAATCTTATTTTTTCAAAGTGAAGGGAAGAATGGTTTATTTTAATAAATGAAAAAGACAACTCTTGTTAATTCACATTTTATCAAAACTGATAATCAGAGTTCTTGTTTCTCCAAGTTCACTGGCGCATTTAGCTAATCAACTCAGTTAGCAATCACAGTGTCTCTAACTCACTCACTCAGTGGCTCACTTTACTCATCAACTCAGTTAAAAATCACAGTGTCTCTTAACTCTTAACTGCTCTGGACTTCAACTCGGATCTTGCCTTCACGGCATCTACCTCTTCTTGACACGAATCATGATTATGACCATTTCCAAGACGAGGATCGTTCATTTCGGATGACGTTGACAATGTGCCTTTGCAATGATTTGTACGCCGGCAACAACTCTCTGTTTTTGACATAAAGGAAGGCATTGTGTGAAACTTTCAGTCCACCTTTACTGCTTTCGAACACTTCCATTGCAATATTACCAATGGACATTTGATAACTGCTATGTATCCCACCCCCCATATATATGCATCCTGACCAGAGTCGGGGTAACGTGCGTCTACTCAAGGCACAGATTCTGGCAGATTTATGAAAACAAAAAAAAAGCGCCTCTATGTCGCCAGCGTTTTTTTTTTTTATTTCAAGCCGGCATTACACTGCTGCGGGATTAAGTGTGTCTACTCAAAACAGTTTCTGGCAGCTTTGTGGAAACAAAACCACGCTTATCAAAGTCCTCCGGAGTGGGATTAACATGCGTTTCAGGCCGGCAGTGCACTGCAGGGGGATTAAGTGCGTCTACTCAAAACACCGTTACTGGCAGCTTTGCGGAAACGAAGCCACACCTCTCACACTCCCCGTGATCAGGATTAAGCCCGTCTACTCAAAACACATTTTCTGGCACTTTGCCAGAAATAGTTAAAAAAAATTCAAAATAATATTTCGGGGCATTTTGGGCGGAGTCATTTTGTCCCCCCTTGCAGTTTTTGGAGGCATTTTGGACGGAGTCATTTTGGGCGGAGTCATTTTGTCCCGGATTCGTTGGAAAGATATAACCTTAAGTTCGCTTTAATAAATCCCAATTGACAAAAAAGTCTAAGGTCATGGAGAAACGATGAAACAGACAATAGCTGAATTTCCCCAAAAGATACTCTTATGTTCTGAAAATAGCCAAATTTTAGTCCCCATTTCATACTTTCAATTTAGAATCGATTTACCGAGAGGTAGATAACCATAATAGACAATGTTGAAAATAACTTAAACCATAGTTGTGACGTCATGCATTGTCATCGCGTGAGGATTCTTAGCCAAGAAACCCCTTCTTAGGACGTTAATTTTCAATTTGCCTAAGTGACATCTTAAGGACTGTGAAGAGTCTTTCTTTTCTTCTATCGCATGTCTGTGTTCACAAGCTCGAAAGTCCTCTTAATGCCAATAAAATGCAACCGTATTTGCAACCCGGTCTGATTTATACAGCTATTTGTATTTCTGCACATTAACATTTATGGTTGTTAACTAACTTTTTGTCGAATAAAGTTTATCGAACACGTCAAACATCACGGCTTTTTCTCGTTTCATGATATGTTTGATTAAGCTCAATCTGTGATAATTTTCCATCAAACATTTAAAAAAAAATCCGTTTTGCATTAATTGCAAGATCCTTAGCACTGTGTTCTAGCATTCTAGAAAAGGAAAAGTTAATAAGCTGCATAAAAGATGCATAAGCTGGTCATAGATGTGTAGCATGGCAGCCTGCGGCATAGGACTTTACTATACAGAGTTTATATTTTGGTACCCACGATCTCAAATGGTCTTCACGCACTACCACTGTACCGCGGACACTCTGGGGCACCTTCCACCCTTCATCCCTGTCCAGTCCTACCTTCATAAAAACAAGAATATAACTTTTAAAAGAGAGAACAGAAATGGATGACAGTTTTTAGGGACGTTTTAATACAAATGTGTGTGTGTGCGTGGGTGGGGGGGGGGGGGGAGAATGAGGTGGATCTACGTCAGTGCTATACCACCGGACAGGACATAGATTCTTTCCATGAACACACAATTAACATGATCTACAATGTCGTTCTGCGGCCTACATGCTCAATGTATGAAACCGGATATGTCTGATAGCCAAACACAGAGATCACAGCGGTGCTTTTCCCGTTCCTCATTTTTGGCACAACCAAAATGTGAATGGTGGATTTCTATGGATTGTTCCACTTAATTTTAGGACTTACAATTTGTGGCTCTGAGAGCTCCCTCTTTCGGCGAGTGAATACATTTTTTTAAACTGGACCAGCTCGACTTCCACAGGTTAGTTGCACATAGAAATGTTAAACGTTTTAGGATATCTGGAATGCTGAAATGTAACAATTTCGAAGTAAAGTTCTGAAAAGTGCAACTTAACGTCCGTAGCACTGCGATGTAACAGGCAATTTTCTCAGTTCGAATCATCATTACACGACCCTGAGCTTCTTCGGATTTAATTCAAACTGGTAGATCGTACATCCTTTTCACAGAATTTTCAAGCCCATCGTTTCACTTCACATCGTTTTCCTGTCGGATTAAAAAAAAAACAAACGAAAAAAAAAAAACAAACAAAATCAAACGAAACAAAAAAAAAATGAAAGGAAAAAAGAACAGTCAATTTACAGACAATCTACGAATATTAGTGAAGATCTCGGATTGACGAATTTTAAAGGCGACGGATACAGGAACAAGCATAGCCAGGTAATATCTGAAATGTTTGTCTACAATACGGAAATTTCAGCAACCCCACAGAAGAAATTCTTTTGGATTACTTACCAACGACAGGAATCGAATCTTTTATTACTATTCATTCGTTCCCTGTTTTAATAAATCTGACAACCAAGGATACAATTTAGTTTCACAAGTGTTCGGCAAATACAAGTGGAATCATACCATGATGGCTCCAATAAATAAGCCAGTTATATATAATCAAGTTATTACAATTGCACTACTCAAAATAGTGGTGGCATTTTTTATCACTGCTGTTATCAGGCAGATACTGTCAAAACAGCCATTTTCACTCTTCAAAAAAGATTTCTGCTTCTAGCTTTTTTGAAGTCAAACTCTCTGTTGCATGTGGCTCGTATCTTGATGCGCCGCCCAAAGTGCATCTGATGCAGACAGTCAAACAAGTGATTACATTGCCCAGTAAAAAACTCGAACTTTTAGAGAAACCAACAGAAGACAAAACACGTAAAACAAACCATCGTACAGCCCCCAGTCGGAATTTCAAATTTAACATCACGGCAACTGTGACCTTGAAATTGGGTCAGGGTCAAAATAAAAAAAATAACGCGCACTTATCCACTAGTATAGGCCATTTATATACGAACTACAGTATGAAATAGATTATCAGGGTGGGGAATAACGGCCTACGATAGACGGACAGACAGACCACACTTAAACCTAAAGTCTCCTCAGGGTCCCATACCTCGGTTGGGGTCTAACAAACCATAGTTGAGAACACATCCGGAATTGGGCATTAAACGGCACTTACCAGCGAAACAACTGTCCTTTTACGGCCCTGTGGAACCAGAACGCAACAGCGAATCGTTAGAGTAGTCTGAGCGTTCATTTTTAATTGTTAAGCCTTGTTTAAATTTTAGTGAGCATCGATGAAGTAGTTTTTGTGTTATCATGTGAACAACAAAATGGGGTAGGACAATCCAAGATGGCGGCTAGTGGTCATTTTTAATTTTTATATTTATCCGATAACCACTTCCGAGCGTAATTTTCAGATGGTTAATCTATCTACACTTTGGTGACGATGCGTAAATTATTTTATGAGTTCTCATATTTTAAGAAATTGTGAAGAAAAAAAAAATGCAAGATGGTGGCTGGCAGTCATTTTAAATTTTCTGATCGATTCCAAAATCAAGCCTGACACTGTTTTCGAACTGGTTTTGTGTTCTGACAACAAAAAACCCTACGGATTCTCTCCGGATCATTTCGTAACAGTTAAATGCCACATGTTTTCCCTAAACAGCGTATGTAAAATTATCCCTGTTGACCTAGATTATTTAGGCTCCCTGGGGAATCCCAGACATGACCCAGTTAAATTCGTGTTCTGATTGGTTGACACCCACGAGAATATCTATATAAGAACGGAAGTGTTATTAGGCTTACTAGAATGCAAGCTTTTCCGCATTACAAGAGTTGTTTCTGGACATTTTTCCTAAACCGACGTTTGCTAGTTTTTACAGACAGAGCATGCGCACAGACGACATACTTTAGGAACGCCTGCCATTGTCTTAAAAGGATAGAGTTGCTGCAGTGACAACAAACAAGCTCCTATATCCCCAATGAATAAACTGCAATCAGGCGCATGAACATTAGCAATCGAACGTGCAGTCTCGCGCCTGTGTAAGCACAAAGTAAGATATGAAACAAAGGCTTTCCAGTTTTCAGGTTCACATTATTAAATTTCCTTTGGGGTGACATAACACATATGCAATATTAATGCTCTAGACTTCACGATGGAATTTATATGAAACCAGGTCGATCCCATTACCCTGTGTGGCCTAAAAGTTGACTTGTAGGAATCCAGAAATCCATTAAATTCTATTAAAAGTAGTCTCATTAATAATTTCAACACCAAACTCATTCTAAAATGTAGTTTTGTTATTTATTTGATGATTACCAGTGTTTTGACTGGTTAATGCGTTCGTTAAATACGAACAGCCGCACTCAACGCTCTTCCACTACTGAAATCGTCAACTAAGCGCCACTGCAAATGTGTACTTGATATCACCATAACAACGTAACTACGAGACAGAAAATATTTTTTTGCAGGAGTGCAAAAATATCTAATTTTTAAGAGAACATATTTGCACCAAAACTCAAGAAACGAAAGTTAACCAACTCTCACGTGGGAACTGATCCGATAACCCTCCCTAGGTTAGCCTTGTTCGCTGTTCGCACTCACCTTTCATACTAATGCTACTAAAGCTACAGGCTACCGGAGGGTTTTTCGGATCATTCCTCCCGTTCCATTCATCCCGTTCGTGTGGTTTTATCGCGTATTTTAATGAGATCTTAAATACAACCGTTTTGGAAAAATCAAGCTTCAAAAATTGAATGGCGTCATGACGTTTAGTGATGACGTCACAGGTAAACAATTTCAGAGCTAAAACTTCTCATTTAAATTGTAGTCTCATCATGTTTGTTGTACATAGAATCAGAAGCAAGTTTACCAGAGACTACCGGTAATCTTGAAAACCTCGATGACGTCACGGATGGTAATGGCGACGTCACCAGTAAATACTTGTACCTAAAAAATATGTGACTTGTTTTAGTATGGGAGACAAATACGCGCAACAATTTTCGATATTCAGCTACAGATACTGAAGCCTGAAATACGAGTTTTTGCTCTGACCTCCATTTGGAGGCGCAAAGTTACCAAACAATGGCATTAAACTTCACCAATGTGTTATCAATAAAACTAATAGACAGTGTTTTTTTATTTTATTTTCATGAGATCACACTAAAATAACATTTTAAAACAGTGTATCATTTAACTTGGGGAACACTAGTACAGTAACGTAACATAACAAGGCACGAGTCTGGTCTGGTCTAACAAAGTCTGGTTATTCTCTACTTGTAATAGCGCCAGGCATTGCATTTCAATTTGCACCTTTGCAAGAGACAGCGAAAATAAACATTTCCAAGAACACTTATCCCAAGCAGGTGTCCGATATACGTAATATGTCAATATCAGTTGTACATTCAACAAAATTGATACTGATTTTTACCCGGTCGACACCATAACTCGATCTAGCTCAATCTGACCCACCTCTGCATATATATTTACTCCCCCACCCCCCACCCCCCCCCCCACCCCCCCCCCCCCCCCCCCCCCCTCCCGATAAAATTCAACAGACCACTTTTCTCAGAAATCCTCATTTCACCGTCTTCGTGGGTTTAAGCTATTTATATGAGCGATAAACGTAACCTGTTACCATTTTCTTATTTTAAAACAAATTTACAAAACTATGGAATAGACCAGACCAGTGGGAACTGGGCCAAAACGTGTTTTTAGCACAAACAAACACAGTATCATTTCAATCGATACTTGTAACACTACCTCAGACAAGCTTATCGCCAAAATCTTGAATTTATGTTCACTCCCAATTCAAACAGTAATTTCTTTTCCATCAAAGACTTTTATGGGGAACGATGAGCGTTATCTCCACGGTACGTCCAACGACAATGCGCCCGGTTACACATGCTATATTTGGCCCCGGTTGTTTTCTTTGACGATTGGGACGATAAAGTGCCTATTTGATTATGTTAACAGTGCACGTCTGTGCCAGGTGTATGTTGACACAGGACTCGCAATAAATAAACGACGAAGACACCAATTTTGGAATCATTTTGACACCACTCCCTCTCCCATTTTGACACCACTCCCTCTCCCATTTTGACACCACTCCCACTCTGACACCACACCCTCTCCCATTTTAACACCACTCCCTCTCCTAGCAAAACTTGCGACATCATCCGCTTATGCTGACATCAGCCCATGCACAGCCCTAGTCATCGGAAAATGTTGAACATTTGTTTGTTTAGAAGTTCGCGTGTGCTTGACAGTTCTTCCAGGAAAACTCAACAGGGGTGGGGGATGGGGGGAGGGGGTGGGCCACAATGACCAAAACCTTATCCATCACGGTAAAATATTTTCCTCACACTGCACAAATATGGTATAATTTCCAGGACAGGGCCCTAATTATTAAACTAGACACGACCGAATATAATATTTCAACCGAAAGCGCGGGGTGCGGGGGGGAGGGGTTACACCCCTGTTGAAAACAAAGGCGACGTGAATTTATCTTCATCCAGTTAGCTGATGCGCCGACGAGATACTAAATATCTCATGACGCTAATATAAATACCATCAAGTCACCACGGTGCCATTAAAATTCAAAACTCCTTAAGTTGATGTGCGACTTTTTACACAGCACTATTCAGGGCTTGTGTCGCAAACTTCATCATATTCGGTATCTGTTTATCAAAACTTGATGCCAGAGATTTAGTGTAGGGACGCGAACATCCGCACGTCAGACCTTTTGTTTTCAATTCACAAATCGCAAACATTGATTAATACATAATCAGCGTGTCGTGGGCTGTAGGCGTCATGGGCTGCAGGACGACGTCCAGAAGACTTAACAGGTACACGCGTACTTTAGAGAATGGCTTTTATCACCAGATGATATTCCCTATCAACTGACCCTGATATCAAACCTGGCCCTAAAGCTTACCCTAACCCTTCACATCAACACTGAGCCCATTACTTAATGCCTGTTTAGTAGCTAATGTGGCTTACATCATCCCCTACACCACACCTTTAGCGATTCGTAAAAAAGTACAAAAATTTAGTCTAAAAGATTACGCACTCCAGTCCAGAAATATCTTTTCCTGCCGCTCAGTGAAACATATTTGGAGTAAAAATTTGAATATATCAGTTGTTGCTTTACAATGAATAAGCCCTTATTGAATAGCACCAAATGAGGCCAATTTCCGCGTTAATACGTGCAAATAATTCAGCACTCGTGAAACGTATTCCAGTTTCATAAATTATTAATGCAGCGTCCCCAGTCTTCTGATCACATAACCACTTTATTTGGCAATGTTTTTGTAAACATTACAACACCACGATCTGATTGCTCGACTATTTAAAGACATAGTCACTGCTAATTACGGTAGCACAATCGACACCGCAACACCGCAAATTCGTCCCGCGGTACTGCAACGATGTTAGCACACAAGAGACATTTTCATCAGCGAAAAATAAATAAACCGTGTACATACAGATTTGGAGCTACCGCCCCTCTCACCTCTTACACTGCACCCTAAAACTGAAATCGGCATTCATGGCCAGTCTCACTCGATTATCAATCATTATGACCGACTAATAATCATTTAAATAAGATTGTTACCATCAGCCTGAATGACGCCATTATATAGCACTTTAACGGTGTGACATTTCAAATTTTTAACTTAATGTGACTAGTCCGGTGCCATTTGGCGATAAACGTGTTCTGTCTGCCTGGTACAACGAAGACAGTCTATAATTAGTTCAATTTATTACATAGATTATCACATAAATTAATTATTTATCGCATTTCATTAAAATTGGTATTAAATACTGAAAACAATCAATAAATCAATTATTAATCGATTTATAGAAATATGGTATTGCCATCTGAACAATTAAAGATAAATGAGCACATTCACCATTAATTTGCCATCGCTTCACTTTACTCCATGTTTGTGAATACTTGATAAAATTGATCAAAATACAATTCCTGGATTACACCCTGATACACAGTGAAGAAAAGTGCAGTAAAATGTATGAAATGTTGAGAAAATCTCCATTATTAAACAGTACAACGCTCAAATTAGTGTCTTTAAGGGTAAACCACCAGATTTGGGCCTGCCTTTCCAACGACTGAACTTTCTGGACCTTTGAAATAACATGTACACACCGCTTAACTGATCCGCGATAACTTTTATCGAATAATATATTTAGGGTTTCCAGTGGTCGATTTGAATTAAGTGCACTCAATCAATTTAGCGGAAACAATAAGACAATACACATACTACAGCAGATGGGAGTGTACACGGCTAGTATGTTCGGCTTCTTGTTAAAACGCAGGTAAAGCAGCTATAACCCAACACCCTTATCGCGTTTCTCTGCCCTACAAGAAGATGCGCCTCAAATTCACACTTGTTTATTGGCATTTCAAAGAACTCTCACACAACTTATTTCCAGTGACCCAAAAAGTGCCATTCAAGCACCTAATTCGACGGAAGGCCACTTAAATATATTCATGAAAATCGACCCCTGCGTGAAGAAACTTAAATCTATAAATAGCCTGCTTTTGAGCCAAAATCTGTTTATTATCATATCAACATAATGTAAATATTTAAAGAAGTGTCAGTGTCTAATTAACGGACCACCAAAAACACAACAACTCCGTGTTTGTCTGGCAGCAAAGGCCTTTCCTAAAATGGGTGCATTGTGTTGCCACTTTACGGGTTTAAAAGCGGTGTGTGCACTGTAACGCTCATTGTGATGGCACACATCTAGCCATGAACTCGTATTACTTCCAATGGCTTTTGAATGAAACCAAATTCACGGCCGAAAATGCTTCAAAATAAACCCACAAAAATTCTGAAACGCATGTTTTCAACAAATGCTCGGTGATTTTTTTTTTTTTTTTTTTTGGGGGGGGGGGGGGGGGTGGGTGGTGATAACAGATGACGTAGAATACATGTTTTTAGTATTTGTTCTGTGAATGATAGCATAACACCGGGAAATTTTCAAGGGATATCCCTTCTTAAAATGACAAACCTTTGTTACATTTTTACATGGCGACACAGAAAAAGCTTAGGTAAAGATGTCATTATTTTATCAAGTCCAACCCATCCTTCGCCTTCCGGTACACTTGTAAAAGACTGAAGATATGCAGAAGGAACTTCAATTAAACAATTCAGAAACTTTCAGTATTTCTTCAATATTTCACTATTTTAAAGTGTTTAAATTACAGTCTATAAGCATTTGACTGTCTTACTGTACAGTGTAGATTTTTAAACATGGCTTTCTTTTGAAAGCCAAGATCCACTGTGGACCGAATTTATGCTATTTTGTTGGGACATACTAGATATTTGCGCCTCGTTTGACCTGGCTGTGGTTTTGTTAATGCTTCAAAACCACTATGATATTAGTACTGTGGTTCTCGACTGCCAGTCTCGATAGCGTCGCCCATTTTGCTCCAGATACTACTAACCAGCCAGGTAAGATGTCAGGACTTCGGCACAGTCCGTAACGTTCGTGGATTTCCGCCTGTAGAACCGGCTAACTCAGAAGTCACCGACGGTGCATTTGAAGGTGGTTTATAATTCGCATGAGTTTTTGGCGCTCGTAATTCCATCCTAGGGCCTCCAGATCTTGCACCTGGTGACACATCACGCGCTCTAACCCTGGATGCGTCCGGATCTGCGCTCAGCTTACCGGCGGGAGTTTCACCAGCACTGGCTAGCGCTGCCGGTATTTGTCGCTGTTTATCGGCAAGCCAGGACATGACGCCGGGGGACTGCATCAAAGCCTGTAAACAGACATGAATCAGTCATCAAAGGAAAGAATGCACCAGGCGATCAGTCGCATTCTTTGTGGCTTAAATTACTTTTAATCATTTAAGCTCTAAAGCTATTATGTCTCTGACAGTGTTATTTATTAGTCACTTCTTTCCTTAATGAAACCATAATTGCTCCTCTGTCTTCAAAGTCTTTTGAGAAATGCGATATGACTTGAAACAAAAAAATAAGTTGGATTGCAAGCTTTTTTTTCTAAATTCAGCAGTCTATCTAAATGGTATAAAGCCACTTAGTGCTTTTGAATTTTGGCAAGAACTCACTTCGGAAAAAGGCCCTAATTTTATCGTAATGGCTTCAAGCCACATACCAGAGCATCTAACCCAGCCAAACACGTGTGCAATCTAAGTTTTTTTTTTCACTTTGTAGAAAATTGCCGCTTGACTTTTTATACATTTGCATTACTCCGAGTTTGACTTAAGTCTTTCAAGAATGTCCAGTGACAAGAGGCCGTAGCATTAAACAGCCATATTTAAAAAAAAAGTACTTTGCTTAAATGTCATTTATGCCCAACTTTGCCAAAAGTTCTGGAATTTCGGCTACTCTAAAAAGGACTGCATGGAAATTATCCACAAACTATGCAAAATGCGAACATAGCCCCGGTAAAAGTAAGCCCCTATTCAGATACTTTTTAGGTATTTCCTTTTCAGTATCGAACAGACTACACTGTTTTAGGAAAAAAAATGAAGGCTGTTCTTCTTTTTCTCACTCCTTTCTTTATGCGGGCGATTTCTTAAAACTTGAATACTGGACACCAGACTAAAAATTATTATGCTGTAAAAAATATCGTGGCAAGACTAAGTAAAAGCAACCTATCTTTTAAAAATGTTCTAAATTGAGAACCACTTCAAGGGACAATATTCTTTAAGCAGCATTTTCAAAATTTTCCAGATGATAAAAAGTGAGAAAACAACAATAATTTACCGCCCGTGGAGTTTATTTAAATTTAATATGTAGATATGTCTCCCCAGGTGATGCTATTTTACAGTTTCATTACAAAACATGTTTCAGCATAATATTTTTGTCAGGACGATTTCATAAAACAAGTTCATTTAATTGAATTTAAAAGCGCAAGGCAGCTTTCATATCTTCTAACAATCACAGATATGAAAAGCACCTTTTTTTTACACCTTGCGATGACGCACAAAGCACGCATGTAGGCTTTCTCTCATTCATATGATGTTTTTTTTTTCTTTCTTTTTTTTAGCATTTGACCCCAAACGTGCACACCATCTGTGAGACAAGTTGCGCCGCTGAAACACATAAGCATCTTTTGATATGACGCACATGGTGGTATTTTAACCTTTAAAAAAATGTTCCCACAAGACATAAAAAACTTCCTCGGTATTTCTATAACTATTATTATTTCAATTTATCATCCAAAATTATATGCAGTGTTCGTTTCCTCTACGGTTGTTGGGCGGATTTGGGTTCTGTTAAAAGGTATAGCAAGTGAAAAGCCTAACTTCTGGGCAGAAAGCCATCGCCAGGAGATAACAGAATCCATGAAATACTATTATCACTTATGC
The DNA here is from genome assembly GCA_949752745.1 of Protula sp. h YS-2021. Taxonomy (NCBI): domain Eukaryota; kingdom Metazoa; phylum Annelida; class Polychaeta; order Sabellida; family Serpulidae; genus Protula; species Protula sp. h YS-2021. The sequence goes on from OX457025.1 coordinate 68,776,511, forward strand.
CTTTATTATACAGACAGATGCATCTATAGACCCTGCAAGCTGTACCTAAAACGATTGTGACTGCGGGGCTGAGGGTGGGGGGGGGGGGGGGAAGGGGGGGGCAGATGTTCCCTCACCATTTTCTTCTGGTTGAGGATCTCATCCAGGAGGCAGCCGCGCATGGTATCCAGGTCGGTGCTACACAGTGCGTCTACTACCTCCGCGCTCCACTCCCCCTCCCCGGCCGCGTCGTCGCCTGCTTCCGCCATGGGCGTTTTTTGGGTACTTTTACCTGAAACAGAAACTGTCCATTGTTATGGGTGAGGATACTTGACCGGTGAGTACTCGTCTTCTGCACGTGCCGCTGGGTACTTGATTGTCTCTCAAAGTGTTCAGGATACGGCGAAAGACAGTCGAAAACATGCAGTGACTCACCCGCTTTCTAAAAACAAATGCAAATCTACTGTGTTATCGCCATGACATTTATTTAAGATTGGAACGTCATAATTGTAGTTAGTCATGAGGGCGGCACAACGGCAAGTACAACGCCAATCGAGCGCCAAGTACTTCTCCCAGTGCCACCCAGTACTCAGCAACGGCTGCAGTACACGCCACTCCACATTCCTTCTAAAACAAAATATACCAGCAGTTAATTCATCATTAAAACCTATCCGCAGTGTCGCCAATCACAAAACTTGACACAATTTTCAACATGTACGAACGGTTTTTTTCACCCTCAAGTGCGTACTCACGCATCCAGGTTTCAAAATATTTCATATTTATATCATACAATCAGAGACACTGAAAAGTCATCAAGCTTTTGGACTGCGACAAAATGAAAAATCATAATAGAAAAAAAAAAACACAGAGAACATGTAAATGATCGAAAGTCGACATTACATTCAAATACATTGTGTCACAAACTGTCACAAAAACCAATTGACCAAACACTTGTGAACGGCCCGCTCCCCCCCTCCCCCCCAAAGGTTTAAGTATTGTCTAAAACACGTCCATACGCGAAGTCCATCGTCAAGCTTTTTTCATTCTTCTTATAGCATTGCCTTTTGAGTAGCAAAGTACGAAGTACGTGTCTGTGAGCCACATCACACCTACGTAATACACCGCAGTTACCACGCTTCGGTAGCTTTCGGATTTCAGTTTGTATCACCGTGACGACCTTTTAATCCAAGGTCACCCCAACCTAATCAGGTTGTGACATCTTTTATATACAAGTTACAGACAAATTTTGGTTATAATCCGTCCAGCCGGCCTTGAGATATGGTGTCCAAAAGCAACAGATGTGTAAAATTGCAAAGTCTCACAGTGACCTTGACCTTTGACCCAAGGTCACTCAAAGGTAATTAGGTCACGACCCTTCTCCATACAAGCCACATACCAACTTTGGTTGAAATCCGTTCAACTAAATCCGAGATAGCGTGTCCACAAGAAAAGCTTTACACACTTTACAATCAAGCTTAAAAATCTAAAAAAATCGCCAAAACTACAATTTTTAATTGGCGTGGATCAAGCTACGACCATGAGGGTGAGTCCTAAACTATCAGACCAAATGGCCTACACATCTAACAGGAATGAGTGGTAACGGACGGACGGACGGACAGAGTCCAATCCATAAGCCCCCCTCCGGGGCATGAGGCCCCGGTTGGGGGCTAAAAATGCAGTGGTATCTTGTAACTAGTCGTTTGTTTTTCTTCGACTGACAGCCGCTATTGAAGGCAGTAAAAAAGATATCCTTCGGAGGACGAAAAATAACAATTAGCTCATATGAGACGCCTTCTGGGCCAAGTCCCGGGTCTTGTTCGACACCAGTCGTTACAGAATGTTGTTTTTGGTTAACTAATGTGCACCAATTGTGTTCACTGTACTTGGCAGGTCAAGCAAAGACGCAACCCAAGTTTGAAAAAAAAAATGTCACGGCAAAAATAAATATAACAAGTCGTTAGAAATTTCAGTCGCATGTCGCACTAGTTTCGAATGACACACACAGGGGGGGTCTTTCAACTGCTGATTTCCAGTGCAAATGGAGGAACGGCCAAGTCCATGTCAAGGCTGCACGCCGGGCCCATTGCCTGTCTGTCATAATGTTATCATAGGAGATGATCTCAATTCATGTCTGGATTTGATCTCGGCAAGATTTGATTTAGAAAGACGTAATACAGACAATAAGTCATACCAGATAAGCAAGGGTGGCTTTAGTAGTCAAAACGTTTGCGGTGCAATTGAACCTTATTTCTCCATTCACCACCACATGACAGACGAAAGCTGAACCGTATATTCTGGGCTCATTAACAACGAAGCAAACAATTTTTCCAATTAGGAAAAAAAATATCCAATAGGCCAATGCAAAGCGTGGAAAAATAGGTATTTGTGTGGAAAATATACTTAACATTAGACGGTAAATTAAATACCGATCACCTGAAAGACCTACAGCGGTTTTTGACCAATGCCTAGGTTATATGCGCCAATATGCGCAAAAAATGACCTTTTTTAGCCCATGCTCTTGTTCCTCCCTCTGAGAAAACCGTCGCAACTTGGAGAATTCCCACGCTCGTGATGACTGCGCTTTCCCACGTTTGAATAAACTGTTATGCTAAAAATGTACCGAAAAGAATATATATATATGTAATCGTCATACAGATATGTTGAAGAGCCAGTAGATACCCAAGTTTTTACTGGTATCGACCAATGGTGGAGACATCTATTGAATTTATTTGGAGGGGACGCAACATATTTTCATAGTAACCTGCCAGGACTCATTATAAACGGGACAAATGATTTTCCGATGCTTGTGCGCTGTGGTACGTGGCGGACATGTGCGCCATCCGATCACGTCGACTTCCGGTCGAAATGCAAACGCCAACACATAAGAGCATACACGGGATATGATGCCGAGATAACCGTTCCTCTCGATCCCCTTTGTCGACATGCTGAGAAAAACCACCCTCTCCATTTTCTATGACGCGATTCAAACCGTTTCGAACTCTGGTATATCGACACACTGGGAACTTTTGACGAGTATGTCGAGATACGTTTGTCTTTATGAATACGGTTCACAAAACCTCGATCATAGCAGAAATTTACAAAACTCCAGATTAAACAAAAAAAAATAGAGACAATGCCATCTATATTAAGGGAGTTGTTTTAAGATTTATCGTGTTCAACATTTTATAATTACAAAAAACTCCAATTCAATTACAAAAGCGACACACCCTTGTTTTATTCAAATATGTGAAAAGCGCAGTGTGAACCTATCGCCGAGCACTTATCGTGAAGAGTAATGTTAACAGCTGCTTAAAATAACCCACACTAACTAGAGTGATCAATCATAAGTTCAATGTGTACTTTATATGTTTTTAAAAACGTTTTTAAGTGATATAATTACCTATTTTACAAAACCGCAGCGGTACAGACAAGCCGGCTTGCGTACTTGTGAGATGACATATGAGCTCTAAATCACACACAGCTCTGTACTAGTCACGTTTTGACTAAGAAAAAAAGAAACGTTTTGCTTGTCACCTGAAGATTTAAAACAAGGTAAAACAGTTGACACTCTCGTTTTCTAAAGGTACTTGAAGGCCCAGTCGTACAAACCTTTCTTTTCTGTCAAATAGCCATCCTCAAATAATGCTTTTTTTCATCTTTTTAATACTCTAAAAGGCAAGTCATACAACTTGAACCGTGTAAATCTCCTACGATCTAAACTTGGCCATAGCTAACATGACAATAGGAGCTGATTAAACCACAAGCGTTGTGCCGTACCCTCATTGAATGTTAATTCCTTTCTACAGATGCGAACCCGGAAAAAAATATAGCGATCAATCATTGTAAAATGATGGTCTTAAGTAGATACCTGAAGACCTACATTCGCAAAGTTTAGAATAACGCTGTGTAAGACATAACTCGCCTTATTCTTCGCTGTTGCGTGCTACCACTTCTTGAATCCACGACTGCAGGTGAAAAAAAAAAATAATACGTCAAACAGAATAACTCCTTAAAACAATGGGGCCTGTGCCAAAGCAGAATTGTCAAGATGTAAATTTGACAAATATACAACAAAAATATGATGGAGATGAATAAAATTGAGAAGCGCTTCAATGTAAGTAACAATGCTAGCTTCTAACAGTACGGAACATGACAAGAATAATAAGAGAAAAATTGCTTTATTAACACTTGACAAGCCTTTGGCTTGCAAGAGTTATATGAATTTGTGCGAGCAAAATTCGTCCTTTTTTTTTTCTTCTTGACACTTTTTCCGATTTTTTGTGTCTTCTTCTTCTCTGACACTATGGGCCCTACGACCATGAAACTTGGGACTTATGAAGAGCTTGATCTGAACATGTGCATGTCACTTTTTATTTTCGTCTTTGATTTCGTTTTCTTTGTCAAAACGCCATGTGAAAAGAGTGTATTTTTGCAAGTAAATGCGTGGCATTTAACCCACATCACACACAGTTGCTCAGTGAGCTTTGTGCGAGCTCTCACTGCGTAAATAGCGTATGCTAGATAAGTCAATAAAACCTTAAGTCAACAGAAACCAAACACTACTCGGCTTATAAGACGTATTCAAGCTGTGTTGTTTGTAATATATTATTCAAGAAATAACCCATTGAAGGAAGTTTTTGTGCGTTTTAATTTTTGTCAAGTGTTTAACATTTCGCTAGCGAAGTGAGGTTCTAGTTTTCATCTGAACAACCAAAAGGAATCGGTCTTGTTCGAGTGCATAGTGATCATGAGGATCGACGAAAAAAAAAAATTAAGTAAGTAAGTTTTGGCTGTAAATGTCAAATGGCAGGAACTTTTTATTTCAGCTGTTTTTTTTCTAAAGTAGTTCACAAGTCATTAGGAATGACTCAAAGGAGATCTCTGTTCCCTCACAAGTGTGCAAAGAGCCTCACCTACAGCGATCCGTCCCCAGATCAAAGCCACCACCCCAGGTTTTGTACATCCCACAGGATGCACAGCGCATTGGATAAGCTTGACGTAACGACAACATTCCGCATATCAGCTGCTTGAGCAACTATCAACTCATTTGGTCGGTCCTCGAATACCCTTTATTGTTGTCAACCCGTTTTTTTTTTCTTCTTTTTTTTTGACCGGGCAAACAGAATTGTTTCTGTCCCGCTAAATGCAAGGCCTCCTATTTTATGAGCATGAAGAGTCTTGGCCACATTAATGGCAATTCTCTTTGCGAGGTTCAGCGTACCAGCCTGGGTCTGTTATGGAGCCACTTGCCGCAGTCCCAAGTGTCATTCTGTAGCCTGTATGCAGAAAGGGTTTAACCACAAAGGTCTCATAATGGTAACAATACCAAGCGCGCCTCTTGGGAAACAGCTTCAGAAGAACAGAATGCTGTGCTGTGCAAAGTGTGAAACACGACATGAGGCCTGATGCCGCATACGACTGCTGGCCTTGCTCAAAGTGTGACGTCACAGTCGCACACATCTAAAGAGTGCGATTTCCAAAGACCATTCAACGGACTGCTCTCAAGAAATTATTTTAAAAATTAAGTCCAGACAAACACCGTATGGGTCCGACGACATGCCTCCCCCTCCTCTTCGTTCGCCCACACAACAGTTTCAACGCACCGTACAAATGTGAGATACAACTTTCGGCATTTACAGCAAAACCTATGCATACTTCAGCTGGACGGGACAAATCCATTGCCATTTTGCAGGTCCACACCATGCGGGTTCACGGACAAAACACGATTACAATATGATTTAAATGCAAGGCCGACATGGCCATTTAAATCAGTTAGCACGAGAGGGGTCCATATTTATTGAGTGAAATGAGTTCGTCATCCGCGAAGCACGGTCACTTTTTGACAGAGGCTATTATTATCCAATGTACAAATGACTGTAAATTACAATGTGTTAGTAAATTCGTCATCACAAGGCAACAGTGACCATGTACAAGTTTTGTACACAAAAGTCCCGATGACAAAATTTCCAAAATATAACCATTACTTAAGCTACATCATGCAATTTTTCTTCTTCAGAAACAAAAAGAAAAATCGTGCACTAAGATACAAGAACCCAACCCAACAATAAAAAATCTTCTCTGTTCCCGGTTTTCCCGAAAACCATGGCCTTAAATTCTTAACACAACCTTTAAAATATGCAGAGAACCGCTGTCCATTTCGAGAAACAAATATTCAGACCCTGAGTGTGATACGTAAAGGTCAATGATGACAGACTAATGACATCCTTCGCAAAAAAGTTTATTAAACTGAAAAACAACACTGCCAGTTTTATCACCTTTGGCGAGTACATCAACTTGCGCAGGTAGAAAACACCAACCGAAGATCACGGGCTTTAATGTGGGAAAAGATACGGGCGATATACGGGCGCCGACTCAGGGTAGATGCGGTCAGAACGGCCGTTACAGTTCACCTTGAGCGGACATCGCATCAAAGACGGCCAAACGCCTGAAACAAATCCCATCTGATGCGACATAATATATCAATATTGTGTTACCGTCTGGGGCAAAGTAACAGCATCATCGGCGCAAAGAACGATGACGTGGCGATGACGTCACAAGGGCATTGACGACACCGGGGCGTGTCATGATGCAAAACAAGTCACCATCACAAGGTCTTCGCTCTTTTCGCCTCTTCAATGCTCGGAAATAGGATATCAGTTTCGAATTGATTCACGCGGTATATCTTCGACCTTTCAGCACAGGATACACTCACGACACGGAAATATTCAGAAGATTTGCATCTTAATCGGGGGTTTTAATACCAAAACCAAAAAAGGATTTAAGATCAATGCTCACATGCACCTTTTTTAATAAATACTGTTACAGTTACAGCAATTCTGCAGACCACAGTAACGAAAACACTGGTGTTGGTTTTTATGCTTGAAAGATAAAAGCACTGACATATTAGAAAATTATATCAAAATAAAAGCGCTTGTTTTGTACAAGAGCGTATATCTAACATAAACCTGCGTTATTTGTACTAAAAAAGAAGTCTAATAGGCGAACGAACACATACGTCTTGCATTCAAAACGCAGACTCTCTGCCAGACGCCAGAGCTGCTTTTGCTGAAGGATGCAGACGAACGACCCAATGCGGTGACAACTGGTACCAGCGTACAAAAACATGATGTAACGTTGTTATTTTCAAAGCTCTTCTTCACCCTCTCTCTCCCTCAACACCCCCCATCCCCTACATCATTTCAACTTGTATCTGGGTATCAAGTTCATTTTTGACTTACTGCCATTTTTAGAAATTTAAATGTTGCAAAAAACTAGGCGCGCGAAAAAAAAAACAAAGTATCACCTGTCGACGCCATAACTGTTGTGGGAAAAAGAAAGCGAACCCTTGTTGGGGGGGGGGGGGGGCGGGGTGCGGGGGATGTTAAAGTCGGGTGTAGCGTAATACATATGTGCGTGTTATGCGGGACGTTTAAAAAGGCACTGTTGCAAAAAGGGGTCACGAAAAAAACACAGATGTTTTCTAAATTATTCATATCTCATAGTTCATTGAGACCTTTCTTATTAAAACTAGTCAAATAATAAGGTCAAAGAAGAAATTAATCTGCTTCATAAAAGTTACAAAAAACGCACTGTTAAAAACTACCCTAAATATTAATAATTGCATGACAAAGGCTTTCAAAAATCGGCTAGAAAAACTGGTATGATTTGGAATTTCAAGAACTGAGAGTGTGTTTGCTTGGCATAGGCTTCTCACTGTTTCAATTGTAAACATGTAATAGGTGTGCCTCTATAAAGTGTCACATAGTAGTCCTTCAGCCATTCAAGCCCCACATTTGAAGAACGCGACTTGCATTCAGGCCAAAGCTAAATATGCGTCTTGTACTTTCTGCGAAGGCCTGGGCAATATCTTATGAGCCAGAGTGTAGAAAATAAACGTCAAGATTATAGATCATGGCGGACAAAACTGGGTTGTGGGTGAGGCGGGAAGAAAGAGGGGTAGGGTGGTGTTGGCGGGGGGGGGGGGGGTGAGGGTTAGTTTAAAATCAAATATTCGGTTAATATATAACACGCAAATGTGACGTCATGAGTCGCTTTGAATCAACGTGATGGTGTATGAAACAACGACCACTCGAAACCAACTTGATGTACGCGGTTCGGCGCACGTCTCTATTCACCTTAAATCAGCCATTTTCAGTTTTGGCTCGAGAATTAAATATGGGGGTTTTTGTTCAACATGAAACATAAAGCTAAAGTTTAGGGAAAACAGAGTGATTTATGGTGATTCTGTAACAGAATGACAGGAAGGGGCACATGAAACACCACCACTAAGCCGCGTGGCCAAGGCAGAGCTGCGGCACGAATCAGATACTGTATTAACACCAGCATAACATTGTCTTTTAAGCCATCCCTCAATCAGGCTGTTCGAAATACTTTTCTGGGGTTTACAAATTCATGGCGCCTCAATTGGAAACCATTCAGGACTGAAATCCGGCTTGAAGACAATTAGCAAAAGGGTAGTATTGCATTTTTTACTATGCCGCAAATTTCGCGTTAAGGAATGAGGTACGTTACACAGTTCCTGGACGGCAAATAGACCCGTGTATCATATGCTTCAGATTTGTACACACATTTGCGTAAATCATCCAAGAGCAAATATGACTCCTGACACCCACTAGGAAAAAAAGACATTCAATATGGGCGGAGCAATGGCAGTAAATGGAGAGCAAATATTATTGGAATCAGTGTTCCAATAGGCTCAATAGCTTTCACTTGATATGCATTTGCACACAAAACCATGATTTAAAAAAAAATCCAGACCGCAACATTAACCCTGAACTCCTAAATTTCAAAGTCACTATTAATTTAAGCTGAACACGGGGTAAACATCTTGGACCATAACCCCAATCTCTCATGACAGCAAGCCCAATGCACAGCTCCATATGTCGTAAAGAACAAGTTATTAGATACCTGGTGTTATTCTATAACAGACTTAACTTGTTAGTAAAATACAAAATTGCAGCATCTTAATTCCATCTTCAGTGGTGGGGAGCGAACAAATGTGTATAGTTTTTGTTGGCTTCCTAGATCATTTTAAAACCATGAACGGGGTCTGCAAAGTGAACAAACACACAAACAACGTGTGTATTAATGCGCTCTTTGGCCGTGGGCCCGGAAACGGCTGACACATCAAAGGCTTGTCCTTGAGCTGAAATCTCTGGAGGAAACACTTATTTTTCAAGCGACACAATATTTGGAGATAAGATTCTTTTTTATATTGTGCGGCCTGAGCTGAGATTTTTGTGCAATAGTCTGCACCTTGTGCCCATCGACGCAACTTGCGTGTACAGCTGTGAGGCGTAAATATTGACGCAACAAAATACTTCTCAAGCATGGAGTTCTCAATAAAAGCGAATATAATGTCGCTATCGTAGCCTTACAATGACCTTTGTGTAAAATGAATGATGACATTACATCTAACCCTTCAAAAAGAAGTCATGCAATCGTTCACAATTTGTATACAGAAATGGCAAACGGTTTTAGCAAAAAATTTTATTAAGTTGCGCATAGCCAGAAGCAAGAAAACTTTGGAAATGAGTATAGATGCCAATAATTTTTATTAAAAGTTTTCGAGGTTTCGCAGTGTGCGCATTACCTACTGGCACGTTTTCTTCTCTTTCTACCAACGAAAACTTCCTTTGGACAAGTAAACTTCTACGGGAATCTGAAACGAAAATAATTTCTTTTGGTAATATCTTTATTATTTTATGATCATAGGCTAAATGAAAACAGCAAGTAGGTGTGCAGGTATTTCCAACCAAAAGTGTCCTTTCTGTCCTTTAGAACAAGGAAGCTGCCCGCCACCCCATCCTTGACAGGCCTCAATTAGGACGCATGCCGCGGCAGTTTAACCCAGCGCACCACATACACTAAACCTCGCTATCTGACCTAACCTTGGACAAGACGATTTCGTAGACGCTAATTCAAAGGAACAATATTGACTTGGCTTTGTCATCTTTGTTATTCTCCACACATGAAACGCACATGAAACTTTTATTTCGTCTTCAATAAACCATTCAACTGAACTCTAACCCAGTTTCTTCTGAACACGAAATGACTGCTTTTAAGACCATATTTGTGCAATAAAGACGCAACGCTGAGTCGCATACGCAACGCTGAGTCGCATCAGAAACATTAACGGTTAGCTGTTTGGCAATAACTGTTAGCTGTTTGACATTAACCGTTAGCTGTTTGACATTAACCGTTAGCTGTTTGACATTAAGTAGCTCTATCCACAGCATGGGATGACACGGTACTAACGCGATGACAAACATCCCTTCTAAAAATAAACACAAAAAAAACAGTAAAACTGACAAACTTTGGAGGAAGGTCACAGTGTAAAGGGATTCAACAGGTCCGTGACGCAATGCTAAACAAAGAGATATGTCAAAAACGTTTACTGTTTCTTCCATATAGTAAGAGGACTTCACCATCCAAAGACACTTCAGACATTTTAAAACAATGTTAGGTGCCCTGCTGTTTTGTATAAAACAGATATTTGGTATAAAACTATTTACCAAATAGAGTGTAATGATCGCTAAGTCACATAATTTACTGGAAAACGCCCCACGACATCTCAACCAATAGGAAGCCGACGACACTCCCTCCAGATATAATCCCACACTCATCTTCAAAGCAAAACCAATTCGTGGTAACGTTAATTTATAACGTAGGGGGGGGGGCAATCCATTTCATTAATGCACACTTCGCATCCTTAAGGTAACAACATAAATTAAGACGAGTGCCCATAATGCCAGACCATAATTTTGACACGCCGGAATTGTTCTCTAACGTTCGTATGCAGAGACTCCCGACATCTTTCCAAATTGCTTCTGAAATCTGATAGACTCTACAAATGGGTGTCAATGCACCTTTGCATGGCCAACGCCATTTTTTACCGCAGTCCATAACAAGACCCTTTTCATTTTCAACAGAAATGTGCTAAACACGACAATATTCCAATTAACTGTTTAACATTGTCAGTATTTTATACGGTACAATGTCCCTAAATGGGGTTATTTGTGGGGCTTTCAGAAGCACCCTTAAGAGGTTAAAATGGCACATTTCTGCTCTCTTAGCTGAATATTCTGCGTTTAAAAACGTTACAAGGCACATTTACTACGATAAAATGCGTCGCTATCTCGCATTAGGATCAAGTGAACGGTCAATAGGGGGTTTTCGTGGCTTTTCCCCTATAAAACAAATGGTAATAGTATCTTAATAAAGTTCAAATAAATCCACACTGCCTTTGATATAAATGTAGTTTGATATCCAACGCCCTTTGCAGAAATGTCCGCCCTGCATTTTTACAACAGTCAACGCTGGCGGACGTCTCATTAATGAACATTTTCTTGAATCAAGTAAAACTGTTCACTCTCACTCTACAGAGGTGCTCATCAGCGAAAGATTTTCATAAGACAGTGGTATACAATCTGTGCTCGTGAGAAATCAAGCACACAGCTGATTTCTCCTTTCGAATATACAAAGGGCATTTGGCAAGGTTTGGCAGGTTAACACAGTCTAACTGGTTTCAAGCTTATCACTCGACCATCACTCGACCATTCTCAGTATGCCCCGGGTATTTTAGCATAGCATAAATTTTGATACGTGACAAAAGTAGTAACTGTGAAAAGACATCAATTTTGCTCCATATTTCACATAAATCATGGTTCAATGCAAGAACGTCATAACTTTATTATCACGTCATAAATAACAAAAGATAAATGAGATCGCAAAGAATAAAATTACTAGATTAAACAGATCTCACCATTATTTGATAAGATAACAGTTCAATCAACACCTCTATGCAGAACACAGGAAGATGGTGATAACCAAAAGTGCTTTTTTGATAATTCACCTAATAATGTTATCGTCTATGTCATTTCTGGAAAACAGGATTAATGTTTATCACATACTTGTCATCACATAAAAGTTACTGACGGTTCCTGTCAAGACCACTTCATGTTCATCTACCAGATACGGAAACAGCGCTCACATCGAACTCGGTGACATTTGAGCACTGGTTTCTGCCCATCCAAAACGTAACCCTCAGAAGGGAACACGGCAACAATATCAACCGTAAAGGAAACCTTATGAAAAAAAAATTATTCTGGATATTTGCATATAGCATAACTCTGATGAATAATAGCTTTTATAAACCTATTGAAAATCTCAGGTCGCAGAAAATACTTGTAATTCTTTCTCTCCCCACAAAAGTAGACCAGTTTTCAATTGCTGACAAAAAGTTAAACCAAGTACAATTGCCAATTTTTTTAAAGCATTCACATGACTGACTTTTGTTTTTAGCACAGTTAAGACCCATCCTTAATGCACCATTCTGGCATGGCTCATAGTGCCTCTGGGCTGTCTGAACACACCCCCCACGCGGCTACTCTACGCTTCCGTAGCCATCCACAATACAGTCGCGGCAGTCATTAGTCAGTCCACATTGCAACACTGTCAAAACTTAATGCTTTCAAAGGACTCGCGCTAAACAACAACAGTATTAGCATTACACAATTCACTACATGTCGACCAACAATTAAACAATCAGTTTATTTAAAAGTAAATTTAACCCTATTCACAATGAAGTCATTTCCTTTCACGCTTAGTTTCTCCACGACCTCCCCGGCCTCCTTATTTGGTGTCTATATCAACATGACGAACCCACTAAATTGGGCCATTTTTTTGCGACATTCAAAATTAACAAAATGAAAACAGCGCTGAAAATATCACCCTTTAAAGGCTATTTATATCAAGAAATTTTCAAAGCAAAGGAGAAATATTTGCACGAAATTGCCTTGTGATCTCTCAAAATGATAGCTTTCTCTTGCAGAAGACTCGCCCACTGTTTTTACGCCATTTATGTTATTTCGGTAACTGCAGCCTGTGCTTTATTTACAGGGAAATTCTTACTTTTTTCCTGTCATTTTTTTCACAATCGCCTATGACATGTACGCTCAGAATTTAAGCTTCCCACAAAGAACAGGTCGCACAGTTCATCCAATTGCGAAAAAGCAAAACATATACGAGACACTCAGGCAAGCCGATATTAGAAATATTTTAAATAGCGACATTTTCGAACAATGAAATGTGAGTCTCAACTCGTACAACGCAGTCAAGAGTGGCCACAACGACACCGGAGTAAGCTTTAACAATTAACAGTGAAATCCATACCCACTGCCACTGGGGCAATCTTAAGGATGATAGCCCATTGTTGGCACGACCTATTTTCTGTAAGGGCATTCCCAAGATGAAGTGCATCGGGGTCATATTCATTCGCATTGATAGTAGAAGAGGGAAGCGGTGTCCCCAAACCGAATGCAATGCACTGGTCCCGTCTTATGTGGACTCACACCCAACAAAAGCCAAACTATTCTGTTGTTTTCATATATCAAAATACTTTCAAAAAAAAAAAATTTGCCTTCAGTAGTCACAAAGTGACATTGAACGTGAAAGGGTGGTGTAGGAGGCTATTAACTAAGATGAAATTCCAAGAAACACGCCATAATCTGAAAGAAATAGGGCGTCAGATTTTGCAGATTGCGACTATTAAACCCGGACACGACGGTGCAAACGCTTTTTGAAAATCAAGCTGTGAAATGAACTGCTGACTTGAACCTTTCTCCGTTTTTCGTTGTTTTCTCTGACAAACAGAGGTAAGACTGGCGAACTGATTCTGCAAACACTGCCAGTGAAATTTTTGCACGTCAAATTTATAGTTCAATTTTTAAATATTGAAAAGCAACAGGCACTTGTAGCAAGCGGTTCTACGAGTTTTATTGGGTTTGTAAAATGTTCACTTGGCACACAAATTGCTGTGCACATAAACACCGTCTCTTTCGCTTTTTAAACGCTATGATTTAATACTGCATAGGTTAATAAGACCTTCCTCTGCTTTGTTGAAGTCTGTGTATCTTTTACGCAAAACATCACTCTTCACATCGGAAGAATAAGCTAATAACCCATCGCTTTCAGTCTGAAACACAAAACCCAGTAAATCATACTACAAGCACTTTTTCTTACTTCAAACACGAAACTTTTCATTCAAATCAACTCAGTTTTTAATTGCTAATTATAATCTTCCAGGCATTGCCGGGTGAAAAAAGATTCTAAAACATACAATGCTGTTCAATTTTAATGAAATGGTATAAATAATCAACATATTACTTGATTTTAAGTCATATATTATCAAAGCTTCCTGAGTTTTACAGTCACCCTAGGATATCATTCTTCGAAATATAACACAAGAAACTTATACATCAGTACTATACATAACAATAAAACACTGAAGGCATTTTAAGGGAGTACTGGCTGAATACATGCTTTAATATTTTAAGTTACTTCATGGAATCTATAAGAAGCGACCCCGACTCCCCGCACCCCCCCCCCCCCGCCCTCTTCCTCCGCCTTTAGAAGCTACGGGAAAAACAATACACCAGTAAGCTTAGAACAACATCATATCCAAGAAAAGCATGCACAACATATGACCAACCACACTTCGATGAAAGTTCTGGGGAAAGTTAAAAAAAACATTATGTGTGTGGATACAGGTATATATTTCCGTGCACCTTTCAAATTTGAGGTGCCAGACAGAAGCCTGACGTGCCGCGCGCAGATCGAAGTCCCGTGTAGTTTCTTTTTGAAGGGTGCAGCAAACTATGCTGGGCATCCATCACCTATAATTCTAGCCGTTGAATCCTGCAGACCCAATCAACTTCAGATTGTTCATGACTCAACACGCTTGATTGTCTGTGGGGTCAGTTTCGAGTGTTTACATGCATTTTCTGTCTTTAAGCGTACAAAATACAACACTCTCTTAAGGTATTTTCCAATAAAAAAAAAATAACCATATATGATAAAAGAATACTTGATATTTTAAGTATCGACCTGGTTGGTAACATTAACTAGTAAATAATGTTGGAGACTCTTCAAATCGGTGACTAAATTCCCTGATATAATTGCCTAATTACCGCTCTTACGTGCGAATAACGACCCCGTTGAGTGTTTTGTTGTCTATTTGCACTGCAATATTTTCCGATCACAGCACAATGCACAGTGATAATAACACGCTTGGAGGACCCAAACTCACCTTGGTGACAATTATTTAGAGAAGATATTTGATAAAAACTGGCGTCATATCGTGGGAAGGAAAGTGAATTGCAATTATGAATAACAGGAGTAGTTATGCTTTAGCGCTGCGTTGCCAAGAAATACTTCTAAGGTATGTAGCATTTTCAAACTTTCATGGCATTCGCGATTTCCTAATTTTTAAGAATAGGCTGTGAAAAAAGGAACTAAAGTGAAACATTTGCCTTTCTTCAATTTGGGCCTTGCGTTGAACCTGAACGCCAGTTAAAAGCCAGTGCTTATTCGTGTTCAGGGTTCGAACTGCGCGTTCAACATTATGCTCTAAAATCCTATCTTACTCACTGACAGATCGTGCCCATCATGCCCCAAAAACGAACGGTGTCCGGATCATCGAACGAATGCACCTCACAGCAGACTTTGCATCTCTTGAATCTTATCACGTGACTGTGACTTCTCATATTTCCGTAAAGCCCTTCTAAGTCAGTCAGTCGAGAGTTGGAACAGCTGATCACACCAAGGTCGACCTTTTTATGGCGTAGGAGTCGCTTAATACGGAAGGCCACTACAGCTCTAAAGCGTGTTCTATGAAGGCAGTGCAAATCCCAAGAGCGCTGCTCTGTGGCCCGTTTTCCGAAATTCAACCCGTAAAGGCCAGCAAAAATTCCTATTTTATGTGCGATGAAAAGACAGTTCCTCGTATGAAAACACTCAATTACAGAAATAGAACATAAAATGTAAGCATTAGCAATGCACAGGGACACTGAGACCGCAATAACGAGGAAAGTGGGAAGCTTAAGAAACAAAACATAAGTCTTGCTGAAGGCGACGCAACACAGAAAGACCATCGCTAGATTAAGAGATGTTGGTATTCAACAGAAAGAAATAATTGTGTGAAGATTTCAAATTCCCACCAGGTCATGCTGATCTACCAGAGTGGAATGAACAGCGGAATAAAACACTCCCTCCCTTCATCCCCCACGACCCAAGCCCACGAAGTACACCTCCACTAAGAAACACTTCTTTGTGTATCCTACAGAGCTTACGGTGTCAAACACGTATGACAACCGAAAAACTAGCTTTAGACATTTCTCCACGACTCTCAGCAGCAATCAAATATACGCTCAGATGCGTTTAGGCATATGACGAGAATTTTAATTAAATATAAAAATGTCCCTTTTCTATTAAAAAGCACAGATAGAAGAAAAAAAGAAGATACGTGACATCCAATGCCGCCGCAACAGGGAAAGATTTCTTAAAAGTCAGTGGCGGTCGCCAAAAGAATTCCCTTACACATGCACGAAAGAACAGAACCATTGTGTTGGCAAAAAAAAATGAGATAAGCCCAACATGGCCGACGATAACCTATCAATGTGACTAAATGATAACACTCGGTCTGAAGTAGGGCATAAGACTGTAAGGCAATGTCTCGTATACTCTTTTGTGAAATCTGAACCCGCCCAGATAGAATACAAACAGATTTTTAATGCTGACAGCATCGAGACCAGCCGAAGCGTAATCTGTATAGAATTTTATGAACTTGTCAACATATGAACAGCACACTTAAATTGTTTATTTTATTCTACCTATCTCTTTTTTTGTTATTTCTCTCCCCTCTTCTGCCGAGTCAAACAGAAAAATTGTTTCAAGATTACTTGGTTAATTAAAATTGCATAAATATGATACTCTTTATCGCTTAATTGTTGCACTTCTTAGAAAGCAGGTACCCAGTTTGGTCATACAATACCCATTAGACAGGGGCCAATCAATTCCGACATCAAAATGTACTTTTTTCATACATTAACCTCGGGCGGTGGGTGAGGGGGCGGCGGGATGATGTCAGTCGTCGTTGCTTTGACTTTCTGTTTCACTGCGGAATTTCACTGCAGAAGCAGATTTGTTCATACGAATTGCTAGACAGTAGTCTTCGATGTTGTTTGCACACCATCTTTATATTTCGCAATATTCCAATTCGACATAACCAGACTCACTATAACTAACAAAACTGACTATACATTTTAAAACACGACTCTGTTTCACCCCAAGTACTGCATAACAGGGCTGGTATATAATTAGATTTAAAAAATCACGATCTTTTTATTTTAATCGATTTTTATCATTTAAATCAACAAAAAACTCAATGACGTCATACATTATACAAAATACTCATTTTAGTTCCTTTCCCTTGCCCCGTCGATCGGTACACATAAAAACAGCACCTTGAATAAAAAAATACATTTACACTGAGTGGTCACTTAGTTGACAGAAAAGGCTTGACTGTTGACTTGAAGTTATTACCGTATTAAACAGTTGGCGAAACTCTGTTTCAGTTTCTTGACTATGAAATGAAGCACCAGTGTAAATTGATTGTGAGTTTTTTTATTCTGTCATCGGACACACACTTAACAAAATATCATCTAAGCAACATAACAAAATGGAATCAGAGAGCGGGAAGCTGCTCTCGTTGTTTTACACGGTCACTGTTTTCTTATCAGACAGCGATAAACCAATACAGCTTTGTTCAAACATGCATAAAAGGGTGAAGATATGTTACATGACAAGAACTGTACTGGACAGTGAAAAAGAAAAAAAAAACTATTCAATTTTGTTATTTTGGATATTAAAAAAAAAACACTTGATTTCTTTTTCACCTTAAATACTTAAAGAAAAATAAAAGAAATCATTTGTTGATTTTTTTTACCTTGACTTAAATAACAAAACATGCGTACGATTTAAGTTAAAAGATTTGAGTACTTGTTAATAAGTACCAGTGAGTGCATTACAGCGCAGCAAATTAAAAAGTGATATCCTTGCGTTACACCGGTAAATCTTGTCTTTTGCTGATTTGACTATTTTTCACAATTTTTTTCTTTTCAGTTTTAAATTGTTATTTCAATTACTTTCTTTACTTCTTTCATACTCGCAAAATATACCATCGAAAAGTGTAACTGCATCACTGCACAGATGTCATAGGAATACCCCAAGCAGGAATGTGTTTTGTTATACATAATACGTCGTGGACTAGTGTCGCAAAAACAAATAAAATACATGTCGCAGCTGTCTATAATCTGATGATACAGTTGCTCTCGGTCCTGAACCCTTCGGGCAAATACGCGCCTAAAAACCTTTCTACAAACACTTACCACACACTTTATTAAGCAATAAAAAATACCACACAAAGGTACTTCACTTCTGTAACCTTACAGATAGAACAGAAAAAAAAACGCAAGTCGAAAACTTGTATGGAAAGAACAACAAAGTAAACAACAATAAAAAACCTAACGAAATTCTTTAAAAGATCTTGAACTTGTTTGGCTTATTTATAAAATCAAATTAACTTCTATCTTATCACCCTTTGCGCCTCCCCATTTTTTTTTAATCAGAGGAAACCTATTATATGATCCAAATATTTGTGCACGCAAAAGAAAAACCCGCCTCTTGCTTTAAAATGCGTTATGGTACAAAAGCTTTTTTTTTCAATAAGTGCCGTTCTAGTTTATGTACACAGTTCCCACTTGAACAGCCTATGATCAACGCATTACACTGTAAAACTGAAATTGGCTAGACTGCACAGCCCACTGATAAAACAAGTAAGTATTTGTGAAACACAAGCAGGCCCCAACCGCCCCCAAATTCATAGGGGTATAAAGCGATGACGGACAGACGGACACCCCAAACCTATAGGTCCCAATCCGAAGGGTTGGGGCCTAAAAAATGCGGCATAGGCCCATGCTATTTTGAAATGTCGACTTTGAAAAGGTACTCTGTTAACCAGTTTATGTATTAAGCAACTGCGATTTACCGATTCTTTGCTTGTGCTATCCTGCGCTTGTTTAAGTAGCCGACTCAGCTAGTTCTAGAAATATGTGACGTCACATCCGGTCCAGCCACTCTGCTAATACTGGCGTAAACTCACTGTCAGTCTCGCATTTTACTAATGGCATTGTCACGGTAAAGTGTTAACGGCGACTGATAGAGGCCTGTTGACAGCATTTCTTCACCTTCTCCTTAATTTATTCCTCTCATAAATATGTAATCTTGAATGCCGATCTCCATTACCGGGACCTTGGACAACATTTCCATAAATTACACCACCAACGTCTCGACGCCACAAATGCAGTTCCTGTTCCTCTAGAAAGTGCCAGTAGCAACCAAATGACATTTATCTAATGACACCATTGCTTAAAAAAAAACAGCAAAACGTTTTTCAATGGAACTATTACCTTTTTTTTACAGCGGGATGTAGTTTGGGTGTGGAATTACGGGATGTAACAGCTGTTTCACACAACTATTTCGCTATCTCCAGCTCGGTTTTCGCTGCAGGAGCTGTTGTTTCCTCGTCTTCTAAAAAATCGTCCTGTCCAACAACATGGGAAGGGTGTGTGTATAAAAGAGACTAATTCCACCCCACAAAGTATTTGTTTTTTTTTATCCTGAGTATCCTTATTACTACCCAATAGTGTGGTCTTGCAAGGCCAGCCTTTAATATTTTTTTTTTGTTTAATAATTTTTTAACTTACTTTTTTTTATAACTTATCAATGATTTATTTATTATAAATATTTTAGAAAAACACTAGTTTTGAGCAATTATATAGAAACAATTTACACTAAATATTTCAACAATTGGCTGTATTTGGTAAGAAAAAGGATATGATAACAACACTAATTTCAACATTTTTACGTATCGATCTACCGGAATAATCTGCTACTATGTGGCAATAATGCCGGGGCATCCATAATACACACAGGTCCATAATAACAAGGAAAGGTTAGCCCCTACTTACAGCATCATAGATGACCTTTATTATAAGAGAACAGCTTGGACATGTTGCAACATCTTCTCCATTTTGTAATTCTTCCTGAAACGAAAACACCTTTTTAAATTATCCACCGATATTCTTCTATTGGCCACGCACCCGACTCGTACGCGGAAAACCTCAACGGACATCCATAAAACCGTTCAATCGATTTTTATATTTTCTGTAAATAATTCCACCACTACAATAACTCCAGGGGCATATAATTCGAACAAATGTTCGAAAAGGTACAAGTAAGTATTTGTGAAACAAGAGCAGGCCCCAACCGCCACTAAATTCAAAGGGGTATAAAGTCAATTAAGATCACTTCCGCGTGACTGAATCTAACCAAAAGGGACATCTACAGGTCGAGACCTTTCATTTAAGCCTATTCTCACTGTTCTACGACTAATACAACCGAAGATATAGCGTGTACAAGCTTATTTCCCTAAAATCCCAATTATCGCCCATTATGGTCAATTTGACCACTTCTGGATGGCCGGATCTGACCAGAAGTACCAAAAGGCACATCTACAGGTCGCGATCTTTCATTTAAGCTAACTATCAATGCTCTACGACCAATAGGACCGGAGATGTACAAAAAAGCGATGACGGACAGACACGCCAAACCTATAGGCCAAATAATTGTGTGTGTTGATCTTTTTCACAAATGTCATGCACTCATAAACGATTAATATGGAAAGGGAATTTTGTCATCTGGCTTTAAAACGTGAAACAAAATAAAGATGGGTGATCTTGCCGGCAGGAGGCAGCAATCCTTTCAGGTCTGGGAGAAGTGACACAAGGAGCTCACCGTAACTGAGAGAAATTAAGGGTTTTTAAAGAATATGGCAAACTACCCCCGTTTTAACAAGAACACAAAATACAACTGACAGGGGAAGGTGAATCAAACATTACTAATACAAGACACAGCAAATTAATAACGCGTAACCCAAGTCGCATTTTCAGGGCATTTCGATGGAGGCGTCGTTTCGACTAAAAATTTTGTGATATAAATTGTAAAAAAATGGTGAGGTGAAAACTCAAAATTTAATTTTTCTTTCAATACATACAATGTCAAACTTAACGAGAACCTATTTCTCAAAGGCGAAAAATCACTTGACTAAAAATAACATTTTTAGAATCACTTCCTCCCTTCGAATAAAATTTTAAAAACTCTTCAACCTGATCTTGGTTTGTTTCCCTTTGCAGACAAGCCAATGTTTTCCTTCAGATTCTCAATCTTTTCTAAGAAACTATTTTGCTAGTTCTGAAACCTTTGTACTTACTCTATGAAACGACATGCCTTCTCCAACCTCCCCCCTCTCCCCCAACCCTCACCGAAGCTGATTTTGCATCCACGCGTCGTTCTCATAAAACTAACACAAGCACGTTACTAGGCTCAGCATATTTAGCGTATGCAAATATCACTCATGTAATGCACATTTTGGCTGTTGGCACACGCGATATGCTCATACAGATGCTACTGCAGCCCGTAGTTTTTGGTAGTTAGACAATATCCAAGTTTGAGAAATTACATAGCGGTTTACACTCGAACCAGTCACCAACAACTTTACCAAACTTAGTCGCAGAAACCAAAATGGAAACGTAAAAAATGTTAATCATTATGGTCAGTTTTGTTGACTTTTTTCTCGGAGAAAATACTACGAGTATTAATTTATGTTTAATGTTATGATATACTATCCCAAGTATGTGGCGCTATGTGCAATGAAACATGTGCAGGTTAAATTTCGATCTATTCAGGTCAAACTTCTCATTTTTACGCCCTCAATGGATTTCTGGTTTTCTACTTGTACAACAGAAAAAATAAGCAAACTTGCAGCCGGTTAGCTCCAAGAAGTGACTCGATGGGCTCCGCGTACTGCCTCAATTCCTCGCTATAGAACGATAAGCGAGTCAAGTATGCTCGCTTTGAGGCATCTCTATTGCGATTACGTGCGAGATTCAACGACCCAACAGTCTTTTTTGCATTTGTTAAATGCCCTTAACGTACAATGGAAATGAACCTGATTTCTGTGTTGCGCTTTCTTTAAAAGAAAAGAATATAAAAAACCACAACACCCCCCCCCAACAACTGACGTTTCTTTACATAGTTTACCACATCATAGTTTATACTGTGAAAAGTGACAATAAATTTTGTAATTATAGACCGAATACTTTTGAATTATTATTTCAAAAACCATGGAAGAAATTCAATATTGTTGATTTACAAAATAGGTTTATACTAATTCTGGTTCTATCAATTATTTGGATCTATACTTTACAGATAATCCAGTCCCTTTATTTAAATATCTGGTCACTTAACTCTCTTCAGATGATATTTAAAGCCAAGAATGTATACATTTGGCAGGTGAGTGCGGATACTAACTTTTCTGCACTTTAACGAAGAAATAAAAGACACGCAGCCTATTGTTTGTTTTGAGTCTATTGCGCATGAGCTCCCCCTGCTTTAATGTTATTTTATGAAGGATTCGTGCTTCAGAAGTTCGTCCTTATTATAAGACCGATGGAATGCTTCGTAGCTCTGACAAAGAGATATACCAAATAATTTCAGGAAGAGCTGACTCGGAGCTACGAACTGGTAACGTAAATGCCCTATAAATGGATATTACTTTTGATATTTGAAATCTGTCTCCACATGGGCAAGGGTAGTAATAGGATTCAGTTTCTTCATCATATTCCATGTCTTCAATCTCGATTTCATCATGATAAATTGACATTTTCAACAGAACACCATATTTTTAGCACATGTGTCCACCATTTTCCCGGAAGAAAAACAAAGTAGGGACCATTACTTATATGGCTAAGACCACTGATACTTTGCTTAAACATTGCAGATTAGTTCGCGATCTGGCTTCCAAATCATTTCTAGATCATTGATTTATAAGTAATTACATTGAAACCTTGACATCCCTAACACAACAAAACTGTACACATTAATATTAATATTTTTTTGCAATAACATTATGCTCCCTAAAATATTTGGCTGGTTTTCAAACCTCTCTCGCTGTCAAGTGTCACAAGAGAGCTTTGACTAAAGTGCATTCAAACTCTTGGTGTTGGTTTGCATGACTGTATCTGTAGTTTACATGTTTTACATTTTCTTCCCTCTCCATTACGCCACTGTTATAAAATCGGTATTTGAAAATAAAGTTCGCTTGCAAAAGAAAACATTGCACAAACTCCATTGTATACTTTGAGAGTGGCTTGAAAACTTACTTTGCGATGCATGTCATGTCGGGGGGGGGGGGGGGGCAAATAAATTGTATAGTCAATGTAGGAAAAAAATAAGAGGTAAAATGTTGGATGCATAAAAATGATGTGGGAGATCTTTAAAACAATGCAAGCTTTTTACATTCACTTGATTTCTTGCTGTGTTTCAGCTGGTCTCCTCACCTGCCGTATATAACTGCATCATGCTCCCCAGTGTGTAAATGCATATGCACTTCTTTGTACTTTATACGCATTTTAAGTTAATCATAACAATCCTTTCACCTGTCATTTCAAGAAAAGAAGTCGTCCTGTAAGAGAGTGGCTGAACCTGAAAAGTCCCGATGTATGCATATCGAATATTATTAAGGGCCCGGGCCCATAGTTATGCGAGTTGAAGATTGGGGGCTGTATTAGTAGAAGTGAGATAGCTTATTTGAGTAAAGAGTATGATATTTTTGACACTTTGAAATCAAAACCGACTTGAGGGTGCGAGCGCCCTTCGTCTGCACTGGATCCACCAAATAGACGAATTCTATCTCTGTATCGTTAATTGCAAGGTTAAAGGCAAAATGTTGTTAAAGCCAACATTTTTTGTTTGTTTTCAGTGTTACGAAAATAATCCTGTAGAAAAAACACTTAAATTTATTAGCCAAATTTGCTACTCAAGTGTGAAAACACTTATTAAAAATAATTGTTTATCTCTCATACAACTGCTAGCATCAATTAATGTTTTTATGAAATTATAAATGGTCCAACTCGATGATATGCCCATTCATAGTATCAAAGGCTAAATGATTATAGTAAGATCATTCCCACTTCATTTATCACATAACACCGTTCAACCCAACAATGGAATGATGTTGCTTATCGTAAGCCGTAAACATGCCGCAGTCATAAACATGCATTTTCTACACACATTCTGCAGTCGTAAGTATTCATTTTCAAAACTATCTCGAGTAAATACGCATTTTCTGTAGACAGCATTAGACTGCGGATGAGGTTTTTGACTGTATTTTGTATAAGCAATTATAACTACGTCTTTAATTATTCAGCCTTGAATTGAATGCAGTATTCTCAAGTATTTTTTATATAAATATTGTATTGTATTGTAAATGTGCTTTTGATATCTTGTTCAGGGTTAATTTTAAATTTTCCACATACTTATGATATTCGTTGTTGATTAAGAGATATCTAAATTTTAAACTGTCTATAAATCACAAGATATATCGTTGTTTATAGAATGTAAGACTGCCGTTATTCATTTTATTCTTCTATGATGTGGCTACCCCCCCCCCCCTTCCCAACCAGGAGCGGATCAACAGATTAGTTCAGCAGGGGTGGAGGGGGTACAAGGGGGGTTGGATCCTTTTTCACTTTTTGTGAGAATTTTTGTTTAATTTTCGTTTTTCCAAATTATAAAGTAACAAAATTGAGCTTTCCCAAAACAGGTCACATCCCCTGCTTGAAATGCTCGATCCCCCCTGCTAACCAGAGCCATTTTGCCAATATGGCGTGTGTTGAGTTTAAATACTATGTTATGTTACTTCCGACAGTAGTAAAATCGTCAACTATGAGTTACATGGCACAGCATCATTTTATAAAACAAGTGGTATCTCTGAAACAATTAAGAAACAAAGAAACAAAGAACCACGTCTCAAATAATATGTGGTGTCAGAAACAGTGCTCATTGGTAAATTTTAAGGCTTTAAGCTTTGTTTTATTTTGCAGACTAATACTTAGGGTGTGAGCAAAATTTCAAGATTCCGATCCCTGATATTTCACCCGTGCACCGGATAACAAGTGCGCAAGCACAGATATTAAATGAAATAATAAATAACAGAATTGGCAATATCTAAAAACGAATATAAAATATCTGAATAAGAGATATTTGAAACTGAATTTAAGATATAAAGGAATAAAGGTGAAATTGCATTCAAAATCCCTGTTGAGTTAAAGCTGCATGTTTGCGTTCAGTTTTCAATATTTTAAATGTTTTTTTTTTTTACCCAAGGGTAGCCTGTATGTCTTGCACTGGTATCAAATTTATAATAATGTTATTAGTAAAAAACATGCATGAAGAGTTCTCAATTAACACTCTCATGTATGCTGTTTTAGGACAATCAATGAAGGCGAGGAGGATTTAAGACAAACGTTGATACAAAAATCCGATAATGAAGCCACTGAAAACGTTCCAGAGACTTTTAGCTCAGAACATGAACCTCTGCGACAGAAGAAAGACAGAAATACAACAGTTCAGAAACGTTGGAATAGTGCCCTTCAAAAAGTGTCTCGCTCTTCCCTGATTGGCTGCACAGGCCGCAGCATTATAAGTAAATCAGTGACAGAAGACTTTACAGCTAATTCACCAAACGGCATTTCTCATGCAGACGACATTTCTAAAACTGACACCAGTCCATATAATTTGGAATATTGCCTACGTGTGATTCGAAACCCGTCGTTGAGGACCTTTAAAAAGTTAAAACAGGTGCTGGAATCGGTATCTCCGGAGTGGATATGGGATTTTCTAAGAAACGACGGATTGGGTGCCTTGTTTGAGTCTTTAACAACAATTGGTGGTCGAAATAAAAGTGTAGCGGATACATTAGTTCAGTTGGAGTGTGTAGAATGTGTGAAGGCAGTCATGGATACGCCTTCCGGATTAACATGCATGATCGAAAACAAGGATTTCACACGAAAATTTGTCCAATGTAAGTAAATATATCTCGTTGTCTGACTTTCCTATCTCTCTCCCTCACTCTGCCTCTCTATGTTTCTCTGACTGTCTGTTTGTCTCTCTGTCTGTTTCTCTGTCTTTCTTTCTTTCTTTCTTACTTTCTTTCTTTCTTTCTTTCTTTTTTTTTCTTTCTCTCTTTTAAATACTTTGCAAAACAGACTGGGGTACAGTTTTAATCATGAAAGACATTATGAAAAATACCATTTAACCAATGCTGTCGTAAGTCTTTAGTAAACTAAGCATAAAAAAAAATAAAAAAAGAAGGAGAACTCTTCATTAGTTCTGTCCAGTGGTATTAAGTATTATAACTCAAGAAAATAATCACACAACCGTATCAAAACACAACTGAAAAAAAAGACATATATTTAAGACAGTGTTAAAACAATTCACATTGTGCTAGCAAAGTTCAACTTTAATTGATCTCAGTTCGAGTTTAATTTTAACCCAGCTGACATAAAGAGACATTGCCACAGACTGTCTTCAAGCATATAATTTATGAAAGTTTTTTTTTGCAAATAAGCAGCAATAAAAATATTATAACAGCCCTGTTTGTATTGCGTGCAAGTACACAACCTTAAGAAATTTGCGTATGAGACAAAAACCTACACACTGAATAAACGTCAAAAAGAAAGATTGTACATATACATAAATTGTACTGTGCACATAGTAATTTTATACGGCGCCATATTTATACTGTGAATCTTTTTATAAGTCGTTAAGCGAAACAGGAACACTACACCTTCGAAGTGACTCGACACGATACACAGTCTATGAAATAAAATTGCCAGCACGGTTTTATGCACATTACATAAACGTTTATTGAAAGTGTCTAAATGCATAGATGCTATCAAAACGGTTTTCTCCCCCGCTAACTTCACGAGCTGTATATTTGATATATTATTAAAGCCTCTGCCCAAGTAAGGATTCTGAATGTTGCAATCAGTGGGCGAAGAACACTTTATTCACACCCCAGTAAGCACAGAAAATTTTCCCATGTGGGATACGTATGGGTTTTAATTGGGATTTGCATGGGAAGGTGGGAAAGGGGAAAACCCATATACATCCCGTGGAGAAAGGAGCCATTTCTGGGTGGGAAATGCCTGGGTTTTCCCACCCTGGGAAACCCCCTGTAAAATACACATGAAATATGAATGGGAATACCCACGTAAATCCCACCCGGGTAAACCCAGGTGGGTCCCAACTGGGAAATGCATGGGCAACTCCATGTCATATTTTTCCCATCTTTACCATTATCTGGGATTTCCATAGGAAGGCCCAGGATGGGAATTATCTGGGAAACACATGGGTTTTACTTGGGAAAAGCATAGCCCAGTAAGCACAGAAAATTTTCCCATGTGGGATACGTATGGGTTTTATATATTGTACATTTGAATTCCCACGTAAAATTTCATTAGAAGTCATTTGTATATTACACGTATATTTTACGTGGGATTTCCCATATGGGCATTCCCATGTAAAATACACGTATATTACACGTATATTTTACGTGGGATTTCCCATATGGGCATTCCCATGTAAAATACACGTATATTATGCGCAGTCTGGCAATGTGGGCTTATTATCGCAGACCGGAAACAGCCGCCATTGAGCGATAATATATTTAAATTTTGCTACATTCTGCATATTTTGGTGGAGGGCTGCATTTTTTCTAAGTATAATAGAAAGTTAGACATGGAAATACCAATTTCACTAAAATTTTTATGCCTTAAATTCTTTTAAGGAGTACTTTATAACTACACTATAGTTATAAAGGTTCATGTCTGTGTATTCGATGGAGTTATCGTGTATGACCAGAGTGGGTCGTCCCATGTAAAACCCGTGGAGACACCATTTTTTTGACCAAAATCTGCCCGGGAATGCCCATGTGTTTCCCGTATGGATTATGCGTGGGAATTCCGACCATGGATTTTACCTCGATTTTTGTCTCATTCCCATGCAAATCCCATGCATGGGATTCACGTGGGAAGGACCAAAAATAACCCTGGGTTTTACATGGGTTTTACTTGGGTGTGCTTACCGGGACTGGGCTTTGGCTTTTTACCCCCACCCTCTTCTTTCCGTCAAAAAACCTTTCATCAACTACATAATAAAAGACACATTTCTTTCTTTTTATGTATGTATCAATTTCTGTGCTTGGTGCTGTGCTGTGCTGAGATTGGTAAAACGTTTACTGATAGCTACAATTGCGGGCTTTTGCACTGAAATGTGGAACATGACCATTTTATACAGTGGCTAAGCACACAGTGGAATGCCGGAAACAAGACCACCAGTGGAACTAGAACTAAAACGAACCAATGAGTTAATGAGAAGGGACTCCTTTTGCGAGGTGGTCCTGTTTGCGGGGTGGTCCTATCCTGGGTCCCA
This sequence comes from Protula sp. h YS-2021, assembly GCA_949752745.1. Classification (NCBI taxonomy): domain Eukaryota; kingdom Metazoa; phylum Annelida; class Polychaeta; order Sabellida; family Serpulidae; genus Protula; species Protula sp. h YS-2021. Next base: position 68,804,744 of record OX457025.1, read on the forward strand.
TAAGTGCTGTCTCCTGGCGAAAAGGACCCTTTTCACATTCAGCTAACCATCGAATTGAATAAGACTCTCCAGCAAACTTCTCGAATGAAGCAAAAGAAAAAAGGATATTTGTCAATTTTACAAACTCCGAACTTTTTCGGATAAGTAACCAAGACCCATCCTTCTTCCTTCTTCCTCCCTCCCCCTCCCCCCTCCCCCCTCCCCCCGGGAATTATTCCGATCTTCTAACACGGAGTCATGACGTAGCAGCACAGTTCTGACGAAACTAGGTAAGTCATGACTCGATCTGCGAAAGTGGTCAAATAAAGAAGACCTACATACAACAAAATCACAATAAGCTCTTGTTTCATACTTTTTTATTCAGGCTTTTAAAGGCTTAATCTATCGGTGCAAACCCTCTTGTACAAAACCACAAAAGGATCAAATTAACATTGACCATGTAAATAGAAAACACTTAAGCAGGATCAGTGGGCGCAGACCTCATGGTGTAGTATGCGGCATTAAAAAATGAACTCAGGTCGCTCACCCGTTAATTTGTGGAAAAAAATGGGTGCGCGTGTGTATGTGTGTGTGTGTGTGTGTTCGAAAGAAATACTTCTAGAAAATTGGGACGGCTGGTTTTGAACTGAAACCAAGGATTATTTAAAAAGTAGCACGTTGAAGGGGAGAGGTTACTGTTAGCATGCGATCTTTGCAAATTGCCAAAAACAATTTTTTAACGATCTTTTCAATTTTTTCACAAAATCAGATTCAGTGTGATTAGAATGTTACCACCTTGGTCCGTATTCATAAAACTCTACCAGCTGACACCAGCTAATGCAAACTTACTGGCGGTAGTAATACTACTAACCTAGTAGCAAAGTTCACAATAAACAATTTATCTGAGAGAAAATCACTCCGTGTGTGTGTCTTTCTGTCTATAGGTTTGTCACACGTACACACACGCGCGCACACACACATACACACAAACTCCCCATCGTTCTATCGTTCCGCATCATCATTCCGATGTTGGGGGTAATGTTCTGGAAGATGGTGAGATCACAAATGTTTTCTTGAAATGCCCATAGTCGAAAGACCAACCTTTTTACCCATAGATGTAGGGTTCTTATACGATTGAATGTATCACAAAATTAGTGAAGCAAATTCTTAAGCTTTAAAGCTGTTCTATGTTTCAAGAACGAATTTTTTAGTTTCACGGCAGCTACAGAAATATAAAAGAAAATACGAAATTCGACACCGATTCTAAATTTATTTCTTGCGCAACGAATATAAATGGGCTAAAAACCCTATGCAACCGAGGCAGTTGATGCGTTTAACATTATTCGTAATGAGTTGCTTTACATGAAGGAAACGTGATACGTCATAAATTGCGTGTTCAACTGTGTTTATCTTTGTGCAGTATCTCGATATGTTTCTGTGTCATTTGTCAAGGGCCACTTGCCTTTATTTACGAGTTGTTTCTAGAGCAGCAATAACCCTACAATTACGAGGTAAACCCCCAGGAAAGCTAGTGAGTCTCGTCTCACAGATATGCACGCGACCTTTCATTACTCATTTGGGAACCAAAGAACCCTTTTCTTTTTTTTTTTTTTTTCCTTTTTTTTTTTTTTTTTTTTTTTGGCTGATCAGTAATGCTAAAAGAATGGAATTTTAAGGTATGGCGACCCACCCACTTGCGAGAATCACAGAAATATTTCTACGACTCCCACCAGAATGGGTTTCGCTGATGGTTGAAATTTTGAGATTATTTTGGAGTGTTTAAACTGAAAAAAAAAAAAGAATTCAATATTGTGTTTTTATTTAAAATGACATGAACAATGGTATCTTATATGAAAAAAGTGTTCTACTAACAACCTGCGTGCCGGAATGTTCAAGTCCAAATATGTTGTTCCTGCTTTGAATGTCGAGGACTATTTCTTCAAAAGTAACATTTACATAAAAGACAAATTATGTAAATGTCCCATTATGGTCACAATTCAATGGCGTGTAGGGTCAAGGGAGGGGGGTCAAACTTTATTACTTGAACGACCACCCGGAGACCTCATATCAGTACACACATTCCGCGTGTCATCCGGGCACACATTCCTCATCCGTACACACATTCCGCTTCCGTACACACACTCCGTTTGTCCTCCTCGGCAAGGGCTTTTAGTGCAGTCTTCAGAAATTATTCGTATGTCAAACAGCCTTCATATTGTGCATTTATCAAGGCCAATAGTTATACAAGAATAAAAAATGTTTCAAATGCTCGAATGCCGCCTGCCAACCAATTTGGCTACTTTTTCAGCAATCATAAAGACGGAATCTCCAATATCGTTGTATTTTTCTATTTTGTGTGTATGTTTTTTTCTATAAAATTAATTTGCGTAAAATCCTCCAATTCTGTTTTGATGATCAACAATATTCAGATCCTGATATTAATATTGCGATATCAACAGGATGTAATTACCAGATTTTTTAGTAAAATTATATGATTATTGCAATCTCCCATATAAGAGCTGTGAGTTATAATGGAACAAAGAAAGACAACTATAGAAAACAATCCCTTTAGCAAATTCCACGCAACTTGGAGGCATTTTGGTTTGATAGTATAAATACGTAAACAATTCAGTGCAAGATTTTTGCCGCAAATCCGTTATAAATGACTCTTAATAACAAATCATTTCTATAAGACAGAATTAACTGCACTTGTTTGACATGACATTTCTTATGGCATGTTTTTATTTCATCAATAAAAGTTCAATAATGTGAATAATCTATTAAAAATCAACATAAACAAGCCCGATAAGTCATAAAGTTTACACTTAAAATAGCCAAAAAAGGTGCTTGGGTAATTGTCTTTTTAAGTAGATGTAAAATAACACAGTAACCTCACAAACCAGCTGATCGCACTAAATCCAACTTCTCAAATCTTCTAAAGTTTTATTGTGAAATGACGGGTCTTTTGCCAATCGCAATAGATAGCGTTTATAAATTGTGTGTTTCGTAGCGAATCCAACGGGGTGTATTCAGCACGCATTGCCCCCCTGCCCCTGCCTCACACAACATGAACATTGAATTCGGGACTGTGACCCAAGCAGTTTCTGATACTTTAGATCTCCCCCCTCCGCCACTCTTTGGGAAACCCTAAATCCGCTCTTGATGTGTGTGGGGGAGATACAGGGAAGGAGTGCTTGGAGACGCTCTGAGGGCATTTTTTAATGGGCCATCCTAAGGTCTCTTCTTCTTCTGCTCGGTTAAGAAAACGGGATCATTTTTATTTGAGCACTGTTTAAACGAACATTTTATAGGAATGCAACGCCGCTGCACATCGGCCCAGAAACCCTTATGGCCGATTATGCTAAACTCTCTATGTTTAATGTTTGTTCCGTTATTTATTTCAGCCTTGGAAAAAGATGACCCCACAGTGAAGATTCGCATTTTCGAGTTGCTCTCCGCCATTTGTGTTTACTCGCCAGAGGGATATGCTCGAGTCATAGATGTTCTTGAGCATTACAAGGTATGCGCAGTTTATTTCTTCTTTTTTCGCCCCATCTTCTGAGGTTTTTCATGCATAAACTAATTACCCAGGCGAGTTCTACGTGTTCCAAAAGACATTTATCTAGTTTTCTTCTCTGACGACTTGTTCGCTGCAGTTATTCGTACCTCAAACTGAAATATAAAATGATAGAATCAAGGATTTTCACAAAAGAAATCACACTGGGGATTACGCGAAAGTAGTACCAATAAAGAGGGGGTTATTTTTTTAAAAGAAAACCGCGCTGTCTTTATACATCAGAAACATGCCACTTTAAATGTCAGCTGTTTTAGAACAACGAGGGGCTAGGGGGGGGGGGGCAACTTATATTTTCCTGGAAGATTATTCTTTAAAAAAATTATCCTCACACGGTTTTCTTCGTTGGTTACATCTATTCATATGCAAACTCTATACAGAACAGCACACATGACAGACAACTGTGGCGTAAAACATTTAAATCTTATATAAAGTTTTGCCACTTACACGCATACGTAACAAGCAACCGCCAAACTTAGCTATTCTGTTGTATGCCCCTACTTGACACACAAAAATGTAACTTTCACTTGAATACAAGTCTTTGTGGTGTTGTCAAACTGTAACACTGAAGAAATGAGAGTTTTTAGGCTGATGGTGGCGGTTATGTGTATGGAAGGAGAAGTTTTGTAATCGCATTGAAATCTCCTCCTACTATTACACGTCCTCTGTAGCTCTGAAGGGAAAACAGCATGAACTTGAAAATGATACTCGATATCTCAATAGATTACTACCCTCCATTTAGCCTTGATTTCAAGACTACGGTTATCTTATCAAACATTTTCAACGGATAGAGAATAAATTTCAGTCAACGTTGTCGTTTGTCGGTGGCGTAATAACCGACATAAAAGACGGAAGTAACACACAATGTATTGTTTATTGGAACTTTGAGTAGTCCTTGAAACACGTAGAAGAAAGGTCATGAGTCAATATCTGACTGGTGAACTTATCCTAACTTTCTTTTCTCTGTCCTGAAAAAGACCTAACTAGGTGGAAATTAACTTTATGGCAACATTATAGCTGCGGACTTTATTATGCCAATAGCTTTTGCTAACCTATTATCGACTTTTCAATTCGACTATAGTGCCATCTCTGGCCTTTGGGTAAGAAAATATTTTCTTAACGTTTGCAATCACAAGGGTGTATAGGCTATAATTATTGCAGTATTTTAAATTCGTAAACCTGAGGTCGATAGGCTTCAATTTTAGTTTTGAAATCATAATATATCACAAATTTAAGATTTTTGTCATCTTAAATATGAAATGTTGATAGTACAAATCCCTCTTCCGTTCATATAGCGTTCATACTCACATATATGTATGCTTGGCACAGCTCTTCTAATTCATAAAGATTTGGGTAAAAACTTTAGATACAAAAAAGTATTTCAAAGGTTGCCGTTGAAAGAAACCTGCATGTTGACTACAAAATGAAAGGATTTATTACCTGTTAAATGGCCTGTAGGGTTTTGGGTCAGATCCAGCCATATAGATCACAGAACAGAATATGTGGTTTTATATATAACAAATAGGGGATCATGGTCTTTTATTGGCAAAATTACAAGCTCATATTTAGGAGCGTTCGCTGGTTTTCTATGGGTCTGTGAAATGTCGGGTTTTGGCTGGCAACCAATGTCAGGGCTGGCTATCAAGTGTGATACCAAATGTAGCGTCAAATGTAGTATCAAATATAATATCAAATGTGGACATGATTCATAGATCTTCCTCATACATATATAAAGAAAAAAAAAACGATTTTCTGTCGGCAATGGCCATTTTGATAAAATGTTCAACAAAACTCTTTAAAAAAAGATAAAACAATAACAACTTCAATTATTTATCACTTTATGGTGAATTGCATTTTGCCATGATCACAACAGTATTTACTAAATGTTATTTTGGTGTGCCACACCTAAACTGAATTGGAAGTAACGGTGAGGGCTCAAGACAGATTTCATGTGACGTCATATGATGCCTTCTTACGGAACGCGAAGTCTGTCTGTTTGTATTTAGATTAGTAAAGATATGTTATTTTTAATCGGTCTGCTAGGGGTAGTTCCACGCCTTAACACCAGCACCCCTTTTAAGAAGTAACTTTCTGTCTGGCAAAAGAAAACTTGCAAGAACTATTCTCAACGAAACAAGCCTCTATTTTGTAATCTTTATTCTGCTCTTTCTGAAACTTCAATAATCACCACTCGTATGTAATTTTCCTTATATTACAATTACAAATTTTTTAATTAAATGAAGATAACAGACTCGAAATTCGCCTTGTCTATGAAATGTCTTTGAAACCAGATCTCTCTCTATTGGATAATCAATAGTTCTACTCAATTCCTTTGAGGGTTTATGTAATAAATGGTTGTAGAGTCCATCAATACGATTGTTGATATAGATAATTTGCATGTGCAGATGGGTCATTTCCCTTCAGGCCTTTATGGCCACCATAGGAATTATGATACTTTAAGTGGAATAAGAAGGAAACACAGACGCCACTTTTGTCCAGCAAACTCCCACACAAACCCCATGACCTGGTCAGTAGTGGGATATTTAAATATAGCAAACACCTACAGGCTATTTTCGTTTTATTCAGAATACCAGCCTGTCCACAGACGGTTTGTGTGTATACATATTAAAGAAAACAATGAACTCTTTCTCTATGATGTCTCGATCTGTACTCATCAAACATCTTCTGGGCATTTAAAAAGCTTCTTATCTATATATAGCTGTTCTCAACCCATCAAAAATGCCATTACCCCAATGCTAAAGGGTTTCTTGACCCAAAAGACTGATCGTAGCCTAGTTTTTCTTTCCTTAACGTCATACAGTCTAAGCCATTGAAACGGCAGAGACGGAGTGTTTCAATTAAATATATTCAATATTCCGCAATAGTTTACAGATTCGTATCACTTCATCAACACATAAATGCAAGTTGTTGGCACACGCAGCGACGCTCGAAAACCACGCCTGTGAAGGGTTAGCCGAGGTCGGCTACTTTATGTGGCCTTTTTTTTGTTGTTTATAATATTCTTTTTTTTTTTTTTTTTTCTGCTCCAAGACACTTCTCTGTCACCGTCAATCTAAAGGCAAAATTGAATACACGCCACATAGTTCAGAAGAAGCTTAGGAGTCGGGCGCTCTTACTTGACATAAATCTGCTTCAGGAAAAGGCGATGTTTACGACGTATGTTACACAATCTAACTTATGTCCCTTTTCTGTTGTGTTACAACTACTAAGTGGACGCTAGTCCTTAATAAGTATAACTACACAGCAAAGAAAGCTCATTTTGATATACAAGGTATGACTGGGAAATCTTGTTCGTTCTATCTCAGTTTACGTCCAAACACACACACATATAATTGTATAATTGTATATATATGTCACAGGGAATCTGTGTAATTAGGGATTTCATGAAATCCCTAGGGAATTCGTGTAATGAATAAGCTTATACTGATTGTAACACTATTTTGGAAAATTATTCCTTCAGAAAGGCTGTTTAGTGGTTCTTCAAAACTGTGTATCCCTATTCACATCGAAAGGAATTGGAATTTATAACATTACCACCAAAAATAACAGAATTTGGCGTGAAATGTGACATAAGTTACGTAGGATGAAAAATACCGCTACATTCAGGTACTGAAGTATCTCATGAATGATAGTTTGGCAATCGAGTGCTTTGAGTATATTAATTCAAAATCTACTATTAATTTCGGTAAAATACTACATTGCAAACATGAAAATACTCGATAAAAACATCAAGATTGATTGAGCAAGTTATTACACGAATCCACTAGGGATTTCATGAAATCCCTAATTACACAGATTCCCTGTATATATATATATATATATATATATATATATATATATATATATATATATATATATATATATATATATATATATATATATATAGTGAAACCTAGTTTAACTTGGCAGCGTTGAGGTTGACATAATCTGTCCGGATTAGCATGGTCTCTGGATTAATCAAGTTATGCTATAAAGGCCTGATATCCTTACTAAATAAACCGTTGTTGTTAATACTGAAAACTTGTCCCAGTCCCCCCTCCCCACATGTGTTTTTACAACACGCTTCGGGACTACACATTGTTACTGCCTTGCCCGAATAAGACGGGTTATTTATTCGGTAAAACTAAAATCTGGAACTGAAAAATTGTGTACAGTGTCCGGAAAAGGGAGATGTCCGAATTTCCAAGTTCTTTATATATAGCACCAGTAGAAAATTAAAAGGGACCGAAAATATTACCTCAAGTAGGGGGCTGTCTATGCCCCAAGTAGAGGAGGGAGCTGTCTACACTGTACATGTTTGTTCAGAAGTTTTACAATATATATATATATATATATATATATATATATATATATATATATATATATGTGTGTGTATATATATATATATATATATATATATATATATATATATATATATATATATATATATATATATATATATATATATAAACTGGCATAATAATTATTTATTCCTTTTTTCGTGAAATGGCAAGCGATATAACGATGCTCTGGGCATAAATATTCCAACGTTAATGAAAACCAAATGCCCAGGATATGCCGAAAACACGTGCTGTGATGATACTTGTATGTGGTTCTCAGCCTACAGGCAGGCATAGGAATTACGCATTAGGTCTCCTTTTAACTCTATAGTAAAACCGGTTAGTTGTCGACCTGTATCGCAACAAGGCCGTCCACAGACATAGCGCTCAGCTGTCCTCAGCTGTAGTAATATTCATTTTTTGTATTTATACTACGCTGTGAAATGTTATACTATATTTTCTTTCTCTCTGGGCATAAAGCACAGAAGTGAGCAATTAAAGTGCACAATGTATTATGCCCAACACATAATATCTATCATACAGTATAAATGACAAATACATGTCAAGAGTCCTCCTGTCTTCAGCCAGAGTTTTAAGCATGAGTATACGTTTACTTTCAGTTTGAAAATGATCGGGTCAAACACAAAAGTTAAATGTACATACGAAATGAAATTTATGCTATTGTCTGTGTAAACGTCCAACTGATGGTCATATATCATGCAGCTAAAATTCCTACGTTAGACATTTTAATTAAAATCAGTTCCAAACTGGGCAAAATGGACTTAAATATTGAGGAAAATGTTCATTATATGATATGAACACCATCTCGTTCATAATTTTATATAAAAATTCACCAGATATACCGCCCATAATAATGAGGGAACCGAATATGTGTCTTTTGTTTGGACTTGTCTCAAACACGAAATGCACATAGTTTGGTCTTAACCACAATTAAAAAACAACAATTCATATGTTTAAGAGCATAAACCAATAAAAAATGGAAGGGAATAAACCACAGGTAGCTTATTTAGATAATGATCTCTCTCTCTCTCTCTCTCTCTCTCTCTCTCTCTCTCTCTCTCTCTCTCTCTCTCTCTCTCTCTCTCTCTCTCTCTCTGTGTTGTGGTTTTTCTATTGATTTTCATATGCGTCCAAAAAAAGCTTTGATCGGTCTCCGAGTAACAACTGGGATTACTGAAAAATAATGTAGTGAATAAATAACACATGACTCTTCAGTAACGTCATTGATTTTACGTAATATATAAAGATGCAAGAGTCATACTATAATCATACATCCAACTTCTGAACGTGATTGTCTTATAAAGTGCGTATAAATCTTCCCAAACACGCAACCTACTAAGTAAAAAAGAACCTATACAAACGTGTCAAAACCTTTGCAATATCAATGACTTCATTGTTGTGGCATTTTGACACAAAATCACATCTGTGTAAGGTTTATAACACTTGGATAGTGCTAAAATGACGTAAGTTTTTCTTGATAACTTTGGAGATTTTTACCAATGCCTGTGAGAGAGCTAACGAGATAGTAAATGGCAAGATATTTTAAATAAGAAACATAATATGGGCGATTCAATATTACTCTTGAGAAATTTTTTCTGGTGTCAAATTAGCATAACTTTTTTAATTACCAAAATTTTGTTTATGAGAAACTTAAATACCTAAAATGCAAATAGAAAAATATCCCAGCTAAATGGAGGTATGTAGTATTACAACTCCTTGATCCAATGCTAATAAAATCTTCAAACCTTGTATACAATTACAGCACTTCATGTCTGTCTTATGGCTACCTAGTGGCTGAATAGAACGGAAAATGGCATAAAAATGTGTTTAGCAATGATTCTTGGTCAACAAACGTAGATATATCTTGCTTTTCAGTTGGGTGTTCTCCTCCGGCGCGAATTGGTTTCTCCGAGGTTGAATAATGCCGGTGGGGAACAGAAATAATCACGTAACCATATATTGCACAATTTGCTTGCACGTTTAGTGAAGTATATCTTATAGTCTTGAGGCAGAGTTTCTTATATTACTTATAACAATGTTTAAATTGAGCAACTTGTTTTGAATCTTTAAGCTCACAATTTAGGCATAAAATAATGCAAGGAAATTAAAAACCAACAGGCTGTTTAGTTCTGTGAACTTCAGACTACTATATCATTATTTTGGCATCTTTAAACCAAAAGTTGAGTTCATATCACCATTAGATTTTGTTGAAATAAAACAAAGTTTGAATGGAAATTTTCCTGACTGTGAAAATTCCTTTAAATGCAAATACTTATTAAAGTTATCGATAGCCTTTCACGGGTAGCTTTGATGAATACTTTTCTATACAAGAGTTTCATATTGTAAGGTTCCAATGAAATTATTATCAGATATTGGATAGATAAAGGCACAGAATAATACAACGGGCACTCAATTGATGATGATTCAAATGAAATAGACAACACGTGACATACATTCTATGCACATATATTTTTGGGCCCCAAAACACTTATAACAGTTCAAAATATTCCCAGCCATCAAGATACGTATAAAGCGGGATTTTTTTACATTTAGAGGATTTCGTTTGTTTTAAAATCATTAGACTAGAAAATATTTTATTCTAGTTCCTGAAAGTGGGTGGTAAGCTTGTACGTTTTGAAAAGCACTCTACCGTTGTTCAATTTGTGTTTCTGTCATTTATTACACCGCGTAGGCTTTTTACTGACAATAGTACGCTATTGATATTAGATTTTTATTCTGTGTTATATATCTTCATTTCAAAACCACACAATACAGGGGATGGGAAATCATTCCTCTTCTAGTTCACCAAAGCATAACACTAGTTGTTATCTAAGATGGAGGTCGATAATTTTATCTTTAAAGTATTTCAATAATTATAGGCAAGGAATTCCAAAAAAGACCTGAAAATGAGTAGAACATTAATCACAGGGGTATCGTTTAACCTCAAAATTTTCAAACTTGAAAAAATTGCGTACTAATTGTATACAATACAATATCTTACAAGGTCATGTGCACTGGAATAGCAACGAGTGGGTTTTATTTCTAACCCTTTTCTGCTTGTCAGCTTATCAGGGCGGTGGGATGTGGTGTGTTAAAGTTGCTATTACTTTCGACGCATCATAAGCTCATAATATAACAGTTAATTTCCTTTATCGTACATTATAGCAGATAAATTTATACTGCATCTACAGAAGCATTTAACATCATTGCCTCATTATTGATAATTTCCAAAAGTATTGTTCTAATTAAAATTTAATAACGAGAATAAGAGAACAGTGACATAAATATATTCAGATGTTCTAACTAATTTTCATTATAGAAACCGTTAGAAATATCTTAGTTGTGAAAATGAGACTTAACCGACGTGGTTTTCCTGTTGTCATTTTGACCCAATAATTCAGGTTGAAATGATTTTACAATGTCTGGGTATTAAGACACACAAGCACGCCGACCTGCTTGTATGAATTTAATATCTATGGAGCACTTTTGTTTGCTTGTGTGTCTTATTTCTGGCATCAATCTTTCCATAATTATTATCTTGGATATTTAAGGATGCAGTTTCCGTTACTGTCAGCTATTTATGAGCGCATTATACATTATTATCATCTCAAAAGCGAAAGAAACGCATTTAGATAATCTAAGAAGATGCTTTACAAAACGTTACAAATTCTTCTAACATTTAGCTGTTGATATATTTTACAGTTAAATCCCCATAATCATTTAGTCACTTAAAACGATTGAAATTGGGCTAAAATCCTGGCCTGTAAATGTTCATAGTTTGCATGTTTTTCTTTTAATGTTTCTAAATAATCTTTTTGCTGTGATAACTGAAGCTATAAATTCATCGGGGTTGTATCTGATTTCATCACCAAAATCATTTAAACACTTAAAACGAATAAAATTGGGCTAAAATCCTGGCCTGTAAATGTTCATAGCTTGCATGTTATTGCTTTAAGTGTTTCTAAATAATCGTTTTGCTGTGATAACTGAAGCATCGGGGTTGTATCTAATTTCGAAAATACACGTTCTTTCAATTAACTTTATCGTTTCAACTTGAGATAACCTTCTTATTGAAATAATCCTGGAACTGTGTCTCGCAAGGAATGTTTAAGCAACGAGGCCATGTAGTGGATAGTGGCCTTGCACTACTTTTACTTGGTACCTTAAGAAAACGACTCGAATTTCTACTGTTGTGGAAAAGGACGTATTTACAATCTATTCCCGAGTTAACCGAGTCAGTGGTCTCCTTCTAAATAAATTAAATAGTTGAGATTGCGATGAAAATATACAAAAAACATATAATAGTTGAGATTGCGATGAAAATATACAAAAAAAACATATAACAAACGACGGACATGTGCAAAGATGCCCAGCAAATCAGCCAAAAATGCAGTAAAATGTGTTGGGAATCTAAGCAAAAATGCACTAACATTCTTATATGAATGCCAAAATTTACATTTAATCAAATTAAACGTTGTTATATTTTTGAAATTTCACATTTTTATTCTTAAATTAATGATTTGTGATACATGAAAATTAATTAAAAGTTTTAAATTTGCATGCCAATCCTCATAATTAATAAAGTAAAGACTTTGCACAAACACTTATTGAAAAATTAAATTATCAGAAATCCTTTGAAATAAACCCTGAAGAAACGTTATTAAGCCGCCACATTTTAAGACTTTTTTTCTCACACTTTGATTATGTTTCATATGTAAAACACTGATTGAAAATGTGAAGGGAAGGGAAAGTTTTTTTGCTGTGAATATAAGTCAGTAAGTTTCGTGTATCTACAGGCATAGCTAATATCTTACTAATTATTTATGTTGGCTTGACAACAGGCTATGTTCACTTGTAAAAAGGGATATAATTTGTCTGTATTAGAAAGTGATAGATGCGAAAGGAATAATGATAGAGATGATGATTTGTACATTCCTTTAATTACAGTGTCAAGCAAACTTTCTATCCTTTATTAAATATGTCAAAAGAACATTGTTTTATATGCCACAATGTCATAAACAAGTTCCTGTGACAAAGTTTAACTCAAACAAGCAGCAAAAATAAATGAAACGGAATAAATTTCCAAGACTTATATCACATAACTTACAATTAGCAGAGCAACAGAAAAAGTTTCGGAATAAACAATGTTACAAGTTATTTTATCAACTTATACATTGTTTATTCGCAGATATTTCTTTACAACTCAGGAAGGAATCTCTGTTCCAAGTTAATTAATGCTAATTGGCTGGTCCTTTCTTATGTCAACAATGCCTACAGATACATCACTGCTGCGACTACGTTCACTCGTAAATTTGCAACAACATGAGGAAATGTCCTGGGTGGACATTTCGACCGATCTCTCGTTTAGCACAGCTAAAGAATAACGTGCAAATATCTGGCATTCATTGAGTCTCATGTTTATCTTCGTTTCAATAAAGAATGGTTTCTTGATCAGCACAACAATATGAATATATATCAGAAATGTACCGATATGATAACCTTTCAAACGCTTGTTGTTTTAGATACAAAAGCAGTGCCGCTATCGCTTCGCTCCGCTTGTTGATGAACTGAGAGATGCACAGACCAGCGAATACCGCACTACTCTTCTGTCATTTATCAACTGTATTATCATCAGCACCGAGAAACTTGATCAACGCGTGAGAATCAGAAATGAGTTTTTAGGTAGGCTTTATCTATTTATGCCATTATCTGTTTGTATTTTTTCTCTATTGATTAGGTCGCTGTCTTTGAGCGGCTTCTTTCTACGCTTACAGTTTTGTGAGTGAACCAAAACAGATACAATAGAATGAGTATTACTGCAGTGAACTGGTAGTGAACTAGTTGTGAGAATCTCATCAGAGACAAATATAAATAGCTTTATATAGAAACTGCCACACATATAATTGTCGTTTTGCTATTAATAAGTTATTTATTAAAGCAGAGTGATGTGTAAATTGCATTGCAATATCTCACCACAGAGACGCTGTGCAACGCTGTGCAAGTTTTTTTTAGTATATCAAATTTACCCTTGGCCCTAATACAGTGAAATGAACAAATTTCCTGATTTAAGGTTGGGTCTCGTAATGACTATCGGCTGTAAGAAGACGTCTTGGCATATTCCGGAAATAGTTTGAAATCGGCAGAATACAGATCAGTAACTCTGATATATGTGACAAAGCAATAATTCATATTTAAAGACATTGATAGGGAAGTAAAATTATGGTACTGCTACTTCAAGATAACATTGCTTGGCGGCATACCTTCACTGTATAGTATAATTGATCCCTATACTTATTATCTTTTCCATATTTTCATTTAAACAAATTGTTTTTGTTTGCCATTACATTACGACTGGCTAGGAAATAAATGTACACAGAACAAGTCACAAACATTGTTGCACTTGGGGATTTCCAAACCCCATAGTTTATTGAATTCGTACGATTCGGTAAAGCGTTTCCGTATATTTCCTTTTTTGTCATACCTTTGTCAAGCAAACTCCTCTGAGACGGTTAGGGCTAAATCTGGTTTAGACCTACTGTAGCATGTCTAGCTGGTTCACTTGAATTTTTAAAAAAAAATCATTAACATTTTATATCCAAATTGGACATTGAAATTTTGCCATAAGGTAGGCGCACTCAATGCATATAGCTAACAGTATACGCAAGCTATTGATCTCTCCATGACGGGCAAAGAGTGAAGAAATATGTGCAAAGTAATTGTATCTGTAACCCTTGACTCGCTAAAAAGTGAGCACGAGCAGAATAATCCGAGCATTTGTTGAAAGACTGTTACGATATGACTTCACATCAATCTTTAGGACGGTATAATTATAATCTTTTCACCCTAGTAAACATTTTAACACTTAATAAAGGTTGGATTTTCGATGATGATTGAAGTCAAAAATCCATATATGACAAGAATGGCGTTCATACCACCGGACATATGATGACCATTTGACCACCAGGTCATTTTTCCTGATTTCTTACTCATTTTTTCTTGGAGGAAGGTGGAATTTGCAACCAGATTTTTTTTACAGATGTGGTGTTTTTTCGGTAGTTGTTCAAATAAAGGTGGGGGAGGGGGTTCCGGCCCTTCAGCTTGAGAACATCTACCTACCGAATTGTTTAGACATCGGGAAAGTGACATAAAAATATTAACCACATCACCATCTAGAAAGTGGGAATCACAAGGAATAGTGCTCATCGCTCCGTCAAGGCTTCCATTGTGTCATTGGATAACACGGGCTATGCATGAAGTCAATTTTCATGAATATATTTCAGAAGTAAGTGAAAAAACCCTGGCGCTGTTTTTATAGATTTTTTCTCGTTATGACACGAACATTTTTGCGACGTCTATTTTCAACGTCTACATAAATCAGCGATTTTTCGAAATATATTTAACGTTAAATACGCTGACTAAGCACCGAAAAAATGGGCTTTTCGGCAGCGAAAATCAAAGCCACATCTAAAGAGCGTTTTTATCAAATTTATGCTCAATGGATGCTAAAGACGTTGAGTAGGTGTTGATCCATTGTCGCACATAAATTACAACCAGATTTAATGTTGCGGAAATGTTTTTGCGAGCAAATTCAACGTCAACGCGTCGTTGCTTAGCCAAGGCTCAAATTGCAACCAATGTTGCGATTTAGCGCGGCACTGAAGCAATCTCATATCAACGTTTTCTACTTGTCAGTATGTTTACTGGGGTATAACATGTCATAAACTGTGTTGCGTTTAGTTTTGATGCAATTGGTAACTTGTCATGACTTTTAACACAGAATTTTAAAGAATTCTTAATTTTAAATGTTCAAAATCGTATTTTATGTGGTCCTAAGTGTAGTTCTCACTACTCGGCAGCGAAAACGGTCTAGTTTTTTTTTTTTTTTTGCAATAAGTAGTCAATTGCTTGGCTTCTTAAAAACAGAAAAGTGGTGCACTTGTATCTACTCCAGACAATGTAGTATGGCAATAATTAATTTGAAAAAGGTTACACTGATTCCCCTGTTGTAGAACTGCGCACATTGAAAGAAAAAAAAAAGTAGTTATTCGTGAGAGGTGACAAACGTTTGAATGGACGCATGATGTTAGTTCAGTTTTCAAACACAGAAGTGAAATTTCAAAATTTCTATGAAATCTTTTTCTGAACAAACACTGTATATACTCCTGCAGGCTACACAATTTCTAAAATTATTCCCGTAAGATTTTTTTATGTCACTGCCACTGTAAAATACATTATCGTAACGAAGCAGAATTTATACCCAAAAGATGGCGCACCACTGCGGGATTTTTGAGAATCAAATTTTAATTTCATAATGAATACAACCGTTTTCACAATTTATGATATATGTTGCACAATTTCATAACATAAAATATCTAAACCTTGATTCTAAACAATGAAAGTCAGTACCTGTTATTTAGGAACCGAATGGTTTAATTTTCACCGCAAACAGACAGGTTTTGAAAATGAGTCCTAAAATACCCTCTACTGTATATCATGACTACCTTAAATTTTGCTGTTTAAATTTCTTTACCATTAATAACTGCAGCCATAGTTTGTGGCAGAATGTCGAATACTGAAAAAGATTTAACAAAACTGTGGGTCACAAAACAAGTTAGATATCAGCCCTGACATCAAAGCACGGAAAAATGTGACAGAATTTTGAAAGTTTGTTCAATGAAAATTTGAATGATGTGGCTGTTTCACCCTCATTTCGTGTTGTTTAAAAAGAGGAACAGCGCTTAATTTTCTACTCTTTCTGAGATCGTATTCCCTGTAAACGTAAATTATCTTTTTTCACTTCTGGAAATGTGATGAAGCAGAGTGACTTGATATATATAATTTCGAGACAACATTTATGTAAATTGCAAGTACATTTTATTACGCATTGTTGCACAAATGTAGAAAAAATGCCGTCATCAGTGATAATGGATACAAAAACCTACTACACTGCATTTCTTTATGAACATCAAATTTGAATATTTAACTTCTTATCCACTGTGGTTACAATGAGTGCAAAATTATCAGATAACAGTTTTAATTAATTTTCATTATAGTTAAAAGACAAGTACACCACGTACTAATACTTGCAATTCGACATTTAAGTGTTCCAGTTTTTGGTTGACTATTTAATAAACAGTTCTTGCATGGAATAAGACTGGACTGATAAATTTGGCATGAAATATATGAAACAAAATCCAGTAATGTTATCTATTTTAAGGAATAGTTCCCACTTGCAAACATAGTTTGTAAATGGGTATACTTTGCTAAGAATTCTGGCTGTTTATTCCTTCCTTTTTTGTTTTTTGTTTTGTTTTGTTTTGTTTTTTTTTCGTCTCGGAGGTTTCCAGAAAACTCCTCCTACGCTATTTGACGTAGGACGATGAAATCTGGCACAGTGATAGATGGTTTTGAAAAGTGGTGAAACCCGCAATTTCTTTTACCTTGACCTTTAAGGTCAAGGTCAAATTGAGGTAAAAGCTTTCTACCGCAAAGTGGTTTCCAGAAGACTCATGATACACGGTTTGTAGTAGAAAGACGGCATTTGGCAGAGGCATAGAGGATAATGAGTTGTCGCGAAATCCGCAAAAGTTTTTGAACTTGACCTTCAAGGTCAAGGTCAAATTGAGGTCAAAATATTTCTTCAAAAATCTATTCCGTCACGAAAAATTGCTGGAAATAGCGCTCAAATAATTGTTTCAACACGTGTACGGTGTCAGTAGGCAGTAACATGGTGGATGGAATCTCGACATTCAGTGTCAAGGTCAAGGTCATGTGACTTTTGAATATTGAAATCCGTTAGAGAAAAATTGTAAATTATCTCGAAAACGGTAAGAGATAGAGCGATTTGGAGCTTATTTTCGACCCTTTGGGCCTAGAAGACGCTATATCAGAGTTACCTCGGTGACTATGACCTCCTCCGTCATGGCTAACCTCAAAAACCGGAAGTTGACCATTATCTCGAAAACAGTTAAAGATAGAGCAATTTTGAGCTTATTTTCGATCCTTTGGGCCTAAAAGATGTTATATAAGCGGTACCTCGATGACCTTGACCTCCTCCGTCATGGTCAAGGTAAAAAACTGGAACTTTACTATTATCTCGAAATCGGTTAGAGATAGAGCACTTTTGAGCTTATTTTGGACCCTTTGGGCCTAAAAGACGTTATATAAGCAGTACCTCGTTGACTTTGACCTCCTCCGTCATGGCTAAGCTCAAAAACCGGAAGTTGACCATTATCTCGAAAACAGTTAAAGATAGAGCAATTTTGAGCTTATTTTCGATCCTTTGGGCCTAAAAGACGTTATATAAGCGGTACCTCGGTGACCTTGACCTCCTCCGTCATGGTCAAGGTAAAAAACTGGAAGTTGACCATTATATCGAAAACGGTAAGAAAACTGAATTTGATTATTTGAGATTAGATTATATTTACTTCGATGTCCTCGTTCAAGATAATAATTCGGAAGCTGTATTTTTTGGAAAGACTGAAAATGTGTCTTTGACCAGATAGATTGTACCATTGCAAGTGGGTGTCAATTCGCTAAGTGAAGCGAAATTCGGTCTAGTTTTTTAAGTGCGTTCACAAGAATAACTCGAAGAAACAACTCCTGAAGACATCTTTCGTTCTAAGTTGAACCCATATATAAAATTAATTGCACTGAAGTCACCACCTGGCAATCTTTGACACAATATGAATGCCTCGTTTTATTATGGTTGTTAAAAGTTGAAAACATACCCTTGAATTATATGGTACAGGCGGGCACATTTTTGTGTTACAAACACCTAAATCTTTTTTGCGGGACCTCGATCATTTGTGGGCAGTCAGGGCTATCCTTTTCTCGGAGATCTTTCAGTGTTAAATTGCCATGGATGTAAACCTTGGTGTTTATGCAACTGTCATTCAGTATCTGAGGGTCACCTACAAACGGATGGCATTGTTACACCAATGCATTCAGTGCAACTGAGGTTGTCATGGGCTGGGAAGAAAAACTCGCGTTTCTTATCCTATATTTTCAGAAAACTCATCCTTGAAAAATCAAACTTGACCGGGAATTATTTATTCGTCACCAAAAAAAATTACTATGCTGGAAGCATAATTGGCTAATATTTTGTTTCTCTTCTTCTTTTTTTTTTCTTCTTCTTCTTCTTCTTCTTCTTCTTCTTCTTCTTCTTCTTCTTCTTCTTCTTCTTCTTCTTCTTCTTCTTCCTGGAAAGTCCAAATGATAAAATTAATATCTCTGTCCCTCCGAAAACAGATGAATAAATAAAATAATTGCTCAAAAATTCGCGATTGCCGGCTATATTTTAAATTAAAGTTTTAAATTAGTAATTTTTTTAATATGGACAGATAGCGCTGATAGAGTTCCACCAAAACGAATGACCCGGAAAAATCGCTAAAATCGAAAGATTATACACTTTAAAAATAGTGCTGATTGTTGTCGTCAATAAAGGGTTTGTCAACGTACTGTTTTCAAAAGTGTAGTAATATAGTTTGATTTCTTTCTAAGGGAAATAGTGATAGCTATAGACATTTAGGTGTTATTCTTAAGAACAAATCTTAAATTTCAAACACGTTGCATGGGTGATAAACAGCTTGAAACTCTAGCATTGCAAATGTGCAAATTATGTTAAAATCCACACATCATTGGCGATGTAAATCTGGGGTGAAATTTGAGAAATTCTGAAGAAAGAAGTGATACTGCCTTGATAACAGAGAATATGAGTTTGTGAAGCCGAATTCTTTAGTGTCATGTTTGATTTCTTGTTGATTCGAGATGAGTTTTCAATATTCAACACTGCAAAAATCCTATCTGTTTGGGTAATTGCAATTCTTCTCTCTTCAGAGTTGCCCAGCACATCTGGCTACATCATCCGAGATCCCAGTACCTAAGTTAGTGGAGTGCAATGTCCCAGCACGGTCTGTCGCACCCCGGTTAGCCATGCACACCCTTTCCCAGACTCCTGTCATAGCACAGTTTGTCTCGTGGTCCGTCACTACAGTTATTAGTCCCCAACAATCGGTTTGTTCGTCTGTCTATCACCGGCTCTTACCTCCACTCTAACAACCCGTTTCCTACGACATTTGGTATATAGACCTAAAGTGTACGTTGTTATTTTTTTACACTGACCCAATTACAAGGTCATAATCTTGGATTTTCAGTTCTGGTTGGGGTTGCGTTCTCTGCGATGGTTTGGTCCTTTTTAGCACACGTACAAATACGAACCATCGCATGTCATGTTCACATGGGAATTCCTTCAAGTCCCATGCACCTTCTATAAAAAAAAACCTAATCAGTATAGATCGTCTATGAATCCCCCCCCCCCCCCCCCAAAATAAATCGCAGGACCCTTCTATCGAGCCACGCCCTGTTCCACCCTGTCTCGCCCTTGTATCGATGTCCACCCAGCTGCGAAGCATTTACGGCTAAACACGCCTTATCGTGCGGTTTTATTTTCTCCAGCCTTAATAACCAGTTCTTTTAGCTAAATTTGCTTTGTAGGCCCGGACCACCGTCAAAGCGATTCTGACATTTTTTTTTTTTTTGCATCACGCTTTTAAAAGTACATATACACATCTTCATCCATATCTCGAAAAGGCATGCCTTCTTCGTGCTCTGAAATGGTGCCCAGTCATCATCCCATAAGGTGCGATTAATGGCTACCAAATAACGACGTCACGACTCGCTCTAAACGTTAACGTCTCCCCCCCCCTCTCTCTCTCTCTCTCTCTCTCTCTCTCTCTCTCTCTCTGTCTCTCTCTCTCTCTCTCTCTCTCTCTCTCTCTCTCTCTCTCACACAATATATCTATGTTGTTGTTGTAATTGTGTGGTAAGGGTGGGGTAGGGGTGTTGCTGATTAATTTACGACCCGTTATTTGTGTTCTACGGTGTGTCATTCCTATGATTCACCGCGAAATAGTGAATACCTTACCTTCGGCGTCTTTGTTAATCAATATCAGCTCAGCCAAGGATATCGATATATTATTCGGGATGATAAGAGTTCTGAATAAAGAATCTAGATTAATTTGTATCCAAACATTGTGAGAGCTGAAAAGCATGTCTGTTTTGATTAGTAATTTAACCTTCTTTGGCTTGGTTGGCTTTAAGTGTGCAATGATAAAAAGACCAGGCATGCCCCCGGGTGAACTTGATAAAATTTCGTGTGTATATGTTCTCATTGACTTAGTCCCCTACTGAGTAAGACACTTATAATTTGCACAAAAGGAAATGTTACTCTCTTTATTATATTGGCACCCATCTCATGTTTGGAACACACAATAACAAGATAAAGCAAAACACTTTTGAGAAAAATATGAAACAATGACAAGTATAAATGACTTTCCTTTGCGCAGTAAACAGTTCAGTACCCCCGCATGGCCAAAGACCCAGTAACGTCGGCATTTTGTCTCAGAAAAAAAAGATTCTTTTACAATACCCACAACTCTTACAAACCATATTTAGATAAACAAGGAGACCGTTTGTCCCACGCAACTTCGTAACTGGTGCTGGAAGGCAGTATCCTGTATATTATTTTTTTTTTTGCTAACAGCTGATCCGCAACCGCCTGCCACCGTTTAGGCACATTCCGTTTCCATAAGTATTGCGTCTCAATGTTTTCTTGAAATCCTTAAATCACATTTTTGTTCCCCATGTTAAAACGTCTTTTCCAGAACATTAATTTGACGTCGACGAATAGGCGTTGATTAGGCGTTGTTCTATAGACGTTATGAAGTCTCTGGACATGTAACAACGTGACAACGTAACAACGAGACAGACGTCAAGGTCACAACGTTGACAGACGTCAAGGTCACAACGAAGTGATGTAATACTGTTGCTCACTGGTACGAAACCATGAAAGATTTACATGAAACCAGACTGAGCATATAAAGCTATATCTTCAACTTCGAGAGACCTACTGTTTTTGTGCTGCCTGCCTACCTTCTGAACGCTCAGCTATTTCACAGAAACTAGTCAGCCTATTTCGATGTACATGTATGGTATTAGCAAGGATAGCTGCCCATCCCAGGATGGGGGGGGGGGGGGGGGTTGTTATGTGTTACCATGCGTGCCAGCGGACAACTCATGCACCAATTGCTTACCACGCGTGTCCATGACTTTTTTTGCCATTTTTCACAAAATACCCCCCAAAAAATTCTGTCTGTCATTTTTTTAAAATACAAAATGTCAGATGCTCGGTATTTAACGTTGTCTCTCAGCTGGAACCGGTTTGCCAATTTCGATCAAACTTACGATACAGTAAGGTATGTTATTTTGTTGAACAGAGTTCTTAATTTTGCTCTCCATTGATGAGGGGCCGAAAAATGGGACAGAGCAGCATATCCATTTTAGGTTAAAGCAACACCACTGGATAATTTAGTTTAAGAGTGGTATAAATGTGAAAGTTTTCCCTAGTTTTTAAGTCACAAATAGACGGGAATTGACGTGGTAAATGTTCTAATTCATGCGATGACCCCATCATCCTAGTATCTTTTTATAACGTTCCGAAAAAGACGAGATGTCGACTTTCTTTCCAGCCTTCCACATCGGCCTTAATATGTCGCGTTTTGGCCGCTGTCCAACGTGTATCGAATGTAGTATATTTTCTAGGAAATTAAACCAAGCAAGAACCTTCTATCATCAGTCTGATGGGTGTGTAGTTGTGTAAATTTTGCTCAAAAAGTGGGCCAGTTACTGA
Organism: Protula sp. h YS-2021; assembly: GCA_949752745.1. Classification (NCBI taxonomy): domain Eukaryota; kingdom Metazoa; phylum Annelida; class Polychaeta; order Sabellida; family Serpulidae; genus Protula; species Protula sp. h YS-2021. The sequence continues at coordinate 68,827,347 of OX457025.1, forward strand.
TTAGGTCTCCTCTGCAAACTTTGAAATCAGAAGAGGACAAAACCACAAGGACAACATAAATATTATCTGGTTGAAACCACAAGTGATGATCAAAAGATTAGCAAGATTATACAACAATAAAAAGAAATGCCAGTAAAAACATCCAAGTCAATAACCAAAAAAGTTCCCCTCGTGAACCTCAATTTGGTGTATTCATATTTTTTAATTGTTTGCCCTACTCATTCTAAAACAATGTGGCCTAATAATCTAATAATGAACAACTGCCGTCAAGAAATGATGACATATTAGAAGACGAAGTCGAAACGACAATACAGGCCAAAGGAAATAAGTTGTTCATTTCCGGGAAAATATGTTGTTTAGAATATATAATCTACTCAATTTTTCCCCATAAAATAAATATTTTGCGTCGGATTTCATGTTGCAAACATTCATCTTGTCCCAGGAACCTCTTAATTATTTTTGGGTAATTGATCTTTTTATTCGATTTTATTATTAATTTTATTATTGATTTTATTATTGATCGATTTCGACTCTTGAGAAATTTGCCCTGTTCCCGTTATGGGTGGGGATTTCGACTCACATTGAACAGTGCAGATCTTGGCCTTGATATTGCGCCGAATATTAAATGATGCTGACTTTAACATTTGTTCTGCGCACAAAAGTCACATTGTCCTTTTCCAAGGGGTGGGGTGGGGGGGGGGGGGTTGTTGTACCGATTGTTGGTTGTGAACCTCCACCCCGACGCCCCCCCCCCGCCCCCCGCCCCCCCCCCCACCCCGCGATAACGGGCACAGGAGCTGTGGTGTTGTTACATGTCAGCCAGTTTTAACTTAATTGCTGAATGACGCCATTACCACATGGCCGCTTAGACCAAAATGGAACAAATATCACAGACACGCCCTCTAAGGGGGTAGTGATGCTAAAAAAGCGCAAACAGTCAAAAACTTGAATATCTGAAACAGTGGTTGTATGACGTAACCTAGCTTGACTTTTCTGGAGAATATAACAAAGGAATCGACAGGCTCGCTAAATTTGTCTAATTCTGCTTATAAATTGCCTTTCTGTAAATCAAATACTTAACATTTGAACTGAAATATCTTGTGTAGTTGATAATACAGGATATGTTGACCTTATAGCTGCAGCGCTCATTGGTGGCTTGTCCTTTGTTCTTGATGCGTTTTAGTTTGGATTCAAATTTCGAGGGCATGCGACAGTATATCATAGGCTGAGGTCACGTGGATAATAAATTTGAAATTTCCGTCATCTAAGACAGTTATGGACTATTTTGAGCACACAAATTTGGCGATAATGTTAATGTTTTTGAAGCGAACCCAGATGGCTTAGAGGGTTAAGGCTAGTTTCAGCACCGCCCTCTAATTAAAACCCACACAGCGCTGATACGGGCGGGGGAGGAAGTCATGCCCGTTGGATAGAAAAAAGTTTGGGGCTGATTCGTTATAGATTTATACATCAATGATATCAGTTCGTGACTATCAAAAATGTCATTTTTCATGCAGCGTTTTTAAACAGACAGGTAACCGAACTCTAATAGCCCAGGCACTCAGTTCTAAATCATACTGTGTATGATTCATAAAATTGCCATTGGTTTGCCCCTGTGATGTACGATTTCCGCTTTGAGATGTGACATTACAATTTTATGTTTCTCTTTTGTTTGTAGGATTAAAGATTATCGACATTCTCAAAAATATAAGGTAAGAATTTTATTATTATTATAACGGGGGGGGGGGGCATTTTCATAATATTCTTAGTTTTTTAATATATGTATCGTTCTGTATTAACCGTTCTTGAATCATGTGTATTTGATTTCTGTAAAATCTTCCTACTTCGATCCTCTCCAATGTAATACATACATGAAACGAATTGGAATACAAAATGTATATAAAAAAATAATAAAAAATCTATATAGCATATTACAGACCGCAATACCAAATAAACAATCAGCAGACACTGAGTTATTTTGAGTCAACGTGAAGTATTAGTGACCAGTGTGAAAATGTTGACCTGTAGACCAACCTTTTTCATAACTGGTCAATAATACCTTCATTCTGATGCAGAATAAATCAATGAGTTCATTGTTACGTGACTTAACCGGCATTTCGATTGAAAAATAAAACAGCAATATCTATCGACTTTTTGCGTTTCGGTCAACATTGAAACATATCGACTTGGGAATCCACCAATCAGATTACAGCATTCACTCAAGTCGTGTAATAGATTTTGACAGTGCTCAGAATATGCTGTACTGTAGCTCATTTATTTTGTGAATAAACTACTCAAAAGCATGCTGTTTTAACAGACGTTTTAAGCGTTGCTGTTCAACAACAGCCCTGAGAACCAAAAGCAAAAGCTGTAAAGTTTTCGTCCCACTAACACTTCAGTCGAAACAACACCCGAAAACAAAACAAGTTTCTATAACATCACCAAATACAGACAGTTTTTAAACCGTACATTACACACTTCACAGTTTTAACAAATAATATTTAGCTTGCTATTTTTTATTGAAATGTGGTTACTTGCGAAGTGGCATAACATTCCAAGAGCCAACAGTCCGGTATGTGCAGAATGAGGGAAAGGAGACCAAGTGACAGGAACCATATTTTCTCTGTTACTTTAAGTGTCTGAAAGTGACTTATAAGATCAGCCGTCTGCGACGTATTACCACAGTACATACTTAACACCACAACAATAATTCAGATTCTAAAAGACCTCTTATTCTGTTACGTCAACACTTTCATTTTATGGCAGCTAAATCGCTACTAATAAATTTATTACAAAGTAACTTCTTTTGTTGTGATCAAAACATGTTTTCAAGTAGCAGGAAGAATTGTGTGAGGGCGGCGATCAAGTGTAATCTATAGACTTCATTTTCGGATCATAAAAACTGAATGACCAATATTCAGATTTTTTTATTCCGGCCCACGCAAATATAAAAACCCAGCACTATGAACAAAAGAAGGAGGCAAAGCCGCAGACCTTGACAGTTTGCCAGATCATTCTGGCCTCTAAATATGCCCTCCGTCTTATGTCGGGTTTAGTCTTGACTAGACAATCCAGAGAGAAAATAAGATTTGAAATACGTTAGCGTTATTATAATCCACATCCGGGATATTGTATGGATCTATTAACTGGTTTCCGCTCAAATATTTTGATCTAAAAAAAACACAAGACATAAAAGCGTGGAAGAAAACGAAGGATTAGTGTTAGTGAGGATAGCTGACAGTGTGTGGTTTGTGGTTTATTGCCAAAGTTATGTCCGTCTAGTCGGAACACACTTTAAAATTGACTGGATATTAAAATTCGCGGTGACAAGCTTGGTTTTTAAATTTTATACGCACTGTTGATACTTTGTCTATCGGCACTCACATGAAGTCTAGCAGCTGACGCGTTTGCGTAAGTTTTTTGTCGTTGTTTTTTCCCTTCTCTTGATGTTTTGCTATTTTTTCGGTAACTGTCCGAGTAACATTTCAGCGAAGAGCATCCCACAGAAATACAGTAGCGGTTTGAATAATGGAAATACTCACGGTGTGAGCCAAATGAATTTCGTCTGGGATTTCTTTTTCTTTTTTTTTAAGTGTGTGGGGCCAGCCTTAAGATTTCCACTGTGTTACCGCAGTCTTATCGAGCCGTTCGCAATCTTATCAATTCCCGCTATCGCCTATCAACGACAAATATTTGTCGAGGCAATAGTTTTAACCTCTTTACGTTATTTGGGACTATTTAGAAGCTGTTTCGTCACTATTTGTGTGATTTCTAGGCAGTTCTTTTTTTTTTTTTTACACACTGTGGATATGCAAATAAGGCGAGTTTTGTGGGAATCAAATATTCTGTGTTATTTGTCTGGAAGTGGTATCGGGTTCCTCTTTAGTATTCCACCTAACATTTGAGTAAGGGAAATACATGTAACACGACACAATCTGAGACGATAAGTCGCGGATAACAACGCGGTGTTAGCTTATGAACGGGAATGTATTCAAAACAATGACATTGCATTCATCATGTAAAAGAGAAAGATTTTGCAGTTAACGGCTGTAAATTAGCTTAATTGTGCAATCTTAAGGATAAAAGTACGCTCTAAAATTGATAAGATATGCTAAATAAGGATTGCTGTTTCGTGTCCAAGTAGTTAGAATGGTTCACAAGTAAGTTCATTTTTTTTGTTTTAGCAGCACTATCACAAGTTTGTTGTTGGCATGGGGATGCAAAAATAGCCCCATATTTACATTAGTTATCATAACACAATACCAAAATCAGCTGAAACTGAAGCCCGAGCTAATATAGTAATAACATTGTTAGTAAAAACTAATTGGATTCGAGAGAACGCTTCACAGCAGTTGGTGTTGTGGAAAACTAATGAACCTAATTTAACCTGTCGTCGGGGGGATTGGGTCTGTAAGCTTGTGCAGGCAGAAAGGCAACACAGCTGATATCGAACAAGCGAATTCTTCACACGGGGTATTGATAGTGTGTGGGAGAGAGAGAGAGAGAGAGAGAGAGAGAGAGAGAGAGAGAGAGAGAAAGAGAGAGAAAGATAGACAGACAGACAGAGAAAAAGATTGGGTTGAAACAGTTCACTGACCAGAAAAAGTCATTTTGTATTAACAAATGACATCAGACGACGCCACTGGATCCACACTAAATCCATTAGACATGTATTCTATAGAACTGAATACCTAACAGAATGTCGTTGCTATTTATAGCCAGAATCAGATTTGATGCATTTGGCTCCTCAACACCGACGTTTAGTAACGCACCGAGTTGTAATTAAGACTACACTCAATCATCATCTTCAACCAAATGAACTTGGTGATTAATTATAAAAAGGAGAATATATGTTACACAGTTTATATGTTTTCAAGTTAAGTGCTCTAAGAAGCGAGGAGTAGGATAAATGCGAGATTGAGCGGCAGATCCAGGGTTTTCTAAAAGGAGGGAGGGGGAGGGAGGGATGGCAAATGGCGAAAAATTTTCACGCTAAATTTTTACTAATAATATATAATACAAAAATGAACGCACGGCGGTTGCATCTCTCCAGTGAAATCAGAGACAGTATTGAAAGAACTATTTGAGGGGGCGGGGGTTGGGGGGGGGGGTGGGAGAGAGGTGAATATCTTAAGGGGAATAATTCTAGATAACTGTACAATTCATGGGACTGCATTTGAAAAGATGACTGGTTGAATATGAACTAACTCAAACTCCCAATGTTGTTCCAGTTTCAACAAGAACTAGTTGTACTGAAAACTGCATTATTTTTTTATAATGTTTCGAAAATGATGATCACGGTGTTGGCATAAACTTATGATACTGAAAGTACCAGACCATTGGGAGAGTCTGATTGGTTTAATCGTATACTTGCTACAATTACAAGAACAAAAAATCTTTGAAGCAAAAATCTCTGAAAAATTAACTCTATATAAAGAAACTTCCTTTATACATGCACACGTATGTCATACAATTTGTTAAAAATACATCCAAATTACCACCCCATTTATCATAATTATTAGCATGTGTAGTGTGGGTTTTTCAGTCAGTTGTAAAGGAAAGGGAATATGTATGTCAGAACGGAAGGGGGCGGTCGCTGGTGTTACCTGTAAATTAACACAGGTTAAAAATATGAAAGAGCAGTGCACGCCTGCATAAATCAGAATAAAAAATATTACAATTTGGTGAATAACATTACTTCCACAACCCTCTTTTAATTTGCTTTGCTTTCAGCATCACGGGATTAGACTGAACATGATCCTAAGGTAGAATTCGTCAGCAGAAAATTCCAGATAGAGCGCAAAAAAGTTTTGGAAATGACATAACCGAGTTGCTAAAAATATTTTTCTTTGACAAACTGATTTTGTGGCCATAAATACTTATGTATTCGAGCTAAGGCCCCATCCAAGCATGCGTAAGGCAGAGTGGGAGGGGGTGGGAGGGAGGGGTGATGTGCCTTGGGGGAGAGTTATTGGTGTATAGACAATATGAGAGATCACATACAGAGACACTATCCTTCTGCTTGGATACTTAGAATATCGCCCTTCACTTACTTAATATAAATACAAGGAAGGTTATTATCTGCTTCGGGATTTTTTTTAGTGGTAGGGTGTCAGCTTCCTTTCGTTGTTTTGCATAATCTCCAAAACACAGACATGTTTTGGACGTCATATGGGTCAGTGCAATGGTTTACTAATTTTTATAAATGCCAATAAATCCGTCCTTAAAAATATAAAATGACTTAAAATTAAACATTATTATTCAATTAATATGCCTTACGCAAACTTTGTAACTGACGGCTTGTAAGAGTAGAGGGGGGAAGGGGTGGAGAAGCACTGGCGTAATGGAGATGACAGTTTCCAAAAAACTGTCGTGAATTGGACTTTCCTTCAGTTCAGCGCATTCGTCCTGATTTTAGAGTCAGTGACAATCTCTGTTTTTTCCCGGTATAGCCTTTATTCAAAAGATATCGATGTTTTGCCTTAAGAAGTTTTATGACAAGACACAAATAGATACTTTTCCCTGTGTAACATGCTCCTCAGCAAAGACTGAAAAAAGGACAAATCTGAATACACTTTGTGTCGTTAACTGTCTGAACCCAAGCCTCTTCCTTCACAAAAAGTTAATTTATAAAACAAACGTTATACACTGTTCGTAAGTTTGGCTAATTATTTTTTTCTGTTATATCTTGTTACCTCGCACCAGACAACGAAAACAAGTCACTAACACTATTTTTAAAGATAATATTGCATGATGCACATGTGTGTATACGATGCACTTGGGTCGGTGAAAAATTTTAAAGTTTATATATACATAAAACAATGCAATTATTCTTCTTTTCTTGCAAGACCACTTCAGTTTGGAACATATCAATTTTAGATAGGGCATTGTTGATTTAAACACCCGAATGCAAATGATTTTTATAACTTCGATTGTTGAACTGGAGCTTTTGTTAGTGATTGTCATTTTGCAGTAGCGTGTTGCATCATTTTACTTGAAATTAGATAAATGTTTTATATTGTGCCTTTTTCAAAGGCGGGATTATATTATGTTAATAACCCGAAGGTAAAACTGCTTAACTGGGATCCGATAACATACTGATTTGCATTAAATTTCATCTAAGAATATAGTTATATATCGCGGTTCTAGACGAGAAAAGGGGCATTCGCCCGTTCCAATGGATGACTAAAGGCAATGTTTTGTTTGCATGGTAATAATTTGAAGGGAAATATCCATAGCATACAGATTGCAAAAAGATGAAAAGGTATTTAGGAAAATGTGGATAAGGATAAAATAAGTTATACTGTAAGATCTGTGAAAAAAGGAAACATTTGTCATCGGTGGAATGAAAACAGTAATATGCTTCTGGTTAGAACCAAACCTACACTCATACCACAAGTGTATTCAAGTATACTGTTAACCACATAGCAAAATCTATAAAATTTTCGACTTCGACCACAAGCAAGAATAGTATACATCACGTAATATCATTAATTTTAATTTGCCACATAATACAGGAATGTGTTCAACTGTGTTTTCCTTACAGGAAGCAAGATGCAGAGAATGTCGATCTAACAGTACAACTAGACGTATTTGATCAGTGGAAAACAAATGATGATGAACAGCTAACAGGGCCAGATGGCGTGGACTTAAACGACCACCTCAATGTGTACCATGCAGTTTTCAAACAGGTAAGTCACCACTTGTGAAAAGCTCAACGCTGTGCATTAGATGGTCTGGATCCTAGCCATAGTAAGACGGAATCCAAAAGAGCTGCGGAGTCGGGATGACTGCGACAGCATGGTGTAATAAGACGCCACTGCCTGGATAATATAGTCATGACTAGCGGATTAGGCGCGATGAGGACTGCCGTCTCCATTTGATTTACTTCAGTAAAGACACTTTACTTTAGTAAAAAAAAACATTTTCGTGACATATTGTGGATATATTTTTCTAACAATCAAATTCATCAAAAACTATACTGACACGAACTCCATTTTCTGATCTAAAAACAAGTTCTTAGAAGATGTTATCTTACATTTAATGAATTGGATTTTTGGATCATGTGACTATGAATGATCCCATGCAAGATTGATCACCATGATCAAGTTTGGTAGACAGAAAAACAGGCCAAGTTCTTATTGGGTGCATTTTGTATATGAAAAAATACGAGCTGATCAAAAAGGGCATAAGATTAACTAGCATTTGCCAGCCCACTTCTTTGTAAGGTTACCAGTAAGCATTTAATAAGGTGAACATTTAATGTAAATGAAAGTTTCAAACTGTGGCAATTTTGGTCACATGTCATTTTACCTACATGTTCATGTGAACTCCTGAGTGAGGTTTATCTCAAGACTTGCAAACACTCCCCCGATCGTGACCTCCTACAACCGCCTCTCTTTCTTATTTATAATTTCAGGTATGTCACACGTTGATACCCACTTTTTCTTGAATTTTGTGTGACTTTAAAGGCGATGAAACAACATATGTAAATGGCAGGCCGTAAAGTAGTTTCACTTTATTTTTAGCCTCTCACAACAGCACATTTACTAGATTTCAAGTTATAGTATATATATATATATATATATATATATATATATATATATATATATATATATATATCGATAAGTTTAAATAAATAATATAGTTAAATGCAAACTCAACAGCTATATGGCAAGCAACTTGGTCAAGACATCAATCTTCGAAAGATGTTAATTAGATCAATGTGGATATTGCAATAAATGACTTTCTTAAACAGCCTACCGTTGAATATGGCGGCGATTTGTTTCTGTCAAACTCACCGTCAGTGCGACTGATTTTGAATTCAAGTTCTTTCACATAAGTTGAGACTATCTTAACAAGTTCAAAAGGCGACGAAGTGACTCAACAGTTTGCGTAATGATTCATTTCTTAATCAAACCGATAAGATACTCGTACAGCTGGCTTTGAGCGAAGTCATGAAACTAAAAATCGACACAGATCTTTATTGACAACAGGATGGATAGTGGTTAGCATTGTGAAGGTTTTGGCTGTTTTAATGGAGTCATTAAGGTTTTGTTTAAAATTGATTGCAGGTCAGAAGCGAGTCTGCGAAATAAAAAAAGGGATGGTTTTGTGTGACATCTATTGTGAAAAGTTTATATGTTTAAGTAATTGTACTCTCGTGAATGGACAGGAGTGCAATGTTTTCAGCACTAATTATTTTAAATAGCATTGTTTTTGCATGTGCTTCACTCATGCATGAGACCTAAATGTATGTGTTATTCATTAGTTTTATGCAACAGATGCCAGTACATTGTCCCCTGTTTTTAATATGGATAAATGTTTACAAAACGTTTGAATATTTCATAATAACTTAATTTATCGGGTGTCAGTTTTGGGGTTATAAGTGAAGATAAACATCAGATCCTGCAATGACGTATCTCAAATCTTGGGCGGTAAAAATGGCAGTGGGGAGTCGAATTTATGTAAATGAATTTAGAGTCATTGCTCCATAAATCTATGAAACAGAACGATGTTTTTATTTACTATATATGAGGACGAACACAAGACAAGTTTACTTTAATGCGTCAATAAGGATATCTAGTGAAAGAGATGATTAGTTAAAATCCTGCACCGCGCTGTCCTCTGATTTAAGTGGGACCACGAGTCGGATGTATCTTCTATTTCAGTCCAAGGATAGTAACATATACGAATACAGCGATTGACTGTATGTAAATGGTAAAACGTCTATGGTATTTAATTTACCACAAGAGGCAGGGATGGGACTAATGGATAAATATAGTTGACATTTATGAGGCCACGTTTTCCTTTTAACATAAGGGCCGTTATCGGATGTATTTTTAATACCAGTTGAGAAGGCATCATTCTGTGAAGATCACTGTGAAAATGGACTATAAATTTAATATTGTATAACATTAAAAATATACAGCTGGTAAGGTAAATCTGTGCTTCAGAGCTGAGTGTTTTCTGGCTTTTAGAGAAAACCCTCTCATTTATTAGTTCTTTTTTCAAGTGGTGATAACCTCGGCTGTAAAATCATTTGATCGTTTGGGAACAAAGACTGTTCAACTTTTAACATGCTGGCATACAGTGGATAATCATACTTAACAATTTATGACCCACAGGTGTGTGACACCCCTCAGGAAATCGCATTTCTTGCCACTCTTCAACACTTACTGCAGATAGACCCAAACGAGACGATCAGTGACGTCATTTGGAGTACCATTGAGAAACTTGTGTACAGAGCAACACAATTGGAGAAACCAGAGGATTCCGAGAAACTGCTGCTTGCCGGTGCTAAGCGTCTGGAGAAAGCTGTACAAGGAACTAAACACTGTGATAGATGCCAATGCAATTGCCATGACGACCGCTTGAGGCGTGATAGTACTTTAAAGGAAACTGCGGTGTCGCCATCCGCACACAAACCCGGTTCATTCGCGTTGCCTGGAATGAGTCCCGCGTCATCCAGTGGTCTTTTGGATGAAGGTATTCCCTCCTCTCCACAGGCTCTGCCCGTACCGCCACCCCCTCCCTCCATGCCCGGTGTTCCACCTCCGCCACCTGCGCCACCAATGACAGGTGGCGTCCCTCCACCACCGCCACCGCCTCCTGGCGGGGCTCCACCACCTCCACCACCACTGAATGGAAATACTCCTAAAATTACACCCGTTCAACTAACAAAGCTACCTCAACAGATGACGCCGAAACCGCAAGTGCAAGTACGAAAACTACAGTGGAGTAAAATACCTGCACAAAAAGTCATCCAGGGAAACAACATCTGGAGTAGGATAGGCGAACAGTGTAAAAACGTCAAAGTCAATTTCGATGAACTTGAAAACAGTTTCAAAGTGAAGCCTAAGTCGCTTCCTAAAGATGAGGATTCCGTTGACGGTACCAGCCCAAATGCAGAAAAGAAGAAAAAATCTGACGAGGTAACATTTGATTTGTTGAAAAAAAAAATGATAAAAAACAAATTCGTTCTGTTTTCGTGGTTGAGGTTAAATCACTTTTTTTGGGTGTTGTCTGATAACAGTCTTCATGTAAATAAAGGGTGTTGCTTTTATTTTGGTAATTGGACATTGGTAACCTCCGTTCTATTCTTTCTTCGCCCAATTAGATAGTGTAGAACAAGATGGCGCTCAATATTGACTGAATAAACTTACAATCATGATTTCCACTCGCTTGAGATCAGTCACCTTCACCCTGGGCTAAAAGAAAACACCTTTTTATAGAGATATGTTATACGCTCTTGTGACTTGAATTTACATATGTCTTACCGGTGTTTATCCCTTTATTCGAGTGATTTCTGTGCCCTCTTCTTTCAAGCCGTAAAACAACGAAAATATTTGCACATTAAACTACGCTAAAATGTTTGTCTACGTATTTTTTATGGCTTCATGATGACTTGTTTAAGATGTTTTCTTGTATTTTTTATCACTTCAGATCACGCTACTTGAAAACAAGAAAAGTTTCCAGGTTAATATCTTCCTTCGGCAATTTCGTATTCCAACGTCTACGGTGATCGAGCACTTAGCGAATGGTGAGAGTGAACCGCTGGGTGCGGAGAAGCTCCGGGGGTTACGGAATGTACTTCCAGAAACGGAAGAGGTTTGTATACCAGCTTCGTGTCTTTGAAAAAAATACATAGCACTTCCGTTTTGAAAAAATGCGATGCCAGACAGGATGGGGCATTTGAGAAAAGGCATAAATATCATAATCGAAGGAAAATATATGTATTTACCCCTCTTCGGTCGGTGGAAAATGACTTATGGTATCATTTACATAAAATCGTGTTTCAAACCCCCTCAACCGCCCACACCAGATGTTTTTGCAGTTTCTAACCGACCATGTGTATTTTCTTCCATCACGTGTCATGATTCATGAATTAATGTCTTGGTAGTGGTAAATGTATCAGTTAAAAAATTCATCTGCACTTTGAAACACAGATTAAAAACATGCAAAAAAATACACAGTTGTTAGCCACATTTGTAAATAATTCCGCGGGGGAGGGGAAGGAAACTAGTTGGAAGGATACAGATATTACTAATCTGCTATGTTCTACGCAAGCTGGACTCTAGCAGAGAGTGGGTGGGTGGGTGAGCTAATTTATTAACACCGGTTATACTACAGTAAAGCAAGAAGAGTTTTACAGAGCAGCACTTTTCATACCACATCTTGTGTTCTATATAACTGTACTGTTAGTTTTTATTAACTGCAAACATGATTCCTCAAAAGTTTGCCATCAGAGTGTGCATTCATAGGAGACAGACGGGTCTCCAGTTGCATGTTTTCATCTGACAAAGGGGCTTTCTCGTGAGGCAATGGCTCATAAAACGTATTATAGAATAAAAAAGTTCATCATCTTTTGTTCAGTCTCAAAAATAGGATAGTAGGAAGAACGTTTACAAGTGGCACAGAACGAAGGAAATGAAGAAAGGAAACTGCCACAAGGAGTGAAAAATAGAATGTTTCTATGCTTTAAAATGCTTGTATCAAGTGCAAGCGTTTACAAAATCTTACTGCGTGAAGGCTGTTATATTCAAACAATCTCTATATTTGGATTATATTTAGAAATAAAAAAAACAAAAGATGATAAGGTGATGCTTTACGTTACAGATATTTTTATAATTCGCTACGTTAAGAACATTTGCTTCGTGTCGAAAGAATCAAAAGACTGACATCAAAATTAGCTAATTACACCTTGCAGACTGTAAAACACAACAGGCTCTAAATGGCCAAGTTCCTTCCGTGAATACAAATGAATCAGCAACATCATTTAGTGCTAAAATAGGCCATAGCTTATGTTCTTCACTTTATCAGAACAGTCTTTTTAATATGCCTTTCAATTGGAGGGTGTCTTAGAAAAGAACCCCGCCCAGAAGAACAGAATAAATTCAAAAGAAAACTCTTTCTAAACATTAGATTTTCTTAACAGAATTTTACACTCTTAAATGCACATTTTTTTAAAATTCTAGTGCAACAAAGTAAGCCACGTTACAGCTGTATAGTAATATTTTCCGTGCTTATTCTTTCCTACACACCAATTGAACTACAACACTGTCACAAAACTAGTGTTGTTTCATGAATTCTAATAATTTTAACTGAAAAAAGTCTTATTTCCGGAGTGATTTTTTTCCGTGGCGAGACCCTTTCCAGGGTTTTTCGGTGTATGTAAAATTAAGAAGTGTGCTGCTTTTGAATTTAAATATATAGTGAAGTGGTCTTTTGCTTTACAGGTCGACATGTTGAAAAGTTTCGAAGGAGACAAAACAAAGCTGGGTAAAGCTGAACAGTTCTTTCTAGAATTGTTAGACCTCCCAAAGTGAGTTGATTCGGTACTTTAGCAAAGAGCCTTTTTTGCAAGTTTAAGGTTAGATACCATGTATGAGTATCATCAGGTAGCCGCTATGCATAACCATACGTCATTATGCAAAATTCGCACTGCAATTTACTTTTGAATAAAAGAGACTTTCCACTCGGCGCGTGTCTGAAAATGCTGATGAACAAGAAACGTTTGTGGTGGTTACAATGACATACATTGACGCCTGTCGTATCCAGAAATAAAAAAGCAATAAGGGTGATTCACGTTCTCTTATTAGAATACCTGAGATATTTTGAATTTTGAAAGAGATTTAGGTATTTATTTATTGGTATTTTCTCATACATAAATCGCTATTTTAAGGCCCGTTATTGAGTTGACGGAGCAAGCTCGAGCAATAAAGTACTCGTGACGGCTGCTTATAAAACACGAGTGCTTACTGAAAGACTGTACTCAAGAAAAAACAAAACCGACAGACAGAATGCAGGGGATATCGTGTTGTGTTAACTGCTAGTACTGTCCTCGTGTTTTCCCGTTAATTGTGAAGAGTGCCCGACACCGTTATCCAACACTTCATAAAAATAAGAAAAATAACGCTTTTAATCAGTTGTACTTACTTTCACTTCCTGTTCAACACTTTTGACTGAGCGTTTTTTATTAGGGTCCATAACAAAACAAGAAATCTGGAATGATTTATTACATTAATTATATCAACATTGTTAAAATTACTTAATATACACTTAACCTTTTACCAAGAACTATTTTTGTGGTGGACCACAAAGAAAAAAAAACAATTAAAAGGAACCGATTCTCGATGGGTTCTCTTAAAGAGAAAAAACAGCGACCGAATGCGAATGTTAAAAATAGTCACAAGCAATATCTTTAAACAAAATTCGTTTTGAAATTCACCGTTGAAAATGAACCCGGGAAGTGATGTTACATGATCAACGTAATGATGGGAGAAATTTATTTTACTAATTGGTTTAATGACTGTAACCTTATGTGCATGAACATTTTAAATAAAATGTTAAGAAATTTATAATGGGGAGCGTTAGGTGCATTTCTTATTGGACCGATCATTTAAAAGATAATGACTAAATTTGTTGATTTTTTAAATATTGTCTGTCTGAGTCTTATCAATCTTTTTATATGTCGAAATAAATTGGCAAGTTGCAATCATTTTCATTACAGCTATAAGCTAAGAGTGGAAGCCCTGCTGATGAAGGAAGAATTTAAACAAACTTTAGAATGGCTAAAACCCGCTATAGACGCGATAATAATAACTGCAGAACAGTTGAAGGAAAGTGCTGAATTGAATGAGATCCTCTATACGATCCTGCTGGCAGGAAACTTTCTTAACAGTGTGAGTCTCAACTTCTGACAAAATTTAACAGGTTAAAAAAAACCGGCTGAAAATAGATAGAATATGAAAGTGAAGCCAAAAACTGGGATGTGTTTTTTTTTTTTCAACTGAAGGGATATGGTCTCAAAACAGCTTTGATAAGCTGTCAGAGAAGACGAAAATCGCAGCTAAATCGCAACTTAAATCGCAAGTAAATTCGGTTGAAAATCATTATAATACACTGGCCTTTTTAATTTTATTATTCTTGTATTATTTTGAGAGAAAGAGGCTAAGAAAATAGTTCAATTAATATTTTGCTGTTTACAGGGAGGATACTCGGGAGATGCAGCTGGTTTCAAACTCAGTTCACTTTTGAAACTGACTGACGTGAGTGCACACAAACCACGCATGAATCTCCTCCATTTCGTGGCCCATCAGCTAGAAGTCAAAAATCCCAAACTGTTAAAAATCACTGATGAGTTTGATAGCTTACATGACGCTGCCATGCATTCCGTGGAGACGATCACAACGGAGGTGACACAGTTGAAAGAAGGAGTGAAGAATATATCTGAACAAATTGAAAAGATTGAGGATGAACACTTTAAGAACCTGATCATGGAATTCCTCGACGTGAGTTATTTTTTTTTTTGTATCGTACTCAGTGACAGTAAAAAAATACATGAACAGTTGCAGATTACTTTAAAGTGTTTCTTTGTCCTTCCGTCCACAAAAAAATTAAAAGAATATAGACATATAAAAGAAATCTTACGGGTCCATTATTGATAAAGACATGATTGACAAGAAATTAAAAGCACTTGACGTAAAAGCCAGGTGCTGAATAGATCAAGATTATATATTCTACAAATCGTGGGTACACACAGTCTTACATCAGAGCAAGTGCGACAGATCTTACTAGCCTCATGTATTGTGACCTTCTTTGTGATTTTTGAACGAAATATGATGAGATCCTGAAGTAGGTACGCAGGTGCAAATAAAGTAAATAAGGCGGTTGGAAAGTGTTGTTGACCCCCGTAAACTCATAATATATCATGACAGAAGCAAAACACTGGTAGATTTCTAAACAATTTTGATACAAGAAAGTCCTGTTTAAAGTGTAATAAATATCTCAAATAAAAAGGACTGATCTAAGGTCTGAGTATTTGACATTCGAAACTCTCCATACCCAAACACAGGTCGAATATTCGGGGTATCGGATAATAAAATGCACACACTTAGAAGCCATGGGACAGCGGTTCGAGTTATTGCATACTCTGAGTTGTTGAAGCTCGAATTATTATATACTCTGAGTTATTGAAGTTCGAGTTGTTGATACTCTGAGCTATTGAAGTTCGAGTTATTGTATACTCTGAGTTTTTTAAGTTTGAGTTATTATATACTCTGAGTTGCTGAAGTTCGAGTTACTGAATATGCACTATATAAAGAAAAGTCGTGCACAACTACAGCGATAGAATGTTTGACCGTGCAGACTGCGGGCAGTGATCTGGAGGAGGTGGATGGCGACCTACAACAGATGGAAGAGGCGCGAGAGTCCTTGGCCGTCTACTTCTGTGAAGACAGCAAAACATTCAAGCTGGAAGAGTGCCTTAATACTTTCAAGATTTTCTTTGACAAGTTTTCCAAGGCCATTAAGGTAGATTTAGATAGATTTTTTAAATACTTGTAACTGTAATCACCAGTAGACGTAATTGCTCTCTATTAAATTGGATACTTTTAATTAGAAATGTTGTTTTTAAAAAGCGTTCTAAAATGTTCTTTAAAAAGTTTTTTTTTAATCTATGACTTTGAGAAAATGCAATATTCGGTCTTAAACTATTTTGGAGGAATTTAAAAATTATAGCAAGAGTAAGTAAAATCGAAAGGTCATCAAAAATTATTAAATTCTATGGGAACAGATATATTTTGTTATAAAATTTGCATGTATCGTACTCATAATTCTATGATAATCTTCCTCTATTAAATGCAATTTTGAGAAAGCAACTAAAAATACATCATTTTAAAACCATTTTAAGTGCTTCTATTAGAAACTACTAGTTATTGTTCGACCATTATTAAATAAACTGTGC
Organism: Protula sp. h YS-2021; assembly: GCA_949752745.1. NCBI lineage: Eukaryota > Metazoa > Annelida > Polychaeta > Sabellida > Serpulidae > Protula > Protula sp. h YS-2021. The sequence goes on from OX457025.1 coordinate 68,844,094, forward strand.
AATGTGTATTTCTATTTTGTTCTGTAAAGGAAAACGGCGAAAGAAAGATTCAAGAAGAAAAGGCGGAGCAAAGACGAAAGCAAAGAGAGGAACAGCACCAGTCGTCAACACCTAAGCGCAGGCAGCTCAGTGGTAAGTCCAATCAGGCCTTATTATGCCCAGCTAGGCCTGATTCTACCCACCTACGCTTTATTCTGCCCAACTACGTCCAACCCTGCCCGGCCACGCCTTATTCTGTCCAGCTCTGCCTTATTCTGTCCAACTCTGCCTTATTCTCTGCACCGACGCTTTACTCTAATTATTTTTATGTTTTAGTGATTTGATGCTGAACTAACATTTCTGTTTTATCCTGATTACTCTGTACGGATTACGTATTTCAATAGTACATGTTTCAGTGTATGACCTCTGCCGAACATCTCTACTGTCATTGATGGAATACTTATATGTTAATTAATGTTTACCTTTTGTCTGTGTTAATTCTGCAGGAGACAGAAGCGACAAAGGTCGGCCTTCTTCGGCTAATTCCGATGATGACGTACCCATTGTCGACAAGCTGCTCGGCAAAATACGCCAAGGCAATTTCAACGACTCACCAGATTTCCAGGTTACCAAGGTGACCAAAGTGAAACTAGATAGTGAAATGCCCCTCATCAACGGTACGAGTGATGGCGATTCTAGACCGCCTACGCCAACACGCGCCGACCTGTCACGCTCCAATTCGTTACGTCATAGTGGTGGGCGGCGCATGGGGTCAAAACGCTTGGGTGCTATTGACGAAGACAGATCAAGTTCCGGAAAAGCCCGAAGCGAGGATCTAAACATTGAGATGGATAGCGATGATATGTTGAATCTGCTGCTAATGGAAGGAGAGCGACCTTTGCGAAGGCGTAACAGTGTGCGTAAGAAAACTCCAGTGAACAGCACGGTTTCTCTTGATCGCGATCGAGCCCCCTCCCCTTCTGTACAAAATGAACCCGTTTCGAACTCAGTGAGTTCTGAAAGCAAAACAGAATCCACTAGGTGGCGCCCCACAAGTCCGCTTCGCTCTCGAACCTCTCCTCCCAACACACCTGCACAAGAATCTCCACTAGTCAGAGAAAGTAGACCACGTTTCACTCGAAGCACTAGTAATGACGTCACAGAAAGCGCGAAAACTACTACCACGCCATCTGTCCTCGAGTCATTGCAACGTAAGAGTCAACATGAGACAGATGGTGAAAACATACCCGCCTTTGCTCAAAAGGAAGAGAATGGTCCTCTCCCGGTGAAAACTACTGACGATAAAGTGTCACGTATTCTGGAACAAGTTCGATTAAGATCACTTGAAAAGGCACAAAAGGGGCAAATACCTGTGAATCCAGTGATAACTGAAACGGACCTAAAATCGATCGCTACTGCTCCCGCCCCTGCCTCGCAATTAGTGAATGGCAATGCGTTTGAAAAGACGGAGAAAAACAACAACAACGATGTGTTGGCGTTTGAAAAAGACTATGATCCATCGCGAACAAATGTGGATGAAACTATTAAACAGGTTGAAACCTATGGACGGGATATGTTAGATAACTGGGACAGTATCGTGGATCAGAAGCACGATCCGGTACCTGAAAGGCAAAGTATTCGTGACAAGTACTTAAAGTACTACCCCGGTGCAAAGCCTGAGGAAAAGCCAGCTGATCATCGACCAGTCAGTACTTACGACAATATCTCTACGCAACCGAAGACACGCTACGAACGCATGAAGGCAAGATTCCAGGAGACGCCCAGTGAGGAAGAGGGCGACACCACATCACGCTTTAAACGCTCCTACACAATGCCCAACCGAGTGCGAGGCGGGTTCGATGCACGGAAGAACTCGTTGGAGGATGATCAACCTGTACTGCCGCGATCAGCCAAGTATACACGCGGTAGCCGTTTGACTGGCAATCCAATTTTACCGTCTTCTATCGAGAGAGGTGCCTTTGAGTCGGCACAATTAGACGAGAATGTACAGAATCACATCAAGCACAACGACCACCATTATCGGTGGTTATCCGACGAGGATAAGTCACGGAGAGGGAGCCGCCTGCAATCCATCAAAGACTTATACTCTAATGAGGAGGATGGCGAATCCCGCTTCCCATCCATCCAGCGCTCCGGTTACACTCCGTTAAGTAATACGATATCTGAATACGAGCCCTCGTATATGTCACAGCTGACGTCAGCTGATACAATCTCTCCGCGAAGCACAAAGAGCGACAGGGAGGACTCGCACAGCGAGGCAAGCTCCAAGGATGAAGGCTTTGAAAGCGCATCACAACGCACATCCATGAGCAGTAACCTAGAGCAAGAAATACACAAGGAACAGGAAAATGAACACACTTCGGACAATACGTCCCGAAGGGTTGATAGTTCAGTTGACATTTCTCGCAGTGTCGATAGTTTGGTTAAAAATCCCAGCTTTGCTCTCACCGAGACGGTTAATATCGATGATCTTCCGAGCAATCACATAGGGGATAAAACACCGATTCATGAATCTGATAAAGGTCTTGAAGTATGGAGTACGTCGTCGTCAGATAACAACCGCACCATAACGAATACCCCGGACAGCGAGCTGAATGAAGAGAGCACAACATCCAAGACAAGTGTGCCACCAACTCCGTCCAGAACAACATCTAAATACACCAGTGATACGGCTACTTTACCACCAACGCCCAAGGCCAGTAAGGGATCGAAATCAACCGGTCGCACGAGCTCAGTTTTCTCTAGACTCACACAGTCTGCTGATAAGAAATCTCGAGTGACTGATCCCAAGCCAGAGATGAAATCGCGCACATCGGAAACAAGCAAGACACGGACGCGTACAACTAGCGGTCCTAACCGACCCGGAAGTAGCCTCAGCGGCGGCTCCCATTCCGGCAGCAGCACGCCGACAAGTCGCAGGAAGACGCTCGCTTCACAGAAAGACCCAGTAAGTGGAACGAAGAGTTCTGTAACGGCTACAGCATCCCCATCACCATCGTCGAGCGCTCATACGTCAGCGACGACCAAACCACGTAAGCCAATAGGAGCGGCTCGCTCGTCGCTGTCCAGCACTGCTAGTGACACCACACCAAGCACACGGCGACCCGCCAAGCCTGGCCTTACAGGAATGCGCTCGCCGGTGGGAGGATCCAGAACAGGATCCAGAAGCAGTTCTCGGCAGGGATCAACGGATGATTTATCCACACCACCATCCAAGTCTGCTTTTATAAGGGGAGGTTATGGGAGACAAACTATGCCAGCGTCCATGCGATTTAACCGAAACAAGGCCGCGGCTGAGAAAGATAAGAGCGTGCCTACGCCACCCGAGCGCACAACATCCATCAGTACCAACGCACGAACATCCAAACAGACCGCATCCCCTATGGTGAAAAGGGCCATGGAAAGCGGTGCCACAACCCCCGGTACTGCTAGGCGTAGTACCAACCGCAATAGCAGAGTGGCCCCCGCCAAAACATCAGACATTGCTGACGTACACAACAACGTGAGTGCGGTGGGTACAGCAGCAGAGGAGAAGAAAAAGCGCGGGAGTTCTGGCAATGTATTTGCGCGCCTCATGGCAACGACTCCAAGCAGACGTCTTACGGCGTCGAAGCCTGCAGACTCCACAGCGGATAAAAAGACCAAGGTTAATGTCAAATCAACAACGAAAAGTTCAAAGTGCTGAGAGAAATAATGCTGTGCTTAAGAAATCTAATAAGTGAATAAATGACAGATGTATTTTGCAGTATATCAGGTGATCTTCAAGGTGCTACGCGTATCTCTTTCATTCAGTTGGAAAACGTTGCTAAGGAATAAAGTTTGTTACCTCATTCGAAAAGGAAACCATTTCGCCAGACAAGTCCCAGACCTATCAATCTTCGAATTGATTAAAACTAAACTTTTATGTGCAATACTCATTTCTTAATATTTATTTCTTTAGAACTATGCAATCTTCTTTTACATATGTGTAGGTTTAGTGGGTACGAAACAAAAAAAGTGTAAGATATACTTAGCAGCATCCTGCATTCCACGAAACTGTATAAATCTGTGTTTATAATCGTAATCGACAAGCTCACATGCTTGGCAACATTTTATATGATTTTTGCGAAACAATATGTGTAAAATGTATAAACAATACACAATAAGTCACTTTTCGTGAATTGCCTCATGCCTCTTTCTTTGGTATCAATATCACCATAACATTGATGTCAATATCACCATAATTGGTGTCAATATCACCGTGATATGCAAGCGAAAAGATTTCTGCTTGCTTTGTGCACGTAAAGCCTAAAACAGTTTGCATTTGGCATCTATTCCAATAAATGCAAATGTTATAAACTGTATACTAATAAGTTTTAAACGTTGAAATATGTGTCATTTTTTCATGTCATAAACAGTTCTTCAAAAATCACTGTTAAAAGTTCTTACTCTTTCCACAAAAGGTACCATTCTTTTCACTGTTTCATTCTTCCTTGTCATTGTATATGTATGTGTCGATGAATTAATAACAAACTGGAACATCTTATGGTTTACTCGAGCTATATACAGCTAATTCTTTCCAAGATTAGGAGAAGGTTGGACAAATGCGAAACGCAAATATAATTTAGAAACACTCCACCTGTTTGAATGACGCGGGATTAAGGTATAGATTAAAAAACCTTAGGAAAGGAAACCCTGGATTTATCCTGAGAGATGATGACGTCACACAACCAGAGTCGCATAGGGTTAACTAAAAGCATTTGACTTTGTTCAAGATAAATTCAACAATTTTTTTTCTTTCAAAGAAAAATCTAATCATTGCTTTTCTAAATGCATAATTTAGCTTTTTGCTAATTTAGCCTACTCCTGTGTTTGTCCTTTGAGCATTTTGCACTTATTTTTTTTCAGAATAGCTGCCATATCCGACCCAACTCCGATTTCACGGAAAATTATTCTAATGCTTTAAAAAGAAGACATACCCTCTTATGTATTATTGCTCTGGTATTTTACTGGTATTATTTAGAGGTATTATGCATAAAAAGAGTAGTTCTTAGCTGTTAATGACCCCACATGGTAATCTCGTGTGCTCGCTCTTAGATTAGATAAAATTCGAAGTTCTGGTCATCATGTTGAAGAGTGACAGGCAATGAGTTGTCAGAATTACATCGAATTTCAGCTAGGTTTTACTTTATTTGATTGCCTACTGTTTTTATTTTATTTAAACAATAAAAAAAAAAAACTATTAGTCAGATTATCAAGGAGTGTATTGTAAGCTCAGGCGAGTAATGTGCTTTGGTGAATGTCAAACGTAAAATGACAACAAACTGTGGTTTGTTTTGAAGTTTAGAGACTCGCTTTCATGCGAAAAGAAAGCTTGCCACCCGCTTATATAAAACGAAATCACCCTTTCATTTACAAAGTGCGATGGAAAAGATAAATGAAACATGAGATATTGATAAAGGTCGTTGAATTTTTTAATCATTCCATTGAATTTTTTTATTTATTCCAAAAGGCTTAACACGTTTTTCTTTCATGGTAAATTGGCGAGAGTGTCGATAACCGAGGAAAAGGGGTTTTTATAAATACCCATCAAACTTCCCTCCCCCTCCCCCTCCCCCACCCCCATCTTCTTCTTATATTGTTAAAGAAACCATCCTTACCTTAACAACCAATATGTGCATCTATGCCGTGGATGTACAACAAAAATGTAACCACATCAATAACGCGCTATTACAGTGTTGGTTCGTTGTTTCCACAAACAAATACGGACACAGAAGATATGTATTTCATTGTATTCTAGAAATATAATTACACAAATTTTATTAGGTATCTTATTTTTAAAATGCTCGCACAGAATGCTTATTAATTAATATTATACATGCACGTGCGATCCCAACGATACAAAGTGGTGCTATTGTCTTTGCTAAAAACTGAACAATTTCTCCTGAGGAGTGATGTATTAAAACACATATATAGCTTAAATCACAAATTTGCTAACGCCGTATCTTACGAAACCAAGTATAATGCTTTTGTAATGTGCGATAAATTACATATATATATATATATATATATATATATATATATATATATATATATATATATATATATATATATATATATATATATATATATATATATATATATATATATATATTTGAAATGTTATATTTTCAGTTATTGCGCAGTGAAAGGTTTTTGCAGTTTTAAAATTAAAATTTTACCGTAAGCTAATTTTGAAGCTAACAGTGATTTCTTTTGTCAGTGTCAATCAAATTTATTGTTTAGTTTGTTGTAGAAAAAAACGTGAAATTATAAAAGATGTTTTTATCTGTAAAATGTTGGAAAGTATTGTCTGTATATTGATGCATTTTAACGCAAACTCTAGGTTTATTTTTGAACTTCATTATGTCAGTTTTGATATAAAACAGTGATAGTGAGATGTTTTCGATATCATCAATCAAACACAAGATTCAGAATTTACCACAAATTACTTTCTCGAGATCAGGTGCAGTTTTTTAGTTTGACTTTCTACACGTTTTTTTAATTTTTAGTTTACTAGAGAGAAAGCTATTTAACGGGGCATTTTGTCACACTGTTCTACTTTTAAAGACCGGTTATTAAAAAGTGAGCTTATGGTTTGTTAATGTTTATTTTGTTGGCTGTAACCTTTAGTAATCTGTGCGTAACTTTTGCGTGGGTTTTGGTTGTCAGTAGGACACGCTTATGAGTAAAATATCATGGCGTGCTTCCTCTTTAAAGTCGAACTACACGCACAAGTGTAAACAAACATCTTATTATTTTTAACCCCTTTCAATGTCAAGGTGGTTTGTTGTTGTTCATAAAAGTGATACGGCTCTTACAAATGAAGTCGAACTACACGTACAAGTGTAAACATCTTATTATTTTTAACTCTTGTAAGTGTCTTGGTGGTTTGTTGTTGCTGATCATGAAAGTGGAACGGATTTTAAAAACAAAACAAAATTGTGAAGTTTAAATATTGTTGTGTGTTGTAGTTACAAATCTTGCTTTTATTAACAGTATTAGTAGAGTGCCTTGAACTGTTGGCTGGTTTAAATCAAAGCAGATACTATTTAAATGTGTTAAGACGAAATTGGTTTTTGAATTCTAGCCCTATAAGTACTGACACAATGCATCAACTAATATTTATTTCACCATAAATTAACTATTCTGCATGTATTTATATTTTTATACAGACACAATAAAATTTACAAACATTTAGAAGCGTTTTTACTTTAACCTGATAGACCGTTTTTACGTAATGAAATGAAAACAGTTATACGTTTTGTTGTGAGCATCACGCAGTTATAATATTTTTTGTCTTTCTGTCCGTCCAAGTTTCCGTGCGATGAATGTTTTTCTTATAAAAGAACCTTTAACCCAAATGAAATAAATAAACAATGAGTGATCATTCAGTAACTGTATTAGCACTGAGGTGGTCAGGGTTGGGGTGATGTTCGGGAAAATGTTTGCATGGTTACATTATGGATGGCCCTAAGACCTGAGGTCTGCACACCTTCGAAAAAATTGAAAATCGTTCTTTCGACCACAAAAATATTTTTTGCTACAAATGATGTAGTAACTAGACCGGAAAAACTAAAGATAGTAAAAAGAATTCTGTTCAAAGAACAAACCTAAAATGGACGTTATAGATAAAACCCTCTGTTCTGTATACTGAGGGTCTAACCCCTTATTGCACAATAGTAGGCAGTGCCCAAATATGAATTTATTTTTCAACCTTTTCTTAAATTTGCAAAACATGATAAATTAAAATCATTCTTTAAATTACACCAAATACAGCGAAACCTCTGAAATTGGACCACCCTTGGGACCGAAAAAAATGTGCCCTATTTCAGAGGTGGTCCCATTTGCGAGGTTTGGTCACTCTGGGGTAAAATTTTTTCACATCTTTCGATCCATCTTTGCGAGAACACTTCGTAATGGGCACTTGCGATAGTGCGATTCAGAACAGAAATAGTGCCCTGATCCGGGTAGCCAATGCTATGACAGATTAGGCACCAAGCGACAGTAATGGAATATGCAATTAGAATTTTTTGTACATTTTCAACGTGGTCGAGCTCCGGAAAAGTTTTAAACACCATATTTCAAAGAATTAGCTTGGACGGTAACAGTGGTTTAAGGATTATAGCGCGCAAGAAGTACTCAGAGGGAAGGCAATGAGTTTGTATATTATCAGGTGCTATTGTTTACACAATACATAACGAAATAAAGCACGTTTTTGGTTACACACTTGTCACCATAATCCCCAGCAACAATATCCAAGAAGGCAACATGCTAAGTGTTGTGAATAATGAGTCGCACAGATAAGGTGATTTCCCCTCTATCCCACAGTGGTCCGATCTCAGGCATTTTGCTCGGGACCGAAAAAAGTGGCCCGAAATGGTCCGTTCCGAGGTGGTCCCAATTGGGAGTTTCTTTAACCATTGAAGTCTATGGAGCGCATTCGGGACCGAAATAATGTACCCCATTTCAGAGTTGGTCCCAATAGGGAGGTGATCCGATGTCGAGGTTCCGCTGTACATGCATTCACCTTTGTTTTTCGCCTCTCAAAAAGTCGATCTATTCCACACTACAGTACTTATGCATATGTTTGATACAATTTCCAATAACCTCGTCTGTGTGAGTTAATGTTCTGATACCCACCTTTAAACAGTTGAATGTAAAGACACTAAAACACTGATTTAATTTGCTGATTAAATGGTTAGTTGGGCTAGCTAGGAAAAGAAAATTATGATACTGAATAAAAGAAAAATATACTTTTGCTAAACTGTAAAAATGTAGTTCATGTAAATTCAGCGCACGTGATAAAGTCATTTCAAGAGAAAGTACAAGCAACGTATTTCAGTTGATAAAATTGACCGTTTTTTGAGACATTTTGAGTTGAAATACTGTTTGTGGATTTGTAGAAAATGAAACAACATTAAGCCCACGTCACAAATGCACATGCCCTTGAATATTTCAATGTTTGATTTTTGACTCACAAGAAGCGGCCTATTACAAAACGACTAATAGTTCCTAGGAACATGCTTCACAGTTTCCATCAAGCTCGTTAGAGAGCTATGTCCTATCAAGTGTATTGACTTGAAAGCTTTTACATATATTTCAAACTTGCATATGACGGGGAAAAATTAAAAAAGATAATTAAAAGGGAAAATTTTAACGATTTTGTGAAAAATTTGATTTATTGAAAGTAGGACGCTATTGGTGTTACTGAAGGATTTTAAATGTTGAATTTGTAGGTGTCATTTAGTAGTTTTAGTAGTTTTAGCCCTATGTTAAACAAGGATGGTGCACTTTATTGGTACTGCAAATAAGGCTTTGGTTCTCTTCCCAGAAATGAAGCTAAAATGTAAAACACAGGGAAAAAACGAAAGCCACAGGAAGAGGAGTAAGTAATAAAAGTTAACTTTGGGGACCACTTTTCAGTTGTGCTGCTGCAAAATATAGGTCAGAGAAGATTGTGTCTCTTCGTCAAAAGCAATCTCCCGTGACCTCGTTTTACAGCAGTTTCGTGGGTTACAGTCTACTGTAAGCTCTATTGCGGAACACTTCATACACAGTATAATTAATATTAAATACGCATTAAAGACGAAGATAACAGATTTAACAGACAAACGAGAAATGCATTGCATTGCATTGCATTAAATGGGTGCTTTGTGCATTTGTTTTTAGCAAAACAAAAAATAACCCAAGTTGCTTGATCACCCAGGGTATTCCTCGAGTTGTACTCAAAAATATCTAACATACCAATAGTCACGCCGTTCTGCATCTCTATGTTATGCATCGACTAGAATGTTTGTGGCAGTATCTTGACTACGATACTCACACAGATACGTAACCATTACAGCTCCTTCAAAGTACTTAATGGAATCGGCAAGGGATGACGGGTTGCCTGCACAGCCCTTCTAAGATAAATTGTGGTAAATAATACAATATGGTAATATGACGGCATAAGCATTGCTCGCAACAATGGTTACATTAACATAAACATTAGCTTAGGGTATGGACGCAGGGCCTGGCATTTCAGACACGGAGTGGACTTCCTTTCATGCTGAGTAAGCATGAGGTTAGTTTCTTTACTAAAAATTAATCCTGATATATTGTGATTAGAAGATTTACCATACTTTCCGTTTTTAGCACTTAACTTTTCTCCGTTTACCGTTATTTCCGTTACCATTATTCCATACCCCTACCAGCACTATCCCTCCGCACGCGGCATCAGGTACGATTCGCAGTACAGACGGAGAACCCCCGCCGACCTTTTGTGGTGCGGTGCCAATGACACGGTGTACAGTCAAACCCCCGTGACAGAACCCCCAATTGTGCAGACCTGGGACTAAACCCCCCGCGGCAAAAACCCTCCCTCCGTGACATAACCTCCTACTCCCTTTAATAGGGTTGCAAGAAAAACGGACAATGCTAAGGCGTCACCAATTGTTTTACGTTTAAGCAATGCATAAACAAGCATAAAATCTGACAGGTCAAATTAAACTAACTGTCAACCTATAAACTAATCTAAATTCAAATAGCTCTAATCAAGTCTGTATTTAGTGAAGGTGCACGTTGTGCCCAAACTTGCGGCTTGCTCGATGTGTGACGGGCGGCTTGCTCGATATGAGTGGATGCGATCGCAGCGTCTTGTTGTAGGCACTGGATGACATACCAGATGAAGCGATGGTCGTGGCCCACCATCATCCGGAACGAGATGTTCCATCCCTCACAGAGGTTATTTGTGCGAGCTTCTTCGGGGACGGCTGATTCATGCTGGTTCCAGAAGTGGGACTATAGCGAGGTGGTACATGGCGCAATCGCATTGGAGGCGACGTTGCGTCGGGAGCAGCAGAATATGTTTGGATGCGTCTGACGGAATCGGGCATGTGTGTTGTGTCGAAATACGCCAGGGGTTCTTCTGCTTCTTGGGGGCATTCGTCGCGAAGGAAATCCATCACGTCGGCCACATCATTTACTGGAATGAAGACGAAGGCACTCAACATCTTTGCAAATTTCTTAAACTCAGCAACGGTCTGGTACAGTACGGATAGTCCGAGATCTTGAATCGGCCCTTTCTTTCATGGCCTGCTTGACCAGCCTAACTTTGATATTGTGTGGGTGTTGAACTTTTCACCTCCTGGATTTCCAAGTCCATGGTCACCGAACCCTTACAGCCGCAGAGAGCTCGGTGTGAGCATTCCCAGCGAATGGTGGTTCTCTTCTTGTTCTGTTTGTGCGTGTTTGGCCTTGGTAGCAAAGGGTTTGATCTCCTCTCTGTTTCTTGATCACTTTCATTGCGGTGTTTTTGCAATATCTTCGCTTTTACCGATGAGTTGAACCTCAACGTTTGCTCTGGTTTATATACTTAAGGACAGTAAAACACAACAGTGAAAAAGAAATATCATATAGTAATATGTACTGTACCTATTTTATTAAATGTTTCAAATTAACAGCGCTGTAAGTCCTTCTCTGAGTGCACGATTCTTTTCTTGAACACTGGTTGTAACTGTCGCCATTGAACAAAATGTCTTGCTCATTTCAAAAGTTCTCTATACAAATTTGGACTTGACATTGGAAATGCTTGGTAACGCGTGTGGGTACCTCGAGGGTTTATAAGGGCACTTATTCGCCTGGGCATCGGCGTGATGAGTCTGTTGATACGTCACTGTGGTATCCGATTCGATTCCTCGAATGGTGCAGTGCTGCGTGCGTTTGGGGTTGCGACATACGCACACGAATTCTTCGGTCGAGGATATCCCACAAGCGTTTGATGGGAATCATGTCGGACGAGTGAGGCGGCTACTGTAGAATGTTAATGTTGTTGGCGCGTAACCTATCCTGACAAATAGCGGCTATGTGCGGACGAGAATTATCATGCATAAATTTGCACGAGGATTTTGGTTGAAACTAGACCGAAATTCGCACAGCGAATTAGCCCCACTTGGAATGATAATTTAAAACGGAAGGTAGATGATATTGCTGTTTGTTTACAATTTTCACATGTCTGAATGTAGAACATCCTCCTAAATATTACCAACTATACCGTTAAGGTCAAGGCCAAAATTTTTGATCAGGTGCACCACATCAGATGACCCTCTATACATGTGAGTAGTTTGGTTGGTTTAGCTTCAGCGGTCTTGGAGCAGATGTCTGGAAACCGATTGCTCTATCTCTTACCGTTTTCGAGATAAAGGCCAACTTCCAGTTTGGGGCTCGAAAGTGACCTGGAGGTCAATGACACCGGAAGTTATACATTACGTATTGCAGTATAGGGGGTGGAGGTCGGAAATGAGGTCAAAATTGGTCTCTTACCCTTTTCGAGATAAATCATTGTTTTTCTTAAATAACGTTTTTCTCGATTTGACCTTAACCATCAAGGTCAAGGTCAAAAATTTTTAACGGGTGCCTCAGATCACATTGTCCTTTATATATGTGCCAAGTTTGGCTTTTTCTAGCTTCAACGGCCTTGCAGTAGATGTCTGGAACTCGATTGACCTTGTTCGCGATTTGACCTTGACCAGTGAAGTCAAGGTCAAAAATTTTTATCAGGTACACCACTTCAGATGACCCTCCATACGTGTGCAAAGTTTGGTTGGTCTAGCTTCAGCGGTCTTAGAAGAGATGTCTGGAAACCGATTCGGCGGTAGAAGAAAAAAATAAAAAAGGGAGGAAAAAAAGGTGAAGAATTCGATGCAATCCATCCCATTTGGTATTTTCAATACCACCCACAGGATATATAAAACTTGAAGGACGATAAGGGAAAATAAATCTAACACACCAACCTCCCCCTAACAACCACCATCACCACCCAATATTTGTTACATTTGGGCAATAAATGTCGATGAAATGTACCAAAAGCCTCTAAAAATAATGTCACACTGAGAGAAAGAGAGGAAATGTCTTTTTAATTTCCCTCAATCCTTGGGATCGTAAACGACATGATAACATTGTGATGGTTTTAATCTCGCAGATGGATGAATAGTTTAATACTGACCACTCATCTATTAAGGTGGGTGGCAAAATGGCTGCAACACAACATGTGAAGAAGTCTTTACAGACAAACTCATATTGATCGGAGGCACTCGTGATCAAATAACCCCCCCCCCCCCCCCACCTCCACCCTGATAAACTTCATAATCACGTTAGCGAGAGAGAGAGAGAGAGAGAGAGAGAGAGAGATTTCCGAGTGAGAACAGTATAGAAAAAGGCCTTACCTACGATGACAGCAATGTGATGTATATGTAGCCGTTTCTGAATTATAGGTTCATGGCGTGAAAACAATCTCCAGATCTATTCAGCGAAGGTCTACTTTTGTGTTCTAAATCTTTAGCTTATTTACAGAATCATTGGCACTGAAAGGAGGAGGCGATGGCATTGAATGCCACTACTAGGAATACTCGACGGGGCCCCCAATAAAACTATTTTTGCTTTTGTTGCAGATTTGTTAAACGTTTTCTTATCTTCTATGAAAACAATGTATGAATTCGTCTTAAATGGATTCCTTCAGTCGATCCACATGTAATATCTATTCAGAATTGCTTCTAATCGAGCAGAAATTGACATATTTATATCTCTTGTTGAACGCCGTGCAATGTCTGAATTAACACCATTGAATAACTTTGTCTGGTAGGGGTGCCAATGCTTACTGAAAACACCCTGTTCATAAATAACAGTATTCCACTCTTCAATAAAAGTTTACCTAACATTTTTATGCTTTTCTTTTTTCAGTGAATATAGACGGTTTTTTCTATAAACGAGTGACACTTTTGGAATTATATGTGTAAAAAATATGAAATGTGCTTCATTATCTCTGAAATTCCGTGGAACACTCATTGGATTATAGTGAAGTGTTGGTAAATGCTGAACTGTGTAATAAATAGAGTACTTAATGGCTCTGTCCATTGTTTTTAGAGAAGGTTTTTTTCACCTTCCTAAAAATGTCTGAATGAATTATTTATCAGATACACGTGCTTTATCATGGTTAGTGCGCCATGCTCTACATTGTACATTGCTATAAAAATTGTATTAGAGAGTCATTCGATATGTAATCTACAATCAATGAAAAACACTTTATAAACAAGAACAAGTTGCGACCTTTTAAGACTGTTGTTATCTTTTCTAATGTTGCACTAAATGGTTGCTTAATATTCACAGTGATTGATGATAATTTGTAAAACGTGATTTGCTCAAATGTTGCTGGATGGAATTAAACTTAGTCTTGAATCAAACTAAGAAACGAGTACAATAAAGTTTTTAAATGTTAAAGCATCAGAGGAAACTGGATGAAGTGCACAAGCCTTTATCTAAGAAGACATTCCGTGTAAGTTTAAGAACATATTTTCTTTTATTGCGACCCCGCAGGAAAGATCGAAAAACTCCCATCGCTCGGTGGTTCATATTTTATTTCTCAGACGTATTGTTGATAATTTCAATGCCAAAAATGTGAGAAAAAAATTTCTCGTTTATCGTAAGGGTCTTTGAAGTGCTTTCTCTTAAAAATTCAAACAAAATTGTAATGTCACATTTTAAAAAGACAAGTGTCATAGCACTTTTTTTGCATATTTCTTCAACTTCAAATGATCTGGGCATTGTGTTGGTGAAATTGTTATATAATATGCAGTCTTGTTTTATTTTTAATTAATTTTATTTTTATTAATTTTAATGTACTGTAAAAAATGAAAACGTCCTGTGGTAGTTGTAGGATATCAAGGATATTTTAGTGTTTTAAAACAAGAAAAACACAACTGGTTAAATGAGATAAAAATGAGAAAAAAAAATAAACAAGTATGTAAACAGTGAAGCTGCCCATGCCTCCCCCGTAGGGGTGCAATTCCAGGATTTCGGAAAAGTCCCTAGGACACATTTTTTGGTGATCGGCAAAATCATTAACCAGGTGCACAACTACAACCAATATTCTTTCCCTGAGCAAGGTTTACAAGGAATCCCTCTAGTAGTGTCTGGGATCTATCGCACAAAAGATATCATATCCGAAATGTTGACAGACGGTTAGACGGACAGACGGACGGACCCGAATTCAATAGTTCCCAGCTTCGTGGTACGCGGCGGGGGTGGGGGGGGGGGCTATAAAACTTAGGCTCAGCGACTTTTGAATAAGGCTCTGCAGCTCTTGATATAGGCTCTTTCCCAACTTAACAAGAACCAGATTTGCATTTGGTTTATGACTCTTCAGTATAAGTTAAATCAATTGGCAGCTCACTGTGTGGCGTACTTTACTAAAAAAAATCATGCCCATAAACTGCATATATATATTTCAATATTAATTAAATTATTGTTCTTTCGTCCAACAACGGCTTAAAAATAGAATCGTGTTCGTAAAATTCAGATTGCGTTATTTTAAAAGATATATTCTGCAACGCCGAAACCAAACAATGGATCATTGCTATATTGCACTTCAGCTTAATTCCCACTGTCATGGCGATTTAGTAGATATCCGCCTAATATGATATACAGCCAGGTATCAGTTAATTAGATCACACGCTTCTTTTTTACACTTGAGAGGTGCACACGAATGAATTTCAAGAGAGCCACAAAAAGACCTGTCAACAACGTGATACTACAAGCGGGTCTCTTAGATCTTCAGACTTTGTTGACAAGATTATCTGTTGTTTATTTGTTTTAAAATATCCTTAAAATCAACATAGCGAGAATCATTGGATAGACCAGCCATTAGAATTTAGGGTGGTGCGTAAAGAAAGTAGCGGAATACCTTGTATATATAGTTTTTGCAAGAAGCATCTAGTTGTATTGGAGATGATAGAATATCATTTTCACATTTATCCAATAAATGAATATTATCCGCCTCTCTTCACAATAAAAGATTTTTAAAGATTTAAATATTGAACAAATATACATTACTTTCAAATGCTGATAAAGTTATACAGTATAGAGAATGCAGAATAAGTTTTATACGCTCCTTCTTGTGTTTCTTGGTTTGGTCCACCTCTGACCTGTAACCCTCTCCGAGTGCACCGGGGAGGACCCACTGATGATGAGAGAGCTCCCCTTTGGCATAATGTCAAAGGGCTGTGCAATGAGGCGAACTCGTCTCTTAATGTTTCTCGCTCTCAAATTATCCATTACGTCCCAGTCCTGGGGAATAAGTCCACACACTCTGAATACGTGTGTACTGCATCACACCAGTGTGACAGGAAACATGGTCCCCCAGGAAACATGGTTCCCCGGACCATGAATCCTAGGAAACACGGTCCCCCTTTAGGAAACACGGTCCCCTCTCCGACTTCATATCTCAGCTTTTCAACTTTACTTATTTCTCACTTCTAAACAAAATATTACAAAAACTCTCACCTTTTATTGTTTTCTTGATGTTATAACCACTCTCACACATAAAAATTGATATTTTATTTAACTTATTTTCATACTACATAATATGTGAAACTATTTGAACATTTACTGATTTATTGCTACAGATATCTTTAGCCTTGTCACATATTTGAGCCAGCAGTACTCATATATCATAAACTGGCGTATGGGTGGGTTGCTTTTTTTGCTTAGGTGTAACTACGATATCGACAAACTAGGTTGGCTGCCCACATTTTATAAGAAAATGTTACTGCATGGCACAGAAATCCTAAAAGCAGACAACGCCGAATATGTTATTTGGAACAACAAAAATATTCTGATTAACGGCAAAAGCATTACTTACAAGGAATGGTTCGACAAAGGTGTGGTGCTCATTCACGACCTGTGTGACAAGGAAGGAAAATTCCTCACCTATTAACAATTTGTAGACAAATATACCATAAAGGTAGATTTTGTAACCTTTCAAGGCGTAGTGCAGGCCACGAAGAGTGCTATGAGAAAAGATACTACACTGAAAACAGCAGGTGAAAAACCAAACTTTTCGGTCAATGACTTATTTAAAACAATTGACGGTAAAACTATAAATATTACGAAGGTGAAAGGCAAACAATTTGCGATGCTTTTCACCTTTATAAAGAGCAGCCCTGCAACAGCCATGTTAAAGTGGCATACATCGCAACAGATACGTAATGACGTTTTTTACAGAAGTATCCCACTTGCAAAAAAAGTACGACGGAAACTAAACTAATTTCGTTCCAGTTTAAATTAGTGCATAACATTGTTGGTTGTGGAGAAAATCTCTTCCGGTGGAAAGTAAAACATTCCGCAGACTGCGAATACTGCCAAACTGGTGTGAAAGATACGCTAGTTCACGCCCTAATTGATTGTGGGTATACACAAAAGTGGGTGGAGGAGACATTTTTGATTTTGGATGTTTCTGACAAATTACAGCACACCTGTACCATAAAAGACTTTCTTTTTGGGGTAGAAGATCTGGCTCTAAATCTTATCATTCTGGTAGTAAGATTTGAGATAATTCGCCGTAGGGGGCAGAAAAGAAAATGTAGTTCCTTCAGTTGTAGCTCGGAAAGTTTACCAACGTGTGCTTACCGAAAAAAAGCGTTTAACCCATCAAACATTTCGAAGCAAATGGTCACCGTATAATTCCATAGTGGAAAAAGCCTTCTTTATGAAAAGTCAATATTAACGTGAAATAGTAAACTCCAGTTGGCCGCAACCGTTCTCCTGTTACAAGCAACCAAAAAATTGTGTATTGTGTGTATGTGTGTGGGTACTGTGTATGTGTAGGTGTAGGAGTGAGTGTGTGTGTATGTGTGTATGCTGTCACATCGTAACTCTGTCCTCAAAGAATTTGTTCAGTGAGCGTTTTGAACCCTGTGGTAGACCAATGTCGATTGACAGGCACATAAGGCCAGTGAAATGGATGCCGCCGTGTGAAGTCATTTTGAGGATAAGTTATATTATGCTTTTTGTGTGGTGTCTTCTGTACATTTATATCAATGTGATAAGCAAATAAAAAAATTTAAAAAAAATAAACTGGCGTACAGGGATCAATTTGCCAAGTGGTTTCAGTTTCGAACACTGTGCTTTTTGTAAGTGAGCCATTTCTATCTTTGATTTCCAGCTGTATCCTGGCCACAAGAAGAAAAAAACAGGAATATCCTTATTTAGCATTGCCGCGGTGGCGAAAATCTCGTTCTCGGTGGCCCAAACTTCTGATTTACACATGTTACTCTTGCTTGAATAACTGGTGCTGTTGTCCATGCCGGAGAAATGTTCGTCGTTTGCGGCTATATAACCTGCAATCGCCTTTCTCAGATCAGGTGACTGTCTTGTGAATAAGTTAGAATATGACTCATGGATCTAAAAAAAGGTACCATCACCTTTTATTTTAATATCCGAGCGGGGCGGTTCCAAGACAGAAGCGGATCGTGGAACTGCCTTGGGCAAAGGGTGTACTTCCACCCCACAATGCTAACCAAGAGTTCTCAGTCGAGATCCTCGCCATTCAGACAAAACAGGGTTAAACAGAAATTCTGGAGATCATGAAATTGACTGGAACTAGCAACATCTTCACATGTTTTTGCGCGTTTTGGTGATTTATTCTCCGCATGCGTCATCAACAGGATCATCGAAGTTGTCAGGAGTGCGAGAGCGCTTAAGGCGTGCGCCTGTGACTGTGCGAGTTAAAATTTTACCCTTTTGGTTAGGTAGTCTATACACACCTTTTTTCACCAGTTCCTCAATTGTGTAATTGCCAATCCAACGTTCATCCAATTTCTCATCCATGCGATGCGCATTCTTCATATTTTTCAGCAAAACATTTTCACCAACTTTTAAAGGTTCTGCGTCATGTCTTTTGTCATAATTTCGTTTTTGTCTGTCTTGTGCTTTTGCGATATTTTCTGTCGCTTTTCCAGCTGCAGTTTGGCGGAGTTCTGTCATTGCTGAACCAATGAATCGACGTCGTGCGGTTTCGGGGTGTTACACTCGTTTTCAGAACCATCTCTGTCTTTCTTTAACTTTTCTTGCATATGCCATATCTATTGGAAGTCGCACCTCTCCGTACAAAAAGTAAAATGGTGAATAACCTGAAATCAAACAAATTAAGAACTTTCTTATATGATTAATCAGTTTTTTGTCAATAACCTGAAATAAGAATTGAATAACTTAGTGTCATAATTTTATTCGTCCATTGTTTGCGATTTACTGAATTCAAAGCAATTTAGTAACTTAGTTTAATTATAGTGTATTATTATTTTTTCATTTTTTGCTTTTGAATTTAAATCTTGCTTTATTTGTTTAGAATATGGATTTAATTTAATGGCAAATGAAAAATGTTTACCAGCGGAAGCATGAACTGAGCTGCGATATGAAAGAATTCCATCCAGCCCTTCTGCCCGTTCTTCTTGGTTTTCTCCAATGTGTTTGAACAGGCCGTCTTGCGTTGTAGCGTTTAGTCTTTCCACCAAACCGTTGCTCTGTAAAACCATATTATTTATTTATTTGATTATTTATTTATTTTCTATTATTATTTATTTATTTATTTCATATTATAAATTATTTCTTTTATTTATTTATTTTATGTTGTCACAGTTCTCTGGCTCACTAATATTTATTTTCGGTTTTTGGAATTTGTTGGTAGTTTTGCTCTTTCGCTATTTGTCCAAGATTCAGTTTTTATTGCTATTATGTTTTTTTAATAATTTTTTTATTATTTACACATGTTCACAATTTTAAATTCAAAACAATTTTAAAACACAACAAAATTTTGCATAGCAATAAAACTTTATAACGAAAACTTCAGACAGGTTTTCAAAATCATTTGAAATAATTTGCTGAAGGGTTTCCTGAGTATCAATGGCACGACACTTTATGCCTATGGGAGCTTTTAACAGCTCGTTTAGTAAATCCATCTTCCACCTTGGTTTCCGCTCTTCATTACCGATTCCTTCTATTTTCATTCATAAGATACATATCCATTTGCCAGGTCTTTCAGTCTTACAAACACCTAACCATTGAGCAATGCTTTCGGTTTTCCTCTCTCTGATGCAAACATGTTTGAAAAGTGGAGATAATGTTTGAATATTGTATACTTTCTGCTAACTTTTGGGCAGAATTTATACCTCTTATGTTATGACTCTGGAGAAATCGATTTGCCTCAGACTATATTCCGTCACATACCGGATAATTGAATATCTCACAATTTTTCGGTGATCCATCACACACCAGAGTCGACAACTAATAGCAATTTGCACGTTCTTTATGTATTCCATCACGCACCACAGTCGAACACCAAATGAACAGCCAGGATTTAACACCTGACTGCAATTGAAATTGACCCAGTATAATACGTATAAAACTTAAAATTCTGAAGTACATGATTGATCACTGTACCTTAAAAGAAGCAAATTACATCTAACGCAACTTTTCACGACTTAATTAAGCATCGAAAATTCGAAGTTGCATCAATTCCGTGCAAATTTCCATTTTAAAACGGGTGGCAACTGGTCGGATGGCAAACGGGGGGCGGGAACTGTCTGTTCCCAGCACCTAATCAGAACCAAAACTCAGAACCAACTGCGTACCACGCTACCTGGCTCAGCTCTAGAGTTACGGCCTGCTAGGTAGCACAAAGCTATGCTAAGAAGTCACTGCGTAACCAAGAAAGCTGTAGCTTAAGATGAAATGAGCTGTGCTCCTATGTGGGTCGTCACGGCCCACTCCAGTAAAACGGCGGAGAGCCTAAACACTTTTCGGGAAAGGGGGACCCCGTTAGATCCTAACCCAGAAGTTGCAAGTACTAAGGGTGAGTCAGTTACACTCACACTTTAATCCCTGATAAATAAACATACTATCCAACGAATTAAAGTTAAAAGGTGGAGATGAAACCCATCTAAAAGTGGAGATAAGCGAATTCTAAGCTTTTGCGAAGTAAAACCTCTTAGCTACCGGTAGCAAGAACAATTTTTACTTGCACCAAAACGCTTTTGGCTGTTATCGCACGCAAAACGAAAACGAGCCCTAGTACTGCAGTACCAATGATTGTGAATGGCTTAGATCTAGGCCGGGACTATTCAAGCCACAATGAGGAAATTTTATTCTGTACTGCTTGATTCCTTTCGAGCTACGTGAAAAACTCATATAAAGGTGGAGATAAACGAATTCATAGCTTTTCCGAAATAAAAAACATTTCCAAAAGACTTATCTTTAAATGTAGAATTAGTGTGATAATTAGATTTGAAAGGCAATAGTTACATGTATTCAGTATGTGAAATAAATGGTCGCACTGAATTACATATGCTGTAATAGATATTAGATATTGTGATATATCTTCAATAGATATACATAAATAATCAGACTTAAACATTTAAGGCGGTGAAGGTAAACACAGCGCATAGGGACTTCGTCTCTAGCCTCAATAAAACATATTGTATTATATTTAAAATTGGGTGATATTTTTTTCTTGTTGAAAATTGTTAATTGACGAAACAATGACAATATTTTTCGTGCAACAATACGCATTACAATTTTGCAATTTTCCCATTAACACAACACTAACCCAACTAAAATACAATTATCCATTAACATGAAATACGAGAATGATAAGCTGTGACGTTTGTTACGTATGTACACAGACACGTCATACCAATGAATTAGTTTATCGCTTACAAATGAACTGCTGTTTTTTTAAACAAAAGCCAGGATCGAAGCTTGGGGTGGAGGTGGGTTGACCCGTGCGCTAGGGCGAAAGCAGGCAACAGGCATCGTACCCCTCTGTTGCCCGGAGTTTTACCGACTGTGCTCCGCCCCCACTTCCCTGTTCGCTAATTATTAACCAATAGATGCAAAGGAAAACAGCAAAAGGATTGAGTACCATTACACAGTGACACCGCTGTAAGGTTAAAAACAAATAAAAATTATTATTTAACAATTAAACATTCAAGGCGGTGAAGGAAAACACAGCGCATAGGGACAACAATACGCATTACAATTTTGCAATTTGCCCAATGTATCACCCAGGGAGAGTAGGGGTAGGGAGAATTTTTCTTTTACACTTTTGATTCCAACATCTGGGAGCACTTAAAACGCAGTTCTAAGGGTATACACATGTATCTCAAGTAACAGTCTGAAGACCAACCCCCTTGGGAATTGGCAGTTTCTGGGGGAGACTATGTCCACTGTACCGTGAGGGCTCCAGGGAAAGAGTGTTTAGGAAACCTTTGAGTAACTGCGTAAACATATCATGTGTTAGAGGAGCAGTGAAAGATGCCCCAACCCTGCACGAGAATGGAGGGGCATCTAGTGGGGCAGGGCTGGGGCAGGGTCTTTCTTAAGGCTGTAACTGGACACAAAAAAGAATTGGGAATCGCAGGGATGGGAACACAAAATACTCTAGAAAAATCCCTCAATGTTTTTGTATACTTTACGTTGACTAGGGCCCATGATTTTAAAAAGGTAACGTCTCTTCTACATAAGTCTTTACGCTCTAGTCAGGAGGGTTGATTTCCTGAAAAAGGTGAATAACCCCATTAAGCAGGCTGCCCAGAAGCAAGCGTGTAAACTGTTCCTGGTATCAATAAGTAGCGCGATGCGAGATAGAATCTATGTTGTTATCGGAAGTTTTTGAAGCGGTGCGGTTCCAAATTTTGTGTCAATACCCTTCAGGAGAGTTTGTAAGAAGTAATTGTTCTCAAAGGGGTTCTAGTAGCCGAGCTCTAGATGCAGCAATCTGATGGCGCTGAGACAACAACGGACTGATTGCGCCTTAAGCCTCTTGATAGGAAGGTCACGTAGTGTAAAACTGTTTGATTCTCTGCGGGTGCGGGGCGGCAATGGAAATAAAAACAAAATGCCAAGTAAGTCCTCAACTGTGTTGAATATGCCTTTTGTGTGTTATTCCTTTCTCAGGAATGTTATCTCAGCGTCAAGAAAGGCCTTTTGTCGTTCCATTTCTGTAATAAACGAATTGAAGACTCGTTAGACCTGCGATATTCCAGAGGGTAGAAATTCAAATGCGCGAATGCATATGTTACAAACGAGAGATGCTATCCGCTAAGAGGTTTCTTTGAGTTGAAACGAAACAAGCTATCAGCTTAATATTGGATTGTGCGCATTGCAGGAAGATATCTCTCACAATATCCGAAGCCAAATTATTCTTTATAGATCCTTTATTCAGGGCGTATAAGGTGGCCATGTTGTCCGTGTAAACGCGAATCTTGTTATTGCTACAGAAAGATATCCATCGCCTAATTGAAACTAATACCATCATTAGCTCTTTCACATTTATGTGTTGTGGGTGTACTGTCGGAAAGTCTACTTTCCAGTTAGTATACGCCCAGTCAATAGCACGATTGTGTAGCAGGAGGACTGCGCCTCCGGAAACGGAACTGCTATCCGTATAAATGCATGCAGGATCGGGCGACGACCTATTCAACAAGAATTGGCACGTGCTATTGAATAAGCTGCAGATTTGCGTGAGTGGTGGTGTGGGTTATGTAATTGCGCCATGCTGTCGATAAGGCGCCGCATAGTTGGGCGAATGGCAGGGACGACCCATGCAATCCAGCTTAATTTCCCAAGTGGGCTTTGAAGTTCCTTTTTAGTGGTCTGTTTCTTTTCATTGGTCCAGCAGGCCAACGATTCATTTACTTCTTTCAGTTTATTAGTGGGAATAGACAGGGTACACTGCATCGTGTCGATATTTACGCCCAAGAAGACGATGTTCTGGGTGGGTGAAATGCAATTCCTCCAGCTTACTGAAAACCCCAGCGAAATCAAGGTGTGTATTAGAACATGCATTGCTCGTCTGCATTCTTCGTGCGAAGAAGCCGTGTTGATGAAGTCGATATAACAAATAATCGCGTTGATGCCCATGCGTTTTTTTTTGAGAACCCCGCTTTGGGTGATCCGATGAAAAATACTGACGCTAAATGACGTCCAAAAAGGGAGGCAAGTATCTACTAGGTGGGTGTATTCCTTATCTCCAGAACATTTCCGTTTAAAACCAGTCAGGTTCCGTGAGTAGTTACTGAGAGGCACATGTCGATACGCTTGCTGTAGATCAATCTTGCACATAAAGTCATTTTTTCCTGTCATAGAAACTGCTGTGTCGATGGAAGTGAACCGGTGTTTATCCGGAGAGGCGTGAGAATTAATCGAAAATCCCTCAGTCATGTATGAGTCGTATAGAGCCAGTCGTATCGCAGCTAAGGGGGGAAATTATGGTGGGCTTCCTGGAAACGACTTTATAGCGCCCTAGTTTAATTTCATTTAGAATTTCTTGTTCGATGGTCTTGCGGTGGGTAATTTCGGCTGAGCGGCTATTTTGGGCTTCACTGCTCTCTATCTTATCCAATTGATCATTAACTATATCGAAGCCATTTTCCAAACCTGATAAGATGAATTCCCTATCAGGGTGACCGTCCAGAAGGGGGCGCCAGGTGGATATTTTGGAGGTGAGCGGGCTAGAAACTGCGTTTTCCTATGCACTGTGCATGTACTCGGGGTGGAGCTTGAAGCAGCTCGAACATGCGTGCAAAAATTTACATGATGCACGCTGGCATCCTCTTTTCGAATTGTAGTTCCGGCATATTTCAATCCCGGTATGGTCACGTAAAACAGGCTTATTCGTGCGGATTACACCATTATTGTTGTTATCGAAGGCTGATGAAAAGAAGCATATGCCCATAAGGTAAGTGTCATCGTAATTGACCCTCGTGCACCCGTTGCCTATATTCATAATCATAGCGCATGCACCGTTTCACTGGATAATGCTCGCACATATCCCCGAATTTAACTAACAGCGTACATGTGGTACCCTTCTCTGTCCTCCTGTGTAGGGAACGCACCCGTCTTTGATAGGATGTCGTATATCCGATTGTGCCCCTTTATCCACTGGGTCAACGTGGTATTCTCTGGAGTCACACGCTTTCCGGTTGAGACAAGCATTATTTTAGCCTCCCCATGGGTAGACATTAGCGACTCGGTGCGTTGTGAGCCCACGATAAAAGTACCACAAAAGTCTTGTACAAAAAGGGGTCTACCTGGCTTGGTGGTCTTTGCTTGCCATGGGTCGTCCGAATGGAAGTCTTTCTGCAGCGATTCCAGTAGGATGTTAAAGGTTCGCTCGCCCGGTCGTGGGAGCGTGGAAAGCATTATGAGCTCCGTCACGTCGTCCGGAAAACTTTCCTTTCTTTGTGCGGCGGGAGATGCGTCACCGTTTATGTCCGCGTACAGATCGTCGTTCTCCTGTTGTAGTGCTTTTAGCTCCTTTTTCAACATCAATTGTTTCTTTTCTCCCCTCAACCGAAGTAGTTCACTTTCCAAACTGTCCACTTCACTGTCACTTGCTCTTTCATCATCCATTGGGTTTTCCCTCCTTATGTTATTCGATATTATCCGGGTTATCAGCTCCTGTTTATTCCCTTTACAGCTGATACCGTAACTCCGCAAAGCATCTTTAAGCTCACTACTTCGCATAGATTTCAATTCGCTCTCACAGTATGTTAAATGTTCCATAGTTTGCCCCATGCGCTAGGATGTTGTGATATGTCTACAATAGATATACATAAATAATCAGACATATCTCTAAAGTAATATCAGATATCTGTAAATTTGCAACACATATTTTAAATCGATTGCAGATATAACCAGCAGTGCGTTAGCAGTTAAAGAAACTATCTAACTAATGTTTTAAGTAACTAACTAACTCTTGGTTTTTAGAAACATCAGAAAGTGTTGAATAAAAGGCAAAAGAAAAACAATCGACTTTCCCTCTGTAGCTACAGTGATTGCTCAACAAAACTATTTCTAAACTTAACATCCTAAGTAATCACTGACAAAGAATAGACAGAAAAAAATGCTGTGTCATGTGACGTTTTTCCTTTGATGGATGTAAGTTGATTTTGAGATCTATAAAAACGGACACACGCGATTAGTTTCTCGGTTAATAGTTTGTAAAAAAAAATTGTCCTTTCGGTGAAGAAACTAATATCTATGAATACAAATAAACTCCGGAAAAAAGACCGTCTTTTTTATTCTCCAGAACTTGGCTAAATCCTCAGGAGTTCTTACCCTCGAGATTTTTAGGGTGCTTAATTTCAATAGGTCTGTAGGGAAAGTGGTTTTTATTGCGGGGAAAATAGTATTCCCGATATGGTCTTAAGCTAGGATATTATTGTAATAGTATCCGGATAAATAGCGTACTATTACCATTTTATTGTTCAGTCTTCCTATTTGAAACCATGTAAAACATGACGAGATATTTTTGGCTGTATTTGCGAGGCAAACACACAGTAATTGGTCTCTTATAAAAAAGCATGCGGCGTTTCGCTCAAGTTATTTTGTAATTTTCATTTCAGGAATAGAAATGGCAACACCACGACCAGTGGATAAGGCTAGAGCAAACCCTGTCCTCTATAGGGAAAAGGGTAACCTCAGCTCTAGGGTGAATTCCCCAAGACCTCAAGTGGAAATTACGGAAGCAAGAAGAGAGAATCAACCCGAGGAGGATAGTAACCGAAAAGAAATTATTTTAAATATTCCTCAACAGCAAAGAGATGATGAGGAAAATACTGAAAAAAGTGAGGCCAATTCGCGTGCTGTGTCCATTGCGAACTTGGCTCAAATAAATACAGATGATTCTCATAAAATGGATGCACTCCATCCTTCATCACCTGCAGATCTTAGAGCTAATGAAAAAGTGGAGGAAAGGAATACAGGGGAAGATGAGGAAAAGGTGCTTAAAACAGATACTTCCTCCAGCGAAACTCAGCAGCAAATACAAGATGATTCTGTGAAAGCTGGGGCGGATATGGCCGGGACAGTTTCTGATAACTACACAAACCAAACTGAAAAAAAGCCAAAGACTATCACTGCGACGGAAATCTTGAATACCAAGGATACCTTAGCAACAATGGATGCAGAGTATAAAACGCTTACGCAGTCAATAACCTTAGATGAACCAGCAGACGATGATAATGAGAGAACGACTGTACCGGAAGTCAATGACGAGATACAGGCAGTGCTTCTTGCTCAAGGTCAGAGTAGTGTGTTTGACCTTACTCAAAGTGTTGACATTGTGGACTTTGAACTCGCCCGCAGGAACGCACAGGCCATGCAATCAGGGGCGGCACAGCAAGGAATGAGTGGGCATAACCAAAGCATGTCGGATATCAATGGTGCGGCGTTACGAGGAAAGACATGCACCCCTGCAAGTCTATACACGGAGGTGTCGGAACTCAAATTCCTTGGCGATGATAGGTAGGTAGTGTATTTTACACGCTGTTGCCCCGGGGCGGGGTGAGGGGGGGGGGCATGAGAATGGCGGAGGAAAGGGTAGCATACCAATGACGTCCTAGGGTAGGAGGTTCAAATCGCAAATATCACTTCTTCTAGACTAACGCATCAGGAAACAGTGACTAATGAGTTCTCCAGTATTTAAACTGAGGCAGTTTGGATCTAAGCCATAGGTCTGTTGACTTTTTCACTGTCGACAGTGAGTGCCCTTAGATGTAGCTTGTGGGAACAGGCCGAACCCCCCCCCCGACCCTAACCCCCTTCCAGACAACCGGGGGGTTTTGGGTCGGGGGGGGGTTAGGCCGCCGGGGGGTTTTAGTCGGGGGGTTTTGACGGGGAGTTAGGGCCGGGGGGGGGGTTGGGCCTAGACTCCTAGCTTGTTATCAATCTTAACAGAAAATCCGTCTGCGGAAATGTTTACTTCCTACGTTTGAATGTAATAATAGTTGCTATTAATTTGTGTTTGGGAACAGAACATCTCCCCCCCCAGTAGGGTGAAAAGGAGAGTTCTACCGCACTTTGTGACGTCATACTGTCTGGAAATGACGTCATAGCGTCTAGACCGGAAGTGCTGTCTAGACCGGAAGTGCTGTCTAGACCGGAAGTGCTGTCTAGACCGGAAGTGCTGTCTGGAGTGGAAGTGACGTCATCATGTCTGGACGGGAAGTGACGTCATCATGTCTGGACCGGAAGTGACGTCATGATGTCTGGACCGGAAGTCATGATAAGCGTTAGGATAGGCGCGACCATCTGTGACGTCATCCTGACGTCATACTGAGATGATGCTGTCTGGAGCGAAAGTGGTTTGGCCGAGTCAATCAACATGAAGCCAATGAACTCGACCTGTCAATCAGTGTAACCATGGCAACAGAGCCTAAAAAAAAAGGTCGACAACCCCCCCCCCCCCCCAGGGACATACTATGTACCGACCCCCCCCCCCCCCAGGACAGACTATGTACCGACCCCCCCCCCCCAGGGACATACTATGTACCGACCCCCCCCCCCCCCTAGGACAGACTATGTACCGACCCCCCCCCCCAGGACAGACTATGTACCGACCCCCCCCCCCCCAGGACAGACTATGTACCAGGAGAGCAACAAACATTTTTGCCGAATCAGCATGATAAAATCGTATATAAGTGTGGTGTCTCAAGGCTTAGAGACATTGTCAGACACATCATGGATAACACACCAGCTATCATCATTGATGACTTAACAGCGTTTCAAGCGAATGAATCTGTTTGCATCTGGGTAAATATGCGTGATGAAGCTGAAGCAGCTGATATTACGTATGCTTTGGAGGAGGTGCTACAATTTCCAACTCAGATCACTGCAGTGAAGCCTGACGTAGTAATTACATTTATGTGGAACAACCGCATAGTAACACTGACTCAACGATACTGCAAATGTCAAGTGTGGTTGGAATATGAGGGACAACCCCATAACTGCTGCTGATATATACTAAAATATTTCGGGCCCTTTTAAGGGCCATCCTATATTATGAAATGAAGCAAAACATGTCTGTCTGTGTGTGTGTGTGTGTGAGAATACATTTTATCACATTTCAGGTCTAGTTGGCGGATGAATACCATTTGGCGGATGAATACCATTTGGCAGACCAATTAACTTCACCGTCAGTTAACTTCACCGCTAGATGTCTCTGCTGTATAACAGCTGTACAACTTCACAACTGTAAGTGAGACATTCATATACACAAGTAAAATTCTGCTGAGTCAGCAATTTTAACATTTTGGAAACAAGTTTGAACAAGTTACACACCATATTTTGATTACATGGAAGTAGCATAAAAGCATGAGTGAAACATGTCAACTAGTGATACATTCTGCTGAGTCAACACACCATTGAAGTGGTATAAAAGGAAGAGTAAAACGTGTATTTTACTTCATTTCAGTTCTAGCAGTTGAAGAGACAACAACGATGGCACCAGTCTACTGTCATGATTGTGATGTGACATTTCCATCTCTGGAAGTGTTCGTGACACACACATGCAAACCAGCTAGGATGAAACGTGCTCATGAAGAGCTTGTTGAGCAGATTGAAGCCAAGAGACGAAAGACCGTACAAGATGGTGTTGACAGACCTGATCCAGTCCTCTGCTGTAAATGCGTCAAGATATTTTCCTCTTTGGATGCATTTGAGACACATGCATGTGATGAGATGGAAAATGTGTCTCATGAAGAACAAAGAAAGAAAGAGACAGGACAAGTAGGCAGAGGCAGAAGAGTGAGTCTTGGTGAAAACGCACAGGAAAGGCGGTTTGAGCCTGAAGATGGATCGGATTTGCTACTTGAAATGCGACAACAAGAGAACCGGATTAAGAGACATTTGCTAGAGACGTTAAACCGTGGCATGAAATGGTACATTGTGGTACATGCACGCTTCAAGAAAATGACACCAAATGTTGAAGGTGTGATGGTAGAACAAGTGGATAATGCCTTCATCAGTAGTCCGACATATGCAGCATACAATCCAACGGATATTGAGAAGGACTTACCAGAAGCCTATAAAGAATTGTTTACCAGGTTTGATGAACATGAGCGACAAGGCTCTGGCTGGGTGTTGGATAACATATTATTCATTGAAGTGCATACAGCTACGTCAGCGCCACTGGAAGCGAGCAGTTTTATCCCACTACCGAAGAAAGTAAAGACTACAAAGGCGGTGTTAAACATTCAGAATAAAGACAACAAGTGCTTCTTATGGTCTGTATTGGCTCACCTTCACCCTTCAACAAGCAATGACCCACAGCGTGTGCATCAATACAAGCTATTTGAGAACGAATTGAAGGTGGAAGGCATGACATTTCCAACACCGATTACAGACATTCCAAAGTTTGAAAAGGAGAATGATGTGTCCATTAACGTGTTTGGATATGAACATGATGTCGTTGTTCCCATACAACTCAGCCGAAACACCAGCGCCAACAGTGCTAGAGAAATCAACTTGCTTTTGATTAGCAATGACAAGACAAGACATTACTGCCTCATCAAGAATTTCAGCAGACTGATGGCTTATCGATCAAAGCATAATGGTGTAGCTTTTTATTGTTTCAACTGTCTTCACGGGTTTAGGCGACAAGATCTGTTAGACAAGCATCGTGAAGTGTGTGGCAAGCATGGAGCACAACGTTTATCATTTCCCAAGGAACCCTTCATCAAGTTCAAGAATGTAGCCAAACAACAGCGAGCGCCGTTTGTCATTTATGCGGACTTTGAATGTTTCACGAAAAAGCATGAAGGAGACAAGTATCAACATCATCGTCCAAACAGCTTTGCCTACGTGGTTGTCAGCCAATATGATACACGTGCTCCAGTCGTATATCGAGGCGATAATGCTGTGAAAGTCTTTTTAGACCATATGGTATATGAACGTGATCGTATTGTGCATGGTCTACAGCAGAAAAAGAAAATAGTCATGACTCATGAAGATGAAGAGCATTATAAGAACGCCACAGATTGCTACATTTGTCATGAGCCTCTAGGAGCAGATCGTGTGAGAGATCATGATCATATCAATGGCAAATACCGCGGAGCTGCACATAATGAATGCAATTTGCAATTTCGATTTCGAAAAGATCAGCAGGATGTTGAAGATTCTTTCATCATTCCTGTGTTTTTCCACAATTTACGAGGCTATGACAGTCATTTGATCATGGAAGAAATTGGAAAGTTCAAAAACGAAAGGATTACAGTCATTCCCAACACCGTTGAGAAATATATTGCATTCACCATGAGCAATCTGAAATTTACAGACAGCTTTCAGTTCATGAGTACTTCTCTACAGAAGTTGGTCTCCAACCTGGCAGCAGAAGGGAAAGACAACTTTTATCACATGACGTCACACATTCACGATAGCAACCAACAAGAGTTACTGTTGAGAAAGGGAGTGTACCCTTATGATTACGTGGATGAGCCATCCAAGTTTGCTGAAACACAACTGCCGTCCAAGGACAAGTTTTACAGTCTACTCAGTGAAGAAGACATTAGCGATGAGGATTATGCGCATGCGCAGAAGGTGTGGGAGACATTCCACTGTACTACATTTGGCGAATACCATGACTTGTACCTGAAATCAGATGTGTTGCTGCTGGCTGACGTGTTTGAAAACTTTCGTCACGTATGTCACACGTATGAATTGGATCCTGCTCACTACTATACAGCGCCAGGACTGTCGTGGGATGCCATGTTGAAAGCGACAAAGGTGAAATTGGAATTGATCAACGACATTGACATGTACCAAATGGTTGAACAAGGTCTACGTGGAGGAATATCTGTCATCACACACAAGTATGCGAAAGCAAATAACCCCTACGTAGCAGATTACGATCCCACGAAACCAACCAACTACTTGACGTACCTGGATGCAAACAACTTGTATGGCTGGGCTATGTCGCAAAGCATGCCGGAAAGTGGATTTATGTGGGTGAGCGAGCCAGAATCCATTGACTTTATGGATGTGGATGAAGATGACGAGATTGGATACATTTTAGAAGTGGATTTGGAATACCCATATTCAATTCATGATCATCATAATCACTATCCAGTGGCTCCAGAACGGAAATGTGTGAAAGTGGGAGAATTGTCAAAACATAGTCAGAAGCTACGGAAAGATCTAAACATGAAAGGCAAACCTAGTGAAAAGCTCATTCCCAACTTGTGTGACAAGAAGAAATATGTGCTTCATTATAGAAATTTACAGCAATATGTCTCACTGGGATTGAAAGTCACGAAGGTGCATCGTGCCATCATGTTTGCACAGAGCAAATGGTTGGCAAAATACATCTCCTTGAACACGGAAAAGAGAAAGTTGGCCAAGAACCCGTTTGAGAAAGACTTCTTCAAATTGATGAACAACTCGGTGTTTGGCAAAACCATGGAAAATGTAAGAAAGCGCATGAATGTGGAACTTGTTCACCAGGAAAAGCGGTTCAAGAAACTTGTAGCCAAACCTTCCTTCCACAAATTTAGAATTTTCAACGAAGATTTGACCGCGGTACATTTGCGCAAAGTGGATCTGCTTCTGGATAAACCCATTCAAGTTGGGTTCACCATTCTCGACCTCAGCAAGGTGCTCATGTTCCACTTTCATTACAACTACATCATGACCAAGTATCCCAACGCCAAACTCTTGTTCAGCGACACCGACAGTCTATGTTATGACATAGAAACGGAAGATATCTACAAAGACATGCAGGAAGATGCTGACTTGTTCGACACAAGTGACTATCCGCCAGATCATTTCCTACATTCCAACGTGAACAAGAAAGTGCTTGGGAAAATGAAAGATGAGACGGCGGGCATTCCCATTGAAGAGTTTGTTGGACTTCGGCCGAAAATGTATAGTATGATGTATGGTGGGAAAGAAAAACGTACGGCTAAAGGCATCACTCGCGCGTGTCAAAGACGGATGAAACATCAGCAGTATAGAGACAGTTTGTTCAACCAAACGCAAACGATGACTACAGGACACATCATTCGAAGTCATAACCACCAGATTTTCTCGGAGAAGTTGAGGAAAGTGGCTCTCTCTCCCTTTGATGATAAGCGATATGTGATGAGTGATGGCTATTCCACTTTGGCGCATGGGCATTACAGTATATAAGGGGGAGACACTTCAACTTTAGAGTCAGTTGAGGTGTGAACACTGAAGCGTCAACATGAAAAGATCTGCACCAACGGATATGGATACTCTAGCAGATACGGTGAAAGATATGAAAGTGAAACATCCTGATACTACCATTAAGAAATTAAAAGTGGAGACGACGGTACCAACACCACAGTCGTGGGATGGAATGCTTTCTCTAGGCAATGGAAAGTATATCAAGATTATGAAACAAAGTAATGAAGGTGTGGTAAACATTCGCAAATACCTCAGAGATGAGGGGACTGGAAAAAACCGTCCAACGAAAAAGGGTATCTTGCTGACAATACCTGAATGGAAAATGATGAAGAAGCAGGTGAAAGAAGTGGATAAAAGGCTTCGCAGACAAGACGACAAGTCATAACAAGGTAACAATCATGAATGCACTCATGCTGAACGGTGGTGTTTACCTTACTGTCAATGAGAGGAATGAAGTGATACTAGATTCTAAGACAAGTTATCATCGGTTTAAACCTGAAGTGTGGAAAGACTTTAAAAACATACCGCTTGAAGCTGGGTTTAAACGCAGACTTGAAAATAAAGTGGAAGTGACGGTGGCTGAATATGATTCTAACATACGTGTGACATTCTGTAGAAATCTTTTACAGGATTATCCAGAGGATTATAAGGGAGTTGTGCCAGATACACCATATACAGATTTGATCATCTTTGATATCAAGAACTGGCGCGCAGTCTTACGATTCCTAGAAGTGATACAACATCCACTCTTCACCATCTTGCGAGCATAAAAAACGTCTTTGCAGACAAGGAGACAGCTCATAGTTCATCTGACTGCTGGACGAGATGGAAGACTTTTTAACGGAATATAAACCAATTACGCATGGGTTCTCATATCTGAGAAACGAATATGATGACATTGTGCTAAGACATTTTGGACAGTATCTCGTCCTATCACTTGATGACCAATCCGTGTTGAAAGACCATCTAGAGAAGTTCAGGATACCTGGCTTTCTCCTGACAGTCTCAAATGAATTAGAAGTGCGTGTGACTGAGAACTGCTTAGACGTGTTTATACAATTTCGTCAATATGACGAGCTTACAGAAAACTATGATTACATCACCCTCAACACAGTGGAATGGAACGCGTTGTTACAAGCATTGGATTGGAAAGAACCTAACGCTTGAATTCAAAGAAACAGAAATATGGCTTACACGAGGCACCAAATCCATTGAGCTGACACAACCTATGCGTGTGATGGACATTGACTTAGAAGAAGAAGGATATGAACTGAAACTGTCTGAACATGTAACTGTTAAAGTGATAAAGTTTGGTGATGTGTGTTATGTGAGCTTTCATAGCATTTACAAACATGGATGTAATGTCTATGATACCTATATCAATTTAGATTCTAATGAATGGTATTCATTGATGAATGTATTGAAAAATGAATGTGTTTGTAAATAGACTTTGTAAATAGTGTAAATAGACTTTGTAGTTAAGAGTTTGTAGTAAAGAATTTTGTAAATAGTGTAAATAGTGTAAATAAAAGTTTGTAAATAGTGTAAATAGAATTTGTAGTTAAGAATTTGTAAATAGTGTAAATAGCGTTTGTAGTTAAGAGTTTGTAAATAGTGTTTGTAAACTTTGTAAATAGTGTTTGTAAACTTTGTAAATAGTGTTTGTAGTTAAGAATTTGTAAATAAACGTATGTACAACACAATAAACAAGACAGTTGTTTGAAAACTTGGTTTGTTTTATTTAACAACAACAACTTAACTAATATAACAACAACAACAACTTAACTAATATAACAACAACAACTTAACTAATATAACAACAACAACATTAATAAAACAATGGTTTATAATGTCTATATACAAAATCCTTTACAATAAAATCACCATCCTTTCTTTTTAATATATTCACAATATCAAACATACTCTGACCTCGAGCTCTATGTAATATATAATAGACACAATAAAAACCACATGACGATGATATTGGCGTTTGTAATGAGATAGAATTATACATATAGTCATTTCTTAAAAACATATCTAAACGATCATCGAGAGGGAACAGTCCATAAGAGTCAAAATATTCTGCAGGGTCTTTGTCATAATACACTGCCACCCAATGTTCTCCTGGTTCATCTTGATCGTCTGTGTTGATCACATAGGCGCCGCGTTGTAAAGACGGTAACTGGTCCATGGCAAACACGCCTTGAAACAAGTCTTTGGTCATGACATCATGACTCAATATGGCATCAATCTGCTTCGTGTTCATGACTGGTAGTCGAATTGGATGCTGCGATTGGCACTGATCTCAATAATGTTGTCAAATTCAGCATAGACAATGACATTGATTGTAGGTTGCAAAGCCCTAGCAAAGTTCATTTCTAGCCGCAAATTCCCATGCTTGATCAGGGGGAAATGATCATCACCATCATAATCCGGTGTTAAGTCAAACGAAAATAAAGCATAACCTCTAGGCCAATCTTCCCGTTTTATAATGGAACTTTTCTCACCATTCAACCGATCAAACGATTTGTAAAGCGTTTCAAAAGCGTTCAGGTATTTGTTCTGTGTAATGTCAAGCTTGAGAGGTTTGGATAGAACTGGTTCACCATCCGTGTACAGTTGCATATAGTCCAGATTAAAATGATCAAAATTGTATGGATTCCTCAATACTGATCCACCAAAAGCTTCATTATGAACCAGACCAATGACAATACGATTTGGTAATTGACCCAAAAAGATGTTATCTTTCACAAAAGACTGAAATCCTGCTGGAATGGCCAAGACTTTACATTCTTTTCTAGTGATGATGATCTTGGCAGGACTTTTCATCAATGCATCTGCATGTCCTAACTGAATACCTGGACTCACCCTCACTTTGCGAATGGTTAAAAATGCCTCTTTCACTTCTACCTTATAGGTATTATTTACAGCCATCAATACATAGTCATCTTTTTGTCTATGGAAACGCAATTTCAAACTGATGCCATTCGGAAGATAACGATCCTGCTCAAACAAATCTATCCTTAAACCACCTGCGAGCATAACATCACGGCTAAGACGTGTATGCAAATAACGATTATGTAAACCATTGTTTCCTTGCTCAGCCAAGTCGCCACCCTCAACATTGACATGAAATCCTGGTACATATTGTTCATGATTAGGTCTTTTCACCTCATGACTATTCATTGACCCAGCAGTATCCTTGTACATGAGACGCATAGAGCGCTCAGAATGCAGACTTTCTTCCGAATCATGGATGAGATGAGAGATAATGCTGGTATAACCATGAGTATTGTTGCTATGCGAAACCAAACGATCATTCAGAAACAATTCAATATTAGACCATAACCCATTAAACACATCATTGATGCAAGAGACATTATCATCTGCGCCACACGCTGTTCCATCGGCCTTTAGAATGCGACATACAATATGAAGTTTGCTGTTCTTTAAATCCAGATATTCTTCTGTACTCGCAGGAATGTAGAATTCTATTGGAGCGCCTTCTCTAATGCTTGTAAGTGGTTGATAGTCAACATTATAACTTTTCTCTACAGCAGTTTGCGTTGGTGGTACGTGAAACCATTCCAATGGAGAAAGACTACATTCACACGAATGATTATGAATGAGAGACATGATTTCAAAAGATATCTTTGCGATATTTTGATGTTATCCGTCTGGCTGTTTTTCGTCTTCTGGCACGTTTCGTCGGTTGCATACGCTTTTGTTCACCAAACACACGTTCTGCTACTCGGCCCGTCACATCTTTCGCGACATTCTTTGCAGCCTTCTTAAGATGTGGCGCAACGATCTTAGCCCCAGCCTTAAGTAGTGGAATAGCTTTGCGAGCCAATGATCCCAGTATGGAACCAATACCATCACCATACTGGATTCGCGCTCCTTTGAATCCTGGTAATTCCCCGCCCACTTGACGAAGAAAATGGTTGCGATATGCAGACGGATCGTGTGTATAAGCTTTCATATTGCTTTTGGTCGAAAATGAAGTTTACAGATCACCTTTCCAGTTTGAAATGGAACATTATGGCCTGTGTCGTCCTTAATATTCATTTCTATCACGTCAAATTTGGACGTGTTTACAGGAACATAATGCGGTTCGCCGTACGTTTTCATGATAATGTCACCATCATGGCCTTGTATCCCAACAGAACGTAGCAAAGGAACATAATAATCACCAACAACTTGTGGTTCACAAATGCTACAATACACATACAGTGTATAAAATCCCTGTTTCACATCCGCTTTATGTTCAGCTGCACACGCTTCAGTATACCATTGCTCTGGGATAAATCCTAAAATCTCAGCTAATCCAGTGGAAAAGGACACTTCAAGACCATCATCGAGAAATAGAAACACACGTCGTCTAATTTTATCATACTTTAACCGAATAGGTTGTTTCGGGTCATCGGGGTTAGCCGCTTCTTCATTGACTGCCTCACATAGCTCTTGTATGGTTCTATAGTACCCATAAGGAATATTAACATGCCAAATGCCAAATGTATCTATTTGTCGATACCCAATAGAATAGTTCATGCCCTGTCTCATCGTTGTCCATGTATGTGGATATTGAATTTCAGCTAAAGCCACTTCATATTTTCCATTCAGATAGATGGTTCGAGGCATACGAATTTGATAATTCGAAGCCTTGTTGTTGGGATAATAGGTCATACTCGCATTGCTAGGCAAAGTGATGTAAAAGCTTGTCGACTCCATGATGCTAACTAAATGGTATAGCTGCGTTGACGTTGTCTATATACTTCACGATAGCGCGCGCCATTCGAAAAAGTATGCCAAATCTCATCCTCATTCACATGGTCTTTTATTTCTCCTTCACAACACGCGCTTGTACATCTTATTTTCACAGGAATAGTTGGTTTATCTTCTTGGCAACAACAACATAGCTCTTTCAGCCATGTTAAAAATTTTCCCATCCTTCAGGAAACTGTCTTTGTTGACGTTGTTTCATTTCTGTTGTAATGTCGTCACGAGTGGTCTTTTTACTAAACATTGTTTTTGGAATATTCGCATCTACAATTTCCTGGATAAACGGATGCCAACCATGTGGTGGTTTGACTCGTTCTTTTCTTCTTGTCGCCACCAATGCTTCTTTCATCAAATCAACCATGTTGGAATTTGCTATAATATCGCCCGTTTTCAACACAAGTTCATTCTTCTCTGACCATGTTGTACCATATTTCTTCAGTTCGGCTAAAAGTTGTGTTATTTTTCCATGATAGATAGGTTGAAAATGACTTAACACTAGCTTTTCTGGCTTTTCAGGTGGTGATGATGATGATGAGGGCTTTTGCTGTCTAGACTGACTTGTTCGTAAATGACGACCAAGAAGTTGAGACATTTCAATAACCTTTTCACGCGTTCGCTTCCCACGTAAAAGTTTATTCACTTTCGTTTTGATTTCACCATCTTTACCCTTCTTTTCTAATAACAGTTTGTATTCATATTCAGGAATGAGGACCATTTTCATCGTATGTTTCATTTTAGCAGCAGTTTGGCTAACAAGGGCAATGCCAATCTAGCAATAACTCCAATGAATCCTCCTTTCTGATTAATCAACTTCTTTTTTCGTCGAAGGGATATCTTCTTATCTGCTAGAGTACGTAGCGTATGACGTTCACGTTTAAATTCCTTAAACCGTTTTGAGCTTAAGGGTAAATGTCCTTGCAATATATTCAAACAAATTTCAAACAAGCTTGTTAATTCCTCCTTTGTAGCTTGCTGTAGCAAGGATTTACGTCGTTTAGGCCCACTGCGTGCAAGCAAATGAAGAAACGGCTGGTTCGCTCGAATACGTTTAGACATCTTGACTGCGAATGGTCAAATGACTTGGTTCTTGTTCATACACTGCTTTATCAATATATACATAATGTGTATCTTTTGGTAAAATGCCTGTACGAATACGTAGTTGATCATTTGTCTTTGGTTTTAAATCAATGAATAAATAACCATGAGGTTTGCTAGTAGCATCTTGATAGGCTTCTATGAGAAATTGAGATCTTCTAGGATACATTTGCCGCGCCAATGTACTAATTTGTTGACTGTCTCTCGGATTTTTAAACAGAATGATATAATGTGTATTCAAACTAATATTTCGCATCTCTTTCCCATGATGGAATAAATTATGCACAATAAAAATAATGCTTAGATTTTGATGACTGCTGTCAACACTAAAGAGACGTGTCATACGCTCATCACTATGGCATTTCGTCATTAAGTCATCAATGATAAGTAAGTTTGGTTTCTTCGGGTTAAAACGCTCTTCAATGTCATCTGGAATGCCTTGGTAAAATTCCACGCCTTTCATTCCCTTGTACAAAGGCTGATCTGCTGCATAGAGCCATAAAATGCTTTTTGGAGAGGGTTGAATCAACTTTTGTTCTAGAATTTCCTTCACCAGAGACGTTTTGCCACTGCCTGTAGGTCCAGAGACTAAACATGTAAATGGATGCTTCATTGTTGAATGTCTGTTTCTTTCACCCAACTGTTAAACTTGTTTGGCCAACCTAACCACTTGACAAATAATTCTTTCACACCTCGTCTTTTACGTGTTTTCAAGACTTTTTCAATTCTATAAATAGATTCAATATCTTTGGTCACTTTCTGCAGTTCTTCTTCATAGAAATGACCATCAATATCTTCGTCTAAAAAGTCTTTCACACGATATAAATGTATTCCTTGCTTCTTACAACGATGTGTGACAATGAAGACTTCTTGCGTCCATTTGATGTGATAATCGCGTTGAAACACATATTTAATGTGAGAAATGCGAACATGATCACCAATGTTAAATTTGTACTTCTTCTTCTTCTTAGGTTTCAATTTCAGTTTGTCGACATACATATACTTCCACACTTTTGATTCGTTGTCTTTACGAATCTCGGCTGGAGCATATTTATTAGGAAGAGAACCATGAGGTCTATGGTTGTAATTGTACACCAAGTCTGGAAGAATGTCTAAGTAACGGTAAGTTTGATTATGTAGAAAATACCGATACATCATTCCCTTTAGAGTACGAATGACTCTTTCAGCAAAGTTAGCTTTGGTTTCATTCTTTGTGGTATAAGCATGAATGCCTTCTTTCTTCAAAAATGCTTTTACCCATCTGTTTTTAAATTCTGTTCCTTTATCAGACCTTAGAGTTCGCGGTCTTCGTCGTGTGTCATGAAAAATCTTTTGGAAAGCTTGTATGACGCTGGTATGTGATTTATTAGGTATTGGCTGTACCCAGACATATTTGGAAAACACATCAATGACAATGAGTAAAAAGCGTATGTCATCATTATAGGGAGCTATGTTTCCCATATCAGCCAAATCAATATCCCACATGTCATCAATACCACGTGTAATGACACGTTGTCTTTTGAACCTGTATTTGACAGGTTGGAGTAAACTAAAAGCATCTTGATCCTGCAACCATTTCTTCACTTGTGACTGTGTGACTGGTTGATTATGTTTTCGTAAGATGTGATACAGTTTGTAAGGACCAGCAAATGCTCCAGGCTGTCCAGGTTTGAAGTAAATATTGGTCAAGTAGTCTTTCCACGTCGACATGGTCACACCGAATGAAAACCACCTTCTCAACAGAACAGCTTTTATTTTATAACTCAACCAACATCACTTAACTAACATGCATTTATAACTTAACTAACAAGTTTTTTACAAATCAAGTATAGATACAATGGTATGAATAACTGGAGACCATTGGTCTTCAATGAACACTAACCAATGACTGAGTTCATCCAATGTAATAGCATCTACACCATATTTCTCACAACGTTGATTTGCATTCTCTAACACTTTATCTAAATGCATGTAATATTTAGCTTCATTCCAATATGTATAAACAGATGCAAAATGACAAGTATGTTCTTGACACTCTTCATGTTGACAAGCAGGACAGACTAAATAGGCAAACTTTTTTACAGCTGATAACATTTCTTCACAATAAGCTTTTTGCACAATATATTGTCTCAGTGTCATGTCCGCCATTGTGCAGTCTTGAATCAATGCAACACAAGTTAAACATACTTCAAATTTACATGTCCACACGTCTGCACACCATGACGGTTGGCAAGCAAATGAAAAAGTCTCTAACCCTCACACAACAGTTCTAACAACTTTCCCATAATATTCTGACCAGGATATCCAGATGACACATGTTTCACACCAGCTCCCCACCAATGATCATACGTTGCTTCAACTAAAGTTTTGTCTTTACATTCTTTCAACTTATTGCGAAACAATACACACTGATCCAGTTTGACTTGTAAAACATCTTGCATTTTGCTTCTCTTCACTGTATGCCATAAAGGACATGGTTTTATCCCTTTAGCAATACGTTTCGCTTCATATCCATTTCTGGATGACACAATGGCTGAAGCAATATCTGGACGGTGATGAAACACTGCTTTCTCATATTGATACAAAGCTTCACTTGAGTTGAACACATGTCCATACTTTTCAAGTCGTGTTGGAAACATATTTGAAAGAACGTCCTTATGACCGCTGAATAGTACAAGATTCTCCATGTTGACTTTGCTTCTTTATTCTGACATGTCGGTTTCTTCCTGTAATAAAATATCTTTTAATATATTTGCTGCCTCTTCTATCATATTCTTTCTTTGTTTACGTTGAAACCACTCACATAAAACTAAATTTGCTAGTAAGAAAAACATGGTTATGTCTTTGAGAAACAATTCACTATGTTGTCATAAACATGATTAAAAAAGGTTTTATATAACTTACCTGATAAAGCTGCTCGGTTTCCTCTGCTTCTTTACAACAATCTCTCAAATGATCAACCACGGTGAAATATACTTCCACATCAGTGCGAGCAGAATAAAGTGCAGCATCAAAGTCAAAGTCAGGATCTTCTTCTATTCCAGTTTTATGACATTCTCCAAGAAATCTTGAATGCAGTTCAATCACATCAAGACTATGATGTACAACATCCCAAAAAGCATCCAAATGATAAAGTTGATAGTCTGGAGTGCCACAGCAAGCAAGTTTAGCAATCATCAAGTCAATATAAGCATTTTTAAAACATGCGTCCATCTTGTTTCAGTGTCTTGTGGGCTTTTACTTTGCTTCACTGACTTTAAGTACTCCACACTTGTCGCAGAAGTTGCTTGGTTCACACAACTTGCAATTATACTTGTGGCAGTGGCAATGATAATCCTCCACATATCCACAAGCACCGCAATAGTCACAGGTAAGTCCAAGTTGATTTTGTACGTTCATGTTCTCCAACTGAACTTCAGCCAGCCTTTTCTTGGATAGCTTTGACACCTTCATCCGACCATCCTTTTGCAGCTTGATGATCGTTTTCTTGTCATGACATTCCTCACATGGTGATAGGGCTGAGTTGATGTTGTCCATCTCCTGAAGCAGTGTCTCCCATTCACTATCATTCATGTTGATGTGATGTGTGTATTCTTTCCCTTCAAACCGTGACGTGCGCACAAAACTCACATAGCGCATATCCAAGTATGAAATGACTTCAAGCCACTTCGTTTGCGTTAAGTATAGTTTGAAGCCAATGTCGCGTAAATTTTTCAAGCTTTGGCATACAATCTTCCACAAAGATGGTGAATAAGCACACCATCTCTCTCCACGTGTGATGCGTAGAAATGGCCCATATTCTCCATACTCCACAGTAATGGTTAAGTTAGCACTAATTTTAAAGCTGCTGCTGCGCTGCGTTGCGTTGCTTGTCTTGTTCTCCATGGCTGCTA
Organism: Protula sp. h YS-2021; assembly: GCA_949752745.1. NCBI lineage: Eukaryota > Metazoa > Annelida > Polychaeta > Sabellida > Serpulidae > Protula > Protula sp. h YS-2021. Next base: position 68,886,675 of record OX457025.1, read on the forward strand.
CAATGTACTGATGATGCACTCCCTCCAACTGTCTGCTGAGAAATGACTTCACTCTGCTGAGTTCACTCCCTTTTATACCCAACTATCTGCTGAGTCAGCAAAGAACTTGCAAAGTTTTGAATTCACTTCAACTCGTCCATGGTTGAATCGGACAAGCTCTGATACATTCGTCTTCAATGGAACATCATCATCATAATGTAAAATGATTCTTGCAGCTACAACTAACATGAGCTCAACTGCCCAAATTGTATTCACGTTGATAAATGCTAAATCAATGTCATAAGTTAACGGTAAATGTAGATCTTCACATTCACGTAGAAACGAGCGGATGAAACGATCTCTTGGAATGGTCTTTCCAACAGCTTCCCAATGCTGATGTAAGTTCTTCACTTGCAGCATCCAATCCGATTCAAAAGCAGGAAGCTTTGAAAACACATAGTCAGCATAATTCACTTTGAAGACGTCATCCATGGTCTCTACACATCTGTGAAAAAGTAAGGCCGACATTGTCAAGTCTTTTCTCGTCACACAATATCCACTTGTTGACTTGTTGACAGAATGTATTACTAGTTGACTAGTTGACATGTTTCACTCATGCTTTTATACTACTTCCATGTAATCAAAATATGGTGTGTAACTTTGTTAAAAAATTGCTGACTCAGCAGAATTTTACTTGTGTATATGAATGTCTCACTTACAGTTGTCGAGTTGTACAGCTGTTATACAGCAGAGACATCTAGCGGTGAAGTTAACTGACGGTGAAGTTAAATGGTCTGCCAAATGGTATTCATCCGCGAAGAAGCACTGTAATGGCGGTAAAAATGCATACAGCCAGCTGTGCAAATAGCCTATGACTACTTTATAACAAAACTTTACATAAAACTGAATCAAATGGTGAAATTTTCATATAAATCGACCAAGTATAACGAAAGGTATTGTTTTACAAAGTTTCAATTAAGCAAATAACCAAAGTTTGTTTACAAAGTTTGTTTACAAAGTTCACTTTTTATTTATAAAGTTTCAATAAACACTTACCGAAATAGTTGTCACTGGATGCCATCCCTTGATCTGATGTGATCCAATTGTAGTTCTACAAATTGTACTTCCTTGCTCCACTCACCGAAATGACTGTCACTGCTGTATGCTCATCCCTTATATACCCCTCTGATGGAACTGAAGCTGACTTGACAGAATGTTGCTCGCCTAGGGGGGGGGGGGGGTCGAAAAAATGAAAAATGTTCAGAATCGTCTGAAACGGATAAATATGCAAAAATCACAATTTCGAGGGGGGGGGGGGTCGAAAAAATGAAAAATGTTCAGAATCGTCTGAAACGGATAAATATGCAAAAATCATAATTTCGAGGGGGGGGGGGGGTCGAAAATATGAAAAATGTTCAGAATCCTCTGAAGCGGATAAATATGCAAAAATCACAATTTCGAGGGGGGGGGGGGGTCGAAAAAATGAAAAATGTTCAGAATCGTCTGAAACGGATAAATATGCAAAAATCACAATTTCGAGGGGGGGGGGGGGTCGAAAAAATGAAAAATGTTCAGAATCGTCTGAAACGGATAAATATGCAAAAATCACAATTTCGAGGGGGGGGGGGTCGAAAAAATGAAAAATGTTCAGAATCGTCTGAAACGGATAAATATGCAAAAATCACAATTTCGAGGGGGGGGGGGGGTCGGGTTCATTGGCTTCATGTTGATTGACAGGTCGGGTTCATTGGCTTCATGTTGATTGACTCGGCCAAACCACTTTCGCTCCAGACAGCATCATCTCAGTATGACGTCAGGATGACGTCACAGATGGTCGCGCCTATCCTAACGCTTATCATGACTTCCGGTCCAGACATCATGACGTCACTTCCGGTCCAGACATGATGACGTCACTTCCCGTCCAGACATGATGACGTCACTTCCACTCCAGACAGCACTTCCGGTCTAGACAGCACTTCCGGTCTAGACAGCACTTCCGGTCTAGACAGCACTTCCGGTCTAGACGCTATGACGTCATTTCCAGACAGTATGACGTCACAAAGTGCGGTAGAACTCTCCTTTTCACCCTACTCCCCCCCCCCCCCCCCCCCGGGACGATTCCTCCTTGGGCATTATCCCTGTAGGATGTTTTCCCCCGGTTTCTCGATTTTAATTTCATTCACCATCGTATTCTAAATAAAACTTTTTTTTCATCTAATCATTTTCATTGGTCTCACAGTCCAATCTGATGGCAAATTAACATAAATTTAAATTTCAATCGATTCCCACCGTCTTTCCATTTCCATTGAAAACACACAAACCAACATATCCAGTTACTTGCAACTGTCGAAATGAAAGAGTGATTTGCAATTCATTTTTCGAGTGATCTCCTAACGAGAATTTTAATTTGGAGGTAATATCCGATTGCAATCTATAATATTGTTTTATTGTTGAACTGGATGTTTGAACTGCAATTACTTTGCGACTGACGTTTCTTTCTCAGAAACATGTTAAAAATACTATTTTTACTGCTTTAAATGAAATCAATGTTAACCAAAGTGAAACATCCTACAGGGACAAATATCCTGGGGGAAAACCTTCCTGCGGAACCTTTTGGGTTGGGGGAGGGGGGGGGAGACTCGCTAAAAATAAACGTTTCTAAAGGCAGAGAGTGAACCGTTAGTTTGTTACAAGATTGCTGCGATAAGACGCAACATTAATGCTATGACGTTATAATAATTTTATTCATCTCAGTAGTGTTTTGTTAAACAGTAAAGAAGAAAGTTGCGATAAGGCGTCACATTAATGACTATGACGTCCCAGTAACATTTTGACGTTTCCTCAGCCTCGGGTTTTTGTTGATTATGGCAGTCTACATGGCAAACATCCGGGGTTGTTGCGACAGGGAAATCTGTGTGATGCCGATTTTTCGACGTCCACACGAATACTCGACTTTCTGAAATTAATTCAGCGTTTCAGCTAAGACGTTGGTTTAGCGTCAGAGAAAGTGGGGTTTTCGGCGTCCAAAAGCAACGTTACGTCTACACAGCGTTTTTTCTCCAAAGACGTTGAGTAGACGTTGATATGTGGTCGCAATAAATCAGAACTAAATCACAACCACATTTAATGAGGCGATTTTTTTTTTTTTTGGTTTTTGTTTTGTTTTGTTTTGTTTTGTTTGTTTTTTTTTTTATTTGCAAGCAAAATCAACGTCTACATAACGTTGACGTTGTTTAGCCAACATATATTCAACGTTATGTCAAAGGCGTTGTTGTGTTGCCGGAAACTCAAGTCGACGTTTTATCGACTTCGGAATATTTCCTAGGATTATGTGCTCCCACAAGTTGTAGGACCCAAATGTCCATAGCTGGAGATCAAGTTGAGTGAACAGGAACAAATCAATGTCCATCGGTTCTGACGCAGTCATTTGGTCGTAAATTTTTCATGGTTAAAGCGGTGCGTTTTTGAGTTTCTTTTCTCGAATCTGGGCAGTATTGCTAAACGTAGATATATTTAATTCGTTCAAGGAACTTCAAATTAACATTAAAATATGGGCAATTAAATCTTTATTTAAGCAATTTCAAATCAGTTAAAAAGAAACAGAACAACTGTTACTCTTCACCAATTGCAAAAATATGGGGTTTACAAAACAATCAGAAGAAGGTGGAAAACTTGATTATTTTGCTGATTTCTTTAACATTTATATATGACTTCAGGGTCTCACCATTTAAACTCCAGTTAGAAAAATATATTTTTCGGTATCTTGGGAACCTTCTTTGTTTTCGATTTTTAATTAACGTGTCTTCAAAATTCGCATTTAGCTTTCTTGAATTTCTTCGGCAACATTAAATACTGCTTTTATAAACAGGCTGATATTTTTTCAAGGGAGCAACATATATGTTTCAAATTGTCTGGGTTTTACGCATGATGTAGTTTCCTATATATTTACCCAACAAATGTGTCAGTCTGGAATAAAAGAGAAAGGCTTGTATTTCCCACTGAGGGTCGTGACTAAAACTGGAACCCTGTTTATTTTGATTAAACAGATATCTTCACTTATTTTATGTAACTTTGCTGACTATTCGTCTTTGATCCACAAATGTTCTGACCTTATGATAAAAAAAGATACTTGCTCTGTCTTATTAATCCTGTGCGTTATAAAAGGATCAAGTGAACAAATGTTGTTTTTTTCTCTCGAACGAGAGTTTCCAATAATCTCACTTGTGAAACGCATAATTTCATTATATTTTATCAATTAGCTGGCGTTAATTAGAACATGCTGATCTATAGAAAATGTTGCCTTTCGTCAACATTTCTCAAAGGGTTAAAATAAAATAATGTACACCAAAATAAGTCAATACATGGTATTTTACATCTTCCTTCAAGCACCGAATCGTGGGAAATGGCAAACGCGACAGGTTTTCCTCGAAGGACATCGGCGAAAAATGGTGAAGTTTCTTTATTAAAAATATGCCCAAATATTAAAGATAATTCCTCTCCATCAATCACATATAGCAGAATCCCATCGTCTAGCTGGAAAAAGAAGGTATTGCAACATAAGTTAGTGATATTTTAAGAAATGTCTCACCCAGTCCCCCTGAAAATAGGTTCTGCAAATTTTCTCTGTTTAACATTAAAGTGTCGTATGGGTAAAAAAGAGAATATGTACATGGGATATGGAGCAAACTTTCTCCGAAGGCGTGTATTGATCATGGAGCAGGACACACAAAATGGAAGGAAAACATTGCTGAAAGAAGAGCTATTTGAGATCATTATGTTAGCTCTTAGCAAAGATAACAAACCAGAATGTTGAGCTGATTGTCGCAAATTTATGCTGCTCTTTCTGCATAGAACTCATTGACGTTTTGTGAAACTATAAAATGTCCATCAAGATTGAGCATTTGTTTAATTCAAATAAACGTTATGGGTTGGTATACTAATTTAGGACGTTTTGGGAAACTCTAAAGGCTAAACTAAAATTGCCATTATTTGACCATAAGACAGGATATTTTTCAGCTGTCCGCATGATTTGCGAGAAATAAAGACACAGAAATGAATAGTTCAACTGAAGAAGGTTTGCTCGGACGAGCTTACCCAGAATATTCATCGAAGCAATATAATTTTTCTACAGAGCTAAGAATTAAATCAAATATTGTGGACGCACAAGAAAATAAAAGCAATTCGGCAGAAAATATTGTGGAACAAAACTCGGCTTTTATAACCGATCCACAAGCTGAAATTAGTGATAATACCAATGATGCGAAGGAATACACAGCAAACGCCATAGATACAGTCGAAGCACCAGGTACGGCGAACATCCAAGAAGATGAGTTTATTGACGATGGTATTGGAGAAGATTACGAAGGAAGGGCAGTCAGTGCGGATATAAGCTTCAGTCATGTCTCGGAGGATCCTGACCGTGCTGTATCAACGCGCGCTTTAAATAGCATGTTATCTTTCGATATAGATAGCGCCGCATTTTTGGATAAGGCTGAATCGCAGTTTATCGTGAAGTAAGTTATGTGCAAGAAAAATGAAACCTTTCCTCCTGCCCACAAGGCGCCGGTAGTAGTCTGGCCAAAGAGCTCAATATAACATTTCGTTAAGGCGCCAAAAACAATGTTTAATTGCACTGAATATTCATTCTCATCTGGTTGATGAGCTCAAAGAAATTAATTCAATTTTTATTTATTAGTCTTTACGTAATTCAAAATTTAGGAAAAATAATCCACATTGAACTTGCATTTTATAAACCAGATGGAACCACCAGCACCTACCGAATAATTTGGGTGGGGGTGGAGTGATCCGACGACGTGGTGCTTATTCGGTAAAACTCCTGGTGGACACGTTAACGTTCCACTTCCAGGATGAAGACTTTCACATGCCTTTCAAAATATCCATTTTGATTATAGATCGTCGCAGGGACCAGACACAAAAGAAGCCATGTTCCAGCAGGCCTTGACACTGATGGACGAGCGGTGTGTTAGTAGAGACTCCAGCCGCATGATGGGGCAGTTAGATCATCGCTATGGTTACCCATTACCACACGCCGAAAAGTCCGTCTATGCAAGAAGTACAACCGACACATCCGTTGTGGCCACGAGAGACGATGTGGAGACACCGCTTGTTGGCGTGAAGCACCATCCGTACGGGATAAACAGACCCGAGCGCATCTACATACATCAGAGGAAGCCAACGCCAATGGAACCCCTTCCGGTAAGGCTGGCAAAGTTGCTTAATCAGTTATTAAACCTATCATTACTTCTTAAAACAAACTTTGTTTCCAAAACAAATCCTTTTTCATTCACTTTTTATTAATGGGAAGTGATTATCTGTCACACGTCGTCCTTTTAAATGGCGTGGATTAAACAGAAAAAAGAAGGAAAACAACCTGGGCTAAAATATTACCTTTAGAAAACCAAGTGGCTAACATGTAACAAAATCAAACATGTAAAAAATAACCTTTACTAGAAGTTACTGCATTGTGATGGCAGAACACATGATCACAACTTCATTGCAATGGTGTATATATGTCACCAAAAAAAACAAACAAAAACAACAACAAAGAAACAAAACAAAAAAAAAACAGCAAGCAAAAAAAAAAAAATAAATAAAAAGAGAGCACAAACAAACAAACAAAAACGAAAAAGAAAACAGACAAGAGGTTTCGAAGCATTTACTGACCATATGACTGATACACATTTACCATATGGCATCAGACCGTTTCATATGCTGACTATGTGGTTACCGCATGGTGAATGTGCTGTTACCATGTTACCATGCTGTTACCATGATCGCAAATAGGACCATCTCACATATATAACCATTTTCAATGGCACCGTTCGTCGAGCCTTTCATTGCGAATAACAGGACCACCCCGTCCCGTTTAGTTCAGTCCCATTGGTGGTCGTATTTCTGGGGTTCCATTGTATATTGTACTACATTTATACAGGCAAATTATCAGTATTAGTACTGATACTAATTCTAGTATCGTACTGTATTATGTTTAATCAATGTGTAACGCATGTTTTTTATTCGAATAGAGTGGTAAGTTAAAAAAAATTAAACTTTCAATATATTTCGTTTCAGGCATGGAAAGGGTATAACGGGAACGTTTACTTTACTCCAATCACAGTGCAACCTGCAAAAGCCGTACCGCACCCTCCCCTCCCCGCTCCCGACCTGGACCAATGCAGTGACAAGCTTCAGCATATCCTCATAAGGAGCCGCCGACCAGTACGGCGTAGCAGATCTGTTAGCTCCAAGCGGACAACGACCAGTAGCACTGCTAGCCTTTCCACTTCTTCCAACCCTCGCAATTCCGCTACGTCTCGTGGGAGCGGCGCTGTGAAACGTAGTCAGAGTATGGTCAGCGTGAAGTCCAAGAGCTCTGCCTTCTCCAAGTCATCAAATGTCTCTCGCCAGATGTCACTTTTGGATAAAAGATCCGTACTGTCGAATTTCAATGAGAATATTGAAGAAGATATCCAGTGGATACAGGGAATTGAATCAACGGGTAGTTTATCTATTTTGAAAAATGAAACTGAAGTGAAAGAACAAAGAAAACCCACAGTTAGGTTTGAAAAAGAGAAGATCTGTAGGGGAGCTCCTATCTTACGCCGCTCTCAATCCGCAAAATATACCAAAACCCCAATACATCCTGAACTTAAAGTCCATGGTGGACAATGCGACAAACCAACAAGCAATTCACAGGCCTTAATAAGAGCCCGCCCCCATTTCCCTTTTTACAATTACAACCGTCAAATACCTAAAGGAATAAACAATTCAGGACTCTTTAGCCCACAATCGTATAATAGTTTCCTCGGAAGTTTTGACAGTCTGCCGCCTTTGGAGCAACTAAGGGCTTCCCTAAAGAGGATGGGGAGCTCCTCCAGTAAGGATGAACTGATCAGCATGATTCCTCAAAGGAAGTCCCATTCTGCTGACATCAGAAAAATGCCATATGTTAAGTTTAGTCCGGAATATAAACATCCTCATCCACCTTCACGGAACATCACAGTAAAATAAACTGGAACTTTTTTTATAGAATGTTTTATAGATTTTTAAATTGTTAAACTCACTGAAACATTGATGCTGCAATTGTGATTTAAAAATCAGAAGTCCGAACCCAAGTAACTTTCTCCTCGGCAGCTAAAAATATACGCCTGAGCATGTGAAACTGTGAAAAAAATGGTTCAAAACCGAGAATTGCTTAAGTTATTTAAGTTATTATTTAGATTCCCCAACAATGTTATTTTAAAAATTTGCGAACACATCGAAGGACTGAAGTTGAAGAGCTTTGTGTTTTGTAACCTAATTGTGTAACGTTCTTCATTTCCTGTTGCTCTTCTGAATATCCTTAATATTGGAGCAAACATTTGTAAAGTAGTAATCTTCCATTAATTTGGTTAATCGTTTAGGCGGTTTTGACACACAACACAAAGCGTAAGCAGATTCAAGAGCAGCGGGATAAGAACGGAATAAAGTCCAGAATTAAGGCCACTCCGGAATTAAGGCCCGCGCGGAATTAAGGCCCCCATGGAATTAAGATCACTTCGGAAATAAGACTTTCTTTCTCCAGTCCCAAAGTTCATTTGCTACAAGCGCTGGTGATAAGATCACCCTGTAAATTAGACCGCTATGTGCTAGCCGAAGAGGCGATATTCCTTTGTACAACCTTAAATGGAACCACCAGAGGGTCTGAACTGGTGGATTTTCAGATACAGTAGTTCCTTTTTCTAAGGCATCTAGAAAGGGGCTGTTGAAGTTGTCCTATTTGTAAGGTGGTCCCATTTTCAGAGTCGGCCTGTCGTGGGGTTCTACTGTAGTTGAAAAAAAAAAAGAAAATTCCTAGTTTGCTGCTGTAGTGAACGCGTATACTCAAGTCTGTTTTTGAAGATAGGATTAGAAAACTTTCGCAAATCGCCAAAACATGTAACTGGAGAAAGAATAGAAACTGGAAAATATATTCTTCTTTTAGATTCATGCAACACCCAATGTACCTTTGCTTAAAGCAAAATAGGATTTCATATTTGAACATCTTGTAACGGGAAAAATTAGGAACTATAAATATTCTGATATTCTAATTCTGTAAGTTTCACAGATATGTGTCTAAATATGATTTTTGTTTTTCAATAAATGTGTATGTAATCTTTTTTTTTAATAAAGCAAAGACTTTCTTTTTTAGTAGTGTGCGTTAAGTGAATAGATTCTGACAGTCATCTGCACGTCCTTAACTTTAGTGTCGAGCTTTCAGTTTTTGAAATGTGTTTGTTTCATTTAAAATCTTTAGAAGTTTACGCTGATATTCTCTTTTCCACAAAATATTATTTTCAACCTGTGGCCGTATTCACGAACATGTAAGTTTATTTACTTCGATATTAAACTTAGATCTCAAGATTAAACTTACGTAAGTTGACTTACTTACATCATATTCACAGAAGTAAACTTACGTAAGTTTATCAACTCACAGTCTAAGTTCAATATTGCAACATTTTCATAAATAGTACGACTGATCGTAATCGTACAAACGGGTTGTCAATGTAAACAAAGTTGCTAAATATAGAAGGCCGATAAAAACTTTTAGATGTTTCGGGACGGCAAACCTTCTTCTTATTTCCGACTCCAAATTTTCGAGATTTTCCACCAAAAAAGTGAATACCTTCTCTCGAAAATCTATATCGAGTTAAGAGTTCATCGTCATTGTAAACATCAAACGGATTACTCCTATCTCGAAACATTCTTTCCCTCCTAAAAACCCTTTCATATTCTCCATTTAATCTCAATAAATTCATTGTTGCCAAGGTAAACAAAACACTCCGGCTATTTAAATATGGCGTCGGATTGAACTTAGAAATCTAAGTGTAGTCCGAAGTAAACTTAGAAGTTTGAACTTATACTTCAGTGTAAGTTTAAACTTACATTTTGTGAATACCGCTAAGTTTAAGCAACGGCAATCTAAGTTTACTCTTACATTTTTGCACTTAGATTGCCTCTAAGTTTAAACTTACACTTTCGTGAATACGGCCACTGGTTTATATTTATTTTCTAACTCACCCATATTTTAATAATGCAGATTGCTGATCTCAGTGTCACAAATTTACAATGTTCTCTTGTACTGTTAACGACATTACAACAAACGATTTACATGTAAATATTCTTTGGGGATACCTTCAGTCAAAGTGGAAATGCTTATTTTCTCACCCATAATTAATTAACTCCTTCTCTTTCTTAATTCAGACAATAGTTTTTAAAAATGAAACACTACATTGTAAATACACATTATGATGTTATCCCTGAAAGCTTCTACAAGATGGCTGGTAAATTTTGAAATTGTGATCGTTGTTTCAATAAATTAGGTGTATTCCTCATCTGGCAAACTGAAAATTATTTATGAATATTTATGTTTTCTAGCACTTCCTCTGGTTCTTCATTCTTTAAATTTAGGTAATAGCTAAAAGAGTTTTGTTACTAGTGTTGTAGCCCTATCAAAATAAGCTTAGGTTGGGTGGCTTCAGCCTAAGTCTGTGTCGAGTTTACTTATTATTTTCTTTTCAAATGGCAATTTTGCATGATTGAGAAAAAGTTGTTGCTTTTTTTTATCCCATTCAGTATTGTCTACCCTTTCTCAGTTTCCAAAGACCCCCAGTTTAATCTTAATTTGCACTAAATTGTGTTATTTCTTCATCAATTGCATCTTCATTAGAGTCTTAGGTCTAAGCCATATAATGATTAAAATAAATAGTGTTCTCTTTCTCCTTTCTTTTTGGCTCATTTCTTGCAATGTTTTGTGGAAGTTCATTGTCTTCTGTTTGTAACCAGCCAAAGCGAAACCATGGTTCGCTGATATCATGCGACTGCTCCTACGCGTTAGCAATCAATGCTGTTACTCCTTCCTCTACCAGGATACTCGACTTCAGTTTTCAAAAATCCGAGCTCCTTTTATTTTTTCTCAGACTAATTACAATATATACTATTACGTGATTGCTCATAATGCTCCGAGTCATTTTTCAATCCCCATTTTCAACCCCAGTTTATTGAATTCATACGGTGTGTTTGTTTTTCCGTCTGATGCCCTTTTTCTGCCATCAACTTGTCAGGTGATATTTATCCGATACAGCTTTAGCTATGACAATAAAATTTGGAAAAATATACGGCTTCAATTTTCTATAAATGTCAGTAGCCAAGATACTTAACAAGAGTGCAACATAGTGGGTTGCATGAGTAGAAGTGAGAATTTTAAGAACTGGTTTACCAGCTATCTCTATCCTATATTTATCATTTTTCTTTTTGTCCTTATCTTCTAAAGAGATTAAAATTTAATGCAAAATTCGAAGTTCTTTGGTTGTGACTCTGATGTCTATACAACGTCGGCTATCTGATGTCTAAAGTTACGACCAATCACAACCAAATTACAACCAGATTTGATGTTCCGGTTTGTTCGGATCCACGTCGTAGCCTCAAAACGACATTAGACCAACGTCGGAATGTGTGCTGGTATATAGTCTGTCAAAAGCTATGCTGCGTGAGGTTTTGGTGCAGCCAACATCGTAACATTGCTTTTAACAAAGACCTTTGTGGAATTCTAAATTTGTAAATGTTTAGAATCGTTTAGGACAGAAAAACAGTCCTAGCAAAAACAGCCCTGCTTTTATGCACACGTAAGAGGGAAACAGAATTGCAGCCCTCTAAAGAAAACAGCCTCTTTTGTTTTAAGTTAATGGTCATGTTTACACATGGAACGGCCTCAGTGTTTACTCCTGTGCTTATCAGGCAAGCAGATAAGTAAGTCTAATTGTGCAAAACGTTAAACATAGGAATATAAAGATTTATTTGAATACCATTGCCAAGTTTTACTGACTTTATGCCATATTCACTATATTTTTGCCATATTCTGATTTCAATACATAACTGTTTTTTTTCTTTTTCTTTTTCTTTTTTTTTTGTCATTTTCGATGTTTTTTTATTGTTAAAAATCCCTGTGATAATCTGGATGAAGGATGACCTCTATGACCATGGCGAATATATAGAGGAACGAAATTTGACATAAAAAGTGTTTCCTACGTTTCTGTCCAACATCTAACCTCTACGGCGGTTCAGTCTGTTGTGTCTAACACCTTGTAAGGCAACAGACCCACTGGGGATTCCACGAAAATAGTACTCATAAATGAGTGGAGGCACTTTTTAAAACTTTTTCCGCTGTGTGTTTATGCATAACAGATAGACACATGTCAGCTGATTTTTAACAACGGGTCAGCAAATAAAGGTCTTGTATCAATATCCACACAGTAGTAACGTGTCACCTGATGTTTACCGCTTCCGAACCCGTGCAGAAAAACCATCCCTAATGCAAAAAGTAAATAAATGACCCTCAAAGAAAACTAGGCTTTAAATACGGCTTTAAATATAAATCCACTTTTTCTTAATGTTTTTCTACGAATGTCTTTTCCTTAAGATGGTATCTAGACATAACGCCTCGCGACATAACGCCTCGCATCAAAATGCCTCAGAAAGTACGACAAAACCCCTCACCTTTTGAAACAACAATTAAAACACATATTTCGACTTTCTAAATCTGATTTCTTATTGAACCTTTCACTATGTTTTTTGTTTTGATTACTTCATTTTACATAAAGCATTTCCATATGTTTCATTTCGATACTTTATTAAATGTTTTGAAAATGATTTTCCCATGCTTCTTTTCTCCTTACAATTTTTACCCACTGTTTTATTCTAATTATTACCTCATCCGGACTAGGATCTTGATTATGCATATTTTCAATTTACAAGTTCCTCTACAAGTTATATTTCGCCAAACACACGACCATGTTATGAACTTTCTTTCATTTTTCTTGTTGTGCATATATACGTTAAGCACGACTTTTGGCTTACTTTTGTTACTGGTTATTATCTCCATTGTAGTTTTTAAATACTCTGACCTTCCTGCTAAAATTCACAGGCCTTTATACTGCTAAGAACGACTGTGGAATAGTTTTGTCTGCATCTGTAGATTAAGCAACGTAGGCATTTGACTTTTTTGCAGTCAGTTTGGCGACTTTCGAGGATTAAAGGATATGCAGTACTCCGAAAGCTCAAATATTCAGTGACGCTTTTCGGACTACTCTTTAAATGTGGAACCAGCAAAGGAAGAATTTCTTTGCTAGTTCTGGGGAGTCCGAGTGAGGCGTTTTGTCACACTTTGCATTCTGGGACGTTTGCATTCTGAGGCCTCGTGTCGCGAGGAGTTCTATCGCGAAGCGTTATGTCGCGAGGCGTTTTGTTGTAGATTCCCTTAAGACTGATCAAAATTTAAAATAGTATAATCACCATAATCATATTATATATCTTTAATCGAACTTGAAATATCTTTGAAAAGCTACTTGAGTTACGATAAGTTCTTTTTAATGTCGAAAAAGAAAGTATGATTTGAACAATATTTTCCTGCATGAATTTATCATCAATTTTGCCGTGTGGTGATAAATTCTTTAAACATCGAAGACTAAAAGGTGTGTGAACATCATGAGTTTAAACATTTTTATCACAATGCGGTTCATGGATTAGTAATTGTTTACCAACTAATTTAAATTAATATTAACTACTCTAGTTTTTCTATGTTGTATTGTCATTAAATCAAAGAAATGAATTATTTGATGAAAATTTCATGTAAAAATCTGTGATATGGAATATGTACACCATGAACAATTGGCGGATCTTCAAACATACTCTGATGTTTTATGTAAATTAACACTATTGTACATTTGACTAAAAAAAACAAAAACAAAATAAACTAAGAATGAATCAACGTTCTAATTGAGGAACAAACACCAGTTGAAATTGTTGTATGTATAGTTCAGATAATTTCCGCATCATTTGAATCTTGATTTGAAAGTCTAGGATGTGGGTATGCCTCCAAAAGTTGAATCTGAAAAAAAAAAACAGCATGTTAAATTATTGTCAGATTTAATTTTGTGTCATAAATGTATAAGCTATGATAACAAATAAGAGGCTTTGATTAAAACATTCTTCTTCAAGTTCTGAATTTGTAAACAGGGCTTCGCTTTGTATATAACAGAATGCTCATTAGGTATAGATTTTAAAATATATTATACACAAGCGTTCACACGGCAGATTTGTCTGATTTACTATAAAACTGTAAAACAGTCAAAACATCAAACAACTATACATGACTTTTAAGAGACCATTGTACTTACTTGCAATGGGCTGAGTGATTGCCTGTAGGTATTGCTTTCTAAGTGAATGTACTAAGAAAGGCTTGTTTGTATATAATATGGTGCAAGAAGGCAAATGGCCAAAATAATAAGTGATAAATGATATTCTTTCAAGCAATAACTTGTAATTATTGAGTAGAGATAGCTGAGCTTTAGTGATTAAGCTTGAGAGTATTTATAATGCCTAACAAGATCAAAATGCGACCACACAATAAAAAGTGGTATCATTTATTTACATATTAAACTCGCAATCATATAATGTGCCATTTTATTAAAATGAGTGGCGGTATGATAGAATTTAGTACCCTACTCTAGCAGAATCAAACAAATCATACACTTTTTAGTGAAAGTAATCTGTAAGTAAATAAAAACGACAATTAATAGCAAGTAACTAAGTTACATAGAAGTACAGCTTCAAAGAAAAAAATGCTTAATCGTTTGTCAATTGAAAATGCCTTTTTGCAGAAAGTAGCTGAAAAATTATTCGCAGTTGAGCAAAAATTATAATGGTGATTGTTTTGCTCATCATAGAAGCAGCGCATGTTGTTTGATGCTCTAATGTTATACCTTCTCTCTTGAATTGTGCCAAAACGTTTGACTTATTTCACTATGAACAGCAAAATTATAAAAAAATAAAAAATACAACAGCATTCTCTACTTAATATGGCCTGTAAAATAACACTGCCAAAAATACGTTTAGGGATAAATATTTAAGATCAAAATCCACATGCTAAACAAACTTGATGCAAAGATGCTAAAATTAGAGAAATCTAAGCTTTCATTGAAAATCTTAGCTAAATCCAAAATTGCAGAAGGAATTGCTTGAAAAAAAAGAATTTTGGACGGATCACTCTTTTTATTTTTAAAACATAAGCTAATCAACCGGTTGTTATTTGTTAGGAGAGTTCCTTTTTTATTTTTAACACTTCATAGCAACAGACAATAGCAAAATAATATTATAATAAAGACTAATGTATTAGAACATGTTCTGTATTTAAATATATAGTGGACCACCTCAAAAGAAGACAAGTGTCAGCCTGAACCAAACCCAATCCACATGTCAAAAATTTCACTAGAAAACCAAGACCAAATAAACTTTTTTGTTTCGGGACATGTGATTTTTTTCACTATCACTATTATTTTTATTTTTATTTTTATATTGCGCTCATTAAGCAACGCAACTGAGTGCACAGGTATATAAAATAAATATTAATTATAAGTCATAACTGGTTCTAAATAAAAACGTTTAAGTGCTCTTTTAAAAGAACCATACGACGGCTCGTTCCGAATATTGTACGGCAAAGAATTCCAAAGTGTCGGACTAGCAACACTAAAAGCACGTGCGCCATATCTATTCCTGGTTTTGGGCACATGGAGGCATATTGCGCTAGAAGACCGTAACGATCTCACTGATGAATGGACACGAATCATATCACATATATAATCGGGGACCTGATTATGTAATGCTTTATAAACGAGCGATGAAATCTTAAACTGAGAACGCTGTCTCATCGGAAGCCAGTGAAGGTTACATAATAAACTGGTAACACTGGTATCCCTGTCTCTTTTTACACCCATCACGACTCTTGCTGCGTCGTTCATAACGATCTGCAACTGCTGAATTGCACATGATGGGAGTCCGATAAGTAACCCGTTGCAATAATCCAGTAGTGAAATAACAAGCGCGTGTACTAGTAATTTAGCCGAGTGGACGGAAAGCATGTGCCATATTGCATTAATCCAGGAAATATAGTAGTAACATGTTTTACGTATATGATTAATATGATCCTTCATATCCAGACTGGAATCCATAATAACCCCCAGATTCTTAACGGTTGGCACTCGTGGAATCATATCATCACAAATATCCAGAGACTGCACTGATGTAGGAAATACATCATTTCTCCGCAATTAAAACGTTTCCGCCCAAAATTACTGAAACCTGTGTTAGCATGATTTGACTGTTCTTCAAATAACCACCGGACAATTAACATATAACAAAAAATATGCAACAAGCCACAAGACTTAACAAATAACCATAAATAGCCACAAGACATAACAAATAGCCGTAAGACGTATATACTAGAAATTGAACCAAGGAAGTGAAGATTGTTTCCCAGACTTCTCTTTGGATCACAACTTTTATTTATCTTTGTTCGTTACTACAGTTTATAACGTGACAGTTTCCCTCCGATCATGGTTCATTTAAAGATTATAACAACTAAGGCTGTAGAATTAATAAGCAAAACTGCTAAGTTGAGAAAATATGTCGTTATATTTCATGAAAACAAATTGAATTTGTTAAAAGTATGCTTTACTTGATCGTCTATGTTAAGATCACTTCTGTGTCAAGGACTTTTGTCCCGACAATTGAATGATTTTAATTTTTAGGATTCACTTGAATGCTTGGCTTTGAAACGTGATCACATTTTATATGGTAGGGCCATTCCACATTCTATTACAACAGTATCATCTGGATTGAATGATGTGCTGCTCTGCGAAATAGTGTAAGGAACTACATCTTCAAAGCCCATTGAAATAATTCGGGTATAATCAACAGTCTATGAATGAGATAATTTAATAGGGGCAATAGATTCTTGTTTTTGTTGTTTTTAGTGGGAGGGGGTTGACAGAATTTCTCATAAATAAATAAAATTGTTCCATCCATGAGGGTTTAACTTTTAGAGAAGAAAACAAAAAGTGTCACTTTCACTGAAGAATTTGAATGGTAAACAAAACTGAATTTTTTGAATTCTGGTAAATGAAAAAATGTTCCGAATAAATTTCAAACGTTGGAGCATGTTATCCTTGAGTGGGCTTGCAACTCCATTGCCGCACCAGTGAGGATCCCCTTTTTTATTTTGGACGGCCGACTCCATGGGCGATAATTTTGAATTCCGTGAAAGTAATCTGGTCCATTACATTTCCTAACTGATGCAATAGGATCTAAGCTTAATCCGTTCCTTACCACCTCAAGCCAGATTCGAACTAGGGGCCCTGCGATTACAAAACCAATGCTGTAGCCAGCTCAGCTAACTGTCATCCGCTCCCCCTCGAACATTCACTCTCTCCACTTTCCCCAACCAAAATCCCATTGCCCTTGGGAAACATATCTGGAGAACACTTTTTACAAAACCAAAATCACATAGCATATCGGAGTGGTTATTACCGCCAACTAACGTAACAACTCAATAAAAATTTATCCTTTGTGGCAGATTTTTTCTGGACACAGAACAAGGAATTCTACTGCGAGTGCAACAGTATGAAACCGGACAGCAAAGATCTTCACTGTCTAAAGATATAATGAAACAGCAGAGGAAACACTTAAAGATAAACATTTGAATGTGTGTTTCCAGTGGCGTTAATGAGATTGAAAATACAATAGAACCAGTGCAGCTTCATTCAATAAGCGTTTTACAACCACTTTTATCAAACAAGATGACAGACCATTTCACAGAACAGTTTCCAGCTCAGATTTATTAACACTTTTTATGCCAGCATCGATAAGAGAATGTGATAAAGACTGCGTTTTGTTTTCCTCCACTTTATAATATACTTGCTAAAACCATATCTTAAAGCTTAAACTATATCGGCATCTTATCTATACAAATATTCCTATTCTTGACTTGTGAACAGATATTTTCAGTTTGGACATAATTTGCATTTTTTTATCAGCTCATAGATTTTTGTCTCTTTTAACTTACCAAACGCATCTCCATTTTCTGTAGCCGGTTAAACATATTGGAATTTGTAATCTGCAACGTAAAGTGAAGGATTAATACATACAAGGAAAATGAATTGAAATTAATATACTGACCCAAAAAAAGAAAGTATGCAGTAAAATACTTAAATAACGTCATTGTTTCTTAAGGTATGGTCTTTATATTTATACATATGATTTGTTTATCCTTTTACAGCGTTTGTCCATTTTTAGCACAATTAACGAAACAATGAGGTGATAGATACTGTAATAACGAGTACTTGTTTGTGTTTAGGTACTGTTTAACTAGTCGTGTGTATTCTTGAAATATAGGCACATGTTTAAACAATTGAAATTTTTTTAAACAATCACGAAACAAATACCACGGCTCACGCAAGCGGAAAGAGATCAAGCAATCGACATGTTAAGTGTAGGAGTCTCCGAAAGAGAGGTCGCCAGGCGTTATGGTTGTACTCGCGCTCCAATATATCGTTTGAAAAGGCGATATGAAGAGACCGGAACCACTCGGGACAGACCTCGTAGCGGTCGACCACGTGTGACCACCGCTCGTCAGGATCAACGGATTTGCCTACAACACCTGCGTGACCGTTTTCGCACTGCTGTAATGATTGCTAATGAGACCCCAAGCATTCACAATCCAAGAATTTCCAGTCAAACAGTCATTAATCGCCTTCGCTATTGTGGAATTTGTTGTCGCCGACCAAATGTCGGTCTCGTGTATGATGTTTATCGGTGTCAAAATCCCGTCAACTGGGGATGCGCACATAGTCTCGGAGCTTGGAGACAGCACATCTGAGTGGTTTTTAGTGACCAGTCGCGGCTTCAACTTTATCGCGCAGACGATCGTGAGTGCGTATATAGGCGCGTCGGAGAAAGATACACTAGACATTGTGTTCGAGAAGTTG
Organism: Protula sp. h YS-2021; assembly: GCA_949752745.1. Lineage (NCBI taxonomy): Eukaryota > Metazoa > Annelida > Polychaeta > Sabellida > Serpulidae > Protula > Protula sp. h YS-2021. The sequence goes on from OX457025.1 coordinate 68,905,508, forward strand.
ATGGCTTTGGTGGTGGTTCATAGTTATCGATGGAAACCTGACCGCCAATCGGTATATTGACACCCTATTGAACGCTCAAGTTGCCCCCTATTTGCAGCAACATCCCGATAATGCTCGCCCACACGTGGCTTATGTATGTCAACAGTACATACAGACTAACAACATTCAGCCTATGCCATGGCCTGCCTATCGGTCCTAATCCAATTGAAGACATTTGGGATCACATAGACCGCCGAGTACTGGCCCGACAACCTGCTCCACGCAACCACGCTGAACTTCGTTAAACACTCATAGAGGAGTGGCACAACTACCCCAGTACAGGACCAACGGATTGGTTACGTCAGTACCAAGACGGATCCAAGCTATGCTCGGGGCTAAAGAACATACACGATATAATTCGGTGATGCATGATGACTTGTTTGTGTAAATCAAAAATGGCATTCATGTAATATTCTAGTTACGTATACTTGTTTATCGCAAAGAGCATCACTTTATGTTTAATGCACAGCATTCTTATAACTTTCGATGTGCGAAGTGTTAAAAAATTCTGATGAGTACTTTTTGATATTTTGGTGCTCAAATTGCTGTATACTTTCACTTTTGGGTTAGTATAAAAATCATATCGACACAGAACAGCTTTGAAAAGTCAGAAACACCACCTACTGCTAGTTTTTAATATTTCGCTTATCTATTGTGCTCAATCCATTAAACAAAAACAATCGGTGACTGCCAGATGAAAGCCTTTTCGTTGTTCCTGCATGTCCTGTCAAACATTAAATTCGTATCACAACGCTGTTATCTACAGGTTATCACCCTCTCATGTTTATTTTTTGCGGGATCAATATGCCAGAATGTAGAAATCTTGAGATGTACTTATATCAACGCACTAAATTTGGCCAGCTCTACCTCCAGAATCTATGTCAGGGCATAATCAAGAAATATATGAGTGTGGAGTAGTCACAAGTATTGGTTTTTATCGTGATATTTTAGTGGAGCAAAAAGCACACAGGCGACTCCTTAAAAAATATCACAGAGTATTGTTTTCAATTTATTCCACACAGATGTTCCATAGATCCTAAAAATTCTTTTAAGATTTTTCCAGTTTTCCAGTACACAGTACATGACTCGGGGCGTTGCTAAGAAATCGTTATTACAAAAAGTCTCAAATGGCGATGTACTAAAATTCGCACAAAGCGAGATCCATGAAATCAAAATGCTGTGTATTTTTTCATCGCTAAAATGACGTCTCGGAAAATTTCTATTGTAGCGCAACAATTTTACACGTTATAGTTACTATTAATTCGCTCTCTTTTACGTCGCCGCCTCAGGTGAGCTAGACAGTGTATTGCACTGAATGGAATAGCATTATGATGTTTATTATACCAAACGAATGTTCACCTATCTCCCGCCAAACATTTGAGATGCTTGTCTATTCTGGCAAAAACTTTCCAGAAAATGGACCAACTGGTACAAAATGCAACCTTTCTAGATTAAAAATGCATGTAAACTGTTTTCCTAGGGAGATATTATAATTATAATACTGTGTGCAACGTTGACAGAGATGGCACCTTGAAGTCACTGAATCCTTCTCAAGTGGAAATGAAATATACAACGAAATGATTGCATTTATTTGTATGATTCTTTTATAAGCTAACAATGGTTGATCCCGTCTGGACCAATAAATTTCAGCTTCTGTTTCCTATTCCACTAAAAAGTGTCCTCTGTTTTGAGATGTTGTATATATTGTGTATCATTTATATTGACAAGTTGTGTCCTGTAGTCCTTCTACATACAACATCTAACGTTGTTATACAACAGCGAACAGTCAAGTACTGAAGTAGCTCCATGTATGACCACCTCTAAATGCAAAATAAACTCTTCCGAATTACGACTTATTTATGCAGTTCTGTTGTTATTCGCTACCATTGAAAAATGGACTTGGCCAGAGGCTACTTCTAAAGTAAACCTCACACGATCGCTGGTCTTAATTCAGATGTCTCACTCTCTATGCTTACGCAATCTAAAAACACAACAACAGATTAAATTGTTATATTTAAAGGAGTATTAAACATAGCCTTTTACCCAATGGCGAGCGTCTTTTCGGAACAAGAGAAACCGCGAGTCGCGGCATAACATAAATCGACAGCCCGATTCTAGTGGCCATTGGTTACTCAAATGGTTAGCCTACAGTCTCGCCGAAGACTTTGATTTGACACTGGTCCGACGTACGGTAGTCCAGACATTATTCCACGCTCGCGCAGTCGGTTTAGCACAGTTTTTCTACAGTTTTCTGCGATGGTGGAGGTGCATCGTTCGGATAGTTCGAGCTTGCTTGGTTGGCCCGGTCGTGGGCGGTCTCTTACACAGTCCGTCTCTTGGTGCAGTTGCTGAAGATGGCAAAATCGTTGATGCATCCACCTTGTGCGTTTTTATCGACAGCCTTTTGTGCCATGCCGGCATGAAGCATATCAGTTGCTTCCCATCTACTATTTTCGCTAAGCCTTCGACTTCTAGCGTCTTTTCGTTCAAATGTTGTTTACGGCAATTGATTTTGCATTTACATGAACAGAAGATGCACGTGCTTTAAAAGGTTCATAAACAGTGAAACTTCAAGCACAGACGGCTTCTTGGCTGAGAAATCATGAGTGACTATGTCACCAGTTTGTTTTACTCCATTAAACCATCTGTGCGAGAAGTTTTCAGTTTTAAACCATAATTCCACTGAAACATTAAATGTGTGTACTAAGCGCAATTTCGCAGACTGCAATAATGCCCCTCAGTGACCAGCCTAAGTCATGATCCCATGCATATTGATTATTTAATAAAAGGTGTCAAAATGAGAAAGCTCTCCTGATGACGTAAAAGGACATAACTATACAGACTTTTAGTTTTAAAATTCAGAATAAAATTACAAGTGTGATAATTGGCCAAATCCGAGAGAAAACAAGTTCACTTGGATCATGTTGAGATTTCTGGATTTGCAATATATCTAAAAAAATCGGGATAACTTTCGGATCACCACCCAAAAATCTGGGCTCCGAAGAATTGATTTTTCACCAGAATCTCATCCTTTACTTTTCCTGTGGAGACACCATATAACCAAAGTGGCTCACAATCTTTTCCAGAATGCTAAAACAGAATGTTAGAACAGTAATCAAGATGACTTTGATGAGGAATGTAGTTTTATAGATATAGGATTTTGAAAATTCAGTTTTAGAAAAACCTACGACGAACTACAGTGGATGATTCTATAAATCGTGAGCAGAATAGAAAAGCTGTGATGTTTGACCTGTCTGATAAACGAAGCTCGAATAAAGAGTCGGTTGCAGAGCTACATATGTTAATGTCTAGAAATAAAGAAAGAACTGATAAGTGTGTGGAGAATTGCAAATAGCACTCACATTTTCATTTTTGGCATTAAAGGCTTTTTCGAGCTTGTGAACACCCAAACCGGACATACACTCGAACGAACAAAGAGACTTTTCAGAGGCCTTCAGATGTTGTTAAGCAAATTAAAAATTGACGTCATCAGAAGGGGTTTCGTGACTAAGATTTTTCATGCGAAGACAACAGTTGACGTCACTTTAATAAAGAATACAGGTTAATTTCTTTGAAATCAATAATGTGTATTCCTGTGATATAAAGTGTAATAGAGGAAGGCTGGGTTCGTGTGATCACTTCTAAAGTATATAAAGTTATACTTTAACGAAATGTTCATAGCAAGAAGATAATCAAGTGTTCATTTTCATGAAATAGCAGCTTCAAAAGCAGCAGATTTTTGTTGTTTTTGAAATAATTTTCAACTAATGTGATTATTGTAGTAATCAAAATTACTGTTCATCTATTAAAACAATCCTGTAATGAATTGTGCAATGAGCAATAACAATTCTTTCCTAATGTTGTTAAATTCGCGTTTTTATCCAATTAAAACGGATTTTTGTTTGTACAAATGTTGTAGCTGTTTAGTTGGATCGAACCGGCGCTTGAATAGTATCATCCATATCTTTTGTCGCCCGTAAACTCATAGAACTGGATGACCCAAACTAAGTGAGGGTCTCCTATTCTTGAAATTTCTTAACTACCTGGTGCTCTCCTCTGTAAATAACCCCCAGGTGGCGCCACTAACGTCACTTTGAATCCTGACGCTCCGAAGAAGTGGGCCCCGATGTAGGGGGAGAGAGGGCTGGTTAATGTTAGCGTCAGTTCGATCAAACTAAAGAGCTACAATATTTGTACAAACAAAAATCCGTTTTAATTGGATAAAAACGCGAATTTTGTTCATACAAATAACTTATAGCTGCCGTTGGATCGACCCGACGCTTGAAAATCAGATTAACTCAGAGAATGGCTACATCTGGGGCGCACGAACTACATTAGCCTAAGCAGAAAAACAAACACAGATAAGTTGATTGAAGATTTAATTTTCTCAACTAAACGGAGTGCAACAAGTGAATAAGTATCTCTGGATCCCCTACGGTCGCCATAGTTCATGGCGCAACAAGCTGGGACGCCACTAACGGGTTGAAAACACGGGGGGGGCCATGTTCCCCCCCCCCTTTTTTTCGCCGCCACCCTCAGTGGCTGGTGGCCCCGCTGCTTGCCCCAAGATTCTTGATGGGGCCCGGCCCATCTATGCTATGGGGCCGCCACCTGGTTTCGTGCCCCCTCCCCCACTCTCGGTTATGAGGCTGTTGGAACCCCCCTTTTGTCTGAGCGCCGAGCGCAGGAGCGCTGTTTGAGGGTCCCCGTGCTGGCCTCAACTGTCCCGGCCTAGTGACCCGAAGAAAGAACTAACTTCTTAACTAGTGAGAGAACAATGTCCCGGGAGTTGCCTCTTCCTGGAGCTGTTGTGGGGCCGTTCCCCACCTGGAGTGAAGATGTCCCATGTCACTGCGAGAGTACTGTGATCTGTTCTTCTGTTTGAGAGACTCCTCTCCTTGCTTGTGGCTCTTTCCTCTTTCCCCCTCGATATCTGCAAACAAAAACACATGAGTGCCAGGCTGGAAATGATCATACTGTGTCCATTACTTTGGGTTGATCACTGATTCGGCGGCCACAAACGGCAGTCTGCAGAGCTTGGAGACCGAGTATCGCGTAAAATCCAGCAAATAGAATTTTATAAAACTGTTGGGGGATTGTCAGCAGCCCGATTTTAAAATTTCCTCCATAGTGGCCCCTTTCACAGCTTTTAACGAGCAGGCCATCTGGCGGATTTTGTGTGGGTGGGCATGAATTGAGTTAAGCCCACTGTCTCTTCATACGCTGAGACTATTGCTTGTCGCAGGTAGTTAGAAATTGTCGATTTCCCTACGTCTCTATTTAGGTGAGGTAGGAAAGAGATGATGAGGCGTTTCTGTTGTTGGGCCCTTATGGCCTTGGTGGCCGCCAGATACTGTAACAGCGTTGCCACTGGGCACAGCAGATTCCGCTCACCCTCCGTTTCCCCTGTGCCTTTCCCATGTGTTATTATGTTTGTTTTCCCTAAGAATTCTGCCCTAGGCTTCAGAATGATTCTTTTTTTATTTTCTTCATACGTGTAATGTATTTCCAGGGCATGTATTTCCCCCGTCTCTTGCCTGACGCTAGAGCCATCAGGAACGTAACTTTAACCGTCAGCTCCTTGAGCGGTGTGTTCTCTTCGCAGGTGAAGCTTTTGCCGCTGAAATAACTCAGTACCACCCCAAGGTCTCACTGTACTGTGTGTTTAGTCGGGAGAGAGCGTTGTAATTTAAAATTACGAATTAGTTTCGTTAGGCAATCGTCTTGGCCGGAATCATAGCCGGAAGCATTTTTCAGCATAGCCCCCATCGCCGATCTATAACCCTCTATCGTTCGCACGCCTACTTGTCTGGACTCGAACAGGTGTATGAAAAAGTCGGCCAACAGTGGGGCCGTCGCCGTAACGGGGTCGATTTGTTTTAGCAGGAACCACCGTTCGAACACTCTCCAATGTGATTTGTACACTGATTTGGTGGAGTTTGCGTGCACATCCTGCATGCATTGTAGTGCTTGTTGTGAGAAGCCTTGTGCTTCTAACCAGCCCGCTGTATGCATCACAGGTAGAGGTTTAGATCCCACGGCTGCTGGTGGTTGTGGGGCCAGTGCGGCTGGTGCACGTCCTCCACACCCACCGGCAGCCGTTGTGGTTGTCCCAGCGATAGTCTGGTGAGTAGCGGGTACCACGGTGCCGAGGGGTTGTCTGGGGTCAGCAGTAGCATTTGGAACCGTTTTTCCCTGGCTAGTCTATCCATCAGGTGGGGCGTTATTGCGTCCGATGGAAATGCATATAGCACTTCCTGTGCCCATGTGCAGCTGAGGACGTCGTTGTTTATTGCTTCCGGATCCGGACACGGAGACACCGTACCAGCTGTTTTTAAAAACCTGGTCGCAAATAGGTCCATTTGTGGCGGCCCCAGAACCGAATGCTCCACCACCCACTGAAAGCATCCACAGGACCTGCCCTAGTCTGGACGCCATATCTGCCAGCACATTGAGGTGCCCCAAGTGATGGGGCAACAACGTGATTTGATGTGCTGCCGCTAAATGCCACACTTGGTGTGTTGCTTCCATCAACTCCGGCGACCTCGTTCCCCCTTGTTTCTTTATGTAGCTCACCGTGGTGGAGTTGTCTATGAGACACAGCACGGTTCGCTTTTGGAGTTGGCGCGCCAGCAACTGGAGAGCCTGTTTGACCACGAGCATCTCCAGCACATTTATGTGCGTGTTTTGCAACTCGGGAGACCAATCGCCTTGAAACAACATGCCTTCGAAGTGCACTCCCCACCCACTGTAAGAGGGTGTCTGTATCTGTGCCTCCAGCTGTGGAGCCACAAACCGATAGCCCCGCAGTGTGTTTGACCGGTTGCCCCACCACATTAAGCCTGCCCTCGCTTGCTCTGACAGTGTGACCAGACTTTGGGGCCCCCGTTCTCGCCTCATTGCTGACCGTACTGCTCTTTGGAAGTGCCGGAAATTCAACCGACCTAGGAGCACTGTCTTTTCTGTGGCCACCAGTAACCCCAGTAGGGTTTCTGCTAGCTGTAGCGGTACTGCTACTTTGGCTAGTGCCCTTTGTGTCAGCGCTTCCATTTTTTCCAGCCGAGCGGTCGTGGGCAAGATCAGGCCTCTTACCAAATCGAACTGGTCCCCTAAAACACAATCATTGCCTCGGGTTCTATTTCCGATTTTTCTAGGTTGACCACCAAGCCCAGATCTATACATTTGTTGGTGAGATCGAGCGTCTGTTGTGCAACCTTTTCCTTCTCCACACCTGCGATGAACCAATCGTCTAGGTACTGGAAAAGTAACATCTGCCGTCGTCGACCCCATGCCTTTAGCGGACGCATCGTCTTGTTGAAAACCCACGGAAGGGGGGGCGAGAGGACCCTGTACTAGTACTCCTTGTCTTTCATTTGGAAGCAGAGGTATTTGCGGTGCTGGGGTCTCATAGGTAGGTGGAGATAGGCATCTGAACAGTCTATCAAAGTGGCCCACATGCCCGTCTCCACCGCCTTCTTTATGTGTTGACATGTGTCCATTTTGGACGTTGGCTTGACTAGCATTTCGTTCAGGGACTTTAGGTCTATCATCAGGTGCCAACCGCCTGTCTTTTTGGGTCGAAGAAACACATGGCTGAAGAAGCCCTTGTGGTTCTCCGGCACCTCTTCTAGCATTTTTTCTAGCAGTCTGGCTACCATCTCCCGGAGTGCGACCGCTTTTTCTGATCCTTGCCTGTAGGAGGTTACTAACTCGGGTGGCGGATTCAGCATTAGAGATAGACTTGGTATCTGGTCGTCTGCTTTTTTGAACGGCAGGAGGTACCCATAGAGTAGCCAGCGTACGAGCTTGTTTAGGGCCCCCAGGCCTTTCCACTGCTGCCAGAAATGCCTGGGCCTTCCTCCTACGGGCAAGTTTCCTGAGTACAAAATCTTTTCCTTTAACTCGGACGATGTAACGCCAGCATTTGAATCGTTTGAGGAGTCCGAGGAGTTCCTGGGCCAGGTCTTCTCCGGGCCCCCAACTGATTGTCACCTGTGTTTGCTGTGGCTTCTCTCGGGAAAAATACCAGCCGTCGGCTGTCACTGGGTTGGCCCGTAGCTCGCCTTCCGAGTTGGTGTCGATTGGGTGCGACTTGTGTAAGTGCGGTGGGCCCGCTGTGTGTCTGTCTTGGAGCGCCCTGTTTTGCAGGTCCTGAACATGTCTGCCATTCAGTTCAGCCAGCAACTCATCGGTAAACAGCTGTGTTTCCTGCAGATACGTAGCGTGGCGTAATTGAAACAGTTTGTCCTGAGCAAGGCGGCATCGCTGCAAAATATTGTCCCTGCGTCCCTGCGTAGTTGGAAGCAGGTGTCTAGCTTCACTAGGTCTTTGGTGCATTTGAGTAGGCAAGCCACCAGTTTGCTGACCAATCCAGTATCTGGGCCCGATAAGCTGTTGACCAGCGTTTGGTTTACGTACTCGATGAACGATAAGATTCGCAGGCTGGCCCTGACTACACCCTCGAAGTGTACCATGTCTTTGTCCTTGACTGCTACCTTGTCATCCGGTCTGACTTGGGGCAACCACGGAGGGGCGTGTTTCGGGAAACTGAGAGGTGCAAATGAAATCACGTCGTCGCACGGCCTGTATGCTGTTTTGGTAACCCTGAGTTTGGAAGATAGGTGCATTCTTCCGAAATCCAGGGCCCGACCGTAGTGGGAATCCTTTGCCTGGAACTCCGTTTCCTTCAGTTTGACTGCATCCCGAATCCCCGCAGCCGTATCCAGGGCCAAGAATTCGGGCCCCGTTTCTCGCTGACCTTCGGAGTCCAGCCTGAATCCAGATTCGGACTGCTGTAGCGGTCTCCCCACTTTTGCACTAGAAAATCTTTACACTAGCTCTATGACCTCAGGAAATAGAATGTCACTGAGTTCCGGAACCGAAGCTGACGCAGTGATACCGTTGCTATCTCGTGATGGGCTGCCGTCCCTGTCGGATAAGTGCAAACGCTTGGATACCTCGCGTCTATCCCAGTCACTTGGGTGGTTCCGCATCCTGGGCGTACGCAGTAGGTCCCCACACTCAGGATGTTTAAAAGGTGACGCTTCTACCTGTCCCCTTGCACGACTGCTCCTGCTGTCCCTATCACGCCGCTGATTTGAGTCACGGGCGAGTGTGGGTGTGGGAGCGGCGCCGTCTGGATCTCGCCCGCGACCGAGGTCTATGCTTGGCCGTTTTCTCCGACGGTCGGGAGGAGGAGGAGCTGCTTGAACTGCTGTCCGTGTCGTAATTGGATGAGCTGTAGCCCTCCTTTCGTTTCATGTGACTGTACAGCTTTTGCAGTGGTGAGGGTGTGCGCTTGCTAGGGCCCACAGATTCTGAGATGTCCCTGGAGGAAGAAGATGGTTGCCGGTGCGGCTTCTTGGGAGAGTGGCTGTCCTCACGTTTCCTCTCTCGGCCCTTGCTCTCCCTCTCTCTCTCTCTCTCTCTCTCTCTCTCTCTCTCTCTCTCTCTCTCTCTCTCTCTCTCTCTCTCTCACTCTGTCCTGATTGGGACCTCACGGGCTACAGGGCCCCCTTTTGTGGCAGGACCTGCTGTAGGGGCCTGTCGCGCTGCGGGGCCGCTAGTGGTTGTGGGGGCATCCGATGATCCGGGGCCTCCGGCCATGATGCCCCCCCCCCCCAACACCATAGTCGCGTTGTGTGTGGAGCTCTTCGTGACTGATGGTGTCTCCACACTTTCTTCCGCGTCCGGTGGTCTGGAGATAGTACATGGCGCCGTTGAGCGTGTGTGTACGGCTTTGAGCTGTTGTTGAAACAGTAGAGCTTGTTCTTGCAGCGCTCTCTTAACGACTGCCTCTATATCCAGATGCGAGGTCGATACAAACTGACCCTCGTGGGCCTTCGGTGCGATGACAAAAGTGCCGGGTGAGGGTACCAGGCTTGGGGCCTGTGTCCCCCTCGGCGTTTCATATGTAGGGAAGTCCTCGGCCGGCACATTGGCTTCACCGGGATCCTGTAGGTTGAGGGGCGTGATGATGGCCTTGCTCTCCACCAACTCCTCGATGGAGATGAGGGAGCCCCGTTTGGTGGAACTGTCCCTACTCCTGTGCGAATGTGTATCGCCTGACATGTCTATCGCCTATGGAAACGATATCTTATCACGTAGCGGTGTGCCTGCCTCCGGTTGTTCCGATTCCTGGATGAAGTAAGGATGAAAAGTGGGCTTAGTGGCGCCACCTGGGGGTTACTTACAGAGGAAAGCACCAGGCAGTTAAGTAAATTTCAAGAATAGGAAACCCTCACTTAGTTTGGGTCATCCAATTCTATGAGTTTACGGGCGAGAAAACATATGGATGATACTTTTCAAGCGTCGGGTCAATCCAACGGCAGCTATAAGTCATTTGCGTGAACAAAATTAACTGCTTCATTCAAATATTCTTTAATATACTGCTGATCAGGGTTTAATGTTGGAATCGTTTAAAATTTGATTTAGTCTCAGTTGAATGCATTTGTAAAGAAAGCCCAACATAATTTTAATAACAGATGAGCTCCACTATCATCGATCATGATATTTTTCTCTAACTTCAGTATTGTAAAAATTGAAATTTAAAAATTATTTACAACATTCGATCTACCCGCTGTTGGTTCTTTCGTTGCTTTACTTTTGACAAAAGTAAAAGCTTCTTTGGAAAAAATATGGTGAAGTAAGTACAGGTAAACAATTAAATTTGAGTGTTGTGCATTAAACCCGACTTTTGAATTAAATTTCGAGTCATTTATTATTATTATTATTATGATGATGATGATGATCATGATCATGATGATGATGATGATCATGATGATGATGATGATGATGATTATTATTATTATTATTATTATTATTATTATTATTATTATTATTATTATTATTATTATTATTATTATTATTATTATTATTATCTGTTATTAGGTTATTGTTGTTATTATTATTGTTAAGGATGCAGACATAGCCATTCCGGATATTAGTAGTATAAGTCTAGAGGCTGTCCAATGCAACAGGGATGTAATGCAGGGGCGGCTTGTGGAGCGCCTTTTGTGAGGAATTTTCTCTAAAATGTATCACCCATAAATGTACTAAAAATTAAGCCAAATGTTCTGCCAATATTAATCCACCCACGCACACACCAAAATAATTTTGAACCCCCTCCCCCCCCCCCCCCAAATGCCTTTACAAATAGCAATGATATCTTTTATTCACGAATAATTCTTTCAAGATGTATAAATAAATAAATCTCCTATATTTTTTTTTAATCTTTCAAAACCACAGTTAAATACATTTATATATTTATCCTATTTGTTTTCATTAGTAACACGGGTTGATATGAGAATTTAATTTATTATCCATCAGAAGAAGATCCTACCGAAAAATGTTGACGTTTCTCCATGTGAAATTCATCCACTAAAGTCCATGGTTCAGGGTGGACCTTATTTTGCTTCCACGGATGGTGATCCGGCCGTACAATTGACTGTTCTTTAGAAACTAGACATGCTCGGTGATAATATGACATTTTATATGCTCCACTAAAAACTGGTTTATTTTATTTTTTTATGCTTTATTTTAATTAATATATTAAAATTTCTTATTAGCAAGAAATTTTACGGCAAAGAAAACTATAACCAGTTGCATACTTTGTTTTCGATACCTGGAAACAACTGGCTTTGTGACGTAAAAAAAAAACAAGACAATACGATACCACAGTTCAATTAATCATTGAACGTCATAATACTGTTCGACCAGTTCATCGTTTCTAAAACAACAGTTTTAAATTTGTCAAACCTTTATTTTTTTTGTATTCCGTTAAAAACATTTCATCCATGAAAGATAAAAATGTCTAATTCTTGCGAAGTGCAGTAGTGGATGTGGCCCAAAATGTTCAGAACCAGGGCGTTGTCTTATAATTAAAATAACCGAGCAGATAAAGCAGAAATTAAATAATTTAAGCAAACATGTCTCGAAGGGGAAGCAGCGAAAACATAGTGAGCTGGAAGTCATCGGTTGATGTGAGGACGGTGAGCGAAAAACTTGCGTGCCGGAATTCGCCAAATGATAACACTCAACCACATACAGAAGACTCCGAAAGAAGGTACTGTGTTTGAAAAAAAAGGGCAGAATTAGACTGGAATCATAATCGAATGTGACTGGTTCCAATTGTAATTTTGGAAATTCTGCGCACTCCTTTATGTTGGGCTCATTTGTAGAACCTGCCTTCCCCCCCCCCCCCCAAAAAAAAAACAAAAAAACCTATACCCCCCTCAACCCTCGCCCGTTAAAATTCAGGATCAATTAGATAACTAGTCTCTGAAATAGTCTCGGAGTCGCTCATTGACCTAACTCCTGACTTCCCTCATATTGCAGTTGAGGAACTGCGTCAATAGAAAGAGAAACACCTCAGTTATTTTATACAATGTTATAAAAGAGTACGAAACCGCCTGAAAGTAGGGAAAAGACTGTGTGCTTATTGCAACTGAAATTATTCCGACCATCAAGGTATTTACCGTGTATATCTTTGACCTTCTTGAATGTTGCATATGAGAACAAAGCTTTGATATATATATATATATATATATATATATATATATATATATATATATATATATATATATATATATATATATATATATATATATATATATATATATGCAAAAAAAAGGTTCTTCTGAAAATGGCTTAATGTATAGTATAAAGGTATTAATATACCCTGGCAAGGTATACTTTATATTCAGTAATTGTATATTGAGTTTATGTGAGTATAATATTCAAGCCTGTTGTTAAAATTGATCGCACATGTACGGTCATTTTATTAAGTCTTGATCCCTATTGCCGGCATAAATATACTTACAGTCACGAAAAATCTATGAGAAAAATGATCAGTCTTTGGTATCTAGCTGTGCCATACTTCTGGGTGTATAATTTTGTACTGAATTTTTGAAGACTTTTCCGAAAAGCCTTCTTTATTTAACTATACAAGGTAATTTGAATGTTGAAATCGCAAAAAAAAAAAAAAAAAATCCTCTTTTGTAATAAGTAAAATCCTATTTTTTTTTGTTTATCACAGGACTTTGGTAAATACTGCAATTTGATCGAAAATCAAATGTCACTAGATATTACAATTATATGCAATAAAAACTCCAGTTGAGCTATGTAACAAAACATATGACTTATTTCGGGGTCAGCATGAAGATATTGTTGGCCAGGAACGAAAACTTAAAGGTAAACAACTCTTTTCTGGTCAACAATACTTGGTGTTGACTTGAAATAAGTTAGTATCTGCTAAATGATCTTCTTGGAGATAAGGGGGCATCTTGAAGGAGACTGTACACGTGGTGTCTTCTGCATGCTGTTGCCATAGCGTCTCATACCCCCAAACAGATATATATGATAGGTCGGGTAAGTCGTTCCGACGTCACGGTTCTAACAGCTCTATCTGGTCTTTTTGAGGTGGTTTGTGTGAGAAATCCTGTTGTTCTGGTGATTTTTTCTTCGTTTCACAACGTATAGAAAAAAACATTTCGTGTCAAAAGGCTTCATATGAAACAATTAATTATTTGATTGAACAGTAAAACTCCGTTAACTGTTACAAAATTTGTAGAAGAAAGTTTTCCACGTAAAATATGGTCTTAAACGAGAAAAACTGCAACGCGTCACCAAAATTCGAATTTGGAAATTTTGGAAATAAAGGCTGGTCGCTTTTGCCACCTTAGAAAAACAAAAAACCTTCAATCGCCTGAGTTGTGCTGTCGCTTTTTAGTCTGCTGTTGTCTACTCTGGATATGATGGTGTGAATATCCCTTTAAGTCGGCATTGCGAAGTACCACTGTATCTGTAAACCAAGTGAGGTGTCAACATCGTGTGCTTCTTTTCCATTAGCACGTCACTTACAGAACTCTGCCGCCTTTTTTCCTCTGAACTCTGCTACGTTTAAGCGACAATGCCCTTAGGTATCACTCTAGTGACGCAATGTTTTGTTTGTTTGTTTGTTTTGTTTTTTTTTAGGTTTTTTTTTTTTTTTTTGGTGAGGATGGGGGAATAGATTTTAACCAAGTGCCGAATGACATATTCGACCGATCAAATATCTGCTATCCACCCCACCCCACCCAAACACACAAAACCACTATAACCAGGCTCCAGTTAGGGTGCGTTATTTTGAATATTTAGGGAAACGATAAGAAAATGGGAATATTTTACCAGGATAAGACAGGATAATATTGTTTTATTGGTAGCATTAATGTACACTGTTATAAATTTTTAAACTCCGAACAGAAATTAAGAAAGAAATTAAATTTTAAAAAAGCCATTTGTTGCACTGAATGTATTTATTGTTCTTGCAGCTCTACCGAGTCCTTCTCTTGCGTTTTAAGTCAATTTATAAAGATAACTGGACTAATTGTTGATATCGGATAGAAAATACCATTTGATCTATAATCCCGAGTACTTGTCTAAGTTTCAAGTACTTAGAAGTGTAAATTGCTTAATAAATATTTCATTCAATAGTTAACATAATCATGCAGTATCTCTAAGTACAATGACAGCATTTATCTCTCCCAAAATCTATACAGATCTACACTTCATGAGTTCAATTTATAACAAAAAAAATGTAGATAACTTAAAGATAAATGTTATCGAGCCCATTTTGAGCATGTCTCTGGATCACACTTAGTGGTGGTGTGGACTAAGCCTATTGATCCGTCTTGCATTCACGCACACAGTTTCTTTGACAGGATCTTGAGCATAAGCACTAATATATAAGTAACACAAAAGGAACCCGATTAGCATGAGCAATATTATATTAAGGATTTAGAGAACGAGAGGGGGAGAAACGGCAAGAAATATAGTTCCACATTTAAATGAAGCTAAGTTATTGATAAGGCTCTTAAAAATATATTACTTTTAATCTATACTTGCTCTAGGGATATTTGACTGGTTTAATGTATTTGTTCTGGCTGTGTTCATTCATAAAACAATGACTTCTTTAATTTTAGGCAAAAACAGCGCATGAATTCGATTGCGTATAATCAAATCGCCGCGAAGCTGTTTGGCCAGACAAGACTGAAACCCAAGATAACAAGGGGGGAACAAATTTTACTGGATAGACTTGAAATTGTGTACAAAGATTCAGCCATGCCTCCTGGAAGTATTCCTAACCCCACTAAAAAGAAACTACGCCCTAGTTCGGCGTCGGCAAATTTACAGACCAGTCCAGAATTCAGATCCGGATTATATGACAACACGAGACCAACAACAGCCAGCTATGGCGCGACAGGCGCGGCTTCACAGACGCGCCCAAAGACGCAAGCTACGGGACCGAGATTTTGGAGTAAAGGAAAGGAAGAGGTGGAGCCTCGACCTCAACGAAGACTTACTATTGGGGCTGTGGACGGGATAGGGGAGCTACAGCTGGGACTCGGCCAACGGGCCGCTACAACTGTCACCACAGGACAGCTCCTGAAAGGAAAGGTGAGCTAGCTGTTCATTGTTGCTAATTTTACAAAGATTTGTTGCAAATGTTTTGATAGGAGTTGGAGGGGCAACAGAAAGGCTTAAAGCCCTACACAGTTACAATCAGCGAGTAACGAACTGATTCAAATTATGGGATATCATTAAATATTTACTTAATATTAATTTTTTGGCGCTGTTAAATAAGAGATCGCCCAATTAAACTTTAATGAGACGCCATTGGTACTCATAACATGACAACTGGCCGATTCACTGTAAGTTTCACAATCAAGATTAACACAACAAAATGACACACTGCAAATATCAATATGACAACTAATGATTGCCCCTCTCTGGATTTCGATCGTGCTTTGATCCAGGCAGTGTTTTTGTCACATGACCTCTTCATTGCTTGTTGTGGCAACATGGCTTTTGTCATACCATGTGTGGTATATCGACATGTGTGTCTAGGCCCACTGCGACTTCCGACGTTCCGTTAACATGACATGTGTAACACAGGCCAGTGTTGTCCTGTAACCCATAACGAGAGACCAGCAGTCAAACCTACACTATTCGTTACTAAGAAAAAATAACCAATTAAAATTGATTTTAAAATGAGCCCAAGTTGTTAATCTTTGGAAAAGAGCCTTCAAAGGAAGGTGGCGGGATGGAATATGGCGGGCGGGGATTGGTTTAAAGCTTTCCGACAAGCATTGTAGACGAACAACAAATAAAACGAGTTTCTTTTTTCTGTTTCTCTTCTTTGACTTCGGAGGTACTTCTAAATGTCGATGTGGCTCAACCTGGAAATATTTTCAGAGGCTGCATTTCACGTTTTTATACTGTTTCATATTTTCATGCAAAATGATACTAACTCTTGCTCACAAAATTAGATTGTAAAACCCAATGTCGTAACTCTGAATCTTTCCCGCTGGCTTCTTCAAAACAGCGGCAGATCCAGTATTTTCAAACTGCCGGTGTAAGGAACCGTGTTTTGACCCCCAAACTAAATCGATCCCCGGTCAATTTGTTTTAAAACAAACAGACCCCCCCCCCCCCCCCAACCCTCTTATTTTTTGTTCACTTCTTTATTTCATTCCACATATGGCCACCTTATCAGTTTCTTTAATTGAAATAAAAACTATATCCATGAATAACAATTTATTTAGCAACTAACATCTACATTTTCAAACATGAAAACACTTCCAACACCACTAACATACAGTCACCAAAAATTATGTGAAGGCTCAATAATGGCATTTCAAAGGCTCAAAATAATAATTTTCTACAACAAGAGGTAGAAAATGCTTAAAATAGTATTTAAAAACCATATGCAGCTTTTTTACTTCCATTTTCTATTTAAACATGATTATTTGAAGGGGGTCATTTTATTGTAGGGGAGGTCTGTTTGTTATGGCGGGCTTTCCCAAAACAAATCGACCGGGGGGTCTGTTTGTTTTAAAACAAATCGACCCCGGGGTCGATTTGTTTGGGGGTCAAACGTTTCATTACACCGGTATACCCAGTGCAGGCAAATATTTTTGAGGGACCTACAGTACCGCATTATTATTAAGAACATATACGTTAAGGGGATGTGCGCCAAACACTAGTTTCGCTCCTATCAAATTAAGTGTCCGAATTTGCATCAAAGCGCATGCACATTTCCACATTAGACAGATCTTGCACTTCAGCAGGTTTTGAACTTGCATTTATTCAACGATAGTATTAATCGCATTGACAATGCGTGTTTCTGACGTCCATTCTGGTTTTGGTACGGGTGTGAGTAATTTTGACTTCTTAACATCATTGCTACACATTTTTCAGAGGGGTAGGGGTGGGAGCTGGGGTTATCTTTGCACTCCCTGGAGAATCACCAAACAAACGGCAATCAGTAAGCCATCGATTCGATGGGAAGTGGCTCGACATTTCTTGTGCAAATTCATCATATATACACATAAACCAAACCGGCCCCGATGTTGACACCTGTTGACCAGTTCCGGGGTTTCCCTTTGGCGATTAGCTCTCCCACCTGCCCTTCCTTTCTTCTGTCACATTTTACTCATAGTTATAAAATAAAACTTGCTTAAGAATTCCAATTGAAAATTATCATATATACATTATAAAACCAAATTAAAATGCATTTAAAGTATTGAACTATTCCAGTATTTCACATATTTGGATTTACTATCATCTATGGCTATCCGCAATTCAATTGCAATAAAAATATCAAATCTGCAAACAGTTTCTCGAGATGATTGCAGTTATATCAAGAAGTATGTTACACCTTACTGCGCCCTTCTGTCTCCGCACTTTCTACCTTTTAACCTCATGTCCACTTTGTTTTTTACAAGTCAACATATTTATGACACTTGCTGTTTGATACCATGCTGCGTCAACACTGTTGACGTCAGCTTATATTTTGGTATCCACGACAGTATGAATCGGTCTACAACTTGTTCGTGCATTCCATAAAGTCGGTTACACCTTTAATGATATTTAACAAGCTCTTGACCATCTTCCATTGAGACATTTATTACAGTGTCTTGACCTTCACGTTTTATCAATTTATGGGGGGAAGATTTGGTGCATGAGCTGCTCGGACAGACATAAAACATCAGCAATGTGATTCAGAGACATACCAAAAAGGAGGTTAAAAAAGATATCACAAGAGCATTTGCTTCTCAAGCATTTCGTTGTGGGAGAGGATTTGGATAAAGCTACTCATTGATTACTTGCATTTTTTTTTTAAATTTAATTTGACAAAATGGCGGACATGTTGATCTGTGATGAGGAGTTCTGGGAAGGTTCGGAGCCTTTTCATGTCAAATGGAAGAAAATAGTAAGTGTTTTTAGTTATTTGTCAGTATGTATGTATGTATGTATGTATGTATGTATGTATGTATGTATGTATGTATGTATGTAGGCAGTATGTGAAAAAAAAACTTTGTGACAAAAATAAAAGGTTGGGTTTAACGATATTTCCTTTCATTGTTTTAATGACTACAGAGTGTAGGAAACCCACAAGTTTACTAAAATAACTAACCTTTACTGGACAACTGACATCACCACATATATTTATGACCCGGTATCTTTAGCGATCTGTTTTTTTTTTTTTTTTTGGAGGGGGGGGGAGGAGGGGGGCGAATTCAAGTTCGCTTTGGATGCATTCTCACTTGCCCCAGATGTCTGATGTTCGAATCGTTTTTATGGCTAAGGTCATATTGACTTCTGCTCACGCAAGAAGAAAGAAGAAAATAATCGGTTGATTCTGTAAATAATTAACGCATCTTGCTGTAATTTCTTTGTTTCTCGATACACACGGTGGTTACCATGAGCTACATAGGGTCATTCAGCAACGCCACGACTGGCCAAAATGCCTTTATTATCCATCTGGAATTGGTATTCATTTGGATATGTTGTAAAGGTATCTCGCAACAGCATTTATCTTAACCTCTGCAATGTAATAAACAACAGAATCACCTAAACAGATGGTGGACAGTTATAGCTACTTCTGGTGTTAAGCAAAATACTCCACAGCTGTAAACATTACATGATAAGCTTTTTTCACGTCACTCTGGGCAAAGGAATTCCTTTAGTAGATATTAAGAAACCCATAGACTTCCTTGGATATCTCAAAAGTAAGCGCAGCGAGAAAAATTCAGTGAAATTGGTTAAGCGATCGTATCGGCTTAAAAAACGCCAACATCACCAACACCAAGGAAAGTACAGTTTGAAGATGCATAAGTTGGAAAATAAAATAAAATATTTATTATCAGTCAACATTCCCGAATATGACACAGAGGTGACGTTGCACCATGTCAACACTTTCGGTCCGGGCACGCTCTGGGATGAGGTGCATGACGAGAAAGGACATTTTATCAAAAAGAAAGGGTGGGTAAGTAACAGGTAATCTGAATGACAGCTTTGTCGTGATGACTCATTCACAACCAGCAACATCCCCAGACAATGCAATGTCTTCTTTTTTTTTTCTTTATTTCATGTAGATTATCGTCAAGTTTTGTATCTACATACATTTTTGCATGATATTTTTTGTATTAAGTACTAAAATAGTAATATGTATTATATCGGGATCAGAATGATTCCATTGTATTATCCCGTGAGGGAAAATGGTTGATATGGTGACTGTGGTTTGAATTACGGAATTAAGAGCTAAATCTTTTAAATTAAAAAATCTGTTGACATCAGATATAAGGACTGATGCTTTAGGAGTATTGTGACATAACAGTCTCGAATCGACGAAAATAATCTATTCATTTGTGTTGAAAACAAATACTTTTTTGTGCTAATCCTTAAAGCGCATTTGCAATCAAAAATAACTCCAAAATTTATTTAAACTTGCAAATGATTTATTTACTTTTCAATAGAGTTTACATTTTTCGAAGGAATTTTCAGAACATATCCCTCTGCTTGAGAACCGGTACTTTTGTCCATCTACCCTGAAAAGAAAACGTAAAAATTTAAGGCGATGGTTTTTCGGTATTTCAATTTCTACATGTTTAATTTCACAACCGTCTTGTTATGCTGTTTTTCGTATATTCACTCACTCCTGTTCTGTGATATTGTATTTATTGTGATGAAACCGTGGCAGAGAATTAGCAGTTTTAAAGTAGTTTTTTTATTATTATTATTCAAGAGAAATAAGCTTGATAAAACTAGTTAAAACTAGCGATGGGTGTCTCTGCACAGGTTCCCTCAGTTGTAGCCTATAAAAAATATTGTCAACAGGCAAATCTGTTAGCGGTTCGCTATTCAAAGAACTATCGACAACAATAAGAACATGAATATTCAATAGCTTGACATCAAAGGGGCTAATGTGTATGTACACAAAGGCTAAGCTATAATTCATAATTTCACCTTCAATTTGTCCATTCAATATTCAACAGCAAAAATCCTCATGTCGCTTCTTTTTCCATGATGCAGCTTCAACAACAGTAGGGGAGAACTGTGTCTTTCAGGACAGTTAAATCGAGAGAGATTGAAAACTTGTCTCTCTGATCCATGGTCTCTGATTAGACATTAAAGGCGGGATACCGCAATGCACTAAAAAATAATCCGGATAATTTTAGAGCGTTCGAAGTGATTAAATTACTAACTTTAAATATAGGTTTGGAATACATTACAAATGAATTCAAAGTCAGTGTTTGCAGCTGGTGGAAAGTGTGACATTTTTATCTTGACACCCGGCATGTGTGTGCTTTATCGCGCTTGTCTTTGAAGTTCCTTTCTCAGTTTTCTTTGATAATACCAGATTTTCTTTCTCTTCTGAGCACGTTTTCAGTTGAAGCAAAAACGTTATATTATTATTACCATTGTATTTTAACGTCAGGATATCTATTCATAGAATGGCGTTTGCATTCAAGGTATCTTATATAAAATAGACTGGATATACCAATGATATATTACAGATGTAGGTTAACTACAATAATCAAATGAATTATAAACAATAAAAGTAACATTATACTGAGTTATTATAAACAATAGGTATCAAACAAAATTGACATCAACTGAAGGATAAATAACTTAGGGCAAAAACCTCAAAAGTTATCACTGAGTAGAAAAATGGCATCACAGCAGTAAGATATGGAAATACAGAAGGAAGATGTTATAAGCGGTGGTACATTTTTGACAACAAGAAGAGTTCCGTCTTTAGCAAATGGCCCTCAGATAGATAATCAAAAGAATTTGTCAGAAAATATCCCGTATGTAGAAGAAGAAGAGGCCCGTATTTTAACGTACTGCTCCGACACCACAGAGGTGAATAAGTAAAGAGGCCTATTTTGTTTTGTATGTAATAAAAAAGCGTAGCACCCGGGTTACCTATTGAACGATAGCAATAAAAAATAAAAACGGGAAATGGACAGATTAAGTGATTCCTGTATAAAGCCAATTATTTCTTTTTGATCTTCGACACTGATCCTTTGTTATCGGGAGTCAAATAAATATCCCATTTTGTTTCCCCTACCTTTCGTCCAAACTAAACAACTAAAAAATCCTAACAATAATTAATCTTTTTTTATCCATGTCCCGAACCTCTGTGCTTGAGAATTCTTATACAACAAGACAAGTTGCATCACATGAAGAGTTGAAACAAATATATATATGCATTCATATTAAGTTAAGAATTACTCGAAAATTTAGAGGTTTCAAAGAAAAAAAGGAAAATGGTTGTTCGGCCAATTATAGTACTCAACGGTGAAGATGTTGACGACGACACATTGATAAAAATAACGCATAAATATGCCTATTTCCGACAGATTGAAGAAAAAATCAGTATTGACACACTAGATGCTCTGAAGAGGAAGTTCCACACAGCTGATGTGGATGGAAGCGGCCAGCTGGAATTGAACGAATTCAAACAACTACTGAAACAACAACTGCACTTACCTGCTTCAAAAGTGAGTAAAAGCTTTATTTATTTATTTAATATTTTAATAATACTTTAGGTTAACTTTCCAGGGAAGGGGAGGGGGGACTTTCAATTTATTTCTTTGTACTTGAAGGTGAAATGGTTTAAGAATTCCGCGATATTGCATCGAGCAAAATTCCGTCGATCAGCAGATAGCACAGGGACATTTTATTAAACATTTGGTCAAGCGGCATCGAATTTCACAACTTTTTGCTTTTGCTCGGCGTATTTCCTAAAACCTTACAAACTGATCTCTCAACCCCGTTTGTTAACAGCACTTTGTTAATAATCAAAATTAATTTGAGCGGGCATTGCATTGGCGTAGCCACGTTTTTACAACCGGGGGCGGGGGCAAACCTTCGTAACGGAGGGGGGTAGGGGGCCGAAGGATACTATGGCCCGTCCCCCACTCTGAAAAGTGTGGGGGGGGGGCTGAGCCCCCCCCCCCGGCCCCCCGGTGGCTACGAGTATGCATTGGTTGTGTATCGTTTAGGTATGTACATTTTTATGCGACTCCCAATTTATTTATTTATTTTTTGTTACTTGGAAGGACATCGATTTTTCTAAAGTTATATTATATTATTTATGACGTAATGTACCAGTAATCTGTGACAGGAGAATGTCTTCACCAGGTTCGCCCCCAGTTTATTCTAGGCACTTTTGTGACCAACCAGCAATGAGGCCATCCTTAATATTAAGACTTTTGAACCCCCCCCCCCCCGCCCCCTCCCTTGTATACGCACAACCCCCCCCCCCCCCTCCTTTTGTACGTTCTTTATGCATACATACAAAACAATCCATGGGAAATAACTGCTATTATAACTCGTGGGACTGCTTACCTATACACTCAATCTCTTTCTCAAGTAACTGTTATTTCCAAAATCGGCAAAATACTCTGGAGAATGAACTAAATGAACTACAAATAGTTTAAATATATATGTAATATGTAAAACACTGAGTTGCTTTGAGTTAAGTTCGTTTGTCTTATTTTCTTTTAATTCTGCATGTTACGAAGGTTAAAGTACAGTACAGGTTAAAATAAGTAGTCTGAGCTATTTATCTGATTTGTTGCTCATAAAACAGACCCTTTGAGCTGATTGCAAATCCACATTTAAACATTTTAACGCCGTCCAACTATAACTGCCGTTGAATGCGTTATCTGGTTACGGCTTATTAAAAGTTAAGGACGCTCGGTTGATCGACAACTGTATACAACACGATTGCTTGCACAAATGGTGTCATATTCTCTTGCTGAATATTTAATTCGAAGAGCAGCCAAAAAAGATATATGATCGATATGATCTTATGAACTTGCTTAATCAACTACAAAAAAAAAAAAAAAAAAAAAAAAAAGAAAGAAAGAAATTGCTCATCCATGGTAGAACAATATTTGTCATAAAAATCTCCAGCATATATCAAGTGCTTTTATTTGGCACTATTTTGCAGAATTGAAGCACTTTTAAGTGGCATTTGGTTAGTGTATTTCTGCGACCATAATGCACTTCACTTGTAAATAGCCAATAAGTATTTATTTTAAGTAAATGACAGCGAAAAAATAAACAAGTCATGTATATTTCTGAAGTTCCCATGCAAATTTCTTTTAACCAGCCGAATGTCAATGGAAAAGTAGTTCCGCTTATAACAGCGCATTGATCCAGACTAAAAAAACAGAGGTCACGTAAAGCTTACTAAAAACCGATACGATTGTCCTTTTGATCCCTTACTTAAAACGAATGGAAAACAACTTATTTAAGGAAAGGTGCGCGAGCTTTCCGTTGCAATTACATTGCACTTAAATATGTTGTTACTTCTGGTGTTCAGTTTGAGGTACTAATTCGCATTTCCCGATATAGTTGAATTTCGAATTTGGCATATACGACATTTCACTCCATATTACCACAAACTGACCTAAGTTTTAAGTAATTTCTTTAAGTTTTTAACAATTTTAAGATTTCGCTTCGGCATCTGTATGCTGAATGTACAGCTGATTCAACCTCATCCCACCCACGCTCCCAACCCCCAACCTCGACTCCACCTCTGCCGGATACTACTTCATTCATTCGAATCACTTTTGTGTGTGTTTTATGACACATTGACATAGGAGTTGTTGACGTAGAATATATTTTGCTTTATTTATTTTTTTATTTGTATTTATTTAGGTATTATTTACGTTATAAAATCATTGGTTACAAATGTACCGTAATTTCAACCGGATTTTAAATCGGAATATCGAGTAGGCCGAGATTACACTGAGCGTAACAACAATAACTTCCCTATCACAACTGCTGCTGAGAAAATATCGACAAGTATACGTAATATGAAAAATAATACGAAGTCATAAATCATTATCAAGTAGTTTTTGTTGGCATAAAGAAACACACACTACATAAGAGGGGTTCCTCGGTCGGTTTCTGCAGTGTCAAACGCTATGGATGATCAACAGATTGTTATGGGTACAATTGTGGCATGCATTCTCTAAGGGGTGCCGTACAGTGCAATGAGAGACCCAGGAATTGGGAGGCCTCGTAAAAATGTTATTAAACTCAGCCTCTTTTTTTTTTTAATCGTAGGATGTATGAAAGCTGGATATGGTCATCTTATAAACCCTTCTCCTCCATCAAAAATAAAATGAATCAAAGCATCAACAAATAGATGGTCCGTGCCCGCAAAGTTTCTGTTTAAAAAAATAGGACAGCTGTTGGCGATGGTGCTTTAGGTAAGAATGGTGATGGGGTGGGGGGGGGGGGAGAGAGAGCGATGTCAATCTGATACCTGCTTGCCTGGCCCCTGCTGGCCAATGAATCCTGAACTGTCATAGCCTACACTTGAAACAAGTATCATGTTACGACCGCTATAGTTTTATGACCAGCATGTCATTTCTTCGACGGGACATTATTAAAAACATTTAGGACCGCTCACATGCACAGTAGTTAATTAAGTTTTTTTTCTTTGTCCTGTAGGGGTTGAAGGGAAACACACAAGCGTTCCTTTTCTATCTTTAAAAAAAGTTCGCAAGTTTTTACACAATTTATAACATGACTTTGCTAAAAAAAACGATTGATTGTAAAAATGTCAACAGAATATATATAATTGTCACATGACTTGGATAAATGCTGTAATATGATTGGTTGACTACCACGTCAATACGTTTTCGATGTTGACCGAGCCCAAAAGCCGACAGAGATGGTAGTTGTCTGCAAACAAAAATACCAGTTAAATCACGTAATAATAAAGCATATATTGATATAAAGGCGCCATTGACCAGTGGCAATATTGACTTATTTGGCGCAAAATAAGTTAATATCTGCTAATGCTTGTATGGTTTCTGACGAACATTTAAAATTAATGTCAAGGTGGACCCTGCGGTTTCCCATTTCCCAGGATTCATTTGTTTAGTTTGATGTCAACATGCCCTAATTAATTAGAAGATGCAGAATTATCACAAGCCTCGATGCTGTGTAATTGTTGGTATTTACCTTGCGGCAGATAGCTTCTGAAATCTAGGATGAAAAATGATTTTACAATGTACAATAAAGCTAAATTTCACCCCGCATGTAAGCCAGAAATTAAAATTTTTAAGCAGCATTTGTGAATGCGTTTATATATGTTTTATGTAAACATACTTTGCAGCTTATATTGGGATTAGCACATCCTCACTGTAATCGCTAGGTGATAACCTCACGTAGATTCACTGTTCAGCAAATTATGTTTCAAACAATGTTTATATCTATGTTAATAAGTTATCGTTAATCTAATAATTTCAAAGTCATTTTCTGATTTTGATACATCTTTAGTTCACAAAATACATCAATACAAGAAAGGTTTCTGTTGCTTCGAATGGATTGTTACTTCAAATACCTTTTTTTTTGTTCGCTGCTGAATTTCCTCATTATTGAGAACATTTTGCAACTTGGTCTTCACGGTATAAAAAGGCCTAAACAAATTGTGCTAAAGGATAGATTGCGATAATTGTTATGAATTACCGAATATTTCAGCTACAATAATGTGTTTCTTGGATTATTTTCTATTTAATAAGAAATTCCTTAGATAAGAAAAAAAATGGATTTATTATTCCGTTTAAAGATGTTTGGCAATCAGAGATTGTTGCCCTAACGCCGTACCAAGTGGAAATACAAACCGATACGATAATTTATAGTAACTAATGATAACTTATAATACTATGTGTGTTTTCAATTCACTTATTCCGAGCAAGATTAACCATCTTGTGTCTTAAGAAATTTTTTAGATGCATTTTTTATTCGCAAAAACTATTTAAACTTTGGTATCTCTCAAAACATATATTATATTGCGATAACTTGTTTAATTTTATGAGATTTAAATTCACAGCTGAAAAATTTCCGCATGCAGTCCCTTCGCTGCGTTTAACTTTTCCCGTTATGCAATTGCAGGTTTAGAAATTTCGTAGTGAATCCATTAACAATTGGCTGTAAATAGTGTTGTCCTTTGAATTAATCTAAGGAACAGTCACGAGATAATTAATTTCAAAAACCAAAATAGTGAAGGCATTATATTACAATTATGGATAGGACAATTACATTTAATCACAGAGAAGTGAAAGAACTGTTAAATACGAAGGAATTCTTTATCACTAGTATCACAGACAAGGTATGCTTGGTAAAATAATACAAACCTCTTTTTCTAATAAACATTTTCAAGAAAACGATACATATAACTGCTTGATTAATGACAAAAAGTCTGACAAACAGCAACGAGGAATATTTTAAATTAAATATGTCATAATTTCCATTTCAAAATAATCCAACGAGCCGACTAGTTGACTATTTGGTTTCAGCCTTAAAGTTTTTCGTATAAAACAGAAAAAAAATCGTGATCAATGAAACTTCTCTATCATGAGGGAATGGCATTCGCAGTCCTATAAAGAAGGGAGGTTTTACCGTGTTTAAATTTATTTACATAAATCTTAAACAGTAGAAACCATCACGGGAGTTCTTGTGGGTGAGTAGGTATTCGAGGTAACACTTGGTTTTAATCCGGTTTTATAGGAGTCGCAAATAGACGCACTCTTCCAGAAGATAGACTGGTCGTCCGAGGGGGCCATCACCTGGGATGAGTTTTGTACATACATGCAGCTTGAATATGCAGAGAAGGAAGACTCGTATCAAAAGGCCAAGGAAGTCGCCTTCCACCTACCTGCTAAAATTAAAAATATTCCACACAGGTAAATACTATTGAGATTTAAATATTTTTGATAACAGGCTAATTTTTGTCTCCATGGTAATCACTTGAACATAAACAATGAGTTTGGACACTTGAATGAACTGGTGTTTAGCCGGTGAAGATTTTTCAAATTGAAATTTCAAAATGTAGAACACGTAAAACTGCACATAATTTGTTTTCACAATTGAGAAATAATTGAGTAGTTGTAATTTGCCAAATACGTAAGATTCATTCAAAAAATAAAAACGAAATTTGTCCTTAGTTGCTTTGTCTCTGTTTTTTTTCTGTTTCTGAATATGTCTTTGAAGCAATAAATATTCTTTATTTGAATTAATTTCGATATTTTTATAGAAAGCATTTTGTAGGGTAACGTTTCTTTAGTTGAGTCTTTTAATAGATACTTACCTACAGTATGCAAATTAGTTAATCAGTTATAAGTAAACAGTAAATAAGCAAGTATTAAATTTTAAGCCTATAACTGGTTTAGATGACAATTTTATTATACGTTTGGTTATGCTTAAATTATTAGTTAACTATGTAATAGCATTGCTGATAACATCATAGAACTCATTTAAATATATTGCTTATAAACAATTTAAATTTCAAATTTCAACAGTTAAGAACCAAAGTAACCTTAGAAAAAAAAATGTTCAGAATTTCACAGTGTTTAATTTTGAACACAAGTGCTTCATTATGAATATTTCATTGCTTTTTTTATTTTGAACACCACTAATCAACTGTATCTGTACTCACCAAATTTAACCGTACAGTTAACAAATTCCGTTGACGGCACCCGAAGCAAACATAACTTTTTAAAATTGCTCAATGAATATGACTTTTATTTTACACTAAGGTTTTGAAAAAAAAAGATGTATGTAACTACGGATGCTGATCGTTAATCATCAAATATCCATCACCACAATCTATTTTAAAACATAAAGCGACTTCTTGACTGTAAAATATCGATGAATCGACTACGATTGTCAGCACTAGTATTTCATGTCATGTACAGGGAGCCAATACTGCGACTGACGGACACGGCAGATGGGACGTTTATGGCGTGTAGTCAGGACGGCCTCGTCTCTTTCTGGTCTTCTAACATGGAACTCAAGCGCACCAGGACTGTGCAGGTATGGTCTATATGATTCACAATGGCATTCGTGGGCTTCTTATTGTGGTTTAATATTCAAACATTAGCTGTGTACAAGGAATGGAAATATATATACACATTAATAACATTCAATGTTAGAAGAAATTATCAATGTCAAAACCTCAGATTAAAGTATGTAAAATAATGATAGCTTATTACTTTAAGGCAGAATACAATAAAAATTTCAAGCCTACTAAAACGCAGAAACTGATTTTTTTAATTGAATTAAAGTTAAATGTTCTTTTCACAGCTACATCTCCAAATAGAATGTGTATTAATGTGTCAAATTTTTATTTTAAAAAATAATAATGTATTTAAAAGTAAAATAAAAACAAGTATTGATTTAGAGTTTTTCCGCACAGTTAGTAGCCTCAGTTAAGAAAAGTGTTGACAGTAGAATTTTTAATGCATTTATAATGAAAGTAACTCATTATATGTTAATCTATTCAGGCTGCAGAGCAACCAGGGGTTAAAATACAGAAAACGAAATGGATCACAGATTTTACAATTATGCATCAATACAACAAGCTGATCATTGGCACAGGGTAGGATACGCCTGTTTTTTTCTGTGTTTTAGTGTCAAGTGGAAACCTCGAAAGGTGTAGCATAAAATATGTAATTTATGTATATTTAACTGTAAATTTCTTTTGCTAAGAGATACAGTCTGTAATTAGAAACACGGGCCAGTGCAATAAACAATTTCTTCAGTTCTATTCATAAAATATCTTGTTTTTTTTTTAATTTCAGGGAGAGAGAAATACAGTTTTTCGAGTTATCCTCATTTGATCCTTACTGCCAGATCAACAGCATAGAGACGGTGCCATTGCGTCTGGACTATTGGTCAGTCATACAAATAATAACCTTTTTTTTTTTTGCTACATAGAGTAACAAAGTGGCCAACTAGATATTAATTTTATAATCCTAAAACTGCATACTATTTTTAAAGCAACAGAAAAGATTTTTAAGAACGCATGAGATTCTGATACGTATCTCTGCGCTCAGTTTTATCCTATTATCAAAACTGTCATGAAGACTGCTATTTTTCATTGTCTCAACCCTGTTTTTATTACTTTTAAAATCAGTTTCTGGTTGTTTACAATGAATTGCGTTGTTTTTATGTTACAGTTCAGTGGGCGAAGATGAGTGTATCATATTGTACGGTGACAGTGAGGGCTGCATTAACATCATTGTTATCACCAGTGCAGGGGAATGCTTGAGGTAACATATTACACACGTGCGTCTCCTAGACGTTATTTATGTTGAATGAGCAATACACACATCGAAATAAATAGCCGACTAAATCGTAAATGTGCTATTTGTACCACTAATTTCAATGCCCTTATCACAATCTATCGATGCCTATCTTTCTTTTACACTACTCACCAGAATATGGTCATCTAAGAACACTTCCAACATTCAACATTCTTGTCCATCACAAAATAACCATTAAGATTAAATCAGGTTTAACTAATTTTATGCGTGATCTCAAATCTGTGAAACTGCTCTTGTGATTCTCATTGGGACTAAAACATTACTTATTATCTCTATTAGGTTGTGTAGCATACTAATACTCTCCTATTGACCCTTTCCGTCTCTTATGCACCAGTGATACGATTATATGCAATTTCCTCTTTATTTCAGAACGTGGAAGAACCAAGCGCCGAAGGCTGAAGGAATGCCTAGTGTGGGTATAGACTATATCGCAACCGGTGAAAAGACTAAATTTATACGGTGGAAAGCCCACGGAGACTGGGTACAGCAGGTAAGAATATCCAGAACAATCTGCAAGCAAATAGAAATATTCTTAGATTTTTTCCTTCCTTGTACAAATAAAAACTTTTAACACCAATCTTAAGTTATAAATAAAAGTCCAAATCTATTCAAAGTTATATGCTTTAATTAATGTCTAGTTAGAAAGAATTAAGAAAATACATGTTAGTTTATCAATTGAACTATTCGTCTTAAAGCTTTTACTTCTACTACTTCAGTTCATTGTACTATTTTATGCAGTTATTTTTCAGTTGAAAGATAATCAGTTTGTACTTGATCTGTTGTTAACAGCTGCAGTATTATCATGATCTTAGACAAGTGATCTCATGTTCAAACCACGCCAACACAGCACTTGTTATAGGTATAGTTATTCCGCTTTCCGTTTTTTGTATCATTTTATATGGTAGATATAATGGGGTTATCCAGAGATAAGGGGAAGAATTGGGCTATCTGCTAACTAACACAAACACTCACGAAATTAAAGTTTGATATCCCGAAATTAGGACCGTCGGAAAAGCTTGCCAAATTATAGTTATATTAAAAGACAAAATTACTTTCATAAATTTCTAGCCAATATTAAGTATATCTAAACATAGAGTCATAAAGCCATAAATTATGTGAATGGAAACCAGGTGTGGGCGATAAGTGCTATGAGAAAACTCTATACTTGATAAAGAGACCATTGTTTCAGTATCGCCGTTAACATATTTTTTCTATTTGAAATCGGATGACTTTATCAGCAGTTTGATAAGTTGAGTTTTGGAAACATTTTTGGACATGTAAATAATCTGATGATCGGCTTTAATTTAAAATATTTTAAATCGCATCTTTGCATTGAAGCCAAATATATTTATTTTTGGTAATATTTTGCATCAAACATTATAGACCCCATGTCTATGTACTGCAACTGCCAAATGTTCTAGCATTTGATTTTATAAATTACAAATGTTGTAATCTTGCATTTTTATGCATTCAGTTTTATTTTTTCGTCCTTAAGGATGCACCATGGGCAGTACCGATGTAAACCAACAACTGAAAGAGATTAAAGATCCAAATAATTCCTATGACAAGTTAAAATTCAAGAACCCAGCAGTGTGGATGCAAGCAAAGCAGAGATTAGACGTGGATGAAGTTGTGTTCAAAGTATACAAGGGTGTAAAATGTTTTCATTTCTCCAAGACGAAAAATGTGCTAGTTACAGGAGGTATGCATAAAATCGTTTATTGCACCTTTTTCTTTCTTAAAATTAATTTTTTAAACTGGGAATTTTTCCGAGGAAATGTTTCAAATAATAATTATTTATTTTACAACGCTTATTATAATTATTACAGTCACTTTCTCAATTGAAAGTATAAATAAGTGCGATCTTATATAAATTCCACTATAAATTCCACTTGGTTTTTGTAATTCTTAGGTATGGATCGAATTGTTCGAATCTGGAATCCATACGTAGCCGGAAAGCCCACTGGCATGCTCAGGGGCCACAATGCACCCATCTTCTATCTCTTCATTGCCGAAGACGAAAACAGAGTATTCAGCATTTCAACAGACAAATGCATAAAGGTAATATAAATAGTAAAATATTTTTGTCTCATAAATTGTGACAGAAACATATATATTAATAATGTACCTATAGATTTAAACTCGGATTAAAAGTAGAAAAAATATAAATTAAGAAGAAAATCTCCACAACAAAAAAAATAATGATTAATCTTTTACTGACCTAAGAAAAATCAATAGCATGCTTAAGTTTGTTAAATTTGTTATCCAATATAAGCAAATTTATATAGAAATATGAACAAATATGGACATAACTCACTGCTTCTTTTACAGATCTGGGATATTCAAGATCAGAACTGCCTCATCACAGTGCGCCCAAAAGGACATAAAATTCGCGGTGACTTACAAGCATGCCATTACTCTAACATATCCAAAACTCTCGCCATAGCCACGGATCAAATGAACGGTCTTCCGCTCAAGCTCAAGTACGTTGTATGGGACAAGTTACAAAAGTAGTGCGTGATGAAATCTAGGAAAATCAATAAAATGAATACCACACATAGCTTATATTGCATAATACGAGGGTATATGTGTTGAGTTGTGATTTCATAGCAAAATTGTAGCGATTGAGGAAAAACCAAATTTGATTTTACACATCTAGGATTTTTTGGATATCATGCTTCTAATTTCAATGCTACATTCAAATAGATTAAAATTAAAAATCTTAGCTTATTATTCTATTGCTATTATTCGAAGTAAAGACGTTTAAAAGTAATAATCAAACGAGTCTTTAATTAACTTCACAGGCCTATGCTGAAAGCAGACATTCCTATTACACATAAAGAATCGATTCATGCAGTAGCATACAACCCGGGCTTCAAACAAGTCATAACCTGCTCAGATGGATCAGTAAGTCAGATTGTTTCGTTAAGCGTGCACTCCATATGTGTTCATATTCCTAGAGTATTGCACAGTTAACGCTGTAAACACAGAAGTGAATAAGATCAAAATTTACTAATATTGGTGAGATCATCTGATTCATTGAGTTAAAAAATGTATGCCATTGGTCTTTTACAACAACAGTGAAGTAAATTATTAAATGATTTATTATTACTTATCATTCAATGAAGGTGATAAAAATTTGGGACTTGGAGACTGGAAATGCAATTTTTGAGTACGGTGACGCACACGGAGACCAGGCTATAACAGCTCTGACGTTTGATAACACTGGTAGAAGGTAATGAAGACTCAAAGTTTGTAAAAACCCTTGGAGGAGTATCATAAAATTTCAAGGCTAACAATTTGACAATGTCTAAAAAATGCTTGAAATCACTAATTGCTGATGACAGGTGAATTGTTATAAAATGTTTGAGTAGGCTGTAACTTATTACTTGCTATTATACAAAGCATCCAGGACAGCATCTCGAATAGATATATCGCCATGTAGCAACAATTTGCTTGGTGTAAATGAACGATATTAAAGATTTCTATCCAATATGATATTGCAAAATGTATTCAAAGCAAAGCACTAAAAGCTGACTTTGGTTGCAACTTTTCCTTTTTTGTTTTTAGATTGATCTCAGGTGGCCGTGACGGTTGTATCAGAATATGGAACTATAACAATGGCCATAATCTAAGAACTATGATGAAAGGTTGGTAGCTTTCATGCTTTCATATGTTGCTCAAAAGTTCTCTTCAATATTAGACTTCTGTTTTGCGCTTGTCGGTTAAATTTCTATTTTAGCAGTATGGAAATGAAAAAGTGAAAAGGTACCTATTTCTGCGATGAATAGTATAAAGAGATCATAAAATTTATTCTTTTTGCAATACTTATTGTTTATTATAGAGAAGAACAACGAAGAAATCACAAGTCTTGCCTATGTCGAAATGAGTAAAAACAGGTATAAAGCTTTTAAAGATATTTGATATTATATTCTGCTTCGATTCTTCGTTCAGTTCTTGAAACAAAATCTCACATTTGAGTAACGTTGAGTCATGAAATATATCTTTCTATATTGGATAAGTTTGTTGTTCTCAACCAGACATATTATTAACATACCATACATAAAATACTCTTCATAACATACTTATTCTTATCGGTCTTTGCTACTTTATATAGATACATAATAGCTGTTGGATGGGACAAACGAATTAACATCTACAATGACTCGAACGATAATTCGGTACATCATTTGCAGCATCCACAGCCGCACTGGGTGGATGATCTGGTAATATATTCAAATTTAATTAAATGTCATTTTAAGACGTGTTCCCATGGAACAAAACAAAATATCAATTGCACTTATTCCATTCTTTAGGATTTTGATTGTTATTTTATGTATGCACAAACTTAATAATGAAGACAATAACACTCTATGCCCTTCTTTTAAAATATTATAATAAAATAGAAAACTATCACGTTTTATTTTGTTTTGTTCTTTGACTGTAATTAAAACTAGTAATACATGTTTTAACTTTCCAGTAACTGCATTGCATAAAAATAATCAAAAATTGAATGCAGAAAATTATCAAGAAAATATTAATAAATCGGTCTGATTTTGGAATGTGTTAATTCACTTTTCAGAAAAATGGTCACAAAGACGATATTCTGTCCGTAGCAATTTCACCACCCAATTTACTTGCAACTTCCAGTTATGACGGTGAAATCATAATCTGGAACCTCATTTCTGGACATATATTCTGCCATCTGAAATCTCCACATGCAAAATCCGCAACAACGGAACAGACATGTAACTACATAGCTACTTGCAGGCTTATTCTAAAACTATTTGACAAAATTTACAAAAAAAATATTCATATAAGAAATTAAGAAATGAATCATCGCCGAGAATTAAAATTTTGCAAACGTTCTGATAGAATCTAAAATATATATCTTTTAAAAAGGCAAATCTATAAGCATATTTTTTTTCTATTTTTTTTAAAAAGGTTCGTCTTTTTTAAATGTAAAAAGTTGCTTAAGAAACTGCTCAGAAGATAAGACTCAAATTATTACCCTTTTCTTTCACAGTGGACGGGGAGTTAAGTATCAATACAGTCACGTTTTTGAAGACGAGAACCAATAACAAAGATGTAGCGTCACTTGTAGCTAGCGGTCCCAAAGGGATGATCCATTTTTGGAATGTGTTCAACGGTGGAAAACTGAAAGCCTGTTTTCAGGGGGTAAATGTGATTTTATTTTTAGTAGATTGGTGAACAACGTATAACTAAGTGCAACTGTCACTGAATAATCCTTAATAAAGTATAAAATACTTGAATCACACCAGTGTAAACTTAATTTAGATGGTAAATCCAATTGAAATGCTATGATGAAGGCCAAACCACCTGCACCACCACGGAATCTGTAAAAGACCTGAATGCCTGAAAAACGTGTAACTGTAGATAAAAATGCTCTCTGATATTGATATTTTCTTATACAGAAGTTAAATCGATGAGCAAACTTTTATCCTGACATTGTTAACCTTTAAAACTTTTATTTTAGTCCAAATTACAAAATGCTATGGTTACGGCAATGGAAACTACAAAGGCAAACGACAAGCTATTTACTGCGGATAACTATGGTTTTATATATCACTGGAATTTGGCCGAATACGCACTAGATATGGACGAAGCTGAGGCTCCAGAGTGTAAGTAATTTAGAACCATGAAATTTCTCAGAAATTTTCAGACAAAGAATATCATTAAACAGACGATGCGCTATTCGATGAAGAATTTCTTTTGGAAAACGTATATGCTATTGGTATTCCTCAATAATTTTAATGAAGCAAACTAAGAAAATTAAAATTAATGTTTGTGTTTTCTTTTAAAATTTTGTTTCTTATGTTTCATCGAAAAATATAAAAATACTTGCTGTGAAACATATGGAATAAATAAGTATGGAATTTTTGTAATGAGTTCAGATTTTGTCTGGATCGATATTTGATAATTTTGATATATCCTTTTTGACACAATCTCCTTTATGCAGCAGCAAATAAGCAGCATTAGTTACTCAGTTTTATTCTGCTTCTTTTTTCTGTCAGTGGTGGTGACATGGCGAGGCCATGTAGAGAACGTTACTTCTATAACAATAATTGAAGAAAACAATATAATTATAACCTCGTCACTAGACTGTACAGTCAGAATGTGGACATATGACTCGGAATATGTGGGTATGTATGGGTATTTAACAAACATACAGAAGTTGAAAGAAAAACAATAAAAAAAAGCTTCTTAATTTTATCTAAGCTATTGAACTTTGCTTTGGAAAACATTTTAGCATATAATACGTTAATGCTTTAAAATACTCTGTCCGCATGACATGGTGAGAGACTCTCGATTACTGTGCTTTAAAAGCGTTCTTACAGAAAGAGCTAGGAACTTCTCTACTCGTATAATTTTTGTAGGTACTTTTGGCCAACCGGATCCTTGGGATATCACCAACTTCTCGACATACCAGCACCCAATGGTGCCCTACGATGTTTTGGTAGATCCACTTAGCTTACCTATTCATCCAGTTATTGAAGGGAAAATAAACAGTTATGAAGTGATCCATGAAGACTCGGCAAGAAACTCGGATAGTGAAGACGAGGTTTGTATTCAGAATAGCATTCTACTATATCATCAGAAACAATTTCAAGAACAGAGAATCAACCATTAACCGCATTTTAGCAATAGAGTAGTTTTTTCTGTAAAATATTTGATTAAACAAGCAAAACATATCATTTAATGAAACAAAAAATGCATGAAACCCTACCTTTTGCAAGTTTGCAAAATAGTAATCAAAGATACTGCCTATAAAGTAACATCTGATGATCTCCCCGCCTTTTGAAGAAAATCCTTATATCCCAGTATAGAAGGATACCGTAAACTAAAAAAAAAAAAGAATTTTAACAAAGACTGGCCAGTTTTGTTTTTTAGAAAACAGAAAAATAAACTTTAAAATTTTGCTTAAAATAATACAACTTAACAAATCAAACAAATAACAGTGCATTCTGTGGCCATACTTTATAGCTTAAAATCTGTTTCAGGTGCAAATTCAGCCAACAGCAGCCCAATTGGCTTTAGAAAGACAACAGTATTATGTGGATGACGAAATGATAGCCAAGCAACTTGCACAAAAACCATACTCAAAGGGCACAGGCAAAAGGTAGCAAATAATCTGTTATTCAGTTTTTATGCAAATTAGCATTTTCAAATAAAATAATTTAAAAAAGGATTTTAATTATTTTTTTTATTTTGCTCAGATGTTTTATTAGAATATTAAGAACATCAAACGCTTTGAGCTAGAAATGTGAGGAATGAGCTCATACTCCGATTCGATAGCATTTGGCTTGGGGTTAAAATGTTTTGATTAGTTTTTAAAACGCAATCTTTTACAATACCAAATGCCCTCGTATATTATAGAACTTTAATCTTGACTTTAAAATTGACCTATTAGTATTGGCAGTTGAGTCAAATTTTTTGTCTAATTTTGACATCTATTCAACAGATTGCGGCATGAAAAACTAAGACCCATCCGCGAAGACCGCGGTGGCCCCAGCGAATATCGTATGCTGAGATGC
The DNA here is from genome assembly GCA_949752745.1 of Protula sp. h YS-2021. Lineage (NCBI taxonomy): Eukaryota > Metazoa > Annelida > Polychaeta > Sabellida > Serpulidae > Protula > Protula sp. h YS-2021. Next base: position 68,942,565 of record OX457025.1, read on the forward strand.
TTCGATCTTGATCCAACACCACAGCCAAAACCTCCCAAGCTGACAATGAATAAAGACGATCCACTCGATTTCTTTTCGGGTGAGCAAATTGAAATAATGGATTAGAGAACTCCAAGCCTTTTCGCACATCATAAATAACTATAAATACTGGATTTAAAAACCTCGGATTTTCATCGCATTTTTCATATTTCATGGTTATTAACACACACTGACGATTCTTCACTCGTGTAAATTTATTACGCGTCATGTCTGTGATATCAAAACTGTCAAGGCTGCATGTTTATGGAGTTAATGTGTACTGCTACGACTTCATCCTCGTGTTTATTGTTTAGCAAGGTGCTGTCCCATTTGTAATTTTTTTCTGTGAGTACATTATAATACAAATTGTTTATTGGCTTGTGAATGAGCTAAAACTGGAAACAAAATTCCTCAGTTTGTATAAAATGTTTTTAAAATAAGTAACATTGCAAATAAAGATTGTCATTAATGTGATATTGAATAGCTAAGATATTATATTTTCGTATGTCTGTGTATTGTTTTTTGTTGCTGTCACCAGTCTTAAATACTCTTTTACTTGATTTTGTATTTCTGGTATGTATAAATTGCAAAAATAATTTAAGAGGCTACAAGACAATTCAAGAATCTTTTGTTTTGATTTTGTTGTTGTTAAACCGTTTCAGTATAATAAATTATCTGGAGATTGTCTATATTTGCAGTTGGTTTGCTGATTATATGTTGAATCTGTGTACTGATAAAATTTGCAAAAATGTGAAATTAGTGTCTTATGCATCGCTAGTGTAATTAAAGGAAACAACTGAAAACCGAGTGGTTAAGACATTACTTATGTACGAAATATGCTATTTATTAAATACCTAGCAGTTTTATATGAAGAAACGATTACAAATGTGGATATTAATTTCATACAAAACTTGCTGCAATTGCTTTCCTGTTTCACACTGGAGGACTAAGTTTCGATAAACGTTATAGAGCTGTTTCGAGCTCAGTATATAAAATAGTAACTCTTAAAGCTAGACTGTTTAGTTTTAGGCTATCAAGAATGTTTTCTACTTGCAATCTCCATTTATCAGTAAATTATGAAAGCTATTTATGTTGCATTTCTGCATTTTTGTTGTATGTTGTGCATTGTAAGGCACATGCCTCAAGATAACGATTGTTCGTAATAAATGCTATAATTTCATGAGTTATTGTTTCAATAAAACAAAATCTGATTACCATTAAAAAGCTCTCTGAATACTTAAAATTGCAAACAAAAAATAAATAATGAGTTGAAATTTTACTGAAGATGTACTACTTATAATTCAGTTCAAGTTCAAGCCTGTGCTAGAGACACGTTTAAGTTTATTCGGACATCGTGGCTATACGAAAGCAGTCGTTAAGACTCTAAGTAATACCTGTAAAATCATGTTCCTTTGACAGCAGTATCAGATTTCTGTCACCTTTCTAACTTCTTTGTTATGCTTTTGTTCAAGTATTTATAAAAGGAGAGACAAATGAGAGGAGCTTAATACCTAACAATATAAAAGCTTAAATCAAGTAATAAAATTATGACTTAATTTTTTAATCTTCCAACAGATATCTCATAGACATAAAAAGGATATTCATATTTTAACATTTATCAAAATTAATCTTCAACTTTTTATCGTACAAAAAAATTCTCGAACACCGATTTAAGTGCACTTTTGAATCAAGGTGACCGGAGGTTATATACATAAATGTACTACCTACTAAAAGACTATGGGTGAGTTCATTTTTTAATTAACTCGCAGCCATTATTTCGAATAAGCTTTTAATTTTTCGCCTTTTTCTCACATGCAAAGGATTTATGTTGTTGTTTTATTTAATTGCTTTTATTCTTGAATTACAGACGAATTCATACAGTTATAGCAGTAATACAATAGTAGACGAAGCGTATTCAGGAAATTATATATATAATTACAAATGTACATATTTTGCACAAAAAAAACGACAAAAACGTAAGTTACAGTAATGCTTGTTTTTCAATTATATAAATATGAAAGAGAGTTTCATTTCCTGGAAACAGCCAGTTGCGTATAGAAGGGTATTTTATATACTAAAATTCAAATAGAAGAAATATAATTCGTTGAAGATAACAAGAACTCTGTGATGTCAAATAATTAAAGCCAAAATTCACAAAAGAAATTTTTGTAATTTGAATAGCATGATATGGAAACATATGGGGTAAATCATATTTGTGCTGCCAAAATCTGAATTCATCAGGTTGTCGCATGTCCGACTTCCCGATATACATAACATAATAATACCGGCGAACTATCTATGACATCTGCGGTCAGACGAAGACAGACGCGCCTCACCCAAACCCAGGCGCAAATACCTGTTACTTGATTTCACAGTAAAATCCAGTGACATGGTCTGATAGAAAAGACGAGTGACATGTGACAAGTTCATTGCTGAAAATCTTTTCTGAGTGGTAATTCTGCACAGCTTTATTTCCAGAGAACCTTTAGTTAATGTCGTGAAAGTAATAAATGCTTAGGATTATCAAATATAAATATGAATTAGGAGATTCTATTCAATGATTTCTTTGCAAAAAATGAAAGGAAAAACTTAAATTCTTACGTAGAATATGTTAAGAAGTCTAGATGTTAGTTTATATTTGATAAGTAATACAAATTTATTATTTTTGATATTTATTTGGATTAGTATCACCTGTTTCTGGGGGCATTCTAACTTGTTTATAACCGAAAAACTTTCATACTTTGTAGAAACAGGGCATTGCATTTGTTGGAAATGGATTCATCTAAAGAGTGTTAGATTTTCCTAACCGGAAGCTTCTTAGTTTTAAACAATCTCTTATTTCTATTAAACTAACAAGCAAAATTCTCAAAGCCTAGGGGTATCTTTCCTCAGTGTGTTAAGTGACAAAGTTAGATAAAAAATAAAATGTTGCTTCTTCCTTTATTTAAAGAAAATCTGAACTACTTCTGGTCCACTTGAGACATTGATACTAATTTAGCATAAAATACCTCTTGGCATCATCAGGTTAGGTTCGCAAACCTTTATGTAACTCATAGTTGGCTTTTCTAGGTGGGTCAAAAGTGAGATTGTCCTCACTGAAAATCAAACCCGATCTGCATGAGAAGTAGTCCGGATTAATAGTCCTGGCACGGAGTTTCTTGTAAAAATAACCTTTAGATTTGTCTTTAGTAAGGAATGAAGCATTATTCTAATATTTTTAATTTTACTTTCCTCAATACCTCCTAGTTTGAGATAAGAAACCGTTTGTGTTAAGAATTCGTGGGTATTTCATTTGGCGTTCCTTAAAATTAAGAAGTTCCTGCTAGGAAAATTTGCTTCCTGTTCAAAGTGATTACAAGACTAACAAATGCAACATTTTGTTACTCTAAACTGTGAACGTTTTCAACCATCGGTAAACGATTATTTTGCTAAGGAAATAATTGCTAAGGATCCTAGAATTGACATTTCAACATTTTTCTGGTATTTGCTAACTTTTGTGACATCAGCTAAGAAGTTCCTTACAAGCGAATCTTATCAAATACACCACCCAAGAAGATGCGACCATTACAGCTTGTCCTAGCAGACATCATTGTTCTTCGACTCTTCGATAGATATATTTCGTCACAGGCCAGCTGTTTTATAACAACGAGTTTCCTCGTTGTTGTTCAACAACCAACCTCTTCGGCAGTTCGGTCTGTTCGGTATGGCTCCTTTTTAATCCGCAAACCCACTCGGGATTCCGCGAAAATAGTATAAAATAGTGGAACTTCTTTGTCTTCATCAACCAGCCTCTATTCGGTCTGTTGTGCATAATACCTTTCTACTCCTCAGACTCACTTATTTTTTCGCGAAAATAACACTCGTCAAATAGGGGAACTACTACTTGAAATATCCATCCACTCTTTGTTTGTCCACAGCATATCGATTTCATCAGAGGTCACTTGTTTTATAACAGCGTTGTTTCCTTCGTGTTAGGCAGTGAAGTATAGACTTGCCGACAATATTATCGTGCTGATATTACCATCAGTTCCGCAAGTGGTTGCTTGGAGCAATGTAAACAACGTGAAAAAATCAAAAGTCTTTGAAAAATTGTGAAAAAAGCAGATGATCTAATAGAAGAACATTTGGACGACTAATACAAATAGTTCAAGCTATTCATAATGGCCACCGGGCATTTGAATCCCGGACATGGTAATATCGTCACTTCGTTACAAAGAGCGAGGATGGCTCAGATGAACAGTTTCGATGCTGGCGGTCAAAATTTAAAATATTTGCAAGGGGTACACGCCGACAACAATTTAGACTGTATCCGAAGACAGGCACGTGATACATGGCTGAAGGGAGATGCGAACGAAACGAGCTACCAGGACCATTTTAAAGACAGATACGTTGAAGTTAACGAGTTCCAACAAACGCGACCGACTTCAGCCAGTCGAAAAAATAAACCTCACCCGACCACGTAATGCATGCGTCTAATCACACTTTAGGTGTTTTGAATAAAATGCGGAAGAATTTTGCATTTTGATTGCAAGGAAACCGGGTAAAATGAAACAAAATGACAGATGAAAAATGGCAAAAAGCCCATACTCGGAACCTAAAATACTTAAGACCATTTGTTGAGACTTTTTTGAAATAGCATATAGGTTGTTAAAATACAAATGCTCTTTGATGTACAGAAAGTTGACATTAAAGTAAATTTTTCTATAACTTCTTTCGTTTTTTACCCTGTTAGTTTATATTCAAAACGCAGAATGTTTGCGCACTTTATTCGGAACGCCTAAAGTGTGAGTTGGCTTATTATATTGGATTGTATATTTTAAGTATGAAATGTCTTTTTCAAGAATAAAGTACTGAAATTAATGCAATTTTGTAAAATTAACTGCTTTGTAAAATTTTACTATCCGATTTTGTAGACCTCCCTAGCATGTAATCCATATATATATATAAGGTCTGTACAGCAGGCACTAAGAAAATAAAAGTTCAAGTATACCAAAATGCTCAGTGCATGATTCCAAGCAACTTTCGCACTTTCACTGGGGACTAAGACGTATCGAGTCCATGTATAGAAACAGATATAGGCGATATGGAAAGTGAATGTGTCCCAAGTGTTTAAAAACATTTTATATCGCTCACCTTATGAACTGTTTAGCGAAATATTTGTGTGATGTGCACTTCTTTGTATAACTATTAGAACTCTGAGAGCACACGATCTCCAAGCATTTATCCTTTTTAAATGATGTTCAAATGAAAAAGACTTACTTCCGTGCTTTTGTCATTTGTGACAGACGAGATATCGAAAGAGGAGGGATTTGATTAGGCTTTTTTGTGACAGTCATAGGATAGTATTTCAGCACGAATAGTTACATTTGGATTCGTCTACGCCGTATTAAAGCACATAACCGCCGATATACCACATCTGTGAGGATGAACGGCCAAGACCTCCCATTTAATTTAAGGACAGTCACAACTTATTTTTTGAAACTAGCGTTTTGTTAGCAGAATAATTTTCCCTGAAACAGAAATATCTTAAGTAAAGTTACTCAGTTGTACTAGGTCTGTATATTACCTTGATAAAATCATAACGGTAATTCATAACATTTAATTTCGCCTTTTTATGATATTACACGGCAAAGGATGCTTTAGATATGAATGCAAACGCTCAGGTCGATATCATGCTCAACCCAACTTTCGTTTAAAGTGCTGCACCGTTATACTGTTAAGCTAGTTAAAATGTTGCACAGGCACATGTTTCGTGGTACTCTTTGTATTTGCTGCTTTGTTTTTCTGTTGAAATATAGGGTGTTTCTCACAAACAGACTTCACCATGTTCCGGGATATCACAATGCGGACACCACGCTGGCTAAGGATCCATATAGAAGTAAGAATTGTCGTATTTCTATGTAAGTTTCCGCATCAGAAAGCAAACAATTAGTTCAGACCGATATGTGAAAAGAGCTGGTGAAGTACTCGTAACTTACGCTGTGCATGTGCTTGTTGAATGGTTCAAGAACTTCTTTCCTCATATCCCGAACTTACTTTCAGTCGATGACAGTATGACTCCAGTGGGAAAAGCGGAGAGGGATAAACTGAAAGAAAAGTTCGTTCCGAGACCGTGTTCCGCTGCTGTGAACCAGTACAGAAAAGACGAGGTATGTTTACTTCTTTTCTCCGTTTTACGAATGTGAGGGGTTTTGGCAACGTGTGGTGAGCCTTGTGCCTTATTTCTGTAATAATTAAATAATTATCTAATAACGTGTGCGGTGTATCCATTGTGGTCTTATTCATGTATGGGGATATAGGTCTATAATAAACATGTTACAATACTGTTTAGGAATTAGAAAACCTTGTGGCAGATCCCCGTCACAGACAAGGGTACGAGGCTGCTATAAAGATAACAAACGAGAGGGAAAATGTGATGGGAAAACTGAGAGAGCTCAATTCTCGTGAAAATCGGAGAAGCAGAGGGGTAAGACCATTTGATTGCGGGTGAAACTTACTGCAATCCCTGCACTGTTTGTATATTAAAACAAAAAAAAAAGAAAAAAAAGATTTGCCATATTAGATTTTATTCAAAGACATGAAAGAGTGAAAAGTTTTATGAAAAGAATTATACGAATCAATTGATTTTTGACTGGGGATGTTTATTTCTCATTATAACAGCATTTATATTCATATGCAAATTAACACCTGTGCCATCATGTGCTTTTTCACGAGTTTCTAAATTTGTAAATAAATATTTCTAATATGGTAAATCTGAGCTTATTTTCGAACAGCACTACTAATGTGTGGTGGCGAGTCCTGGCTTATGTACTAAGCAACCCATACAACTTCGTTATTATATATAAATATATACTTTGGGACACTGGAGATGGGTTAGAATGTGCTTTAGGTGGAAAGTGTAAGAGTAGCAACTAACAACTTATTCGTGGAATGATTTGCTTACTTGATACTTTTATATCTGTACAAAACACGTTGTGATTTGTTTTGCTTGACTAATTGATTTTTTAAAACTGTGTTCCTTCTGTGTAAATACATAAAGAACTAGAGTTGTTTACACAGTACTTGTCGATTTAAAAATACAGGCTTTAGAGAGAAGTTATCGCCCTAGGACTGTTCCGTCACTTCACAGATATTTAAAAGAAGCGGGAGCCAAAGGTAATTTGATGCACCAAAATTAGGTTTATTCCTGAAGCTCTACCATTGTGATATTAGTATCTGTTCCGACATTTATGTTCAATAACGTAACAATATGCTTGATATTAAAAATCAGAACAGAAAGAATGTTATTACTGCTGTTCATTTTTGCGGTATTTGAATCAGACAAAATCTCGGGGAATCCTCCCCCCTCCTCAACCTCCAGTCTGTTATAATATCACTTGATTATGACCTTTAATGTTTATCATGTTGATTTACGCGTTTTGTTTTAATCCATTTCAGAGTCAGCGTACTTAAATCATCTGTATGACAAGCACATGTATGGAACCGAAAGTTACTATGGACAACAGCCACCTACGTATGTAGTTGCGCAGCGGTTTAAGGACATAGAAAATACCAAAAATGTAACTGTTCGCAGTATGTCACCAACTAAGCGTGGGGATTTCCTGATGCACCCGGAATGGCCGCCAATATTTAAAGCTCATCGTTTAAATGGATTGTCTAGTGTCGACGGTCAGTGGGCTAGTCGGCGATAAATTCAAAATTACGTAAATTTTTAGAGCTGTTCGTGCAGTAGATATCCGACACTTGTAAACTTCCCAGGGCGAAATCAGTTTCCCAGAATGTAGGGATAATATTCGGTTTGCTTTCCTCTGTGTGATCTTATTGCAATATAGAAAAAAAACACAGCGTTTCATCTGATGGATAGTTGTATCCCAGCAATGCTGGTGTTTGCATATTTAAGTGCGTTTTGCGTTGTTACATCAGCAAGTGCGTGTGACTTCTGGTGCGATATGGCTTGGGGATTGATTTTGCACTGCAAATGTTTCAGGTGTCGAATGTGTACTGTGTTGCAAAAATAAGAATGAGTTGACTGTGATATTTGTATTTGTTAAGCTATTTGTGTAAATCATGGCGGAATGTCTCCATTCCTCTCATCATGTTCTTTCGGGTAAGAAATTAGGTTGTTTTATTAAGACCTTTAGAGACGTGTGCAGGCGTAAAATGTATACTTATGTGGTCAATATTCATGGCTTTTGTGCAAGTATTTTGTGAGATCTCATTTGATTTTTCGTACATAAGTAATGGATATCTGGATAAATAGGAAGTGTAGGGGGACAAAGCTTTCAGTTATGTCTTTAGTATTATATTGGTTCTTTTTGTCCAGGGTTTTCAAATATAGGCACTTGACATAAAGCAAGGGCAGTGTGCGATTTCTCCTTTTCACTTCACAGAGTTAAGCGTATTTGCACAATCAGTGCCCCGCGTAAATTCTTACGAACGGCTTTTGGGATCCTCAGCAAACAAAATGTTTATGTGATTGTATTCATTTTCAGTATAAAAGAAGTTTTGAATTCCTGTGCAAACAACCAGCTCAAGACCCCTAATAATGTGGTGCCAAAGTTTTGCAATTTCATTGTAATTAAATTTGCAACAAATTGTGAATACGAAACATATTTTATATCTGCAGTAAAATGAGAAAACATTGTTTTTTTGTGTGTGTGTGTGCCTTCTTTAATTCAAACGATCAACGTAAGTTGCTCAAGTATAGACGAAAACGGACGGGAAGTGACGCAACTGGGCAATTCCCAGGTCTAAATCTTCACACTACTCATGCGCTGTGTCGCACTCTAACACGAGTGTTACTTATATCTGTTTTATCAGAACTCCTTATCATATACTTGTTTATTGCTTTTGCTTTTTATCATTTTGGGCTTGAAATGACGACGTTGGATTTGTTTGGTGGGGGGTGGGGGGGGGGGATTTCTTTCTGTCGCAGTGAAATAAGTCTGCGCTTGCCTGAATACGCATTTATTTCCTTAGCAATCTACAAGGCCATAACTCGCCAAAAATCGTTAGTAGTAACTCGCTTTGATAAGAGCTACCATAGAAAATGGACGGATGCATTGAAGAACAAAAAATCACACACGCGTAATGACCAGGTAACAAACATTTCAAATGACATTTTTAGATGCTTAAAACACAAGAATATAAACCAACAAGTAGCACAATTGAGTCGGACCAGCTATAACATTCATTACACAGAGATGTCCACTAAAGAATTAAAATTAGAAATAAGAAGGAAACAATGTTCATTAAACAGAGGAGTTCACTAACGGATGTTTCACTATAACTGAATTCCTACAGGGTCGCTATGGTGAAATTCGTCGCTATATTGTCTGATCCAATGACAGGTAGTCTGGGGGAATGGTGTATGTGTTGCGGGATTTCAAAAACACCAGTCTTGTGTGCGACGGGCGCATTATGGCTACCCACTGTTCTGGGAACGGGTCAAAACAAGGTTTCAAAACAAACTTATCCCGGTGCGACTATTAGCTTAAGCAGTCGGAACAACGAGGCCGTGGAGAGGACAGGGCGGGAGGTGGACTGGAAATGATGTTCATAACAACAATGAAAACGATACTCAAGTCAAAAACAATCGTTCTATGTAAATTCATCTAAAAAATTTCTGAGTTTTTCAAATCAGCCATAAACAAATTTCATCTTGATTGAAGGTTTTCAGGATCATCAGGATTGTCACTATCAGTTCCCTGTGTGTGTATTTTCCCCTTTTGTTGAGATGTCTTGACAGGCTTATCCTCCAGGCCAGTGTCAGTCGGTGTTTGTTACTTCTCCTATATTTTATAGTCAATAAGTTGCTTTGTGAGCTGCTTACTCCTCGCCTTCTTCGGGATGCAGGATTTTCTGCGGGTCTCGGATTTTCTCCAGATTGTGTGAGATGATTCTCTCACTGCACATCGGACATGTTTCTTCTGTTTCCAGCAGGCTGAAAATACATCCAATTTGTTGTACATAAAACTAGTTTTATTATCACAGTAGACAGCAAAGAAAACTTTATTACCTATAATTCACACAGTAACAGCAAACGGTAAAGTATGGGCAGACTCTAAAATACTTAAGAAAAAGTACGTGTGAAGTAGCAAACAACTGGACAAGTGGTGTTTTTAGATAGGTGAAGTGGTTCATCAGACAGTCTTGTGAAGTTAAACCCACTTGAAGGGCATTAAGTTTCTTTTGCCAAAGTAATAGCGAGATATCGTCGATAACTTGAAATCGCTAAAAATAACCACATTTGCTCCTTTTTTCCTTTTTGCCTTTGAATTACGTATTTTAAAACAAAATATCGCGTCATCAGCTTAATATCCTCAAGTGTTTTCGCAATGAGAAAATAAAGGCCCCGCGTTCGGCAGGACACGGAAAGAAAGTCCGGACGCTGTTCGTCCGTGTGCGCGCGCATACGCACAAATAATGTAACAGAGAGAGAGAGAGAGCGGGCATACGATACAGCTGAAATCTATTGCAAGAAAGGGTGACTTGTTTTTTTCTTTTTCATGTTTGTTTTTTTTTTTCTGTTTTGTTTAGATAACATTTTTTCACTTTTAAAAAAATCCTGGAACAGGTTCCAAAACGGTTTTAAATAAAGAAAAACAACTTTGTGACGTATTTAAACAACTTGAAAGGTTGAAGAGCGGATTTTCTTTACATGTATTTACATGTATGAGTGTTGTAAATCAAAAGGTTAAATAAGAAACTTAAAGTAAAGTATAATTACCTCAGATACTCCGACAAAATGGCCGGAAACTGGCAATTCGAGCAAACGGTTAGATCGTCTTTCACCACGTGCCGCCCCTGTAATAAATAACATGCAACACATTTCTAAAACTTATTCTAGAAATTCTACCTACAAACTGAATGCTACTTTTAACGTGTCTTAAAAAGATTATATATGGCGCATAAATATCTGAATGGTGCTTTATTTGTTTTGTTTGTTTTTTTTATTATTATTATTATTTATTCATAATTTTACTTGAGGTGCAAATCTTAGGGGTTTTCGTTAGTTCTGCACCTAAATATACTCTTAAGAAGCGGCAGTCACTGACCGTAGTTGCACGGATAAGGAAGGGGGGAGGGGAAGCGGGGGGGGGGGGGGTGTGGTTGCCATTATCACCATCAGCATACAAGCCTTACCGTAATGATGCAGTAAGGCAGGTTGTTTTTGCATCCGGGACACACCAGCTCTGTTTCCGGCACTTTGAAATCGCAGTACGGGCACGGAGTGGACGGCTCTTCTTCTTCCGTCTTGTCAGGTCGTCTGCAAGCCAAGATACACGAACACGCTGCCGCCATTCAAAAGAAACACAGCATGGAAACATCAGACAACTTGATGATCATAGCAAAATGAAACCCTGAAAGAGCATTCCTTTATTCAAATCTGGACATTATGATATTTTCTGAACAAAACTTGATTAGAAACTTGAAAAATTCGTTGTAGAGCTCTCCAACACAAATCAATAATCAATAATAATCTGGAGCTACGGGAAAGAAATCTACACCGTGAATCGCATATACCTGACGATGCCCTCGATTTTCTTCTTGTACTTGAGGTCGATTTTGTCTCGGTACTCGGGCCTCATGAGCATAGCGGCGTAGCTGAATGACGAGTTCCTCAGCCCTGAGCGGTGGCATTCGATCACCGTCGACGTCAGGATGGGCACGATGTCTGTGTAACAACACACGTCACCACTTCATGTGATTATGTGGGGTTTTCACTGTGATGACTAGTTTCAGACTGACAATGGTAGGGAAGCATCAATGAATTATGACAGAACTCACAAGAAAAACTCAAAACTCGGTATATTTGGAAATCGAATCCCACGGCACAACACGCAGCCAGTGACGTAACGTTACGCAGATTAGGCGTCCATAAAAAACTTACCAAAGCCTTGCCTCATGTCAGCAACTACCACGGGTACATATATAAAGCACCCGTGTTTAGGAGGTGAGTATTAAATTTTTGCATAAGTAGATAGGGACATTTGTTCCAAGCATATCAAATGAGCTTTCAAAACATTGTGTACTGTAACAAACTATTCTACTTAGAAAACTGTAAACTTGGTGATCTACAGGCAGATAAGGGTTAAGACATTAATGGTGGTGCCAATATGTTATAATCACTGTAATAATTCCTTATTACTGCATTTCCCCCAAAATAGCTTCTTAAAACACCAAATTTGTAAACAGATTCGGAATCAAGTAAATGTTGCCAAAACCAGACTGGCGTTCAACAGGAGAAAGTGAAGAGCTGTTGTATGAAATGCTTCAGTATTACAGTACGAACTGGTTCAGTATTACAGTATGAAATGGTTCAGTAGTACAGTATGATGCTTACAAACTTACGCGAGGGGAATTTGCTGATATTGTTCGCTACCCTGATGAGCATTCTTGCTCCTTTCAAATGATCGCCTTTCTTTACATGTATCTACAAAGATTAGACTAGTGCCTCACCAATATTGACAAGTAGAACGAAGTCTTCACCATATAACATTGTATTATTGAAACCTTCAACACACAGGTATTATACGTTCAATTTTATATGTTAAACTGACTTCCATAAAATTTTTATGTTGGAATCTCAAAACATTTCCTCTGGACGACCAGGTTCCAGTTTTAGGACGCCCACTGTATAATCAAGCAATCGGAATGAGCAATAGTAAAGCTTTAGGCGTGACGGTAGTGCCGCTACCTTGACGAGGATGTAGCTGTGTAGGATCATGAGGTTCTTGGACATCTCGGCAGGGATCTTGATCTTGTTTTTCTTCAGTTCCGTATACATACTAAAGAGCACGTCGTGCGCCGTTCTGTAGTTACCTGTAATAATTAATACAAGTACCTTTTTATCTTACAACAGATAGAAGTTCTTTGTGAAGACAGCGTTTGCTATCTGGTTTACTCGTGAAAGGTATCATACTGTAGAATAACCTATTGCAAACTACAAGGGTGAAGAGATTAGACACAGTTTATGTTGAGTTTCTGACATCAATTACCAAGGCTTTGACTGACCACGAGACGTAAACTTTTCTCGATTCCAAGCAACGAGTGGGTAACACTCAGGGATTCACTGTCTTCTACACAAGTTGTCTGTTTTAGTAGAAGTGGTAAGCGAGGGCGTGGCTTACCTGCGTTCTGCTGTCTGTTATGGAATGAGTGGTAAGCGAGGGCGTGGTTTACCTGCGTTCTGCTGTCTGTTATGGTGTGAGTGGTAAGCGAGGGTGTGGTTTACCTGTGTTTTGCTGTCTGTTATGGTATGAGTGGTAAGCGAGGGCGTGGCTTACCTGCGTTCTGCTGTCTGTTATTGTATGAGTGGTAAGCGAGGGCGTGGCTTACCTGCGTTCTGCTGTCTGTTATGGTACGAGTGGTAAGCGAGGGCGTGGTTTACCTGCGCTCTCCTGTCTGTTATGGTATGAGTGGCAAGCGAGGGTGTGGCTTACCTGCGTTCTGCTGTCTGTTATGGTATGAGTGGTAAGCGAGGGCGTGGCTTACCTGCGTTCTGCCGCCTGTTATGGTATGAGTGGTAAGCGAGGGCGTGGTTTACCTGCGTTCTGCCGCCTGTTATGGTATGAGTGGTAAGCGAGGGCGTGGCTTACCTGCGTTCTGCTGTCTGTTATGGTACGAGTGGTAAGCGAGGGCGTGGTTTACCTGCGCTCTCCTGTCTGTTATGGTATGAGTGGCAAGCGAGGGTGTGGCTTACCTGCGTTCTGCTGTCTGTTATGGTATGAGTGGTAAGCGAGGGCGTGGCTTACCTGCGTTCTGCTGCCTGTTATGGTATGAGTGGTAAGCGAGGGCGTGGTTTACCTGCGTTCTGCTGCCTGTTATGGTATGAGTGGTAAGCGAGGGCGTGGTTTACCTGCGTTCTGCTGTCTGTTATGGTATGAGTGGTAAGCGAGGGCGTGGTTTACCTGCGTTCTGCTGCCTGTTATGGTATGAGTGGCAAGCGAGGGCGTGGTTTACCAGCGCTCTCCTGTCTGTTATGGTATGAGTGGTAAGCGAGGATGTGGTTTACCTGCGTTCTGCCGCCTGTTATGGTATGAGTGGTAAGCGAGGGCGTGGTTTACCTGCGTTCTGCTGTTTGTTATGGTATGAGTGGTAAGCGAGGGCGTAGTTTACCTGCGTTCTGCTGTCTGTTATGGTACGAGTGGTAAGCGAGGGCGTGGTTTACCTGCGTTCTGCTGTCTGTTATGGTATGAGTGGTAAGCGAGGTCGTGGTTTACCTGCGTTCTGCTGTCTGTTATGGTATCAGTGGTAAGCGAGGGCGTGGTTTACCTGCGTTCTGCTGTCTGTTATGGTATGAGTGGTAAGCGAGGGCGTGGCTTACCTGCGCCCTGCTCCTCGTTCGCTATGATGATGGCCGTCCTGGCGGCTTCTCGGAACCTCTTCAGCGCCATGTAGAGCCGGAACAGATACTTGGCATCCTGGACGTAAACATCTCATGTATAAATCATAATACACATGAAATTAATGTGACACGCAAAGATGACATTTCGGAAACATCAGACTCCAAGTGTGATATACTATGTATTTTAATATTAAGGTCTGAGTTGGTAAAAAAGAAACAGAACAGCGATCAGTGCCTAGACCATATTTGTAATCTGTTTGTCTCAGCTATCGTTAGAATTAACGTGATATCCTAAAATATTCTACTGTAATATAACGTTTTAAAAACTTTTTTGAGTTAAAAAACAACAACGTATTTCCACAATTATAAGTAACAAACAAGTGTAACTGTAACAAAACAAAAGCAAGCAGAGAAAGCAACGGTCTTTATGCTAAAGGAAAAGAACAGTCGATTCAAAACTGAAACAGGCATGACTAGATTTTGCCACTTCACAAAGATTTCATCCCACAAAGATTTAGAAAGAAAAAGGAAAAGAAAAGCTCCTCCTATCTATTATTTACATTTTATTTATAAATTCCTAAAGTCTATTATGATCTTGCGATTTGTGACCATTAGGCTGACAATTTTGCATGCTCAGATGCAAGGCATCACCCCTCCCCCCCTCCCTCCTAATCCTCCTTTTTTAATAACAATTTTTACTGATCAAAAATCCTCAAATTTTAAGCAAAAGTATCTCAAAAGATTCAAACACGAAGCAAAAAAAAAAAAAAAAAAAAAAAACATACTCGATCAGAGCGTGCCGTGCTGAGACGGAATATATTTCAAACCTTGGGAATACCGTCCTTCTCTCCCATAAGGTATTCAATAAGCTGGTGCGTTAACATGTCATCTCGAGCTCTACCCACGGTCTGGATAGCAAAGTTAATGGCTTCTTCTGGATTGCCACTCGCCGAGCGACAACGGAGGAAATGCGCCAAGGCCTTTACACCACACATCAAGTGAAGAACGGGAAAAAAATTACATAAAAATTGTAAATTAAAAGTAAAAGGTAGGAGATGTCAACAATTACGACTATCGGGTGAAATGACGTCAGCTGACGGCCTGCACTGCATGAAAAGCAAATAAGACAAACAAACATGTTAGAAAACAAAAGCACAAAAAGAAACACAAAGTATTAGTGGTTAAGAAAACAGCCATTAGGTCAGGAATAAAAACAGTCTTGTATCTCATCGTATTTTTAATTCATTTTACTTGAAATTTTATCACTTTTATTGCTGGTTAAGTGACCCAACCGAGGGATGGCCAATCACGTTAGTTTTTTTCCTGGTTTTATGTACACAGAAACTATGGCATTAACACTGGCTTTAGAGTCGGCTGAAAGGAGACGCTATCCAAGGTCATATTATTTCCACGGTTCCTTTAGTACGATGGCATCAGGACACTGCACATGTGTACAGTAGCAAATACAAACGCACACTCTACCATCTGGACTTGTGTGAAGAAGATCATTGGTTTTCTTTAATTGGCGCAAAGTTCAGTCAAAACTGACACCTTATTTTCAACACAGAACGGGCTAAGACGATACGAAGGCGGACGCTCTACCGCAAGGCGTGTAAAGGTTTCTTATACCACAAATGGCAAAGTACATGTATTAAACCATGGACTCTTCACTGGCGCGAATAACGCATCTTCTATGCCTATGGCGAAGTTCAAGAGATGGATGTGCATATGACCTTTTCTGACTTCCACAATTGGGTTTTACATCAATAGTATATATTTTAACAACATTTAGCAGTGCTACGGAAATGCTACAACGAAAGCAATAGCACTGAAGCAACGAAACACTCATTCAAAGGAATAAAGCGAAACGCTTTCATCGAGGAAAATCCCTACCTCCCCCCCCCCCCCCCCACCCCTGCCCGGGCCCCAACAAGTACTTTTATGAATAAATGGTTCCCTCGACTCAACCACGCACCAACCCCATGAAATTGGCAAAAATGTCCAAACATTTTATTACACCATAGATGTACAGAAGGACAAGCATATTTTTTTCTTGACCATACAGTAACTCAATTAACATAAGAGACATAATAAATTCAAACAGTTAGTGAAATGTGACACGACAGCAGCGGCGCTAGTAGCTCTGTCAAAAAAGGGAAAGAAACAAAAACATAGGCACGTTGGAAACTGTTTAAAACAATTTTGGCCTCACAAGAAGTTTTTTCAGGCCTGAAAAAATGCTGATAAAATATAGTGGAACTCGTATATTTGATTTGATACATTATTTGATACATTATTTTAGCTTTTACAGCCAACCATTGCAAATGACACCGATTAGGCCATATTTATAAAGAATTAATGTGATTTGATCAAGATAACCTGCCGATATCTGTTGGCTTAAGATCGATAAATTTTTGGCTTAAGTAAGCTTGCTTCGAGGTGGAGGGGGGGGGGGGGGGGCGGTGGCGGGGGTGGGGGTGGGGCAGGTTGGCACATGTGTGTTCCTCAACAGAGACTTGTCCGTAACAGGGCTGTCTGTTGACAGGCGTTTCACTGTATAATATACAGTGTGTCTGCCAAAGTATTCAAAGCAAAAGACAAAATAAAGGCTTTCAAAACGAAAAGCTCCAGTTTCCAGCGCGCTAATTATATATATATAGGTTCTTCAGAGTAAGCAGAAAATAAGATAAAGTAACGATATTAGTCCACTCGGCATGTTTTTTCCCGTCTTCTTGATGCCGGGGCAGCATACCTTCGGCAGGCCGTCCCGATCGCCCATGAGATACCGGACGAGATCTTCTGTCAGTTTGTTATCCTGTGCCTGTCCCACGCATTCGATCGCCATGTTGATTGCGTCATTTTCTTCCCCGCTTATCGCCAGGAGATGGTTCAGAGACTGCGTGTTTGAAAGTTAGACTGTTAGAGACAAAACCAGAGTGCTGTGACGTCATCGCTGTTTTTCTTGAGCCCCACGACGCATTTATTCAAGCGACAGGGACTGAACTCAAGCCATTACTGCCCGAGATTGAACACTAGAGTACAGACCCATTCAACTCAGTTTCTACTTCTGCACTCACCATAGTAATATATCTGAAATGTTTACGTGACTAAATTTGGATTGTCCGTATAACACTTGATTACACACCATAACTAGCTATATTATTCTGCATCTGTAAAGAGATGGCATCCAAAGGTAAAGTACATGCGAAATTGTAATTAATATTTCATATCAAAATAATATTACTTATTTCTGCTGGCAGTTTCATCGGTGTTCAAGAACTACAATTAGACAAGAGAAGGAATTTTTATATTAAATTAACTTGCATCATTCACCCAGTTTTTACAAATGTAATTCAGAAAGAAATATGTGTTTTAACTCATTAAACATACATTATTTTTCTTATTAAAATACAATGCAAACTCCAGCACGCCTTTCCATTGGCACTGAGCTGCAAAATAATTCACTTGTTAAACACTGAATATATTAAACACACGAATGTTCTTTGACGGTGTAAATAATACCCACCAATTGCCAGCAGGTCGTCACACCATATTGAACAAATCTTGTTTCATCGTAAATATGTTTACATTTTTTACGCGATATATTTTTCAGCTTTTTCAAATCTTTAGGTTTCTTTACATATCCCAGAACCGCTTACCAATGGTTAAGTACACGCCTGTACTTGAGGAAACTTATCAGTATTTAGGAGCGCTACTAACCCGCTGGTACTGATTGCACTGGAGGAAGAATTTGCCAGCCATCAGGTGATTCTTCTCGTTCTCGAAGTGCAGCGCTATGCTCTGGTAATCCTCTGGTGTCGCGTCAGACCCTTCAAGTTCCAACAGAGTCAAAATAAAACAGAAAAAATTCTTTTCGCGCTTGTTTTTTTTTTTTTTCAAAATTATATTTAAAATTTCGTGTTTTGCTATCTGATGTGACCCACTTGTTGGTATTCAATCGAACCGTGACGTAAGTTTATTTCAAGGGTGAAGAGGAAAAGGAAAGGGGCGGGGGGCGGGGGGCTACACGCACCGATGATGTCGGCATAAGCCTCCATGTGGCCATGCTGCTGAGCCAGCTGAAAGGCCTCGTCGTTGCAGCGTGACATCACGAGGAATTGTATGGCCGAGCTGAAATCATTGAGCCTCTGAAAAAACCTAAAACAAATGGAGATCAACACCACTCTCTTAGACCATGACTAAAACAATTGTGTGAAATGTATCAAATACCAATAACTGAACAGTCAACAGATAAAAAAAAAAAAGATTTCGACAACTAGGAATTGCTAACCTAATAAGTTGTGCAAACTGTAAAGTAGGAAAGGGCACAACAGATGTAAAAGAAGTTTCGCAATCTTAGCACAAAAACACACAAAAAATCACGTAGCCATTGTACAGTTTTTACAATATTACATTCAATACAAAATGTAAAGATAGTTAATCCTTTGGGGCCGAAGCTTTACAGTAATTCCTACGCTGTAAGTTTAATAAAAGACGTGTGGAGTATGAAAACATTCTGTCTTACTTGGCCACCATTTTCGCTCCCTCCGTGGATTGCGTCTCTCTGACAATCTTCACAGCTTCTTCTGGATTTTGCAAATGATCCAAATTGATCCTAAAATCATTTCAGAAGAATGTTTGGGTGTGTAAAACGTACCACCAAACCACATATTTCTTTCAAAGAAAGTAACCCCCCCCCCCAAAAAAAAAAAAAAAACCGCTAAGCGACAACATTGCATATTTTTTTCATGAGAAACACTGCGTCACAGCGGCGTCTAGACGGCAGACAGTACGTCACGCACCTGATGACGTTGTCCCAGTCCTTGGCGGCGGCGAAGGCGACGGCCGCCTCCTTGTATTTGCCCTCCGCCTCCCTCGCCCGCGCGTACTGGATCCGAATCTTGGGTGACGTCACTTTGGGAAGCAATTCACCAACTTTGCTCCTGTTTCGTTTAAAGCATGAAACATTACTTCTTAATAATGCTGTTTAATTAGATTTTCTCCACATCTATGGCAATAGGTTTAGCAACGTCATACGATATTCTATAAAGTACCAGGTCCAGTTCATTACTTCTTAGAGCAGCCTAAAAATATACAAATTAAAAACCACCACCCTACTCCCAAAAATAGCCTTTTATCTTAATTTTTTTCTTAACTCTGCCCGCCCCGCTCCCCACCCCCACCCCCCCTCCCCTGGAACTAGACCGGACGACACTGATCAGCACTGACCAGTTCTTGGCACGGATGTAGACGGAGGCTGCCTTGTCCCAATAGCCTCCTTTCTCGTACATCATGGCCGACTCACCCCATTGCTGTCAACACGAAAAACATATGCAACACCCTCCCACACCTAGTCGTCAATGCATCACCAGCTAATAACTTATATTTTAACCATTTATCTTTTATCCAGTTTAACTTCAAAACATTACTTAACACAGGCGTCGTCTCACTTGAAGAAGATCAGTCCCTAAAACGCATTTCCATTCAGATTATTTTAGGTTATGTCTTACAATGGACCCACAGCACATGCAGATATTTTCTGAATAAATGTTATTCGATCAAAACAAGAACAACGTTTTCTTAATCACCGATAGTTTTATTTTGTTACTTTAAACACTTTCCGACATCTGGGTGTAGAAGTTTACCTTCATACTCTCTAGAATTGCGCCGCACTCTTTCTTCAGGGCTCTGCTCGGCATCTTCACCGCCATTGTCACGCCCCTAGTCAGAGAAACCATCAGTCTTTTTATCCTCATTACCCAGTATATCCAAGCTATTATTCGCATCAACGCATGATGCTATTTTTGAAGTTTACGATGGTCATAAAGAGAAAGAACTTATAATAAAGCATCGATATTATAAAAGAACATTCTAGTTGTAATTACAAATTCTAACAGGGCGGTGCTTGTCTATTTTATAAAGTACACCCGACGGTGGACTACACGCTGCGAGATAGTGCATCAGCATATCCTACCCAAACCTTCGCACTTTCAATTTAGTTTCAAAGAGATCGTCACAAGATTTTAAGGGCATCAATCATGAAATCTCGGAAAGGCGAGCCTATCCATTCCATTGGCTCACACAGGACAATGGAGAACCGTTCAATTTCCACAGTGGCTACCACCCTTGCTTAACATTATAAACTTCATCTGAAAACTTTGACCACAAAAGGCTACGCCAATCGGGGGAGCTGTTCACACTGCCTGTTCTTGCGAATGGACATGCGCGCGATAGCTAGCGCGCATGCGTCATCATGCTTCTTCTGCGCATGCTCGCTCACGTTATAACTGCACGTACCTGCGGAGATCACCCATGCGAATGGACATGCGCGCGATGCCTGCCGCGCACGCCTCATCATGCTCCTTCTGCGCAAGCTCGCTCGTCACACCCTTTTCGTAGTGCTGCAGCGCGTTGCCGTAGTCGCCCGTGAACTCGAGCTGCTGCGCGTACTCCTTCGAGATAAACGGGATCTGGTCGGGCGCCAGCGCTTTGGCCAGCTGCAGCGCCGAGTCCCAGTGAAGCAAATCCCGGCGCATCTGCAAGGATTTTCCCGGGTGTCACTAGCTTTAACATTACACTGCTATGGTCTGAATATTCATATTATATTTTTTTATTTTATTTTATGATTATTTTTTTTTTTTTGCTAATTTATTTATTAATTCTTTTATTTTTTGGTGACAACAAATGTGACAAGTTGGACATGTAATATAAAACTAAAGCCATTCTACAGCCATCCTACAACCATTCTTAAACCGAAACCGAAACCAGCCATTGAACAAAACTCGAATAAACATTCTACTTCGGGCCATAATTATACTGAACGCTTTCCAAATCACCCTCTCACATCCCCACCACCCTAATCGAATCATCCACCCCCCCCCCCCCCTGCCTCACCTCCAGGGCGGCGGTGGGGTTGGAGGAGGCGAGGAAGAGATCCTGGGCCAGGTTGAAGTCCTCGAGGAAGAGGGCCACGTAGCCAGCCAGCAGATTACGGTCTTCGATGTTCTTCACAGACTGTAGCGACAGTACCATGCCCGCGTCGCCGATATGCCGATACACTCTGAGATGTCCCGATACAATAAACCACACACAATGTTTTGACACCATTGTCTTTATTGGCAGTATCTGTACTTACAAAATTCTCTCACTTCTTGGCCGACTTACAAACGAGATAGAGATTAAGTTTATACAAACTACGGGAAACCTTTCATTTTTCCGGCTGTATGCTTTTTTTCTCTTTCCCTCGTGAGAGAGCTAAAAACTTCCGTCTAGCAAAGAAAGCCACTTTAAAAACGTTCAATGAAAATACTTGCCCTGATCAACGCACTGTTACATTTTAACGGTTCAAATTAAAACCAAAAACTGATGTGCACAGAAATGAACACTTTAGATATGCAGCTTTTTTTTTACACTAGAAACATAACGCACCTGATAGCATAGTCAATATCCAGATTCTGCAAAGCAGCTTTCCCCAGCGTGATCCAGCCTTCCTTTTGGTTGATATAATGGCAGTACACCCAGCCGTCTTTTAATCTCCGCAATGTAATGCACTTTTGAAGAGCATTCCACAACTAAATACAATGAAAAGCATGGACACTATTATTTTTGTGTGAATACATGTGTGTTTTTGTGCTCACAGCAGCTTCATAAACTTCCATGTTCTGGGCTAAGGACCTCCGACTTAGGAATGCGCGCAGAAAAAACACATATCATGAAAACGTCCCTCAGTTCACTAAATTTCAACATTTTCGAAGCGAAATATTTGTACATTTTATGTAACAAAATTTGATATATAACACCTGCAAAAAATCATAAAGAACTTAACACTATATTTCAATTAGTGACCGGACATCCCCACAGCCAAACATCCCACCCCTCCGCCCCATGCATCACCTCCGTCTTGCCCATGTCCTGCACACTGGAGCCGAAGCTGTGCGTATCGAGGCAGATGACGAGTGTCTTGCCACTTCCGGTCTGCAGCGTTACCTCGCCGTTGTGCAGCATGAGGGGTACCTGGCCGTAAGGCAGCTTCGTCTCGCCCACATAAATGACCTGAGAACCTGCCGACACACAAAGAAACAGGCTTCGTTCTTACTATATTCGTACAAAAATGTTTAAAATATTAAAGCATGTTAAACATGCCATGTTTTTTCTTCCGTTTATTATTATTATTATTATTATTATTATTATTATTATTATTATTACTATATACACATTTATTTATTTATTTATTTTTGTTTCTGTGTACAAATGTGAAAATTGTTTTCTTAAGAAACAAAATAAGCTTATAGAAGTTAAAATTTAAAATGACGTAACCCGTCTTACTAAATTTTACATTGTTTCATTCAAGACTTCGATGATCATACAATCATGAATATTTAACAGTTAACGTCAAACAGTCACACAAAAACTCAAAAAAAAAAAACTGAAAAGTACTTCTACCACTCAATCACGCTACTAAACTTGCGATTTTAGACTTTTTAAATGCACTTCTTAATGCAACTTTCACAAAGGTAAAAAAACGGATAAACAGCTATCAACTGAATAAAAAAGTTTTAATATCACTTTACCACAACATAAGTATGGAAACTAAATTGTTTGCGCGCGTTTGAAAACTGAGATATCACGTTAATCAATTCAGAAACACGGGGCTCTGATAACGTTCGTCGAATACTTTGGGTTGTCGAAGTTCTCGTCACATGATTCACACGCCTATTGCTGGTGTAATAATTATTATTTTTCTGCTGCTTTCTAAATCATATACTTTCACAAATAATATAATTTAAGTAACAAAAATTAAGTAACAAAAACGCTTCACATGTAGTACAGTAGTTAAGGTAATTGTTGTGAATTTTAGGAAATGTTCCTTCTGAATTTTTAAAGCACTACCAGGATTTCCGCTTTTCTACTTCCCAGTCTTAGTTTTGTTCACCTAAGAACTGGCTAGAAGTCATTCAACCGATTCAAAAAGACGTTTGAGTAGTTATATAATAACTACAAGAAACCCAGGACCACTGCACTAATGCGAAGCACCTTTGATTATTCTGACACCTGTGCGGATGTTTTAGTCCACTCTCCTACATCTAGGGTTTATACACACGCCGTGCTGATAACCAACGCTAACGATACTAAAAATATGACAGAACTTACAGCAGCTACTAATCGTACTGCCTGCACTGTAGACCCCCATGCCTTTTAGCATTGAAAAATCAGGTATATTACCATTGACACTCTCCCTGCAATACACGAACGTGTACATCTTCTCGTCGTCATACGTCAAAAATACGCCCTGTAGACAGAACATACAGCGTTGTCATGGAAACAGAAACAGCTCATTGTCTCCGAAAGGCTGATTGTTTTTATAACATACGGTTGCAATAAGAAGCTAAGTCAGTTCATGTTTTGAACACAATTCGGTGAATTTTAATACAATTCAACATGACACAGGATAACGAAAACAAGTATTTTTACTATAACTTTGTTTAAATTTCCTTTCCTTTACTTTTAATACCAATGAAGTCGGAAAAAGAAATTTACACAAAAATAGCCGTTACTACCAAATAAAATGTACTTACTTAATTCCCTTACTTAAGAAAAGCTTAGTTTTTATTCACTATACAGTATCGCAATTACATCAATTAAATATAAGGCAAGATAACGTATCAAACTTAATCTACCATCGGGATGTTGGTATTGTAATAAGTAAAGCAACATTCTAACTCGTAACACTATCCAAACTATGAAACGACGTGGGGAAAAAACACATTTTGCTAATCCAAATACATAATATCACACAGTTTTGGAATGGTATCGAAGCTCTGCCGTTTCGCTTGCCAGTTTGCCATACAATCTCTCGCCTTTACGCTTAAAATGACACAATCGCAAACTCCCAGAAACATAAAAATTAATTGAATCTTCCATTCTTTACCCATGAATAACTTTATTTAACTTTATTTTTCAACTATTTGAAATTAGAACTTTCCTACTGTTACAAAGCAAACTCTTCCAATTGTATTATGTTTTGTTGTCAGAACTACAAGGGAAGGCCTTTTATTTGAGCGTTTCAGGTGCGACAGACAAAAGTCGTCTGAGAACGGCACTCCCCAACGGTGTTACTGAATCACACTGAATTTATTCAGCCTTTTAAGTAACACAAATGAGATGCAGTCTACACCCCCACCCCCCTCCAGCCCGCCATGTCCCCACCTTCCTACATAATCAAACTTACTTTGTCCAGTGGCCAGTTCTCCCACAGAACGCCTCTTGTTGTCGACGAGAAATTCGGTATGTCCACAATGGCGTCATTCACCTACGAGCAAAGCCGAAAACGAACCCTGTTAGTTTGTACAAGATCACAATGCTTTTAGTTTGTAATCTAAATCTAGTAAAAGCCCTGAACAACCTACCTAAAATTAACAATAAATAAATTCCAGGTTTTAAATTACAATAAGTACTTCAATTTTTTGCTTAGCCACACTTTCGCGAGCTGCATTTCAAAACGACGTAAGAATCAACAATTTTAGGCTCGTCCCCCCCCCCCCCCCCCCGCCTCCCGCTTCCCCGTAAAAAAAACATTCATCAGAAAAAAATATGTTCAAGTCAATAAAATAAAGTGGCGATTAGTTTCCTTAATTCTGGAACTGTGCCTGGTCTTATAGGAACTGCCAGCTTGCTACAGGCATGTTTTTATTCTTGCACTCACTGGATTGTAAACAAATCCGTCACATTTGTCGTCAATGAAGACGAGTCTGGTTCCACTGTGATCCGGAAAGATCTTCCTGATGCCCACAACATGACGAAATTCATTGACAAACTGCCAGTCCTCCATGAAGAAGTAAAACAAGCCTCCCGCCTGAAGCACGTGACATTATTTTTGCAAGAAAGTTTCCATTTATTATGTTTATTAAAACCTAAACTACCCCTCCAACAAAAAATGGCTGCTCTTGGCAATAGTCAGAATAATTTTAAAACCTTTTTCATGTATCGACAAAACACATGGACTGCTTACGTCTGTGCCATAGATGAGGAAGTCTGCCGTGACGTCATGGCACGTGATCCGCTGATCTTCCTGCTCCTTCTCCGGGAACAGCTTGTTCTCGCGTTCCTCCGACACGCCCCCAGTGTCTCCCTCAATCTGAACCACAAATCCTAAGGCTTTTTCTGATACGCCAAGCTCCCCTGTCCCTTCCCCTCCCCCCTCACGCCACCTGTATGTCTCTCAGACACTGCCCTCACAACAACTATCTTCTTTTTTTCTCTTTTTGCTGCCAAAGGCATTTCAATAAATTAACAAAATAGTGCACTGTTAATTTCTGATGTTTTCCTTTCTTAGATAGAAAAGGTTAAAAAAATACTCTCGGTGGCAACTCAGAAACCAAATGAGGATTATTATTATTATTATTATTATTATTATTATTATTATTATTATTATTATTATTATTAACCGCTCGCTTAAAATGCCCATATTAACGTGACCAGTCAATTTATTGGCCTGTTACGTCGGCACGCATTTTAGGACGAACCAATTAAAATCAACTATCTTGCATGTTTCTTAACTCTTTAACATGAAACACTTATACATAACGTGTAATTTAAATACTAAAAAACATGGTTTTTCATTGTTTCCACTCATAAAAAATTAATGTGTAGATATAGAGTGTGAAATTGCGTTGATAATATATTTTCAAGGCTAAATAAACACACAGCGCTGTAACAGCAAACACAGAGCTATAAGAGCAAACACTGAATTTTCCACATAAGCTTAACTACGCTGTTTACTTCAAGTTTGCTCAGCTCCTCTACCAACATTTTTGTTTCTTTGCCCTTTTTGGAGTTCTTTATGTACTGGATTTTCTCCTGAATTTTTCTAGAACGCACCATGACCCGATGCTGCATATTTGGTCGCTCAACTTGCGTCAGCTAATGACATTTAATATTATATACACCCGGCCCACATCATACCGTAGTTTTTTCGCATTTTATACCTTTTATTCATATTATTTTCAGCAAGTAATCTTGTAACAATAACTTTTCATTTTGTGTATTACTTAAATCGTAGAGCTTCAACCGTTGTGTACAACACAGTAAAATTAATTGAGATACAAAATATCACAAACCTTGACAAACACCAAAGGTTTACAGAGCCATTGACGGATTTCAAAAAATACTCAGGATTAAAAAAAAATAGAGAATACTCACCAAATGCAGGTTGACTTTGCCTTCGAAGCTGACAGCGGCGTAGTCAGCGTTTAATTTACAGGTTCTGATAGTACCCAGATATTCCTTGTCTTTGAGCTGCTCCGGACCTAAGCGTACAAGTTTTAACCTTGTAGAGAATTTCTTTTTAATGAACATTTGCTTCTTTCTTCTTTTTGTTCCGTTCACTTTGTTTCAACAATTCCTTGAAATGCTTCACGATAAAAACAATTTGCGGTTACGTATTTCATGCCTTCGGTGGGTTCTACACACATCAAATACAGTATATCGCATATTGTGAACTCGTACTGACCCCGGTCACCAAGGAGATAGAACCAGGCCCTATTGTTCATGCCTACAGCTAAGTGGTACGGTCCTAGCCCCACGAACGACGGCTCCACTTCGATGTTGATAGGATACGGGGCTTCCTGTGGCAAGACAAACCATAATACTACATACAGACACAGAGCCTTGAAGCACACAGCCTATGACTTGCATTCGTGCATGGATCCGAACTCCGCAGAGCTTGTCGTGCATTCAAGTTGCGCACATCTATGAAAAATAATGGCGGATGAGGGAGCTGCTGTCAATTTTCGGCTATCATCCCTTAAAACCCATATAATATACAGTGCCCCTTGTTTTATTTTCGGCAGCAAGCCAGTCACCTGCTGCACGGGGTCCTCCAGGGTCACCTCCAATAGCGAGGTGAGGTAAGCCATGCGTGTCTGCTGCACGGAGCCAAGCACGGGTAGCTTGGTGAGGAAGCAGAAGAGACCGCCCCTCTCCGTGCTCACGGCCAGCAGCTGTCCATCATCCGTCCACGAGATCTTGCCCAACGAACGCTCGTCATCCAGGGTGATGATGTTGTACACTTCTTTCAGCTCGTTCAAATCGTGGATCTTGATGCTGAAACAGTAACGGAACGCAAATGATCCATGATTCAAATCTATGATTCACACAATCTTTAATAATTACTTTATGATTTTTACTCCAGAAATTCGAATGCATTTAGTTTTGTCACATATTTTTTTTTACACAGATATTCTTTTTAGATAGACCAGTTCCCCAATTTATGGGCCTCAAGGCCGACAAACTTTAGTCTGACCGTAATGAAATTCAAAATATCCAGTGGAAACGCAACGTCACTAAACTATTCTGAGGGCTACTACGTTTTTGTTTTCAATCAAGGACCCATGCTGACTGGGGACGCAGGGAGTTGTAACATACCAGTTATCGCCCGCCGATGCCGCCTTGTTCAGGCTGAGGGAGATAGAAATACTTGTCAAACTGTTCTTGTGGTTTCGTGCTTGGAATAGCTCCTATGTCGACAAAGAGACATTTTCATATTTTCACTTAAATGTTGTTGAATGGATTTAATTTTAAAGCATTCGTTCTTTCCCTTGCAGACGAAGAACTTGATTGGTCAGCATGGAAGGCAAAGCTCAAACAAACTTCCAGATACGAATCACACGAAAACCCCCATAACTGATAATCTGCGTGACTAATTTGAGCTCACACATTTGATATTATTGTTAACCCTAATTCTTCTGCACTTCTTTCGTATCAGCAGCATCTGGTTCGCAGTATTACATTCACATAGGCACTCACACCGACATTCTGGGGGGTACGGAAAAAATGGAAACGGACATAATGGCAGCGGACAAAATGGCAACGGGCATAATGGCAAGCGGACATACCTTCTGTCCCGCTCTCCCGTTTATCTCTTTTTTTTCGACACACTCTGACTAAACAACCAACAAAATGTGGAAACGGCGTGGCAAGCAGATATTGCCAACATTCCCGCGTACACTTTAATACAATGAGCTGTATAATTCGGTGAGACAAAAGTAAAACAAAAGGGTAACAATACTTGAAACATAGGTAACGCCGTCATTGCTTAAATCTACGCGAATTTTATCGTTATAGGGCGTTTTCCCAAGTTCCTACACTGACAACAGCAAGTGTTACGAGGGAAACTTGAATAAAAAAAATAAACATACAATGGGACTACAAGAGATTTTTACAGAGAAAGAAAAGGTAGGCGTGGAAAGACAAAACGCCAGAATTCAGCCAAAAACTGAAGGCTTGGTGACTAAACCAATGCCCAACGAGAAACAATAAGGGCTGAATGTTTGTTAACTGACTCACGAGTTTTGTGCCTGAAATGAACTGTAAATCATTTCACATCATATAATAACGTAACTATACAATATAATAACGTAAAGCTGTGCTAATTATTACACGTGGGTAGTGCTGAAGAGACTGTCGCACTCGATGTTCATACATACTCCCTATTTAAACAACGAACCAAAAGTAAATTTCACCAACCGTAAACAAAAAAAAAATATTAAAATTTATAGGAAAAATTTTAAAAAAGCTAATAGTTTTTAATGTGATTAACAAAATCTAATACTAGCATGACGAATATGAATGTCCATTGTTACTGGCAATACTTCGCCAGCGTGCTGGGAACAACTCATCCAAATGACAACTTATCCAAATTACTGGACATCTCATCCATTTTTTTTTTATTATTATTATCTTTTTGGGAACATAACATTCAAAGTTTAGGAAAAGTCGTCCAAATATTTTTGACATTGATGACAGGGAATTAAAGTTGTGTCAGCAATTCACATAAAGCCATTTGTATTGGTTATTAAACATACCTGGCCGATTTCCTTCATATGCGTGGATATGACAACAAAATAGCCATTTGAAAATCCTATCATAATGTAGCCATCGCCATACCTGGAACATCAAAGCGTTTCAAGTCATAAAAATGCAAGGTCCTGTGTCCAGCGCATGTGTATTATAAATGTACTCACTGACACCTGAGTTTCTAAAGCCTAAATACGCGTGCAAATGCCTAAGCGGGCGAAATTAGCCTGTTTTTACCTCTGAAAAATGACGTTTTTTTATGTATGTTTGTCAGTGTTTTGTCAGTGTTTGTCCAAAATACATTGTGCAATGCGTATCTAACATCGCCACAGCCATGTAAATAACACCAAGCAAATCCCCCTACTTTCACAATCTGCCAGTAGTTACGCAAGGCAAGACGAAGTGTCACTCACCAGCGGTACTCGGATATGTCGCCATACTTCTGCTGGAAGGCCAGCTCTATAGGGTTATCCGGATCGTTCAGGTTGAACAAAAACAAGGTCTTCCTTCCTATAACAACGCTCACCTGACAACAGAAAGAGCGCTCATTTAAAAAAGCAATCCTACCACACGTCCTGAAAAATAACTCATGACATCAAATGGTTATTTCTTTGCAATAGTAAGATGTGAAATTTTTCTTCTAATGGTAATCGCAGTTTCCCATTGCTTTGCGTTTAGTAAAATATTCAGCGTACATTTAAAACCACAATCACAGGGTTCACATACTGTCTATATTTAACAACGCAAGCATGCGGTTCACAGTACATAGTACAGTTTGCGCTTTGGGCCACGAGCATACGGTTCCCAGTAGAGTGTACACTTAAGACCCCGAGCACACGGTTCCCAGTAGATTGTACACTTAAGACCCCGAGCACACGGTTCCCAGTAGAGTGTACACTTAAGACCCCGAGCACACGGTTCCCAGTAGAGAGTACACTTAGGACCCCGAGCACACGGTTCCCAGTATACACTTAAGACCCCGAGCACACGGTTCCCAGTAGAGTGTACACTTAAGACCCCGAGCACACGGTTCCCAGTAGAGTGTACACTTAAGACCCCGAGCACACGGTTCCCAGTAGAGTGTACACCTAGGACCCCGAGCACACGGTTCCCAGTAGAGTGTACACTTAAGACCCCGAGCACACGGTTCCCAGTAGAGTGTACACTTAAGACCCCGAGCACACGGTTCCCAGTAGAGTGTACACTTAGGACCCCGAGCACACGGTTCCCAGTAGAGTGTACACTTAAGACCCCGAGCACACGGTTCCCAGTAGAGTATACACTTAAGACCCCGAGCACACGGTTCCCAGTAGAGTGTACACTTAAGACCCCGAGCACACGGTTCCCAGTAGAGTGTACACTTAAGACCCCGAGCACACGGTTCCCAGTAGAGTGTACACTTGAGACCCCGAGCACACGGTTCACAGGAGAGTGTACACTTGAGACCCCGAGCTCACGGTTCCCACTAGAATGTACACTTAAGGCCGCGAGCACACGGTTCCCAGTAGAGTGTACATTTAAGACCCCGAGCACACGGTTCCCAGTAGAGTGTACACTTGAGACCCCGAGCACACCGTTCCCAGTACAGTGTACACTTGAGACCCCGAGCACACCGTTCCCAGTACAGTGTACACTTGAGACCCCGAGCTCACGGTTCCCAGTAGAGTGTACACATAAGACCCCGAGCACACGGTTCCCAGTAGAGTGTACACTTAAGGCCGCGAGCACACGGTTCCCAGTACAGTGTACACTTCAGGCTCCGAGCACACGGTTCCCAGTAGAGTGTATACTTAAGACCCCGACCACACGGTTCCCAGTAGAGTGTACACTTGAGACCCCGAGCTCACGGTTCCCAGTAGAGTGTACACTTAAGGCCGCGAGCACCCCGTTCACAGTACAGTGTACACTTAAGACCCCGAGCACACGGTTCCCAGTAGAGTGCACACTTAAGACCCCGAGCACACGGTTCCCAGTAGAGTGTACACTTAAGACCCCGAGCACACGGTTCCCAGTAGAATGTACACATAAGACCCCGAGCACACGGTTCCCAGTACAGTGTACACTTCAGGCCATGAGCACACGGTTCCCAGTAGAGTGTACACTTCAGGCCATGAGCACACGGTTCCCAGTAGAGTGTACACTTAAGATCCCGAGCACACGGTTCCCAGTATAATGTACACATAAGACCCCGAGCACACGGTTCCCAGTACAGTGTGCACTTCAGGCCATGAGCACACGGTTCCCAGTAGAGTGTACACTTCAGACCATGAGCACACGGTTCCCAGTAGAGTGTACACTTAAGACCCCCGAGCACACGGTTCCCAGTAGAGTGTACACTTCAGGCCATGAGCACACGGTTCACGCACCGTGTTTTCGCCAATGTTGCTCCGCTCATCACTCTTCATCTCGGAGAACTGAATGTCGCTGGGATCGAGGCGCACTTGGGTCTGCTGCAGCGTGTCTCCCTCCGTGTTGCTAATGGTGATAGAGCGGTCATCGCTGCCAAGGGCTAACAGGTTCTGCTTGCTCCAGCACCCACACACTATCTTCTTCGTATGCTTACCTAATACGGGTACTTTCCTGAAACAAGATAATACAATGATTGGACTTTCCATGATAATTAAACAAAATGTTAGAATCGAAACAGGCGACAGCATTATTATTTATGGTATTTTTTTCAGAAACATGAAATCTGCATATGCAGCTGCAAACCTAGCTGCTTCTGTTAAGTTTTATTTAAGTTGACCTGGCGTCAAATTTGAATATTTCTGCACTTAATCCAAAAGTACACGCCCTCATTAAGCTATCCACAAAGTGCTTGCACAAAATTGCCATTCATATAAAAATCTGCTGATAACTTGCCATCCCCCCCTCACCACCACCATATAAAGATTAACTTTATTACGTTATCCATTTGCTAGTTTACACAATGCACGCACAGCCCGACAGCACTCCCTCCATCCTCCCGAACGTACGAACTTTATTGACAGCCCCCCGAAAATTTGTGGGATAATAAATATTATTTAAAGAATGTAGTTATTTTTCCTCTCGTAACTAGTCTTTTATCTGACTAATAACAAAATGAGATAACATTCGCTAAATCTGGCAATTCTGGTATCAGTTTCTTGATTCCTAAATAACAGATTAAAACGTTTTTATTTACCCTCAATTACCGGTAGTCCCTTTCCAGATTGTGTTAAATACTCGATCAGATTTCGGTTCGTGAAGAGGACCACATTACACGAAAAAAGTCATTCAAACAAATCAGGAACTACACTATTCAAACTCTGACACCTACCTTTGTGTTTGGTGATTATAAATCAGTACATTTCCCTTTGCCGTGCCAACTGCAAGCTGCGGCCCAACTTTTGACCACACAAGAAATGTCAGCGTGTCCCTGTAAAAATAAATAAATAAAGATTACTTTCGATTTTACAGAAAATGACTCGCCATTTTCTACTAGAAGTTTAATTCACGAATCTAATTACAAAGCAATAGAAAGTATCCCAGTCTGAAGCCAGTGCCTCATTAGAGATTTTGATAAAAATGGCACCCTTCATTTAGAGTAGCCTACCTGAAGCCGCTGTCAAGCTGTAACGTCCTGCGGGTATTTGCATCCCATAGAAATATCACCCCGCTCTTGTCATTTATGACGGCTAGCAGATCGCCATCCTTATCCCAGCCTAGGCCAGTACACATGCTGCAACATTAAGTACTTGTTGCTGAATTGATTACTGCATGTAACGCAACAACTAACACTGCAATCCGATTAATGGGTACAAAACATTCTAGATATCTATCTAAATTTTCTATCGATTGTTGCACATACTAATGTACAATTCAAATTATGTTCATCTCAAAACAATGGTATTTCATCAAAAATACAAAAAAAATATGAACGTATATCTGCAAGAACATAAAATAACTCAAATGTAACATACCCTGGTAAGGAGAAATCGTCCATCAGCTCACCATGTCGGTCCCACACTTTTACCGTGTGGTCATGTCTGCATCATAACCAGTAACCACAAACTCTAATACCATTTAATACTTAACAATCACACATTACTTTTAGAAATATTTCAATACATATCTTTTGGCGCTTACGTATTCTCATTTGTACATTCGCATTCTTCTAATATCCACATGTTCAACGTGTTAAGTTATGTTAATTTTAACGTTACTTAAAACGATTAAATTAAGCAATAACAACTATCTTGAGCGCATCAAAATAAACGATTAATAATCCCCACGAGAATTTCAGGACTCTCCTCAACACCCGCCAGTTTTTATGCTCCAAACACTAACAAAAAATTTACAGTATAAGCGTCCCAGACTTCATATTAACCAACTGAAAAAAACAAGCGCAATGTCTAGACGCAGTTTCTTACCCAGATGTTGCTAAGTAATTCCCCATGTTCGTCTGCCAACAGTAATTGATATGTCCCGGCCCATGGGTATCCGGTGATAAGGAAAAGACTTCCTATAAAAAAATTATACTCGTAGACAGTATTCAAATAACGCAAATCTCGCAAAAACGGCACGGCAAGGAGCAGAGTTACAAGGGGAAATAAATCCATGCAATGAAAGATTAAAAGATTGTCTAATATAAGTCAAATTTATCCCTTCATTTTCTTTGAATTAATTTTATTCTTAAAGATAAGCAGCGTTCGCGCTGGCCTTCCAGAAAACCGCGTCACACATAATTGGGAAACATTTATTTTTTATTTTATTAACGGCTTATCTAAGTAACAAATACAAGACAACAAACGTATTTCGATTGACACAAAATGCGGTGTAATTCTTGACTACGTCGATTAAAATTTTTCTATGGTGTAACGCGGTGGTTTCCAAATACCGCGTCACTGTGACGCAGTGGGGTGTGAAAAGCCGCGTCACAAGCCCCTAAAAATGGTAAAATCCGCGTAAAAACGCCGTCATCGCGAATGCTGATAAGTGATTCGTTTATTAAAACTACGTAAAAATATGTGAAATTCTTAAACGCAATCGAATATAGCTACGTAAAATGTGAATTAATTTACTACATGTCAATTTCCGATGTCCGACTCTTCAACAAGTTATCAGTGAAACTCGGCGAGTCCCTTTTTTGCAGGCCTTCGTGTAAATATGCTTTGGTGGATGTTAGAAATACCTTAAATGACCCAGTGGCTTACACGGTTAAACAGTTATATATTTTTATAAACATGTCACACAGAAGGGTGTACTCTCGAAAGCCACACTCATAGATACGAAGTTAATCTGTTGTCATACTCGTAGATTTCTGTGTAAAGCCGTCAATAAAATTTAAAATATTTTATTTCAAATTTGTCTTAAATTTATTTACACAGGATTTTGCACGAGTGATTCAATAATTTCACTGCTAATTTTGTCTGTTATTCGGTTATTAATAACGGTTGAAACTTCAAAAGCTTTTTGCATTTATGAATCCTATATTATCGCTCAGTAATATGATCATAAAATCACATATGAAAAGTGATCCTGACTTTCATGAAATCACTCATAGAAAACAGGGTAAAAATACCTTAGTCATCTCCAGCACTGCACAAAAAGGAGCAAACAATGACCTAGTGTGATAATAAACAAAAATTCTGTAATTTGTTTTCCCAAGCAACTGGAATGTTGTCAGCATACATAGCCATAAGTAAACAGTTCAGCAATGGATGTGATTTCCAAACCATTCTATCTACCAAGGAAAACGTCACTTTCAATTTCTTCTTCTGGTACCGTGTAGGGGTTCTCTGGAGTATCACCACTAGTTCGATACAAGCAACTCAAGACAGGCATTTCTCTACAGTAGGCGCGGTGGCGCTGAACATATGAACAGTGATACTAAAATCGAGAAGATTCCTCACCGTAATGGAATCGACCGTGTCTTCCCTTTGAACGCTTCTTGGCTGGGACAGCTGAGCAGAGTAGATGGTTTTTTTTTTTTTTGCTACTATGATGTTTCAGAAGTTTTTTTTTCAACCTTCGTTTATAATAGTAGGTAATAAACAAGAGTTCTGGCTCACTTGATGACGTCATACTGTCTGGAAGTGACGTCATACTGTCTGGAAGTGACGTCATCATGTCTGGAAGTGACGTCATCATGTCTGGACCGGAAGTGTTGTCTAGACCGGAAGTGTTGTCTGGACCGGAAGTGACGTCATCATGTCTGGACCGGAAGTGACGTCATCATGTCTGGACCGGAAGTGACGTCATCATGTCTGGACCGGAAGTCATGATAAGCGTTAGGATAGGCGCGACCATCTGTGACGTCATCATGACGTCATACTGAGATGATGCTGTCTGGAGCGAAAGTGGTTTGGCCGAGTCAATCAACATGAAGCCAATGAACCCGACCTGTCAATCAGTGTAACCATGACAACAGAGCCTAAAAAGGTCGACAACCCCCCCCCCCTAGGACATACTATGTACCGACCCCCCCCCCCCTAGGACATACTATGTACCGACCCCCCCCCTAGGACATACTATGTACCGACCCCCCCCCCTAGGACATACTATGTACCGACCCCCCCCCCTAGGACATACTATGTACCGACCCCCCCCCCCCCAGGAGAGCAACAAAAATTTTTGCCGAATCAGCATGATAAAATCCTATATAAGTGTGGTGTCTCAAGGCTTAGAGACATTGTCAGACACATCATGGATAACACACCAGCTATCATCATTGATGACTTAACAGCGTTTCAAGCGAATGAATCTGTTTGCATCTGGGTAAATATGCGTGATGAAGCTGAAGCAGCTGATATTACATATGCTTTGGAGGAGGTGCTACAATTTCCAACTCAGATCACTGCAGTGAAGCCTGACGTAGTAATTACATTTATGTGGAACAACCGCATAGTAACACTGACTCAACGATACTGCAAGTGTCAAGTGTGGTTGGAATATGAGGGACAACCCCATAACTGCTGCTGATATATACTAAAATATTTCGGGCCCTTTTAAGGGCCATCCTATATTATGAAATGAAGCAAAACATGTCTGTGTGTGTGTGTGTGTGTGAGAGAGAGAATACATTTTATCACATTTCAGGTCTAGTTGGCGGATGAATACCATTTGGCGGATGAATACCATTTGGCAGACCAATTAACTTCACCGTCAGTTAACTTCACCGCTAGATGTCTCTGCTGCGTAGCAGTGCAGCTGTACAACTTCACAACTGTAAGTGAGACATTCATATACACAAGTAAAATTCTGCTGAGTCAGCAATTTTAACATTTTGGAAACAAGTTTGAACAAGTTACACACCATATTTTGATTACATGGAAGTAGCATAAAAGCATGAGTGAAACATGTCAACTAGTCAACTAGTGATACATTCTGTCAACAAGTCAACAAGTGGATATTGTGTGACGAGAAAAGACTTGACAATGTCGGCCTTACTTTTTCACAGATGTATGACTATGGATGACGTCTTCAAAGTGAATTATGCTGACTATGTGTTTTCAAAGCTTCCTGCTTTTGAATCGGATTGGATGCTGCAAGTGAAGAACTTACATCAGCATTGGGAAGCTGTTGGAAAGACCATTCCAAGAGATCGTTTCATCCGCTCGTTTCTACGTGAATGTGAAGATCTACATTTACCGTTAACTTATGACATTGATTTAGCATTTATCAACGTGAATACAATTTGGGCAGTTGAGCTCATGTTAGATGTGGCTGCAAGAATCATTTTACATTATGATGATGATGTTCCATTGAAGACGAATGTATCAGAGCTTGTCCGATTCAACCATGGACGAGTTGAAGTGAATTCAAAACTTTGCAAGTTCTTTGAAAAGAAAGCTGACTCAGCAAACAGTTGGGTATAAAAGGGAGTGAACTCAGCAGAGTGAAGTCATTTCTCAGCAGACAGTTGGAGGGAGTGCATCATCAGTACATTGTAGCAGCCATGGAGAACAAGACAAGCAACGCAACGCAGCGCAGCAGCAGCTTTAAAATTAGTGCTAACTTAACCATTACTGTGGAGCATGGAGAATATGGGCCATTTCTACGCATCACACGTGGAGAGAGATGGTGTGCTTATTCACCATCTTTGTGGAAGATTGTATGCCAAAGCTTGAAAAATTTACGCGACATTGGCTTCAAACTGTACTTAACGCAAACGAAGTGGCTTGAAGTCATTTCATACTTGGATATGCGTTATGTGAGTTTTGTGCGCACGTCACGGTTTGAAGGGAAAGAATACACACATCACATCAACATGAATGATGGTGAATGGGAGACACTGCTTCAGGAGATGGACAACATCAACTCAACCCTATCACCATGTGAGGAATGTCATGACAAGAAAACGATCATCAAGCTGCAAAAGGATGGTCGGATGAAGTTGTCAAAGCTATCCAAGAAAAGGCTGGCTGAAGTTCAGTTGGAGAACATGAACGTACAAAATCAACTTGGACTTACCTGTGACTATTGCGGTGCTTGTGGATATATGGAGGATTATCAGTGCCACTGCCACAAGTATAATTGCAAGTTGTGTGAACCAAACAACTTCTGCGGCAAGTGTGGAGTACTTAAAGTCTGTGAAGCAAAGTAGAAGTCAGAACTTACTCGATTTCACGATGGATGAGTTGAAGTGAATTCAAAACTTTGCAAAATGTTTGGGTATATAGTTGGACATAAAAGATAGTGAAGTTATCATTGTGTAACCATGGAGAAGAAGACAAGCAGCTTTAAAATTAGTGAAAACGTAACCATTACTGTGCAGCATGGAAAATTTGGACAATTTCTACGAATCAAACGTGGAGGGCATTGGGTTGCTTTATCACCATGTTCGTGGAAGTGTATATGTGAGAAATTTAGAAATTTATACACCATTGGCTTCAAAGTATACTTAACACAAACGAAGTGGCTGGAAGTCATTCCAATCTTGGGTAAGCGCTATATAACTTTTGCACATACAACACTACTTCACGGGCAAGGATATACGAAGTACATCAACATGGATGATGGTGAATGGGAGACATTGCTTCAGGAGATGGATAACATTAACTCAGTCTTGTTACCATGTACGGAATGTCATACCATAAATCCTATCAAGCTGCGAAAGGATGGTCGGATGAAGGTGTCAAAGCTATCCAAGAAAAGGCTGGCTGAAGTTCAGTTGGAGAACATGAACGTACAAAATCAACTTGGACTTACCTGTGACTATTGCGGTGCTTGTGGATATGTGGAGGATTATCATTGCCACTGCCACAAGTATAATTGCAAGTTGTGTGAACCAAGCAACTTCTGCGGCAAGTGTGGAGTACTTAAAGTCAGTGAAGCAAAGTAAAAGCCCACAAGACACTGAAACAAGATGGACGCATGTTTTAAAAATGCTTATATTGACTTGATGATTGCTAAACTTGCTTGCTGTGGCACTCCAGACTATCAACTTTATCATTTGGATGCTTTTTGGGATGTTGTACATCATAGTCTTGATGTGATTGAACTGCATTCAAGATTTCTTGGAGAATGTTATAAAACTGGAATAGAAGAAGATCCTGACTTTGACTTTGATTCTGCACTTTATTCTGCTCGCACTGATGTGGAAGTATATTTCACCGTGGTTGATCATTTGAGAGATTGTTGTAAAGAAGAAGAGGAAACCGAGCAGCTTTATCAGGTAAGTTATAAAAACCTTTTTTAAACATGTTTATGACAACATAGTGAATTGTTTCTCAAAGACATAACCATGTTTTTCTTACTAGCAAATTTAGTTTTATGTGAGTGGTTTCAACGTAAACAAAGAAAGAATATGATAGAAGAGGCAGCAAATATATTAAAAGATATTTTATTACAGGAAGAAACCGACATGTCAGAATAAAACAGCAGAAGCAAAGTCAACATGAAGAATCTTGTACTATTCAGCGGTCATAAGGACGTTCTTTCAAACATGTTTCCAACACGACTTGAAAAGTATGGACATGTGTTCAACTCAAGTGAAGCTTTGTATCAATATGAGAAAGCAGTGTTTCATCACCGTCCAGATATTGCTTCAGCCATTGCTTCATGTAGAAATGGATATGAAGCAAAACGTATTGCTAAAGTGATAAAGCCATGTCCTTTATGGCATACAGTGAAGAGAAGCAAAATGCAAGATGTTTTGCAAGTCAAACTGGATCAGTGTGTATTGTTTCGCAACAAGTTGAAAGAATGTAAAGACAAAACTTTAGTTGAAGCAACGTATGATCATTGGTGGGGAGCTGGTGTGAAACAAGTGTCATCTGGATATCCTGGTCAGAATATTATGGGAAAGTTGTTAGAACTGTTGTGTGAGGGTTAGAGACTTTTTCATTTGCTTGCCAACCGTCATGGTGTGCAGACGTGTGAACATGTAAATTTGAAGTATGTTTAACTTGTGTTGCATTGATTCAAGACTGCACAATGGCGGACATGACACTGAGACAATATATTGTGCAAAAAGCTTATTGTGAAGAAATGTTATCCGCTGTAAAAAAGTTTGCATATTTAGTCTGTCCTGCTTGTCAACATGAAGAGTGTCAAGAACATACTTGTCATTTTGCATCTGTTTATACATATTGGAATGAAGCTAAATATTACATGCATTTAGATAAAGTGTTAGAGAATGCAAATCAACGTTGTGAGAAATATGGTGTAGATGCTATTACATTGGATGAACTCAGTCATTGGTTAGTGTTCATTGAAGACCAATGGTCTCCAGTGATTCATACCATTGTATCTATACTTGATTTGTAAAAAACTTGTTAGTTAAGTTATAAATGCATGTTAGTTAAGTGATGTTGGTTGAGTTATAAAATAAAAGCTGTTCTGTTGAGAAGGTGGTTTTCATTCGGTGTGACCATGTCGACGTGGAAAGACTACTTGACTGATATTTACTTCAAACCTGGACAGCCTGGAGCATTTGCTGGTCCTTACAAACTGTATCACATCTTACGAAAACATAATCAACCAGTCACACAGTCACAAGTGAAGAAATGGTTGCAGGATCAAGATGCTTTTAGTTTACTCCAACCTGTCAAATACAGGTTCAAAAGACAACGTGTCATTACACGTGGTATTGATGACATGTGGGATATTGATTTGGCTGATATGGGAAACATAGCTCCCTATAATGATGACATACGCTTTTTACTCATTGTCATTGATGTGTTTTCCAAATATGTCTGGGTACAGCCAATACCTAATAAATCACATACCAGCGTCATACAAGCTTTCCAAAAGATTTTTCATGACACACGACGAAGACCGCGAACTCTAAGGTCTGATAAAGGAACAGAATTTAAAAACAGATGGGTAAAAGCATTTTTGAAGAAAGAAGGCATTCATGCTTATACCACAAAGAATGAAACCAAAGCCAACTTTGCTGAAAGAGTCATTCGTACTCTGAAGGGAATGATGTATCGGTATTTTCTACATAATCAAACTTACCGTTACTTAGACATTCTTCCAGACTTGGTGTACAATTACAACCATAGACCTCATGGTTCTCTTCCTAATAAATATGCTCCAGCCGAGATT
The DNA here is from genome assembly GCA_949752745.1 of Protula sp. h YS-2021. Classification (NCBI taxonomy): domain Eukaryota; kingdom Metazoa; phylum Annelida; class Polychaeta; order Sabellida; family Serpulidae; genus Protula; species Protula sp. h YS-2021. The sequence goes on from OX457025.1 coordinate 68,983,300, forward strand.
CGTAAAGACAACGAATCAAAAGTGTGGAAGTATATGTATGTTGACAAACTGAAATTGAAACCGAAGAAGAAGAAGAAGTACAAATTTAACATTGGTGATCATGTTCGCATTTCTCACATTAAATATGTGTTTCAACGGGATTATCACATCAAATGGACGCAAGAAGTCTTCATTGTCACACATCGTTGTAAGAAGCAAGGAATACATTTATATCGTGTGAAAGACTTTTTAGACGAAGATATTGATGGTCATTTCTATGAAGAAGAACTGCAGAAAGTGACCAAAGATATTGAATCTATTTATAGAATTGAAAAAGTCTTGAAAACACGTAAAAGACGAGGAGGAGGTGTGAAAGAATTATTTGTCAAGTGGTTAGGTTGGCCAAACAAGTTTAACAGTTGGGTGAAAGAAACAGACATTCAACAATGAAGCATCCATTTACATGTTTAGTCTCTGGACCTACAGGCAGTGGCAAAACGTCTCTGGTGAAGGAAATTCTAGAACAAAAGTTGATTCAACCCTCTCCAAAAAGCATTTTATGGCTCTATGCAGCAGATCAGCCTTTGTACAAGGGAATGAAAGGCGTGGAATTTTACCAAGGCATTCCAGATGACATTGAAGAGCGTTTTAACCCGAAGAAACCAAACTTACTTATCATTGATGACTTAATGACGAAATGCCATAGTGATGAGCGTATGACACGTCTCTTTAGTGTTGGCAGCAGTCATCAAAATCTAAGCATTATTTTTATTGTGCATAATTTATTCCATCATGGGAAAGAGATGCGAAATATTAGTTTGAATACACATTATATCATTCTGTTTAAAAATCCGAGAGACAGTCAACAAATTAGTACATTGGCGCGGCAAATGTATCCTAGAAGATCTCAATTTCTCATAGAAGCCTATCAAGATGCTACTAGCAAACCTCATGGTTATTTATTCATTGATTTAAAACCAAAGACAAATGATCAACTACGTATTCGTACAGGCATTTTACCAAAAGATACACATTATGTATATATTGATAAAGCAGTGTATGAACAAGAACCAAGTCATTTAACCATTCGCAGTCAAGATGTCTAAACGTATTCGAGCGAACCAGCCGTTTCTTCATTTGCTTGCACGCAGTGGGCCTAAACGACGTAAATCCTTGCTACAGCAAGCTACAAAGGAGGAATTAACAAGCTTGTTTGAAATTTGTTTGAATATATTGCAAGGACATTTACCCTTAAGCTCAAAACGGTTTAAGGAATTTAAACGTGAACGTCATACGCTACGTACTCTAGCAGATAAGAAGATATCCCTTCGACGAAAAAAGAAGTTGATTAATCAGAAAGGAGGATTCATTGGAGTTATTGCTAGATTGGCATTGCCCTTGTTAGCCAAACTACTGCTAAAATGAAACATACGATGAAAATGGTCCTCATTCCTGAATATGAATATAAAATGTTGCTAGAAAAGAAGGGTAAAGATGGTGAAATCAAAACGAAAGTGAATAAACTTTTACGTGGGAAGCGAACGCGTGAAAAGGTTATTGAAATGTCTCAACTTCTTGGCCGTCATTTACGAACAAGTCAGTCTAGGCAGCAAAAGCCCTCATCATCATCACCACCTGAAAAGCCAGAAAAGTTATTTTTAAGTCATTTTCAACCTATCTATCATGGAAAAGTACTACAACTTTTAGCCGAACTGAAGAAATATGGTGCGACATGGTCAGAGAAGAATGAACTTGTGTTGAAAACGGGCGATATTATAGCAAATTCCAACATGGTTGATTTGATGAAAGAAGCATTGGTGGCGACAAGAAGAAAAGAACGAGTCAAACCACATGGTTGGCATCCGTTTATCCAGGAAATTGTTGATGCTAATATTCCAAAAACAATGTTTAGTAAAAAGACCACTCGTGACGACATTACAACAGAAATGAAACAACGTCAACAAAGACAGTTTCCTGAAGGATGGGAAAATTTTTAACATGGCTGAAAGAGCTATGTTGTTGCCAAGAAGATAAACCAACTATTCCTGTGAAAATAAGATGTACAAGCGCGTGTTGTGAAGGAGAAATAAAAGACCATGTGAATGAGGATGAGATTTGGCATACTTGGTCGAATGGTGCGCGCTATCGTGAAGTATATAGACAACGTCAACGCACCTATACCATTTAGTTCCCATCCATCATGGAGTCGACAAGCTTTTACATTACTTTGCCTAGCAATGCGAGTATGACCTATTATCCCAACAACAAGGCTTCGAATTATCAAATTCGTATGCCTCGAACCATCTATCTGAATGGAAAATATGAAGTGGCTTTAGCTGAAATTCAATATCCACATACATGGACAACGATGAGACAGGGCATGGACTATTCTATTCAGTATCGACAAGAACTATTCGATGATCCTATTCTTAGCACTCTCAATATTCCTTATGGGTACTATAGAACCATACAAGAACTATGTGAGGCAGTCAATGAAGAAGCGACTAATGCTCTGAAACTTACAGAAGCTATTCGGCTAAAGTATGATAAAATTAGACGACGTGTGTTTCTATTTCTCGATTATGGCTATGAAGTGTCTTTTTCCACTGGATTGGCTGAGATTTTAGGATTTATCCCAGATCAATGGTATACTGAAACATGTACAGCTGACCATAAAGCGGATGTGAAACAGGGGTTTTATACACTGTATGTGTATTGTAGCATTTGTGAACCACAAGTTGTTGGTGATTATTATGTGCCTTTGCTACGTTCTGTTGGCATACAAGGCCATGATGGAGATATTATCATGAAAACGTACGGCGAACCACATTATGTTCCTGTAAACACATCCAAATTTGACATGATAGAAATGAATATTAAGGACGACACAGGCCATAATGTTCCATTTCAAACTGGAAAGGTGATCTGTAAACTTCATTTTCGACCAAAAGCAATATGAAAGCTTATACACACGATCCGTCTGCATATCGCAACCATTTTCTTCGTCAAGTGGGCGGGGAATTACCAGGATTCAAAGGAGCGCGAATCCAATATGGCGATGGTATTGGTTCCATACTGGGATCATTGGCTCGCAAAGCTATTCCACTACTTAAGGCTGGGGTTAAGATCGTTGCGCCACATCTTAAGAAGGCTGCAAAGAATGTCGCGAAAGATGTGACGGGCCGAGTAGCAGAACGTGTGTTTGGTGAACAAAAGCGTATGCAACCAACGAAACGTGCCAGAAGACGAAAAACAGCCAGACGGATAACATCAAAATATCGCAAAGATATTTTTTAAAGAAAAAAAAATGTCTCTCATTCATAATCATTCGTGTGAATGTAGTCTTTCTCCATTGGAATGGTTTCACGTACCACCAACGCAAACTGCTGTAGAGAAAAGTTATAATGTTGACTATCAACCACTTACAAGCATTAGAGAAGGCGCTCCAATAGAATTCTACATTCCTGCGAGTACAGAAGAATATCTGGATTTAAAGAACAGCAAACTTCATATTGTATGTCGCATTCTAAAGGCTGATGGAACAGCGTGTGGCGCAGATGATAATGTCTCTTGCATCAATGATGTGTTTAATGGGTTATGGTCTAATATTGAATTGTTTCTGAATGATCGTTTGGTTTCGCATAGCAACAATACTCATGGTTATACCAGCATTATCTCTCATCTCATCCATGATTCGGAAGAAAGTCTGCATTCTGAGCGCTCTATGCGTCTCATGTACAAGGATACTGCTGGGTCAATGAATAGTCATGAGGTGAAAAGACCTAATCATGAACAATATGTATCCGGGTTTCATGTCAATGCTGACGGTGGTGACTTGGCTGAGCAAGGCAACAATGGCTTACATCATCGTTATTTGCATACTCGTCTTAGCCGTGATGTTATGCTTACTGGTGGTTTAAGGATAGATTTGTTTGAGCAGGATCGTTATCTTCCGAATGGCATCAGTTTGAAATTGCGTTTCCATAGACAAAAAGATGACTATGTATTGATGGCTGTAAATAATACCTATAAGGTAGAAGTGAAAGAGGCATTTTTAACCATTCGCAAAGTGAGGGTGAGTCCAGGTATTCAGTTAGGACATGCAGATGCATTGATGAAAAGTCCTGCCAAGATCATCATCACTAGAAAAGAATGTAAAGTCTTGGCCATTCCAGCAGGATTTCAGTCTTTTGTGAAAGATAACATCTTTTTGGGTCAATTACCAAATCGTATTGTCATTGGTCTGGTTCATAATGAAGCTTTTGGTGGATCAGTATTGAGGAATCCATACAATTTTGATCATTTTAATCTGGACTATATGCAACTGTACACGGATGGTGAACCAGTTCTATCCAAACCTCTCAAGCTTGACATTACACAGAACAAATACCTGAACGCTTTTGAAACGCTTTACAAATCGTTTGATCGGTTGAATGGTGAGAAAAGTTCCATTATAAAACGGGAAGATTGGCCTAGAGGTTATGCTTTATTTTCGTTTGACTTAACACCGGATTATGATGGTGATGATCATTTCCCCCTGATCAAGCATGGGAATTTGCGGCTAGAAATGAACTTTGCTAGGGCTTTGCAACCTACAATCAATGTCATTGTCTATGCTGAATTTGACAACATTATTGAGATCAGTGCCAATCGCAGCATCCAATTCGACTACCAGTCATGAACACGAAGCAGATTGATGCCATATTGAGTCATGATGTCATGACCAAAGACTTGTTTCAAGGCGTGTTTGCCATGGACCAGTTACCGTCTTTACAACGCGGCGCCTATGTGATCAACACAGACGATCAAGATGAACCAGGAGAACATTGGGTGGCAGTGTATTATGATAAAGACCCTGTGGAATATTTTGACTCTTATGGACTGTTCCCTCTCGATGATCGTTTAGACATGTTTTTAAGAAATGACTATATGTATAATTCTATCTCATTACAAACGCCAATATCATCGTCATGTGGTTTTTATTGTGTATATTATATATTGCATAGAGCTCGAGGTCAGAGTATGTTTGATATTGTGAATATATTAAAAAGAAAGGATGGTGATTTTATTGTAAAGGATTTTGTATATAGACATTATAAACCATTGTTTTATTAATGTTGTTGTTGTTATATTAGTTAAGTTGTTGTTGTTATATTAGTTAAGTTGTTGTTGTTGTTATATTAGTTAAGTTGTTGTTGTTATATTAGTTAAGTTGTAGTTAAGTTGTTGTTGTTATATTAGTTAAGTTGTTGTTGTTATATTAGTTAAGTTGTAGTTAAGTTGTTGTTGTTATATTAGTTAAGTTGTTGTTGTTAAATAAAACAAACCAAGTTTTCAAACAACTGTCTTGTTTATTGTGTTCTATTTACAAATTCTTAACTACAAACACTATTTACAAAGTTTACAAACACTATTTACAAAGTTTACAAACACTATTTACAAAGTTTACAAACACTATTTACAAACTCTTAACTACAAACACTATTTACAAAGTTTACAAACACTATTTACAAAGTTTACAAACACTATTTACAAAGTTTACAAACACTATTTACAAACTCTTAACTACAAACGCTATTTACACTATTTACAAATTCTTAACTACAAATTCTATTTACACTATTTACAAACTTTTATTTACACTATTTACACTATTTACAAAATTCTTAACTACAAACTCTTAACTATAAAGTCTATTTACACTATTTACAAACTTTTTATTTACAAACACATTCATTTTTCAATACATTCATCAATGAATACCATTCATTAGAATCTAAATTGATATAGGTATCATAGACATTACATCCATGTTTGTAAATGCTATGAAAGCTCACATAACACACATCACCAAACTTTATCACTTTAACAGTTTCATGTTCAGACAGTTTCAGTTCATATCCTTCTTCTAAGTCCATCACACGCATAGGTTGTGTCAGCTCAATGGATTTGGTGCCTCGTGTAAGCCATATTTCTGTTTCTTTGAATTCAAGCGTTAGGTTCTTTCCAATCCAATGCTTGTAACAGAGCGTACCATTCCACTGTGTTGAGGGTGATGTAGTCATAGTTTTCTGTAAGCTCGTCATATTGGCGAAATTGTACAAACACGTCTAAGCAGTTCTCAGTCACACGCACTTCTAATTCATTTGAGACTGCTAGGAGAAAGCCAGGTATCCTGAACTTCTCTAGATGGTCTTTCAACACGGATTGGTCATCAAGTGATAGGACGAGATACTGTCCAAAATGTCTTAGCACAATGTCATCATATTCGTTTCTCAGATATGAGAATCCATGCGTAATGGGTTTATATTCCGTTAAAAAGTCTTCCATCTCGTTCAACAGTCAGATGAACTATGAGCTGTCTCCTTGTCTGCAAAGACGTTTTTTATGCTCGCAAGATGGCGAAGAGTGGATGTTGTATCGCTTCTAGGAATCGTAAGACTGCGCGCCAGTTCTTGATATCAAAGAGGATCAAATCTGTATATGGTGTATCTGGCACAACTCCCTTATAATCCTTTGGATAATCCTGTAAAAGATTTCTACAGATTTCTACACGTATGTTAGAATCATATTCAGCCACCGTCACTCCCACCTTATTTTCAAGTCTGCGTTTAAACCCAGCTTCAAGTGGTATGTTTTTAAAGTCTTTCCACACTTCAGGTTTAAACCGATGATAACTTGTCTTAGAATCTAGTATCACTTCATTCCTCTCATTGACAGTAAGGTAAACACCACCGTTCAGCATGAGTGCATTCATGTTTTTACCTTGTTATGACTTGTCGTCTTGTCTGCGAAGCCTTTTATCCACTTCTTTCACCTGCTTCTTCAGCATTTTCCATTCAGGTATTGTCAGCAAGATACCCTTTTTCGTTGGACGGTTTTTTCCAGTCCCCTCATCTCTGAGGTATTTGCGAATGTTTACCACACCTTCATTACTTTGTTTCATAATCTTGATATACTTTCCATTGCCTAGAGAAAGCATTCCATCCCACGACTGTGGTGTTGGTGCTATCTCCACTTTTAATTTCTTAATGGTAGTATCAGGATGTTTCACTTTCATGTCTTTGACTGTATCAGCAAGAATATCCATATCCGTTGGTGCAGATCTTTTCATGTTGACGCTTCAGTGTTCACATCACAACTAACTCTCAAGTTGAAGTGTCTCCCCCTTATATACTGTAATGCCCATGCGCCAAAGTGGAATAGCCATCACTCATCACATATCGCTTGTCATCAAAGGGAGAGAGAGCCACTTTCCTCAACTTCTCCGAGAAGATCTGGTGGTCATGACTTCGAATGATGTGCCCTGTAGTCATCGTTTGCGTTTGGTTGAACAAACTGTCTCTATACTGCTGATGTTTCATCCGTCTTTGACACGCGCGAGTGATGCCTTTGGCCGTACGTTTTTCCTTCCCACCATACATCATACTATACATTTTCGGCCGAAGTCCAACAAACTCTTCAATGGGAATGCCCGCCGTCTCATCTTTCATTTTCCCAAGCACTTTCTTGTTCACGTTGGAATGTAGGAAATGATCTGGGGGATAGTCACTTGTGTCGAACAAGTCAGCATCTTCCTGCATGTCTTTGTATATATCGTCCGTTTCTATGTCATAACATAGACTGTCGGTGTCGCTGAACAACAGCTTGGCGTTGGGATACTTGGTCATGATGTAGTTGTAATGAAAGTGGAACATGAGCACTTTGCTGAGGTCGAGAATGGTGAACCCAACTTGAATGGGTTTATCCAGAAGCAGATCCACTTTGCGCAAATGTACCGCGGTCAAATCTTCGTTGAAAATTCTAAATTTGTGGAAGGAAGGTTTGACCACAAGTTTCTTGAACCGTTTTTCCTGGTGAACAAGTTCCACATTCATGCGCTTTCTTACATTTTCCATGGTTTTGCCAAACACAGAGTTGTTCATCAGTTTGAAAAAGTCTTTCTCAAACGGGTTCTTGGCCAACTTTCTCTTTTCCGTGTTCAAGGAGATGTATTTTGCCAACCATTTGCTCTGTGCAAACATGATGGCACGATGCACCTTCGTGACTTTCAATCCCAGTGAGACATATTGCTGTAAATTTCTATAATGAAGCACATATTTCTTCTTGTCACACAAGTTGGGAATGAGCTTTTCACTAGGTTTGCCTTTCATGTTTAGATCTTTCCGTAGCTTCTGACTATGTTTTGACAATTCTCCCACTTTCACACATTTCCGTTCTGGAGCCACTGGATAGTGATTATGATGATCATGGATTGAATATGGGTATTCCAAATCCACTTCTAAAATGTATCCAATCTCGTCATCTTCATCCACATCCATAAAGTCAATGGATTCTGGCTCGCTCACCCACATAAATCCACTTTCCGGCATGCTTTGCGACATAGCCCAGCCATACAAGTTGTTTGCATCCAGGTAAGTCAAGTAGTTGGTTGGTTTCAAGGGATCGTAATCTGCTACGTAGGGGTTATTTGCTTTCGCATACTTGTGTGTGATGACAGATATTCCTCCACGTAAACCTTGTTCAACCATTTGGTACATGTCAATGTCGTTGATCAATTCCAATTTCACCTTTGTCGCTTTCAACATGGCATCCCACGACAGTCCTGGCGCTGTATAGTAGTGAGCAGGATCCAATTCATACGTGTTGAGACATACGTGACGAAAGTTTTCAAACACGTCAGCCAGCAGCAACACATCTGATTTCAGGTACAAGTCATGGTATTCGCCAAATGTAGTACAGTGGAATGTCTCCCACACCTTCTGCGCATGCGCATAATCCTCATCGCTAATGTCTTCTTCACTGAGTAGACTGTAAAACTTGTCCTTGGACGGCAGTTGTGTTTCAGCAAACTTGGATGGCTCATCCACGTAATCATAAGGGTACACTCCCTTTCTCAACAGTAACTCTTGTTGGTCGCTATCGTGAATGTGTGACGTCATGTGATAAAAGTTGTCTTTCCCTTCTGCTGCCAGGTTGGATACCAACTTCTGTAGAGAAGTACTCATGAACTGAAAGCTGTCTGTAAATTTCAGATTGCTCATGGTGAATGCAATATATTTCTCAACGGTGTTGGGAATGACTGTAATCCTTTCGTTTTTGAACTTTCCAATTTCTTCCATGATCAAATGGCTGTCATAGCCTCGTAAATTGTGGAAAAACACAGGAATGATGAAAGAATCTTCAACATCCTGCTGATCTTTTCGAAATCGAAATTGCAAATTGCATTGACTATGTGCAGCTCCGCGGTATTTGCCATTGATATGGTCATGATCTCTCACACGATCTGCTCCTAGAGGCTCATGACAAATGTAGCAATCTGTGGCGTTCTTATAATGCTCTTCATCTTCATGAGTCATGACCATTTTCTTTGGCTGTAGCAAGCCATGCACAATACGATCACGTTCATATACCATATGGTCTAAAAAGACTTTCACAGCATTATCGCCTCGATATACGACTGGAGCACGTGTATCATACTGGCTGACAACCACGTAGGCAAAGCTGTTTGGACGATGATGTTGATACTTGTCTCCTTCATGCTTTTTCGTGAAGCATTCAAAGTCTGCATAAATGACAAACGGCGCTCGCTGTTGTTTGGCTACATTCTTGAACTTGATGAAAGGTTCCTTGGGGAATGATAAACGTTGTGCGCCATGCTTGCCACACACTTCACGATGCTTGTCTAAAAGATCTTGTCGCATAAACCCATGAAGACAGTTGAAACAATAAAAAGTTGCACCATTATACTTTGATCGATAAGCCATCAGTCTGCTGAAATTCTTGATGAGGCAGTAATGTCTTGTCTTGTCATTGCTAATCAAAAGCAAGTTGATTTCTCTCGCACTGGTGTTTCGACTGAGTTGTATGGGAACAACGACATCATGTTCATATCCAAACACGTTAATGGACACATCATTCTCCTTTTCAAACTTTGGAATGTCTGTAATCGGTGTTGGAAATGTCATGCCTTCCACCTTCAATTCGTTCTCAAATAGCTTGTATTGATGCACACGGTATGGGTTGTTTGTTGAAGGGTGAAGGTGAGCCAATACAGACCATAAGAAGCACTTGTTGTCTTTATTCTGAATGTTTAACACAGCCTTTGTACTCTGTACTTTCTTCGGCAGTGGGATAAAACTGCTTGCTTCCAGTGGCGCTGACGTCGCTGTATGCACTTCAATGAATAATATGTTATCCAACACCCAGCCAGAGCCTTGTCGCTCATGTTCATCAAACCTAGTAAACAATTCTTTATAGGCTTCTGGCAAGTCCTTCTCAATATCCGTTGGATTGTATGCTGCATACGTTGGACTACTGATGAAGGCATTATCCACTTGTTCTACCATCACGCCTTCAACATTTGGTGTCATTTTCTTGAAGCGTGCATGTACCACAATGTACCATTTCATACCACGGTTTAACGTCTCTAGCAAATGTCTCTTGATTCTATTCTCTTGTTGTCGCATTTCGAGTAGCAAATCCGATCCATCTTCAGGCTCAAACCGCCTTTCCTGCGCGTTTTCACCAAGACTCACTCTTCTGCCTCTGCCTATTTGTCCTGTCTCTTTCTTTCTTTGTTCTTCATGAGACACATTTTCCATCTCAGCACATGCATGTGTCTCAAATGCATCCAAAGATGAAAATATCTTGGCGCATTTACAGCAGAGGACTGGATCAGGTCTGTCAACACCATCTTGTACGGTCTTTCGTCTCTTGGCTTCAATCTGCTCAACAAGCTCTTCATGAGCACGTTTCATCCTAGCTGGTTTGCATGTATGTGTCACGAACAATTCCAGAGATGGAAATGTCACATCACAATCATGACAGTAGACTGGTGCCATCGTTGTTGCTTCTTCAACTGCTGGAACTGAAATGAAGTAAAATACACGTTTCACTCTTCCTTTTATACCACTTCAATGGTGTGTTGACTCAGCAGAATGTATCACTAGTTGACTAGTTGACATGTTTCACTCATGCTTTTATGCTACTTCCATGTAATCAAAATATGGTGTGTAACTTGTTCCAAAAAGTTAAAATTGCTGACTCAGCAGAATTTTACTTGTGTATATGAATGTCTCACTTACAGTTGTGAAGTTGTACAGCTGTTATACAGCAGAGACATCTAGCGGTGAAGTTAATTGGTCTGCCAAATGGTATTCATCCGCCAAATGGTATTCATCCGCCAACTAGACCTGAAATGTGATAAAATGTATTCTCTCTCTCACACACACACAGACATGTTTTGCTTCATTTCATAATATAGGATGGCCCTTAAAAGGGCCCGAAATATTTTAGTATATATCAGCAGCAGTTATGGGGTTGTCCCTCATATTCCAACCACACTTGACACTTGCAGTATCGTTGAGTCAGTGTTACTATGCGGTTGTTCCACATAAATGTAATTACTACGTCAGGCTTCACTACAGTGATCTGAGTTGGAAATTGTAGCACCTCCTCCAAAGCATATGTAATATCAGCTGCTTCAGCTTCATCACGCATATTTACCCAGATGCAAACAGATTCATTCGCTTGAAACGCTGTTAAGTCATCAATGATGATAGCTGGTGTGTTATCCATGATGTGTCTGACAATGTCTCTAAGCCTTGAGACACCACACTTATATAGGATTTCATCATGCTGATTCGGCAAAAATTTTTGTTGCTCTCCTGGGGGGGGGGGGGGTCGGTACATAGTATGTCCTAGGGGGGGGGTCGGTACATAGTATGTCCTAGGGGGGGGTCGGTACATAGTATGTCCTAGGGGGGGGGGGTTGGGGGTCGGTACATAGTCTGTCCTAGGGGGGGGGGGGGGGTCGGTACATAGTATGTCCTAGGGGGGGGGTCGGTACATAGTATGTCCCTGGGGGGGGGGGTCGTGGCTTTTTAGGGTCTGTTGCCATGGTTACACTGATTGACAGGTCGGGTTCATTGGCTTCATGTTGATTGACTCGGCCAAACCACTTTCGCTCCAGACAGCATCATCTCAGTATGACGTCATGATGACGTCACAGATGGTCGCGCCTATCCTAACGCTTATCATGACTTCCGGTCCAGACATGATGACGTCACTTCCGGTCCAGACATAATGACGTCACTTCCGGTCCAGACATCATGACGTCACTTCCGGTCCAGACAACACTTCCGGTCTAGACAACACTTCCGGTCCAGACATGATGACGTCACTTCCAGACATGATGACGTCACTTCCAGACAGTATGACGTCACTTCCAGACAGTATGACGTCATCAAGTGAGCCAGAACTCTTGTTTATTACCTACTTATAATAAGCTACAACTCTTAGACAAGATTCTGACATGTGAGCACTGCCTGTTGGGTCCTTTCGCTGCGAAAGGAATCTCTTGAAAACTACCTGTAATGTGTGGTCTTAATTATATGTTGTCAAGTTTAGTTATTCATATTTCTGCGAAATAATGCTCTATTTTACCGAGCAGTTCTCGTATATTAAGGAATTATCTTTTTCAAGGGGATGACTAAAAAAAATCAGTGAGCGTTAATTTAGAATTCCATAATAAGTGATATAACCCAATGTATTCGCTTAGCTAAGGCAATTTCAGCCAACATCAACCCCCCACATAGCACCCGGGCCGGACTGGAACTCGCGACTTTGAGAATGCCAGACAAGTGCTCCAGCCAACTGAGCTAACCGTGTCACCACTATGCCAAAACAAAGTTGCAGTTGTTGAAAGGAGTCGCACAACGATGTTTAAGAGAACATTGTGAAAATCTTCGCGTACTTCGTTATTAATCTCTACATTTTTCTGACTTTGAGCACCAATCCACAACAATTCGTTGGGCATTTGATTTGTCCAAAGTTACTTCATCGCTGGATTGTTTGGGCTAAGATATCGTTCAATAACAGTGCAGTTTTTCCTTTCAAATGAAGCCTTTTATTGGTCAAATGGTTCCTTTTACAGCAATAAGCACTGGCTGAAACGATGTTTGTTTGCCCTCTCTCAGCAATATATTGTATGTTTATTTCATACATTATTCCATTACAACAAGTCGTAAAAATGTCCCTTACAAATTGGCTTTGAAATATATCGTACACAATCATTATGTTATAGATTTTATTTCTTTTTCACACACCTGTGCTGCTTATAGACATTTCGAATTTCCGGTTCAAGAACTCTGTACAGAGAGGGTAAATGTAGCATTATAACGCAAATAAGAATTAAGTATAATTTCGCTGCTGAGGAAAATAAGGTGAGATGATGCAAAGTTGTATCTATTTAAAATTTAAGGCTTGTCATTTCCCATTTTACTTTCAGTTAAAGTTTGCTGGGCGATATTATATAAATACTGACAATGAAATGAAATATAAACGTTATAAAAACAAACTCACGTCAATATTAAGAGCATGTGAAAAAAAGTATTATGATGATTTGATTGCTCAAAATAAAAATGATATAAAGGCAACTTGGAAGATAATAAATAGTGTTATAAAAAATAAAGATCATTCTCAGCTACCGGTTGAATTTAATAACGGCAACGGCCAAACTACTTCAAGTGAAAGAAGTATTGCACACGAATTTAATAAGTTTTTTTGTTAATATTGGGCCAAATTTGGCTGACAAAATACCCTCAACAGAGGGTAAACATTTTTCAGATTATATGCCAGGATCTAATCCCAACTCGTTCTTTATCAAACCTGTAACTGAGAGTGAGTTAATTAAGGTCGTGTGAAAATTGAAGAGTAAAACTTCTAAAGATTGTAATGAAATTTCAATGCAAATTGTAAAAAGCGTCATAGATACTGTAAGTAAACCCTTATGTCATGTATGCAATTTGTCCTTTTCATCTGGTATTTTTGCTGATGAAATGAAGATAGCAAAAGTGTTACCTCTGTTCAAAAGTGGCTGTAATAAGGAATTCAATAACTATAGACCTGTGTCTCTTCTTCCACAATTTTCCAAAGTTTTGGAAAAATTATTTGATCACAGGCTGCAATCTTTTTTAGATAACAATAGGATATTAAGTGAATCTCAATACGGTTTTCGAGAGAACAGGTCAACAAATATTGCGTTATTAGAGCTTATTGAAAAAATATGTGAAGCCTTAGATAAAAAGAAATGTACCATAGGTGTGTTCATTGACCTTCGTAAAGCTTTCGACACTCTAAATCATGATATTCTTCTAGCAAAATTGTATCATTACGGTTTTCGAGGAAATGGTTTGAAGTGGTTAAAAATCTATCTCTCAAACAGAAAACAGTTCGTTCAGATAAACGATGCCCGTTCTTGTCTATTGAATATAGTTTGCGGCGTACCACAAGGTCAATTTTAGGTCCAAAACTTTTTATTATTTACATGAATGATATTTGTAAAGTAGCGAATATTTTGCGTTTCATTCTTTTTGCAGATGATACTAATGCATTTAAATCCGGATCTGACATACATGAATTAGCTGATACTGTTACATGTGAATTAAATAAATTACAAATTTGGTTTAACGTAAACATATTATCTTTAAATGTTTCAAAAACAAATTTCATGATATTTGGAAATTATCATTAATATCGGACATTAAGATTTATATAAATGGTTTTGAAATTGAAAAGGTAACCGAGACTAAATTTTTGGGTGTGATTATTGACACAAATCTAAACTGGCATGAGCAAATAAATCGAGTGTCTGAAAAATTGTCTAAAAGCCTAGCGATTTTGTACAAGCTTCGCAACTTAATAGATAAATGTTCTATGCTAACAATTTACAATTCTCTGTTTTTACCATATCTTAGTTACTATTGTGAAATTTTGGGAAACAGCTATGAAACTAAACTTAGATGTTTATATTTGAAGCAAAAGAGAACTATAAGAATTATCAACAATGTCGATTATTACAGCCATACAAATGGCCTTTTCATTGAATGTAATGTAATCAAATTCTTCGAACTTGTAAAACTGAAATCTGCGTGCATAATGTTTAAAGCGTATCACTATGCTCTACCGTTGAATGTCCAAACATTGTTCCAAGTAGGGAATTGTACTGACTCGTATTGTACAAGACAGCAAAATAAGTTTAAAACAAATTTTGTAAGAACAACTATGAAAACAAATTGCTTAAGTATCTCAGGTGTTAAAATCTGGAATGAGTTACCAGAAAACATACGATCTTGTGTCAGCACTAATGCATTTAAAACTTTGGTTCAACAGTATTATATTAACTCGTACAAAAGTATTTAATTTATGAAACAGTATTGAAAGTTTTCAGGTGCTATTGCTTTTTAGGCCCCAACCCTACAGCCTATAGACTTGGGATGTCTGTCTGTCCGTCTGTCCGTCCGTCTGTCTGTCCGTCATCTGTAGATGTGCCTTTTGGCCATTTTGGCCAAATTCGATCGCGTGATCTTGGCCAAATTGGCCAAAAACGCAAAAAATCGACTTGTGTTTGTACAGGCGATATCTCGAGAACGCAGAGGCCTAGAGACTTGATGTTGGGCTCAATTGAAAAGTCTCGACTTGTAGATTTGCCTTTAGGCCATTTTGGCCAAATTCGGTCACGTGATCTGCTAAATTTTGGGGGTAAAAAAAGATTTTCCGCCAGCCAGTATCATTGTAGGACATTTATTTTTCTTGGCCCAAACTGGCCAACAGGTTCAAAACCATAGACGACCCCTTACAATTTTGGGGGCGTTGGGGCCTGTTAGTGTTCACTGAATACTTGTTGATTAGGTTTTAATATAGTTTTTATCTCTAGCCAGACCATCAATGTGTTTTGACCTTATGTTTTAATTCCTGCTTCTCACGCTTTGTTTCATAATGAGAGATCATATGTTACAACAGCATGGGAGGGAGATCATGTAAAATTGTATGTTAATTCATTCTCTGCACCTCTTGAGGCTATAGTATGGTTCTACATTATCAACAGGCTTGCTCTCGAATAAGTTTTAACTTCCAGCTAAGCCTTTCTGATCTTATAACGTAATATACTCATTTAGAATCTCTACTCTTATTGTGTACTGCATATGCATAAAAAAGGTTAACTTTGTATACTATGTTTATGGCTAGAATGAATAAATAAATAATAAAAAATATTATGTGAATTACAGTCTCAGTTTCTGTGGCTTCAAGAAACACTAACCGAGGACACAGAGTTTACTTTTCAGCTCGGGGTCCCGCGGGACCCCAACCTCTGAAGCCAGGGGTCCAGAGGTAAAGTGGTGGGTCCCGACATTTTCGGGCAATAAAAAATTTAAACTCTATACTCGTAAAATCAATTTGATTGCAACAAAAAAAAATAAATAAACGCGATTAGTGATATCATGTAGATCACAAAACTACTACTTCTAACAACAAAAAGAAACACTGAGTGATGCTACATTAAAAAATGAAAAAAAATCAATCATTTTCGATCTTAGTGGTGATACTGAACAGTTGCAAGAGAACACCGTCTTTTTTTCTGGGGTCCCGCGGGACCCCAGGGTCAAATTCCAGGGGTCCCGAGTCGATTATCAGGGGTCCCCGGGACCCAGGGACCCCGTGAACGTTATGCCCTGTAACCTGTGTTCGAGTTCGAGTAATTATGCCCTAAAAGTAGTGTACGAGTGCATTCTGAAAAGCCTACGACATACATAAATGATATGAATGAATCGGGCAATAAAATCAATAAACTTCGTTTTTGGAGTTTTTTGTCCTTTGGAGTCATCAGTAACCTGGGTCTCTCGCCAGTGTTCAAGGAAGTTCGCCATCCCGAAAAACAACATTTATCCCGAAAATGTCATTTTTGTCTGGCCAGTTATCACCCGGGAGGTGGGCTAAATAAAACAATACCCCTTTAAATGATAGGACTACCTAAACCAGTTCATGTTCGACATTTTGGTATACTTTTTCTATTAATATTAGTTGTTTATGTATTTATCTGACAAATTAATTCTTAGATTTCGGGATGACAAAATAATATGGCGGATTAAAGTTGTCCAAAAATATTTTGTCCGAATATTTTGTCCGGAAATATTTAATTTCTCTATAACTCAGCACAAGCACTACGGTGTGCTTTGTAATTCTCTGGAAGCATGTCTAAAATTATACACTTCCGAGATTCCATAGGGGAACTCCCTTACACTGAAAACAAAAAGAAAAAAGAAATCGTTGAAAAACCACCCAAAAGTGGCGAACGGTCCCAGGTTACTGGTATTTTATTACACAAAAATTAAAAATAATTTTGAGAACCATATCCCCAAAAAAATTTCTCATGGCCCTTTTGTCCAACTTTTCATTCAGGGTCGTTTTGGGAAAGGCCCTTTTGGAAAAGGCCGTTTTTTGGGAAAGGCCCTTATGTCCAAGGCCCTATTGTCGAGGGCCCTTCTGTCCCGGATTCACATATACATCTTACTTCCGCCAATGATAAATCTTTCTTTGTCTCAAGATTGTTTTAAAAGGCAATTGTTCATCTATTACCGAAGAAACCTACGTTACCATTCGATTTTGCTAACTATCGCCCAGTATAGAATCTTTGCTACATTTCAAAAATCTTAGAAAACGCAGGACCTTCTCAGACTGAACGATATATTGGAGAAGGATCCATGACAAAAGGTCGATCGACGAAAGGTCGAAAGTTGAAAACGCGGCAAAAAGTCGAGATTTTTTTCAATTGATTAATAAACATTAATTTTATTTTCAACATTAGAAATTTTAATAAAATGCATCAGGCGTTCTTTGTTCTATTGTCACATCGATGACCGGAGATTACTATGCTGTGAGAAAGATTAGTCCAGACAAGGCCAAAATGCTGCAGATGATGTGCGAATCCCACCTGGACACCCTCCCACAGTCTGGAACGTCCACGAAGCCACGATAAACAACGAGCCGCGAACCCTCAACATCTCCGAAGCGTGGAATCAGCGATTTTCACATCTCGTAGGCTTTAATCACCCTGGCATGTGGGTGCTCGTTGGCGCTTGAAATAGGAAGATTGTGCCGTCCGTGCTGCAATCGCCCAAGACGATATTGGCGAACGTCCCAAGAAAAGTGTCCGACGTCAGCACCAAGAGCTCCAGCATCGCCTCGCCACTCTATGCAGGGATCTGCCGAAGGAAGGCAGTGCCAGAGCTTGTGCGTGGGGGAGGGGACGGGGCACTAGGGGTGCGTATCGCGAAAACTTTTATACCGCAATACGTATCGCGATATAGCATTTCATATCGCGATATATCGCGATATTTCCACATAATATAAAAAAGAAACTTATTTGATTTTTTTTAACATTTATTCGAAACTTATCGCGCAAATTTCGTTGTGCATGCTATTAAACAGTCGCCCATGGAAAGTATTCACACTTATTCTTATGTCTTGACTTTAAACGACTTCCAAACAGAATGTACTTAATTATAAAACTAAAACTCTGTCTTGCGGTAAATTATGACCACATTTAAAGTATTCAGTGTCTAATATTTACCGTAAACCACCATTCATGAAAATAATAAACAGCTAATTTTGATATGGTAAAAACGCCACTAAACAAAATTATTCTCCAGATACCGTAATTGTTTTCAGAACATTGCAAACTTATCAAGTAGGTTTGAAACTAGATCGGAGAATTAGCTGTGCTTAACGTCGCTAAAAAAGCTGTTCTTACAACATATCACATGTTTTTTTCTTGACAAAGATGAGCATGTCCACTTTGTCTGGAGTGATGCCTTCTCATATGATATCGGAGATTAGAAGTAACCCCAGAATACTTTACATCCATTTGGCAATGCTTGCATACTGCAACATTTTTTCTCAACTTTCTTTCCGTCACTGGATTTGAGTCCAAAATGTTTCCAAATGGAAGCTTTTCCTATCTTGTTTTCCACTATTTCTTTCCATATTTTTTTTACCCAGTTTATTTGCTATTATCCTTGTTTGCTCACAATGTTATTACTTATCCTTATTTAAACACAACGTTATTTTCTTATCCTATTGCAGTGTCATTATCCATTTGTATTATCCTGTATATTTATTCATTTATTTTAAAGATGAACTGATGATCGATGATCGACTTCAGCCGTTTGTGTACTCGAAACCATTGCAAATGTAAGACTTACAACAGAGACAGTAAAAAAAAAAAATCGAAAAAAATCGGTATTTGGAAATTTATATCTCGAATATCGTATCGAAAAAATATTGCGATATATCGCCGTACCGGTTAATATCGGCACCTCTAGGGGGCACAACATTCGGTGGAAGCCTGTCAACCGCGAAAGCCAGGAAGGCAACGAGTAGGGAAAAACTCTTAAAATCAAAAGGGTATCACCAGAGTTGTAAAGTGGTTTGTTGTTGTTGGCTGATTTAGAATTTAGTGTATTTTGTGATAATTAATCCTTTAAACTTTAGTGTAAATAGTGTGTCTCAACTGTGTTTGCATTGCTAGAGTACCATATAAATTTCGACCTTTTGTTTTTTTTTTCAACGTTCGACCTTTCGTTGCTCGACCTTTTTTCGCCGACCTTTTGACATTCAATCTTTTGTCGCTCGACTGTTTGTCGGGACACGGTTGAAGAACACAGGTTACATGAAGAATTTCAGTCTACATATCGTAAGCAGTTTAGTATAGAAATTGGTCAAGTTCCAACGTGTAATGATATCCTTGCAGATTTGAGGTTGCGGAGTGTTTCGTTATTAGATCTCTCCGCGGCTTTTAACACAGTAGACCATTCCATCTTGGCAACTCGCTTGGACAGATCCTTTGGAACCCAGCGAACTGCACATGAATGGTTTCTTTCCTGTCTCCGTGATCGCTCCTTTGATGTAAAAAAAACGCAGACAAGTGTTGAAGAAAAATCTTAAGACACTCAAATGGCACTTAACTCTGTTTTGGTGTACTAGAAAAAACATTACTGCATAAATGATACCGCATAAAGCACACTCAATAAAAAAATATTTGCTGGAAAATAAAACACCAGTCTTGAAAGTTATTAAATTCGTTAAATTGTCAAAAGCTGAGTTGCGTAGAGTTTTGATGGAACTGACAACCTGCACGACTTTTGATAGGTTTTTAAAGAAATCTAAATTTTTAAGTGTTCAGAAGTGTATTTTTTGTGGCCCTAAGTGTGTTTTTTGCTCCTAGATAGTAGGTAGTAGTAAACAGTGTTTGGTTTGGTCGCACCGAGGTTGGATCGACATCAAAATATTAATTGGTATAAGGCATATATAAAGCTGTGTTACAAAAAGTTTATTACTCGAATCGTGACATTGCTTTTAACAAAAAATCGTTGCGGAATTCTAAATTATTAAGTCGTCAGTATCGTAATTTTAGTGCTGCCAAGTGTAATTTTCGCTCGGTTCCGAAAACGGACATGTTAGATTAATTTTTGAGGGTAAGATCAGCTTGAATGTTATAGGGTAGCCAGATGAGCTCACATTTTTGTGTCGATTGCATTTTATACATTTTTTTACACACTGTAAACTTCGGGGCTTCTGTCGGAAATTTAATTTAATGCATTTGTTACATGGAAAATTCTCATTAGATAAACTGAACGTGCGGTTTGCCGAAAATTGTTATTCTGAGAAAAGCGATTACTAGGTCTGCAGGGCAAGTGTCTGAGCAGACTAATGTTCTGGCAGGTCGGAAGGAGCTGCTATCGTGGATTCATTCATGTGGATTATGTTGTAGATATGGCCACTGTCGGTCCAATCGCTAGGCTGGCTAGCGGAACAACGGCACGGGGACTCAATTTGAAATGTCCAGATTCACTGCAAACAGTATATGCATTTCTCGGTATACCGTATGCTGAGCCCCCTGTAAAATCCCTGCGCTTTCAGCCAACACGTCCTGCAACACTGTGGAAAGGGGAACGAAATTGTACAAGCTATGGTATGTCTGCAAGGGATCTTGCACCAACCACCAATTAATATCGAATGATTACATAAGTGATACGTTGTGTTTTGTTTTTCAGTTTTTTTGGCTATATTTTCCATCTGTCCCCACTCAGACGTAACCTGCCTATTTCGCTATGGAATTATGTACGTTACGTACTTGATGTTTAGCTGACGAACATCTTACATCAAACGTTTTGTTCAAGTCCGGCTGAAAATCAATAAATTATATATAAATATATAGATATAAAATATCTGGATTATATAAATTCTGAGTACGAACACCGCCAAATACAATTATTATTTTTTACAAACGTTTTGTTCAAGTCCGGCTGAAAATCAATAAATTATATATAAATATATAGATATAAAATATCTGGATTATGTAAATTCTGAGTACGAACACCGCCAAATACAATTATTTTTTTTTTTAATATCTGCACAGGTCCAATAGCTTGTCAGGATATGGTGACCCTCCAGCAGATGATCTATCCATTTAAGGTTCCAGAGACCAGTAGCGAGGACTGCCTATATCTAAATGTATGGACCTCCAGTTTAGATAAAGATGCGAAGCTCCCAGTCATGGTTTGGATTCATGGAGGAGCATTTCAAACTGGTGAGTGCAAATACAAGAGAGAAGTTGCATTTTAACTGTCTTTCACTCTGCATTTTTCAGTGAAAGTTCAGAGGCTTTAGCTTGACACATAACGATTAATCATGTAAAATATCTGGAAGGAGTGCATTGCACCCTTTTTATTTGCGGTCCAGGTTGACCGTATTTGGATGATCTTTGGCCACCTCTGCGGGAATTTAAATTAATAAATGCACATTTCTCACTTTTTTAACATAGCATTGCGGCTTTTTTATTTTAACAGTTACATAATACGTGTGTTTTTAAATTGTTCTTTCAGGCTATTCTGACTTCTACGATGGGACATTTATTAGTGGTTATCAAAATGTAGTGGTGGTCTCCATAAATTATCGGCTTGGAGCTTTGGGTAAAACCGATTGCATGGCTGACATTGTCATTTTTCTTCCGTTTTCGAGAAATTAAAATTTTTGTAATTCGAAAGTGGTTTTTAATCATAAAAGTATAGCTTGAAAACTTGCAGTTAGAAGTGATTGTCTACAATTTGTCACAGTTCGGCCTCTCTTTGCACGTTGTACACCATTGGGTGGGTGGTTGAACCAGGTTTTTTAGCCACGGGGGATGGTGTCGTCAGGGGAAACATGGGACTCCTGGATCAAGTGGAAGCACTGCGGTGGGTGAAGAGACATGTGGCTTCGTTTGGTGGTGATCCCGAGAACATCACTCTGTTTGGAGAATCCGCCGGTAAAGAAGGAACCAGTGCCATAAAATATCTTCTCACTTTCGTAAATATGTTTAACAACAGCATTGAGCGATGGTAGATCATTAGCTGGGAAATATTTAGTAAATGTTACTTCAACATAGGAAAATCCAAAATGCATTCTAAGTGACGAAGGGAGGGTTTATTCCAGATAGATATTGAATAAAAAATTGATCAGATCGTACAAAATTGTCAGAATATAAGATATTCGGCCTTTTTTGATATCGTTGTCAGCAGTGTCTTGCCTTTTCACTGGCAACTGAATACATCTTGGCAATATATTTAGTCAAGTACGCAAATTGTAAGCTTATCAGGGAAATAAACTGATTGTGTTTCATGCCGTATCCGATAGAGAACCTTGTTGAAATTCAAGGAGCTAAGATCAGATTGAAACTTTTATCAGCGAAGAGCTCTGTTTATTCATAAATTCGTAAATATCAAATCATGAAGCATATGTTACATTTAAACTGTCAAATAAGCCACATTGCACAGATTGCAATTTGTCTGGTCGATCAGGCAATTTGCAATTTGCCTGAAATTTTCAGCTACTATGCAGTGTGTCTGATTTGACAGTTTGACTGTAACATAAATGCATTTGTTGATTTTTCCAGTCATTGAAATAATTTTTACGAGCTTTCTTGAAAATTGCAGGTTCTATAAGTATAGCCTTTCACTTGTTGTCTCCACTGACTAAGGGGCTTTTTCAGCGTGCAATCTGCCAAAGCGGCACTGCCTTGCATGCTTCAGCTGTTTGGTCACAACAAAACCTGGGTAAAATGCTTCGAAAAAGACTTAAAAATGCAGGCAAGTGTCATCTATCTAAGTGCTTACTTAATTTTCAGTCTTGGAAATCGTTTATTTTTAACGGAACAGTTGTTTTTTTTGTGTGTGTGTGCGCGCGATGGAAATAAGACAGGAAGTTGTAGGTAGTTTCCGGTTGTAATAAATATCAGTATTAACCTTCAATGTCAAAAGTATACAACTACAGTATTTTGGCGATAGACTGAAAATTCATAGCCATATATTTATTGTACTTCTTCGTTTGCAGGTATCAACAAAACAGATGGTAAGTCGATATTAGATCACTTATCCAGTCTGTCGCCTTCGGATATCCGCAGTGCATGCGGTGATGATTATCAGCCTACCGTCGATGGCACTTTCCTAACTGATAACCCGCTGCAGCTCTACAGACAAGGGTACCTGCACAAAGAGGTCGACGTTATCTTCGGCTTTAACAGCGACGAGGGCGCCATGTTTATTTACGGCATGAATAATTTTAAGATCGTTTCGGAGAGGGAAGATGCGGAAAGAATTTTGAGTCTATTATTGGATGTCATGTTCTACCGGGGATCCAGAAAGGCGTCTGCTTTGAAAGACCTGCTGAGAAAAGAGTACCTGAGTGATGGGGATTCGCCCGAATCGTTAACGCACGGCTTAGTGCAGTTGCATGGAGATTTGCTCTTCGTGGCACCAACTTTTAAAAGCGCGGAATTGCATTCAGCGATGAGTAAGTAAACAAGAACTTTAAACGCCATTTCCGAAGCTCATTATTTGACTGGGGAGGAGTGTGGGGGGGGGGGGGGGGGCGGGGGCGGCATCTGTTTTAGTTGATTCAACAATTATCTCTTGAAAGTTGTTTAAAACGTCTGTTCTGCATACAAGGGAAGTAATTATTTCCGTGACCTATGTGGTCCGTCCAGCTTCAGAACTGGATTAAACTGGAAGGAATGGAGAATCAGAGGCCATGTGAAATCAGCCATGCCCATAGCCTTGTTTATGTTCGCTGTGGCATTGAAATGTTTATATTTAACACTTGACAAGCCTTTGGCTTGCAAGAGTTATATGAATTTGTGCGAGCAAAATTCGTCCTTTTTTTTCTTCTTGACAGTTTTTCCGATTTTTTGTGTCTTCTTCTCTGATACTATGGGCCCTACGACCATGAAACTTGAGACTTATGAAGAGTTTGATCTGAACATGTGCATGTCACTTTTTATTTTCGTCTTTGATTTCGTTTTCTTTGTTAAAACGCCATGTGAAAAGAGTGTATTTTTGCAAGTAAATGTGTAGCATTTAACCCACATCACACACAGTTGCTCAGTGAGCTTTGTGCGAGCTCTCACTGTGTAAAAAGATGACACGGCGTACGCCTGATCAGTCAATAAAACCTTAAGCCAACAAGAGCCAAACACTACTCGACGTATTCAAGCTATGTTGTTTGTAATATATTATTCAAGAAATAACCCATTGAAGGAAGTATTTTTGCGTTTTAATTTTTGTCAAGTGTTTAACATTTCGCTAGCGAAGTGAGGTTCTAGTTGGTTCGTTGTAGGTGAGTCTTCAACATATGTCTACGCATTTGAAGAGCGACCAACTCTCAGCAGATACCCAGATTTCATCAGAGCAGATCACTCCCAGGAGATTATGTTTGTGTTCGGTGAACCGTTCCTTCGTCGCTTGCCTGAAAAATTCAGTGCCCTATGGAGCGATGAAGAAAGGATATTATCAAAAGAAATGATCAATTTGTGGTGTAATTTTGCCAAAACGGGGTAATTAATGACAATGTTCAGATTCTATATGTGCTATTCTGCCGATCGCTGTATCGATGCAGTCTTGTGGACTTCTCATGCAATGATGTAGCTCATTGTCACCTTGGTTCACGGCGTAATTTCAGGCTTTGGATTTGAGATAAACACATTTTACTTTCAATGTTTGTTCTTATCTTCAGAGGTGAAAGACGCGCGCACTAATTAATATTTATTTTTGTTTAAGTTCCTATAGTAATTGATTGCAGGTAATAAAGTTAGAATCTTATCTGTGTTCTTTTATCTTATCTTTCAGGAACCCAAACAAGGACCAGGAAAACAAATGGCCACAGTTCACAGGACGCCATGGCCAATACTTGAGCTTACAACATAAAAGCCGCGTCAAGTCGGATCATAAACCAAATAGAATGCATCTCTGGAACGAAACTATACCGGCATTGTTATCAGATTCTAAATATTAACGCCCCACGAATATTTTGTTATTGTTTTCTTTGAAGAGCTTGTCCTGTGATTTGAAATTATATCTGCTATGTACTCTTGTGGTGCTTGGAGAGAATGTGATGAAATGTGCCGTAAAAATTATATGTTTAGCAAATTCCTTTTAGCTTGTGGTAGCTGCCGTAAGCCACAGTAATGTAATTTTAAGTACTCACTACGTCCCTGATCCCCTTCCAAGTTTAATGTCAAGTATTGCCATTATGTACTAACTTGGGCCTTGACCTGAGGAACTCTCCCTCTGACTGATTATCTTAATAAGATAATAATACAGTGTTTTATGGTACCCAGTGTTCTGAGTTACTTCTGCAGGACTACTGTATTGTGTAATTTCTTGTGTATTTCTAAGAAATGTGATGCTGTTCAGAAAGTATCAAACCAGGGATTGATTTCACAGATTTAACATTTGCACTTAAACTTGAAGCTGGGCCCCCTTTTTCGCGTCCGTGATTCTGTGATAAAATCGTTATTTTGTACAATGCAGGCTTGCCGGATCGTACTTTTTTTAAAGATTTAGTCTTTATTTTCGCATCGTTCTTTTTTTTGCCTCAAAACGTACCTTTTTTCCACAAGCGTACTTTATTGTTCTTTTTTTTTTTTTAGCCCCAGCGTTTTTTTCAGAAGCAGGAATATAACAGTTGTTGAAAGTATGTGCGAATAAACGCTTTTAAGTTGAAAAATCGTATATTCTCCCAGGATTTTAGCCTTAATGTCTTGAAATTTTGGTGGAAGGTAGGGCGCATATAAGTTTCCACCTGGCTATTGCTTTCTTGGCAATTCGCCAAAAATTGGCGGAAATATATATTAGCGAAAAACCAGATCTTTTCTTTGTGGGAAATTAGTCTTACTGTTTTGAAATTTTAAGTGAAGTTAGCAGGCTTTACTACTACCTAGCTATTACTTTTTTTGGTGATTGACCAACGGGCTAAATTTTCCAGTAAAATCTTCATCTTGGTGATTGGCCAGCTGGCGAAAATTTTCAGTAAAATCTTAACTAACTGCTGAAAAATAGTCTTCCCGTGTTTGAATTTAAAGTGAAGGTAGCAAGAGTTACCACCTACGTGGCTGTAACTTTTTTGGCGATTCGCCAAAAATTGTCGAAAATATTGGTGAAAAACCTTTTTTTTTCGTAGCGTCTTCATCGTTTCCAGGAAGGCAATCTGTCTTGAAATTTTACGTGAAGGTACCAGGCGTTACTGCCTACCTGGCTATTACTTTTTAGACCAGCCGACTATGTCGGGCTGTTCTTATCCTATCAATAGAGGGGTATCCGTCGTCTGTATATACGTATGCACGTGTGTAAACTTTTCATTTAAATGCTTTTTCTCCTTCAGTTTTGATTGGATTCCTCTCAAATTTTACACGAATGTTCTCTAGGTAGGCCTCTCTTTAAAAATTATTTTTTTGGCGATCCGCCAAAAATTGGCCAAATGAGGGACATTTGAAAGTTTTCGGTTGCCAATTTTCAAAATGCTTCTTCTCCCACAATTTTGATCAGATTTTTTTCATATTTTTCACAAATATTCCCTGGGAAGGCCTCTTTTCAAAAATTACTCATTTTGGCGATCCGCCAAAAATTGGCCAAATGGGGGACATTTTTTAATTTTTTGGTATCTAATTTTATAATTGCTTCTTCTCCCACAATTTTGATCTTATCCTTTTCCAATTTTGGATAGTTGTTCTCTAGTTAGACCTCTCTTGAAAAATTACTGTTTTTGGCGATCCGCCAAAAATTGGTCAAATAGGGGACATTTGTAATTTCGTGGTTGCCAATTTTCAAAATGCTTCTTCTTCCACAATTTTGATCACATTTTCTTCAAATTTTGCACGAATATTTCCTAGGTAGGCCTCTTTTGAAAAATTACTCATTTTGGCGATCTGCTAAAAATTGGCCAGATGTGGGACATTTTTTAATTTTTTGGTATCTAATTTTGAAATTGATTCTTCTCCCACAATTTTGATCGGATTGCTTTCCAATATTGTACGATTGTTCTCTAGCTAGGCCTGTCCTGAAAATTTACTCTCTTTGGCGATCTGCCAAAAATTGGCTACATAGCAGACATTTGTGATTTTATGGTCACCAATTTTCAAAATGCTTTTTTTCACACAATTTCGATCAGATTTTCTTCAAATTTTGTGCGATTATTCTCCAGGTATTTCTCTTTTGAAGAATTCCTCATTTTGGCGATCCGGCAAAAATTGGCGATATGAGGGGTATTTTTTAATTTATTGGCGTTTAATTTGGAAAAAGCTTCTTCTCCGACAATTTTTATTGAATTCCTTTCCAATTTTGTACGATTCTTCTCCAGTTAGGCCCCCCATGAAAAATTAATTTTTTAGGCGATCCGCCAAAACTTGAATAAACATGCGCATTGGTCTGAAATACCGACCTCGCATCGACGCAAGTTTGGTAAACATGCGCACTGGTACGAAATCGAACCGAGCATCGGCGCAAGTTAAATAAATGTGCGCACTGGTCCAAAATTGAAACTGCGCGTCAATGCAAGTTAAACAAACATGCGTAGTGGTCCGAAATGCGAACTTATAAACGCAAGTTAAATAAAACATGCGTAGTGGTCCGAAATAATAACCGCGTATCAACGCAAGTTAAAAAAACTTGCGCAGTTGTCCGAAATGCGAACCGCTTATCAATGCAAGTTAAATAAACATGCGCACTGGTCGGAAATGCAAACCCAGCAAAATAATACATACCAAAACATTAAACTTAAGTAGTGATGTTTTAGACGCGGCGTTTTCTTCTTTTCAAAAGGCACATGTATTTGGTCGTTTTGATCGTTTCTGCTGCTTGAACTAATGTGTATGTCCAACAGTACATGTCAACAGTACACATGTGTAGATACAATTTCGATACGTTGTTCGAAGTTATTTAGCTGGGGCTTTGTCCTTGGACAAACTTGTACAGTGTGACTTTCGGCAACCAGACAAGCTTATTCTTAGATTCACTAGATCTCGGCTGGTCACAATGTCCCTGGACATTCTTGTTTTGGTGAGTGGTCAAAAACTGATGCAGATTTTGGCGAAAAACAAAAAAAAAAAAAAAAAAATACAGCAAAAACTTTACTAACTGCTGGAAAATAGTCGTACTGTGTTGACATTTAAAGTGAAGGTAGCCGGAGGTACTACCTACCTGGCTATTACGTTTTGGGTGATTGGCCAAACATTGGCTAAGCTTGTGGCGCAAAGCAAAAAAATATTAGCGAAAATATTGCCTAGAAACCTTTTTTTCGTAAAATCTTGACCATTTCAAGGGAAGTAACGTTACTGCCTTGAAATTTTAAATAATGGCAGTAATCAATATCACCTAACTGGCTATGAATTTTTAGTGGTTGGCGAAAAGCGGCGAATTTTTGGCGAAAAACCAAAGAAATTTCAGTAAAATCTTGGAGAACTCCAGGAAAATAGTCTCCTTGCTTTGTGATTTTAAATAGCAGTACCACACATTACTACCTAAGTGGTTGTTACCTTTTTAGGAATTTGCCAAAACTTGGCAGAAATATTGGCCAAAAACCAATTTTCTGTAAACAGTATCTCCTAGGGTTTTCATAGAAACATTCTACAATTTTGGTGGGAGGTAGGGTGCATCGATGTCCACCTATCTATTAGTTGTTTAAGGGATTCACCAAAAAATTAGCAGAAATATTGGAGAAAAAACGTAATTGTTTATTTATTATTATTTTCTTTTGAAAATTGTTAAACCTTAACTAACTCCTAGAAAATAGTATTAATGTCTTGAAATTGTAACTGACGGTAGCAAGCCTTAATATCTACTGTTACGTTTTTGGTGATTGGCTAAAAAATTCACAAAAATTTTTGGCAAAAAACCAAAAAAAAAACCCATAAAATCTTGACGAACTCCATAAAAATAGTCTGACTGTCTTTAGATTTCAAGTAAAGGCAGCAAGCCTGACTGTTTAGCTGGCTATTACAATATTTGGTGATGCGCCAAAAATTGGCGAATAGTTTGGCAAAAAACTAAGAAGATTCCAGTAAAATCTGATCTCCAGGAAAATAGGTTTACTCTTTTGAAATTTCATGGAAAGGTAGCAGGCAATATTACTGGCTTATTTGCTATTACTTTTTTTTGGTGATTGGCCAAAAAATCGGCGAAAATTTTGGAGAACAACAAAAAAAACTCAGTAAATTCTTTACGAACTCCGGGAAAATAGCCTCATTGCATTGTAATTTTAAGTAAAAGTAGCGTAAACTACTGGCTATTGCTGTCTTCCAATTTTAGATAAAGATAGTCATCATTGGTACTTACCTGGCCATTACTTTTTTCGTAATTTGGAAAAATTGGCGCAAATATTGACGAAAAATGAAACTCATACAACAGGAATGGCGATGCTGTCAAAGGCTAAGCTACTAGTATAAACAGTCTTTGGTTCTGTCTGGAAATTTTGTTAAAGATAGTGGTCATTGGCACTTGCCTAGTTATTGTTTTTGCGTTATTCGGAAAAATGGTGGAAATATTGGTGAAAAACCAATTCTTACTAAAATCGTTACTAGCGCTAGGAATATAATGTTACCTTCTTAAAATTTTGAACTATGGGAGTGGAAATTAATACTTCTGTGGTTTTATAACCCAGCCGACTTTGTCGGACTGGGTTAGTCGTATCCCTATAGGGGGCTTGAATGTATGGGCGTATGCTAAACTTTTTCTTTAAAATGCTACTCCTCATACAGTTTTACTTCAATCGTTTTGATATTATGCAGGAATGTTCCCTGGGCGGTCCCCCCCCCCCCCCCCTGGCTATTACTTTTCTTGACGAGTGACGAAAAACGGACAAAATGGAGGCACTTTTTGTGCCCGTTTTGATCCAGTTTTAAAATGCTACTCCTCCTACAGTTTTACTCCAATCGTTTAGATATTACGAAGGGATGTTCCCCAGGGGTTCGCCTACCAGGCTATTATTTTTTTTCGCGGTTCGCCAAAAACTGCCGAAATGGCGAAACTTTGAAGTTTTGCAAAAGCTGTAATAAATGGTAGTAAATAACTGAATTGTCAAACTATTCATTTCTCTCAGTCTTTTTCAAATAGTTATAAAATTTTAATCAGAAGTTTCTTAGGTGCTTCTCCGCCTGGTCTTTGCTTTTTTTCGCAAATGACAAAAAAAAAAAATGCCGGAATGGGGGAATTTTAATAATTTTTTTCTAAAATTGTGTAGATGTCGGTAAATACATGAATCTTCAAAACCCAACCTCTCCAACATCCCTTTTCGGGCAGCTTCCACCCGGGGAAACACGTTTTTGTGTATTAAAATTATGAAAAAGTTACGTTCAGAAACAAAGTACTTCATTGTTTGGCCTAACAGTATTCGTTTCAGAGTTTTTCTCTCTTTCCTTATTCGGTAACTCGGCTGGGGCATGTCCTTGGACATGCTTGTTTTGGTGATTTTATCGCCTCTTGAAATACGTACATCTATTGTTATTGCCGTTGACAGCTGTTCTTGTTTATTCAAGAAAAACGCATACAAACTATTTCTGAGGCTTTTTTAGGACACTTTTTATCTTTATATTTTTTATTTTCAACATTTTTGGCGTACTTTTTTTGTACTTTTTTTCTAAAGCGTTCTTTTTTTTGTACTTTTTTTTGCCATCAAGCGTTCTTTTTTTTTAGCAGTTTGCGTACTTTTTTTTTATAACAACCTCCGGCAAGCCTGACAATGCATAGAAAGAATTTGCGTATTTATTGTAATAAGAATTAAGACAATATCGGTTGTCTTTGTCATTTTTATTTCTCAGCATATACATGTGTTTCTACAAAATATATATGATTACCCATGCAGAATACGAAAACGTCGAAGTAAACAAAGGAACAGTTGCTGACAAGGCCGAATCCAGCGAGTATTAAAAGTGCTGAATATTTTGGTCTTCTGTCTAAAAGTACGAGATCAGAAGCAAAAAAGTTTTACATGGGTCCGATGGTAAAGAAATTGTGCGGGTGATTTAGAATATAAACCAAAGATCTTGGAAAAGGTGTACGACATTTTAATTCTGTAAACAAGGAAGAACTCCCACTTTGTGCCACCACCGTCGTGTGTATGAATTCGGCTTGGGGGGGCAGATGGTTGGGCGGGGGGGGGGGGGGGGAGGGGGTGTGCATGACGTTTTTTTTTTTTTTCACGGGGGTAATGTTAATTTTGGTGTTCGGACAAGACTTTTAGCGACCCTTTAATGTAGGTTTTGTAAGAACACACAATATGTAGGCCAACACAGACAGGCTGTTTTATATAAGCACCATCACTACAATCAGGTTTTTTAAACAAACCAGTGTATAAAGAAACACGACGCAATTCCATCCACATAACAGTAATATTCAGCAGTTACAGAAATGTGTTATTTTCCAATCTTAAGCACCTTTTAACATCGCACATGCGCTGCGGTCTGCTATCTGCAAACAATATTAGACAACGTTAATATGAGTATAAGCTACAGCGTAGCGCTGTGTTTTCTGAATATTCAAAAAGCAGTGGGTCTCCACGACAATTTAAAACACCAATTAGTGAAAAGAGCTCTAGGAACTGGCATTCTTTAAAGGCTGTGCTTGTGCAAACCAAGCTGAGAACTCTCGAGAAATTTATCTCAAAAAGATAGAACACAGTGCGAACGAGTGTTGTACAACGTGATTTTTTCTTACCTCTAACAATTCAAACATAAACTCTTTATAAATGAAATAATTTTCATTTCGAATTAAGACTGCATCAGTAGTGTTAATGTGAAGGTTAAAAATGTAAAAACGAACACAAATTGAACTGAATGCTATTGGTGGAATTCCATAAAGCTCTTCATTATCACAGACCACACACTATCAAAATCAAAACCTCTAACAGTGTTTACAGATCTTGTCTTGCATTTCCATGCCGTGACACTTAAATCCAATGCTGAAACTGAAATTTAAAAAGAAACTAAAAACAAACAGTTTAGATGTTACTCGTTATATCACAACTGTTACACACATCAAAATGCATATACATAATTGCAACGCAGGAAAGAATACAATTTACCCAATTTTTAACAACACGGGTTTGACAGGCTACATTTTACTCGTTTTTCACACCTACAGACCTGCTCGGCACAAAACATCTTTTTCGTGACCCGGCAATTTCTAAAATGTTTGGATTGGTTTCTTTGCACACGAGAAATATTCGGCCTTATTTTCTTTTCTTATAAAATTACGATGCCAGTACTAAGGCAGAGGGCTGTTTTATACTTTTCTCTGATGGAACTGATTTCCATTCTACATTATACAGTTATTCAATTTGAAATTCTGCACAGAGTGCGACTGACGTGGCACGTGGATACTATTTTGTCAAAAGACAGTAGCGGATATAACACTCAGCCAACACCAAAAACGGTCATATTACGTACTTACAATTATATTAGATTCAACCCAGTTCGATAAATCAGCGTCATATGGTGACTAGTATAGAATCTATTCATTACATCCGACAGATGTGTTAACATCTTAAATGACTTTCCACAAGGAGATTGAACGCAAAATAATTCTCCACATGAAAGACTATTGCTGTAACGTTTGTGATGACGTTTTGTCGAGACTGCAAGACGAAGACAGCATTCCATTGTTCCAAAGTAGAATCGTAACTACTGACAGTCATGACTGTAAACTAGAGCGATTACATATTTACAAACTATGCACTCTAAACACCCTTACCCAAAATAAACTAATACGCAATCGATAAAAAAAATGAAAATACTTGTAAACAAAAAATACTGATTATATGCATAAAATGGAGTTTATAAGACACGTTTCACAATGCAAACATTTCTTCGAACAGTTTCAATCTTAATGTGTGACGAGCCATTGTAAAAGTTTGAACAAAAACAAACAAAAACAGACTTCTGTATAGCAGACATGAAAGGTTGGTTCCACTGAAATCAACACCGCGTAGTCATGAAAAATTTACAGTTCTCCAAAGAATTTTGAATTCGGCACAAACAGAAATTAACAAGTCTTTCTTTTTAAGTGTAAACCAAACACGTTAAGACTGAAACTGGGTATATATCACTACTTCGCTGGCCGAACACAAATTTAGCACTCGTTTCCTCCGCCGTGCAAAAGACTGAGCACTCTAGGAAATACCTGCGAAAGAAATTCCCCCAAAAATATATGAAATACGGAATGCTGGACAGAATTGATACAAACGATTCACTGTTTATTTAACCACAGGTCAGAGCCAATGGAATACGTCTGTTCGTGCACTGGTAGCCTGGAGTCTCAAGCAACAACACAGTTCGTTAACTTAAAGCCATTTTGCAGAAAATCGCCAAAAAGCACGATTCCGTTCAGTGATAAAGACAGTGATGGATTTCAGTTTTTTTAACTTTAACAGTATTTCAGCGTATTGTGACTTACAAGTTCCCATCCAATGAACATATCCCAAAGCGCTAAGCTTGTGACCTTTAACTAAGCGGGAAGTGCTTTATGCTGCATTTTACATCATAACTTTTGTTTGGAACAAAAAAAAAAAAAAAAAAACACTTAACAAAAAAGCAGTGAACGTGCGAATTTAACTGGGTGCTTGGCTTACTCTATACGTCACTTCTGCGTTGCTATGGAACTTACCTGAAAGCTATCAACAATCTCACCTGCAACATGCACTATTTATTTACACGCTTTTATGCTACCCTACTGACGTAAATTATCGTAATAAAAAGCGTAAATGTTTCAAAGCAAATGGCAGAATACAACAGCTTTATGTTGGTGTGTTTTTATTTTCGGAGTAACTGAACCACCCTGGCGCAGGTTGGAGCGCAACACAATGTTTACTTCTACTTCTTGTGACCGTTCTTTTTTTCCTTTTCCTTTTCACGAAATTCAGACCAACAACGCATGTAAATAAAACAAACATAATGAGACAACGTATGTAGACAATCCATTTTGATTTTTCCATAACACATGAATTTTTTTCTGTCAAACTGATGATAAACGGACTTCCAAGCAGATTGCTTTGAAAACCATAGCTACTTGGTTCTTATGACGTCAGTCCCAGAGCTTTGTTTTGTTCTCCCTCCTGTTTACAATAAGCACGATGCTGATCCTCATTATTCTGAAACATAAAACATATCACTAAAGTACTCATTAAAGTACAGGTTTGCAGTTTTCAGTATTCAAAGCAGTACTCCCGGCGCTTCCTCAGGACATGAAGTCGAGTTGAAAGTATTCGACACATCATTAACAACATTAACCCCTGAAAGAAATACCTTTATGTACAGACTGTTCAAAAGATCACTGCCTTAATGACACGAATCCAAACTAAAAAACTTGGAGTGTTTTATTTTACAAAACAATGCAAGGGCTTAAGGTGTAACTCACCGACTTGTTTGAGTTGTTCTTTATTAAACTGACTGATATTTTGTAATGTTTTTTCTTTGCCGATCTGTGCAGCGTCGGGCAGTACGTTTTTCTCTTGTGTATGGCTGTGACGCAGCGAGTCTTTTGGGAAACCCTCGATTGATTTTCGGAAAGTCTCCTCCTGTTTCTCTTGGCTTAAAGCTAGACCAGTATAAAAAGACATCGTGTAAAAGCAGTATCTCATTGCAAGACAGAAGCAAGGTAACTACTGTCATACAGGACAGCATCGAAATTAAACAGAAACACTGACCTTTGAAAGTCGGTTCACTCTTATATGACTTTTTTCTTTGCTTTTTTTTTTGTTTTTGTTTTTGTTGTTGTTGTTGTTTTTTTTTTTTGTTTTTTTTTTGTTTTTTTTGCAAAAGTTGGAAGCCTAACTCACATTTGCATACTTGCCAAACATTTCAACTGTACCTGGACATTTAGGCCCCCAAAACCATTCAGGCCTCAGCGTCATTTAGACCCCATCGAATTCACCACCATTTACTCCTAGAAACTGGGCGTTTAGGCCTTATTTAAACACCATATTTCATTTCCATCCATTCGGACACAGAAAAGAATTGGAAATTCTTCTGGCTTGTTTTCACTCACCCTCTTTGTCAGGAAGCTTCTGCTTTTCTAATGTATTCGTGCGCTTCAGTTTTGTCTTGTCAAAACCTTCGACGTCATGGATGGCTTTCTCCTGTGTGGCCACTGGAACGCGAAAATACACGAGAACGTCCAATCACCTGAATGCCATCTTCGCTGACACTTTGAGGTTGCATCTCTTGCCAAAATATGAGGCACTTTTATTTATCATACTCACATCCCCAGTCTTCATAATTTAAATATTGAGGTAGGGGCATTTAAGTACCCTTTTTGGACGACTCGTACCCTGTTTTTACACATATTTTTATGACCAAAATGGCATCTTCAGCGAAACACACGGCTATATTTCTCACCTTTTTCCAATACAACCCGTCTCAGCGAATTATTAGCTTAAAGCCCTGTGCCTTTTTTTCTGCAACTCGTTACAGAGAATGGAATACTCACAGACAGTGCCCTGACTCTCAGCGGTCTGTGTGGGCTTCA
This sequence comes from Protula sp. h YS-2021, assembly GCA_949752745.1. Classification (NCBI taxonomy): domain Eukaryota; kingdom Metazoa; phylum Annelida; class Polychaeta; order Sabellida; family Serpulidae; genus Protula; species Protula sp. h YS-2021. The sequence continues at coordinate 69,018,945 of OX457025.1, forward strand.
GTTTACTTTTGTCGAAACCTTCAATGTTTTGAAGAGCTTTCTCGTGTCCGATGGTAGAGGCGTCCGGCAGTGGATTCTTCTCCGCTGTGAAGCTGTGGCGAAGATTCTCCTTCGGGAAACCCTCAATTGATTTCCTGAATTCTTGTTCCTTTTTCTCTTGGGAGATGGCTGTAAAGAAACAGCATATTTTCCCTACTGTTTGTTCAGTATGTTTGAGCGTTCTGCTAGACACGAAAAAAAAAAAAACTCACATGCTTGAACAAACTTACTTCGTGGTTCTTCTGTTTGTTTGACTAAAGTAACCATTTTCATCAGTTGAACGGTTAACGCTGAATTTGATTTAACTTGAAATGAAATATGCTAAGGTTATAAATACATCAGTAATAGCTGATGGGAGAGCACTGGTCCTGAAATATTTCATAAGTAGTACTACATCACCTTGAATTTCATGAATACAACCTCTAAACAACTGTAAACTTGTGAACTGTTACCAAACAGAAGAAGCGTACCTTCCGTGTCGGGCAAGGCTTGTTTTTCACTCGTGTCAGCGTGTTTCAACTTTGCCTTATCGAAACCCTCGATGTTTTGCATGGCTTTTTCCTGTGCCACTGGAAATACAAGTGAAGAAGAATATGAGGATGAAAAACAAGATCAAATAATATAATGCCCTATTTAAAATACTTTAAACATTCAATGTACTAATATCGTTAGGATTTGTATTTTCCTTCAAGCATTTGTCCGTTTGAAGCATCTGGTTGCTTACAAGTTATATGTCCTTTTGCATCTGAATAATTCTAAACGTAAAGTTTTTTTTTTTTTTTTTTTTTTTTTTTTTTTTTTTTTTTTTTTTTTTTTTGGTTAATTTTCAAGACATTCGATGCCGAAAGTCGATAAAGGAAATGTATATCAGATGAAGCACAAGCGAATTTGACGCACGCAGTGTTGAAGACTGGCTTTCTGCGGTCTTGGCATGTTTCAGCTGGGCCTTGTCGAACTCCGCTATGCCCTGCAGTGTTTCGGCTGAAAACAATACATTCAAGGGTTACTATATTGAGTACTCAACAGCCTTTTACGTGGATTTACATGTGAAATCACAAAGTGGTGACCACCTGCCCAGGTCCCAATCTTACTTAAATCTACAAATACATACCATTTATGAATTTATGCGTTTTGCTTATTAGTTAACTTAACATCATTAGTTTTTTTATTTTTTTTTATTTTTATTCAATATTAAACAGAAAGAAGACACAGGTAATGTTTCAAGTTAACATCTACACTGCACGTAGAATCCGCAAAATACTACACACTTAAAATATGTGTTTATATGTGTATATTCTGGATTACTTTTCACTCCGTATTCACCGTGTTTGAGGCCCATTTAAGGTTCTCACATGAGCTGAAGTTATTAGAGGGTAACACATTGGGATTAACATTCTGCATCTTGTTTAATGTTTGCTGCAAGCTCTCGAACATTAACTCTCAATAAACAGATCTGCGCAATGAAATTTAATAGCTTATAACTGCCGCTAAAGGAATTTCGCAAGTGTCCAATAATTTCCGGTCACATTGCTTACGTGCTCAAGAACCATGTCTCAAATTCTAACTCCAATGTAGAAGAAACATATTTTAGTAATCGTCGCAGAGTCGATGCACAATTTACAAAAGCATAGACGGCAGCAGAAAAGGTGAGGGGTGAATTCCCTATTCCACCTCTTGAATAACAGTAAGCAATATATTTTTTTTGAAGGCCCTGATATTCAGATAAATTATATTTAATTGTACAGAACCATTTAATGTGGCCATGCTAGAACATGGAAAACAAAATATATTAATACATTTGAACACTACTGATCATGCCAGCGCGTCACGTCCGGACCTCCTGCCAACTCTTATCCATTAGGCATGCGCGTTAATAAGTACGGCCGAATACATTGTTTCTTGCAATGGTTATACATCTCTAACTAACAAAAATCAATTTCTTTGTTTTCAGGGAGAGTGAAAGGTTTGGGGGGGGGGGCACTCAGGAGACTCATAAGTTATGCTGCATACAGAAAATATAAACTGTCTAAAAGTTCAGGGAAAAAAAACGTATAAAAGATCAGCTTCAGTGCTTTTTTTATACAATGCCGAAAATATATCCAACAAACAAGCAAAGTTCTCTTGACCAACCGGCAAATATACAATATGCATAGCTTTCCGCTCAAAGCGACTTTGTTGTATGAAAGCCTTTCCTATAGCAGCTGAAGTATATTATTAACACAAAGCGAGGCTTCCTACATTTCAGTTTGTTGGAGTTTTTTTTTTTCTATTTTTTTCCACTTTTTTTTCTTTTTTTCTTAATTTTCCCTTATTTTTTTTTCACTTATTTATTTTTTTTTTTTTTATTGCAAACCATATGCTGTATCTAGTGTATAAATAAGTAAATAACTGGAGTCATATGTCGTTGGTATTTGTTTTGCGCATACATGCTTAGGTAAAGCGCTAGAGTGTCGCATCAAAAACAACCGAGAGGAAGGGTTCACACATCTTACCACCTAATTCTAGTTTTCCTAATGAATATCAAGCACCGCATATCTTATAGTGTATGATTTTGTATTAACTTCTCATATGAATTTCTTCTTTTTTTTAATATTTTAATTTCAAATCAAGACAAAACTCGACCATAGTATGCCACTTCCCAGCTCAGTTTAAAACTTCCTTTAAAATTCTACATAAAATTTATTCAAAAAAATGCTTTTCTATATTATCTATTCTTCAAAACAAAAACATAATAATCAACGATAGATCTGATAACTTTAAAAGGTTGCTATTAATAAATATTAATGTCAATGAGTAAGAATAATTACTTTTATCCGTTGGGGAGGTACTGCCCTCAGAAGCCTTAAGCTGGCTCTTGTCGAAACCTTTGATGGAATCGCGAAACTCTTGCTCCTTCTTTTCCGCAGATATAGCTAAAAATAAAAGCGGGTAAAACTGGCATCGCTTGAAGAACACCACCAAAATACTGCTGTAGAGACATTTTTTAATTCTAAGGCACGACTTAAATGACTTAAACGATTAAATTTATTAATCCTGTTATAAGTAATAACACCTCCATCTGCATACCCCCACAACGGTCGCTAAAACTATGGATACGGGCTTAATGCAGCCATACAAACTTACAGAGTCTAACTTCAACAAGAACCATTTAACTTAATATTCCGCCACGAATACTTGTTTAGCACCTTTCTTTTTACTACCTCAGGGGTCAGGTAATGCCTGTTTAGCACATTTCTTTTTCCTACCCGAAAGGTCGGGTAATACTTGTTTAGCACCTTTCTTTTTACTACCTCAGGGGTCAGGTAATGCCTGTTTAGCACATTTCTTTTTCCTACCCGAAAGGTCGGGTAATACTTGTTTAGCACTTCTCTTTTTACTACCTCAGGGGTCAGGTAATGCCTGTTTAGCACATTTCTTTTTCCTACCCGAAAGGTCGGGTAATACTTGTTTAGCACTTTTCTTTTTTCCTCCCCGAAGGGTCGGGTAATACTTGTTTAGCACATTTCTTTTTCCTACCCGAAAGGTCGGGTAATACTTGTTTAGCACTTTTCTTTTTCCTCCCCGAAGGGGTCGGGTAATACTTGTTTAGCACGTTTCTTTTTCCTACCCGAAGGGGTCAGGTAATACGTGTTTGGGGCGTTTCTTTTTCTTACCTGAGGGGTCGGGTAATACGTGTTTGGGGCGTTTCTTTTTCTTACCTGAGGGGTCAGGTAATACGTGTTTGGGGCGTTTCTTTTTCTTACCTGAGGGGTCAGGTAATACGTGTTTGGGGCGTTTCTTTTTCTTACCTGAGGGGTCTGGTAATACTTGTTTAGCATATTTCTTTTTCCTACCTTAGGGGTTAGGTAATACTTCTTTAGCACGTTTCTTTTTTTTCTACCTGAGGGGTCGGTAATACCTGTTTAGCATATTTCTTTTTCCTACCTTAAGGGTTAGCAGGGTTCGCGTTGGCGGGGTTTTTGTCCACTTTGTGGGTATTTTTTACGAAATGACTCACTTTTTCCAAACCCACCGAGTTTTTCTGGACCCAACTGCGTCATACTTTCCTTTTTTGACTCACTTTCCTGAGAACCCAGCGCGAACCCTGGGGTTAGGTAATACTGTTTAGCACGTTTCTTTTTCCTACCTGAGGGGTCGGTAATACTTGTTTAGCATATTTCTCTTTCATATCTTAGAGGTTAGGCAATACTTGTTTGGCATGTTTCTTTTTGTTACCTGAGGGGTCGGGTAATACTTGTTTTTCAGTAGTTTCCGCGTGCTTCAATTTGCTCTTGTCAAATTCACCAATATCGTGTATCGCTTTCTCCTGACTCGCCACTGCGCAAAAATCAAGAACACATAATGCAGAAAGAAGAGGCAATTATTTTACATAATAATTTTTCAATCTTTTATAGAGTGCACTGCGATTCAATCTTAAGGGGTGGGGGGCTTTGATTTAGACCTGGTTTCTGCAAGCTTAATTATGGTAATTCAGTTCTAAGTCTAAGTTGAGAAATTCATCCAAGGAGTTCTCAAAGCCAGAAAAACCTGTAGAAATGTAAGCAAAACACACTATACTAGAGCTTTACGTACTCTCTTTGCCTACTAGTTAAAGCAAAACACCCTTTGTGAGAAAAAGGCGTGTCCAAAAACAGTTTACATTCAGTACTCGAAATAATGCCTGGCCGCCTGCGTTTTACAGGTAACTTTTCCCTTTGGCAGATAAAGTTTTGATTAAGACTGTCCGTAACTGCTGACAAGTTTTTCCTTTTTTTTTCTTCTTTTTTTTTTCTTTTTTCGTTTAGGTCCCAATATGCCTATGAAATACCGGACGGAAGCAAACTACTCTATCTTGCCTGCCCATCGGGCAGTGAATCGGGAACCAAAATCCAACACTGTTTAACGAGCTGAACCTGAATAATTTTTTTTTATCGTAACCAAGCAAAATTATAAGGAACTGAGCAGGAGGAAATAAAACACAACAGTGGAAAGTAGACGACCACAACTGATCTACACATTATTCCTTATTCTTCCCACTGACTACAGCTTGGGTCTATTTGCACGCATGCAAAGCGCGATATACTTCCCGGTTTCAAATGCCTTTTCTACACGGCACTCTTTTCAGATAAATGAGTGCCTATAGCTTTAGTAAAATTTGAGTCGAGCATTAAATTAAATGAGACTCAAAAATTCACATTCAACACCATGAAAACAAGTTACGACATTTTCCATACAACACAAAAAAAAGAGTGTTGCCTCAGACGCTCTATTTTGAAAAAGTATGCCCCCCCCCCCCCCCCCCGCCTTTACTGAATAATAACTTACAGACTGTGCCCTGACTCTCAGCGGTTTGTGTGGGCTTTAGTTTAGTTTTGTCGAAACCTTCAATGTTCTGCAGAGTCTTCTCGTGGCTAATTGTTGTGGCGTCTGGCAGTGGGTTCTTCTCCTCAGTAAAGCTGTGACGTAAGTTCTCCCTGGAGAACTTCTGGATCGAGTCGCGAAATTCTACTTGTTGCTTTTCTTGAGAGATTGCTAAAAGACGTCAATAGATGTTGATCAATTAGACGTCGCTGATCAATAATAAAGCCAAAACCAACTACACCATTTTCTTTTTTTTTTTTCTTTTTTTTTTGGGGGGGGAGGAATGTTTTATTAAAGCCGTTCTGGTTCTTTTGTGCAAAGAAGCAAGTTTGCCATTCATGATCATTCTTTTATCATGTCCCTTATTATAACTGAAGACATCATTTTTTTTGGTGCAGAGATCAATTACAGGGTGCCTAAAGCAAATGTGTCAATTTACTTTCTGCCAACGGCAATGCAATGACAGAGGTATATCCACTAACCTTAGCCAAACTCATTTAACAGAACGAACCAATATTATCTCACGAAAAAATGCATGTAGTTTATAATTTTGTGCTACATAATAACGATGAAAACATAAAGACCGGCAGCAGGGCAAAAAGATCAGCAATGCAGTCCTTGAGATTCCCGCAAAGGTTATACACCCGCCAAATGAAACATTCCGAGGTGCTATTAAAATTTATTCGACGCAGTCGGAATTTCCCAATTACGTCAGAGCTTTCAACGTTTTGCTTGAAGAAATGAAGGCATAACTGGCGGAAAAATTGAAACTAAGTTGATTTGTTAAAGCACTTTTTACGGATGAGATGAACACTGGGACGGGGCGGGGGTGGTGGGGATTCGCAGGTTACCTTCGGTATCAGGAAGAGCCTGCTTCTCGGCTGTTTCCGTCGGCTTCAGTTTGTTTTTGTCGAATTCGGCCACTTCATGGATCGTCTTTTCCTGTGTGGCAACTGCAAAAAAAAAAATCCAAGTGCTTAGTCTCTGCAAGACCAAAATAAGTTTCCACACACAAAAAAAAACACACAGATCCTCTCAACACCGTCGTTAGCCACGGCACCTTTTTTATCTTCCCCTCAGTCACGTAATATTCTGTCTTAAAACAACACAACAAGCCATGTTCTACAGACAGAACACTCGAAGATTCTTCGCATCAGGGGCATTCGCTGCTGCATAGTGACTTTCACAGCGGTTACTTTTATAATATTATGATCCATAAGAAACATACCCCGAGCCCTCCCCCCCCCCCCCACATATGTTTAACTGTAAACATGTGAGTATTGGCATCGACAATGCAAACCGAGCGCAAAAATCAAGCCTAAAAAATTTAACAGCCTGGTGGCTTCATTTCAAGTAAAACATGAAGAGAATATTTCAAAAGGGGTGTAGGACTAAGCAGTTATATGTGGACTAAACTTGAAAACATTTGGACCAAAATATGGGTCAGATTTATCACCGGGCATCGTCAAGTAGTTTAGATAATTCATATGCCTATAAATACTACTGGTTGTCAACTCAAGTGGCGAAGGACGTTTGCCACTGCGTGCCTACTGGGAAACATGTTGCCCCGAGCAAACAGCCCCGCTGGAAAACGCCTGTGTTAAGAGATAGCACGTTATCAAGTGTAAACGAAGGCAATTTGCAAGCCGTTCATGTTTGTGTGTAAACGGCTGGAAGAGGATGACCAGTTCGCTCACTTCATTGCCAGAAGTGATACACATTTTACAGCCAACCTGTCCGTTGCCAAAGATACTTAGGTCGATCGAACGCTCTCATCATGCCATCATCGCATAAAAAAATATCGAGAATCTAAAGCTCGTATTACACGAGGACTGTTTTGCGAAAGCTTTTGATGAAAGGGCCGTGAGTCCCCGTGTAAACACTCCTCGCCACACTGATAATGAGAGATTCGCAAAAGCATCCTGCGATAGAGCACTGCTCTATCTCCAGGCATCACGGAGTGGGCTCATTAACATCACTTCAAAGGGATCCTGGGATAACCCCGCTTCAAGGTGTTAATTGCCCAACGCCACATGTATTTGAATGTTTTTTTTTTCTTTTTCAATGTAGCTTTAATTTGTATTCCGTTAGACCGTACACCCCGAAACAACACAACAAGTTTGTCCAAGGACAAAGTCCCAGCTTACGAAAAGCAATAAGACCCATTCCAGCGTGCATGAGCGAAGGAATTTCCCTGAAATATCAAGCTTCAAAAGATGAGACGGCAAAGAGCTAGCTCAATAATTAATTTAGCACTGGACCAGAACATAGACCGATAAATGCATACAAAGATTTCTTTCCCAGAAAAATGGGGAACAGATTTTTTGTATATCTGGTAGAATGGATAGTTTGCCATAGATACCTTCAAACAACGCTCGCATTTCGGACCAGTGCGCATATTTATGTAACTTGCCTCGATGCGCGGTTCTAATTCAGACAAGTGCGCATGTTTATTTAATTTGCGTTGATGCGCGGCTCTCATTTTTGAACAGTGCACATGTTTATTTAACTTAATAAAGATAAATGCGCGGTTCTTATTCCAGACCAATGCGCATGTTTATTTTACTTTCGTGCTTATTTTGGACAAGTGCACAAGTTTCCTTAGGTTGACTTGATGCGCGGGTCACAACTTTCGTACATTATCGCCCAATGTTCCCTATTATCGCCCACCCGAAAAATATTATATTTATCATATTTTCGGGTCCTAGAATTGTTTCCTGCACTTTTAAAGCGAAAATTATAACTACCTTGCATTATCGCCCAATATTCCCTATTATCGACCACCCGAAAAATATCACATTTATCATATTTTCGGGTCATAGAATTGATTCCTGCACTTTTAAAGCGAAAATTACAACTTTCTTGCACTATCGCCCAACGTTCCCTATTATCGCCCACCCGAAAAATATCACATTTATCATATTTTCGGGTCATAGAATTGATTCCTGCACTTTTAAAGCGAAAATTACAACTTTCTTGTATTATCGCCCAATATTCCCTATTATCGCCCATCCGAAAAAATTTCACATTTATCATATTTTCGGGTCATAGAATTGATTCCTGCACTTTTAAAGCGTAAATTACAACTTTCTTGCTTTATCGCCCAATATTCCCTGTCATCGCCCACCCGTAAAATATCACATTGATCATATTTTCGGGTCACAGAATTGAATCCTGCACTTTTAAAGCGAAAATTACAACTTTCTTGCATTATCGCCCAATATTCCCTATTATCGCCCACACGAAAAATATCACATTTATCATATTTTCGGGTCATAGAATTGATTCCTGCACTTTTAAAGCGAAAATTACAATTTTCTTGCATTATCGCCAAATGTTCCCTATTATCGCCCATCCAAAAAATATCATATTCATCATATTTTCGGGACATAGAATTGATCCCTGCACATTTAAAGCGAAAATTACAACTTTCTTGCATTATCGCCGAATATTCCCTATTATCGCCCATCCGAAAACTATCATATTTATCATATTTTCGGGATATAGAATTGATTCCTGCTCTTTTAAAGCGAAAATTACAACTTTCTTACATTATCGCCCAATATTCCCTATTATCGCCCACACGAAAAATATTATATTTATCATATTTTCGGGTCCTAGAATTGTTTCCTGCACTTTTAAAGCGAAAATTACAACTTTCTTGCATTATCGCCCAATGCTCCCTATTATCGCCCACCCGAAAAATATCACATTTATCATATTTTCGGGTCATAGAATTGATTCCTGCACTTTTAAAGCGAAAATTACAACTTTCTTGCACTATCGCCCAACGTTCCCTATTATCGCCCACCAGAAAAATATCACATTTATCATATTTTCGGGTCACAGAATTGATTCCTGCACTTTTAAAGCGAAAATTACAACTTTCTTGTATTATCGCCCAATATTCCCTATTATCGCCCATCCGAAATAATTTCACATTTATCATATTTTCGGGTCATAGAATTGATTCCTGCTCTTTTAAAGCGTAAATTACAACTTTCTTGCTTTATCGCCCAATATTCCCTGTCATCGCCCAACTGGAAAATATCACATTGATCATATTTTCGGGTCACAGAATTGATTCCTGCACTTTTAAAGCGAAAATTATAACTTTCTTGCATTATCGCCCAATGCTCCCTATTATCGCCCACACGAAAAATATCACATTTATCATATTTTCGGGTCATAGAATTGATTCCTGCACATTTAAAGCGAAAATTACAACTTTCTTGCATTATCGCCCAATGTTCCCTATTATCGCCCATCCAAAAAATATCATATTCATCATATTTTCGGGACATAGAATTGATCCCTGAACATTTAAAGCGAAAATTACAACTTTCTTGCATTATCGCCCAATATTCCCTATTATCGCCCACCCGAAAACTATCATATTTATCATATTTTCGGGATATAGAATTGATTCCTGCTCTTTTAAAGCGAAAATTACAACTTTCTTACATTATCGCCCAATATTCCCTATTATCGCCCACACGAAAAATATTATATTTATCATATTTTCGGGTCCTAGAATTGTTTCCTGCACTTTTAAAGCGAAAATTACAACTTTCTTGCTTTATCGCCCAATATTCCCTGTCATCGCCCACCCGTAAAATATCACATTTATCATATTTTCGGGTCACAGAATTGATTCCTGCACTTTTAAAGCGAAAATTACAACTTTTTTGCATTATCGCCCAATGTTCCCTATTATCGCCCACACGAAAAATATCACATTTATCATATTTTCGGGTCATAGAATTGATTCCTGCACTTTTAAAGCGAAAATTACAACTTTCTTGTATTATCGCCCAATATTCCCTATTATCGCCCATCCGAAAAATATCACATTTATCATATTTTCGGGTCATAGAATTGATTCCTGCTCTTTTAAAGTGTAAATTACAACTTTCTTGCTTTATCGCCCAATATTCCCTGTCATCGCCCACCCGTAAAATATCACATTGATCATATTTTCGGGTCATAGAATTGATTCCTGCACTTTTAAAGCGAAAATTACAACTTTCTTGCATTATCGCCCAATATTCCCTATTATCGCCCACACGAAAAATATCACATTTATCATATTTTCGGGTCATAGAATTGATTCCTGCACTTTTAAAGCGAAAATTACAACTTTCTTGCATTATCGCCCAATGTTCCCTATTATCGCCCATCCAAAAAATATCATATTCATCATATTTTCGGGACAGAATTGATCCCTGCACATTTAAAGCGAAAATTACAACTTTCTTGCATTATCGCCCAAAATTCCCTATTATCGCCCATCCGAAAACTATCATATTTATCATATTTTCGGGATATAGAATTGATTCCTGCTCTTTTAAAGCGAAAATTACAACTTCTTTACATTATCGCCCAATAATCCCTATTATCGCCCACACGAAAAATATTATATTTATCATATTTTCGGGTCCTAGAATTGTTTCCTGCACTTTTAAAGCGAAAATTACAACTTTCTTGCATTATCGCCCAATATTCCCTATTATCGCCCACCCGAAAAATATCACATTTATCATATTTTCGGGTCATAGAATTGATTCCTGCACTTTTAAAGCGAAAATTACAACTTTCTTCCACTATCGCCCAACGTTCCCTATTATCGCCCACCCGAAAAATATCACATTTATCATATTTTCGGGTCACAGAATTGATTCCTGCACTTTTAAAGCGAAAATTACAACTTTCTTGTATTATCGCCCAATATTCCCTATTATCGCCCATCCGAAAAAATTTCACATTTATCATATTTTCGGGTCATAGAATTGATTCCTGCTCTTTTAAAGCGTAAATTACAACTTTCTTGCTTTATCGCCCAATATTCCCTGTCATCGCCCACCCGTAAAATATCACATTGATCATATTTTCGGGTCACAGAATTGATTCCTGCACTTTTAAAGCGAAAATTACAACTTTCTTGCATTATCGCCCAATATTCCCTATTATCGCCCACACGAAAAATATCACATTTATCATATTTTCGGGTCATAGAATTGATTCCTGCACTTTTAAAGCGAAAATTACAACTTTCTTGCATTATCGCCCAATGTTCCCTATTATCGCCCATCCAAAAAATATCATATTCATCATATTTTCGGGACATAGAATTGATCCCTGCACATTTAAAGCGAAAATTACAACTTTCTTGCATTATCGCCGAATATTCCCTATTATCGCCCATCCGAAAACTATCATATTTATCATATTTTCGGGATATAGAATTGATTCCTGCTCTTTTAAAGCGAAAATTACAACTTTCTTACATTATCGCCCAATATTCCCTATTATCGCCCACACGAAAAATATTATATTTATCATATTTTCGGGTCCTAGAATTGTTTCCTGCACTTTTAAAGCGAAAATTACAACTTTCTTGCTTTATCGCCCAATATTCCCTGTTATCGCCCACCCGAAAAATATCACATTGATCATATTTTCGGGTCACAGAATTGATTCCTGCACTTTTAAAGCGAAAATTACAACTTTTTTGCATTATCGCCCAACGTTCCCTATTATCGCCCACACGAAAAATATCACATTTATCATATTTTCGGGTCATAGAATTGATTCCTGCTCTTTTAAAGCGAAAATTACAACTTTCTTGTATTATCGCCCAATATTCCCTGTCATCGCCCACCCGTAAAATATCACATTGATCATATTTTCGGGTCACAGAATTGATTCCTGCACTTTTAAAGCGAAAATTACAACTTTTTTGCATTATCGCCCAATGTTCCCTATTATCGCCCACACGAAAAATATCACATTTATCATATTTTCGGGTCATAGAATTGATTCCTGCACTTTTAAAGCGAAAATTACAACTTTCTTGTATTATCGCCCAATATTCCCTATTATCGCCCATCCGAAAAATATCACATTTATCATATTTTCGGGTCATAGAATTGATTCCTGCTCTTTTAAAGTGTAAATTACAACTTTCTTGCTTTATCGCCCAATATTCCCTGTCATCGCCCACCCGTAAAATATCACATTGATCATATTTTCGGGTCATAGAATTGATTCCTGCACTTTTAAAGCGAAAATTACAACTTTCTTGCATTATCGCCCAATATTCCCTATTATCGCCCACACGAAAAATATCACATTTATCATATTTTCGGGTCATAGAATTGATTCCTGCACTTTTAAAGCGAAAATTACAACTTTCTTGCATTATCGCCCAATGTTCCCTATTATCGCCCATCCAAAAAATATCATATTCATCATATTTTCGGGACAGAATTGATCCCTGCACATTTAAAGCGAAAATTACAACTTTCTTGCATTATCGCCCAAAATTCCCTATTATCGCCCATCCGAAAACTATCATATTTATCATATTTTCGGGATATAGAATTGATTCCTGCTCTTTTAAAGCGAAAATTACAACTTCTTTACATTATCGCCCAATAATCCCTATTATCGCCCACACGAAAAATATTATATTTATCATATTTTCGGGTCCTAGAATTGTTTCCTGCACTTTTAAAGCGAAAATTACAACTTTCTTGCATTATCGCCCAATATTCCCTATTATCGCCCACCCGAAAAATATCACATTTATCATATTTTCGGGTCATAGAATTGATTCCTGCACTTTTAAAGCGAAAATTACAACTTTCTTCCACTATCGCCCAAAATTCCCTATTATCGCCCACCCGAAAAATATCACATTTATCATATTTTCGGGTCACAGAATTGATTCCTGCACTTTTAAAGCGAAAATTACAACTTTCTTGTATTATCGCCCAATATTCCCTATTATCGCCCATCCGAAAAAATTTCACATTTATCATATTTTCGGGTCATAGAATTGATTCCTGCTCTTTTAAAGCGTAAATTACAACTTTCTTGCTTTATCGCCCAATATTCCCTGTCATCGCCCACCCGTAAAATATCACATTGATCATATTTTCGGGTCACAGAATTGATTCCTGCACTTTTAAAGCGAAAATTACAACTTTCTTGCATTATCGCCCAATATTCCCTATTATCGCCCATCCAAAAAATATCATATTCATCATATTTTCGGGACATAGAATTGATCCCTGCACATTTAAAGCGAAAATTACAACTTTCTTGCATTATCGCCGAATATTCCCTATTATCGCCCATCCGAAAACTATCATATTTATCATATTTTCGGGATATAGAATTGATTCCTGCTCTTTTAAAGCGAAAATTACAACTTTCTTACATTATCGCCCAATATTCCCTATTATCGCCCACACGAAAAATATTATATTTATCATATTTTCGGGTCCTAGAATTGTTTCCTGCACTTTTAAAGCGAAAATTACAACTTTCTTGCTTTATCGCCCAATATTCCCTGTTATCGCCCACCCGAAAAATATCACATTGATCATATTTTCGGGTCACAGAATTGATTCCTGCACTTTTAAAGCGAAAATTACAACTTTTTTGCATTATCGCCCAACGTTCCCTATTATCGCCCACACGAAAAATATCACATTTATCATATTTTCGGGTCATAGAATTGATTCCTGCTCTTTTAAAGCGAAAATTACAACTTTCTTGTATTATCGCCCAATATTCCCTGTCATCGCCCACCCGTAAAATATCACATTGATCATATTTTCGGGTCACAGAATTGATTCCTGCACTTTTAAAGCGAAAATTACAACTTTCTTGCATTATCGCCCAATATTCCCTATTATCGCCCACACGAAAAATATCACATTTATCATATTTTCGGGTCATAGAATTGATTCCTGCACTTTTAAAGCGAAAATTACAACTTTCTTGCATTATCGCCCAATGTTCCCTATTATCGCCCATCCAAAAAATATCATATTCATCATATTTTCGGGACATAGAATTGATCCCTGCACATTTAAAGCGAAAATTACAACTTTCTTGCATTATCGCCCAAAATTCCCTATTATCGCCCATCAGAAAACTATCATATTTATCATATTTTCGGGATATAGAATTGATTCCTGCTCTTTTAAAGCGAAAATTACAACTTCTTTACATTATCGCCCAATATTCCCTATTATCGCCCACACGAAAAATATTATATTTATCATATTTTCGGGTCCTAGAATTGTTTCCTGCACTTTTAAAGCGAAAATTACAACTTTCTTGCTTTATCGCCCAATATTCCCTGTTCTCGCCCACCCGTAAAATATCACATTGATCATATTTTCGGGTCACAGAATTGATTCCTGCACTTTTAAAGCGAAAATTACAACTTTTTTGCATTATCGCCCAATGTTCCCTATTATCGACCACACGAAAAATATCACATTTATCATATTTTCGGGTCATAGAATTGATTCCTGCACTTTTAAAGCGAAAATTACAATTTTCTTACATTATCGCCCAATATTCCCTATTATCGCCCACCCGAAAAATATCACATTTATTATATTTTCGGGTCATAGAATTGATCCCTGCACTTTTAAAGCGAAAATACAACTTTCTTGCATTATCGCCCAATGCTCCCTATTATCGCCCACACGAAAAACATCATATTTATCATATTTTCGGGTCATAGAATTGATTCCTGCTCTTTTAAAGCGAAAATTACAACTTTCTTGCATTATCGCCCAATGCTCCCTATTATCGCCCACACGAAAAATATCATATTTATCATATTTTCGGGTCCTAGAATTGTTTCCTGCACATTTAAAGCGAAAATTACAACTTTCTTGCAGTATCGACCAATATTCCCTATTATCGCCCATCCAAAAAATATCATATTTATCATATTTTCGGGACATAGAATTGATCCCTGCACTTTTAAAGCGAAAATTACAACTTTCTTGCTTTATCGCCCAATGTTCCCTATTATCGCCCACTTGAAAATATCATAGAAATGACCTACTGACAACAAAATTACTGAAAATTCCAACCAAAAGTACTTGCATGTAACATATTGTGCCCCTCTGCAAATTGAAACTTTGCTTTTTTAAGAAGAAAAATGGAAATTTCCAATTTTTTAAAAGCTGCAAACTTCGAAGCTCAGTAGATTAAAAAATAAGGCGAAATTCAAAAATCGAAAAATGTACTTTTTTCACCCCTTAGTTCTAGTTTCTTCATAACAAATTTCGGAATCTTTCGATGAAAAATGAGGGACTAGATAGATTTTTTCGTATTTTGCCCAAATTGGCAATAAAATCGCTAAAAATGGTTTAAACCAAAAAATAAAAAAAAATTCCTAATGCAGTAGAAGGTTAAAAACTCGCGTTTAAAATTTGGTACGAATCGGATGAAAAATAAAAAAGATATTCCACTTTAACTACTTTGTTAAGAAAAAAAATGGAAATTTGCCAATTTTTAGAAGTTGCAAACTTTGAAGCTCAGTAGATTCAAAAATAAGGCGAAATTCAAAAATCGAAAAAAGTACTTTTTTCACCCCTTAGTTCTAGTTTCTTCATGAAAAATTTCGATATCTTCCGATGAAAAATGAGGGACTAGATAGGTTTTTTCGTATTCTGCCCAAATTGGCAATAAAATCGCCAAAAATGGTATAAACCAAAAAATAAAAAAATTCCTAATGCAGTAGAAGGTTAAAAACTCGTGTTAAAAATTTGGTACGAATCGGATAAAAAATAAAAAAGATATTCCACTTTAACTACTTTGTTAAGAAAAAAAAATTGGAAATTTGCCAATTTTTAGAAGTTGCAAACTTTGAAGCTCAGTAGATTCAAAAATAAGGCGAAATTCAAAAATTGAAAAAGTACTTTTTTTACCCCTTAGTCCTAGTTTCTTCATAAAAAATTTCGGAATCTTCCGATGAAAAATGAGGGACTAGATAGGTTTTTTCGTATTTTGCCCAAATTGGCAATAAAATCGCCAAAAATGGTTTAAACCGCAAAAATAAAAATATTTCCTAAAGCAGTAAAGGGTTAGGAACTCGTGTTTAAAATTCGGTAAGAATCGGATAAAAAATAAAAAAGTTATTCCACTTTTAACGGTCGCGGGACGGACAGACGGACGGACGGACGACACTTGCCCCCATCTGTATAGCCCTGTTGGCTAAAAAGCCAACTGGGCTAAAAAAAAAGACATCGGATCAAAAATGTAGGACGAGATACATTTTAAATTTTTTTCTTTAAAAATTCCCCTAAAATTCAAAAATCACCCGATCGACTAAAAAAGCACAAGCCGTATGCACGACTCCTCACACCAAAAATAAATGACATCGAATCAAAATTGTAGGAGTAGATGCATTTTGAATTATTTTCGAAAATTTTGCTTTAAAAATTCCCCAAAAATACAAAAATTGCGCGATCGACTAAAAAAGCACAAGCCGTATGCACGACCCTTTAGGGGTGCCTCATACCAAAAATAAATGACATCGGGTCAAAAATGTAGGAGGAGATACATTTTAAAATTTTTTCTTTAAAAATTCGCCAAAAATTCAAAAATCACCCGATCGACTAGAAAAGCACAAGCCGTATGCACGACCCCTTAGGGATGCCTCACACCAAAAATAAATGACATCGGATCAAAATTGTAGGAGGAGATGCATTTTGAACCAAAGTTTACTAAATAAACAACTAACTAACTAACTAACTAACTAACTAACTAACTAACGGACACCGCCCGCAAACCGATAGGAATACCCCAGCTTACGTGTAACGTAAGCTGGGCTAAAAAGTAAAATATAATGGATACTTGGTTTGACGACGAAACTTTTAAATTAATAGATCTGTATAAAGAAAAAGATATTCTGTGGAAAGAAACAGCATAAAGACAACCACAAAAAGGAAAAACGAACAACGGCTTTGAAGGAAATGGCTGAAAATGTGGCAAATCTCTGCATCCATGGCCTCGCCCAACACGTTTATTTCTTCCGATGTATTCTTTTGATTTTTTTGCAAGTCAATGCAATAATTATGCGGAAAGTATATTTATTGCTCTTCAAGTCCCCCATCCTTGAAACTTCGATATATCTGATGTGTTTTTACATTGCATTCATTATTTGAATATAGATAGGGAGCAGGGAGCAGTAAAAATCCTCTGTGTAAATACCTCAGGGATCAAGCTCATTAAGTCAAGATGGAGTTGTAAAATCGCCCTGTGTAAACTAGCAAGAGGCACAGGTCATAAAACGCAGGCGTTTTGGATAGGACTTTAAAAAGAATCGTGAAAACACCGCTTAACAGACCTGAGATGTGAAGATGATGATGGAAAGTAAAAAAAAAAATAGTAGGGTTTCGTGACCGAATATGCATACACTTCGATAAAAAAAAACCTCTAACTGTTGAAAAATCCAGCATTTGAAAGGATTTTTTTGTCCTCCATAGTGATTGACTGATGGTTAGCATCTATCGGGAAAATAGGACATATATTGTTATGTGCATCGCATAATGTGTTCTTGATGTGGCTTTAAAAAAAAACAAAAAACACTTGAATCTATATATAGGTATGCTTTATATAAACATGTAAACAAAAGTTTACTGTGTCACCCAGTTGTCTTAGTGGAGGCCTCAAAATTATTTGTGACGGATTTGAGAAAGGAAGAAGACTTCGTTCATCATTTATTTATCATTCTGTTATAAAATTAGGCAACTGACATTTTCTATAAAGAAACATGTTGCCTGGCCTACAGATTTCTGTGTTGAAACTTCCATGAAATATCTGACGTCCGAAAGATAAAAACGCTGAACGCACAAAATGCGCTCAATCCTGCAAATAATGCGATTTCACAAAAAACTTCCTGCTTTTTTTTTTTTTTTTTTTTTGCAACAATTACTTTTTTAGCTTTATTCGATGTCTGCCAAAAATGTATGACTAACAGGCAACATTTCTCTCGGCTGAGCAAATAAACTGACAGATTTACCGACACAAACACGCCGCCACAGCTGCCAGTTTGGCACATCCGGGCCCACTTTTTAAGGATTTGCCCCCCCCCCCCCCTCCCAACTAATCATACCGATAACAGAGGTCACGCATTGACTAATCACACAAAGAACTAATTAGCCATCAAGCCTGGCTTGGGGAAAGGCCTTTGTGCTAGAGAATTCCCACTCTCAGCAACAGGGCGATGATGCTACACTTGCCAAAACAAAGAGCATGGCTATGGGTTCGATAACCTTTTGGTAAACTCGCTTGCCCATGATGTTTATTACAACTAACCAAATCGCCTGGCCAGTCCTACTTTGCACAGGTGTTTGCAACATCAGCCTATTGATGCCAAAAGTAAACAAGGTCTCTCAGTACACGAACTAAAACGAGTACAGAGTTTGTGTATTCTCCTCTCCGCTCAGAGTACTTCTAATCGTGCTTCAGTTGAACAATTCATCAACCAGACGCGTACAAACTTTTCGTCAAAGCTACGAAACAATTTTAGTGGAAGAAATAGTCTTATCACTTACTGCTCCTCGGAGAACTCTCGGCAGTTTGGGAATGTTTTAATTGACTCTTGTCAAACTTCTCAATGCCCTGCAGAGTCTTTTCCTGACTAATGGCTGAAAGAAAGCACAAGTCAAACAGACAGTTTTAACCATTGTTCATTTTTCCAGCCCAGGCACGTCTGTCTTAACGGGCTGCCTTGTGAAACACGACAAATGATGCATATGTCGTGAATAACTAAAGTCACGACAAAATCCAAAACAATCCCTCCCCTCCTCGCCGGTACAAGCCTCACCACAGTCAATTGGCCAATAGTAAAAACTAACGAAATTACGTTAATTGTAGGGATCTAATAACTTAGACACTCCAAACATATTTACCGGCAAATACAATTCTGGTCTATTGAAATGTTCTCGCTTAAAGTTACTCGTGGAAAATATCAAACGATATAACTCAGAAAAGTATGAAGAAACTTGTTAGCCTTTCAAAAAAAAAAAAAAACTTGGTAAACAAATTTATTCACGCAGTCCCGTCAACCGTTTGATAAGGTCACGAGTTTGATGTAAACAAACCATACCCATGGCACGATGGTTTATTTTTAAGTTCTTTCTTTTATATCGGCAAGTGAAAAGCTTCCACACATAACTAATAAATTTACGACTTCAGGTTTTGTTTTAAAACCAGTTTCGTGCAATCAAATATTGGCTGTACTAAAAACAAATATGACTTAGGATTTCGGCTTTAGAAAAAAAACAAAACAAAACAAAAATAGATCAATAGGTTTATCTGGCACAGCGTAGATACAAGGGGTTTTTTTTTACCTGTAGCGTCGGGTAGGATGACTTTCTCGGCGGGGGTGCTTGGATTAAGCTCGCCCTTTGCGAAGTTTTTTATTGAATCTCGGAATGCCTGTTCTTGCTTCTCTTGTTTCACGTCTGAAATAAATCATGCGACTCAGTGGTGAGGTTTTCAATGCAACAAGCTCCAGTGAAATTTCAAGCGCATCTTAAAACCTAACACTTTAGGGCCTCGTGTTGAACGCGGTATTTCCTATACTTCGATGATACATGTGACTTTTAAGACAACATACAGTGACCTAGTTGGCGTTTTTCGCACACGGCCAATGATAACCAGACACTTACTTTTGACATATATGTATTTGTGAAAAACTGTCATTTAGCGACTGTAATTCCTTATACCGACACTTTTACGCAGTGCGACTCTAACAGAAACTTATTGGGATATCATGGGACACAATCTGTGAGTTTCTTTACTTCAGTCGAAACGACATGAACTGAGATAAAAAAACCACCTAGCCCCATAGCTCTGTAACCTTAAACCTTTGAAATGTCACGTAGATTTATCGCAGTGATTCCCAAGACATTTGCCAAATCGCCCTTTTTTCGACTTGTAAGCTCGGGGAAGGGAGGGGGGGAGGGGGAGAAATACATTTTAATGTGGATTAAGTGAAGCGAATGTTTATGTATCTACAACTTGACCAAGGCCGCTACCACTACCTTAGAGAAAGTCCCAGTCGCTGTTCACCAAAATGCTGTATTTACAGTCAATACACGCAGAAAAGCAAAGCCACATGGCCTATGTTTTGACGCTGGCTATTTTTAGCTAGTTTTTTTTTTATATATAGCCTTACAGTAAATTGTTTACTTGAGGCAAGCACGGCAGCATTGGCCTGCTTTTCCGTGAATGTGATACTATTTACATTAAGTATCCATTATACACAAGATAAAAACTCAAATAGCAAGACAAAAAGTTCCGGTTAATACATGTCTTAAGCACTATCAATAATGCAACTGACTGAATTTTATTTACTGCATACCTTCCGATGACGGCAATACTTGTTTTTCTTGCGTCTCGACGTGCTTCAGTTTGCTTGTGTCGTAAACAGGAATATCCTTATCCACATTGGCCATCTTCTTTTTTTAAGTTTATCCCTTTCTTGTTTCAAATAATTTCAGGCCTGCAATCACAGAAAGACTGAGTGCAATGTATGGTGCAGGCTGCCCACAATTACGACTAAAATGGAAGTCCAATTCAATCTGCAAAAAAATCAAATCTCCTCTTCAAACTAGGAAGCGTTTGCAGCCAGTAACATTCAAAGAACAGTATGCTTCAGTGTTGTACAGAGAGAGTACTGATCGCAGCCCAGTTCCGTGTTTTATTATATACACACGAAGTGACTCAATCTTTGTTGTGATTACTGCTCTGTACCAAATAAAACTTTTCTATTACTTACTTTCTTTGTTCAGTTTAGCTAACCCTCTGAATAAACGACGCAAAATATCCTGCACTCTATATATACCAGGCACATGCCATAGGAAATGTCTGAACTAAAAATTGAAGAAAACACTTGATATCTTCTCGAAGGTAGAATGACTATTAGCCGTGAAGTACGCAACTGCTGATCGAATATAGATAAAGCATTAGTTAATACAAAAAAAAAAAAAAAAAGAATATCACGCAATTTGTGGTACACAAGGCTTCAACGGTTCATCGACACGGGTTCGTGCCAAAACAGCACACCACAAAGGGCATGTGGGGCGTCTAATTCTTTGTTCACAGCCCGAACAATTCATTATGTATTGCGACCCAATAATGCCATTGCAATCATAAACATTATATCAGCATTTAATAGTTAAACGAAATAAAACTGATATCACCGAGGAGCGAAGAACCCAACCGACAACGAAAAATCGATAATTTCTTTGCTTTGCTTTTTTTTTTTTTTTTTGTTTGTTTTGTTTTTTTTATGTTTTTTTTTTGTACTAAATCAGCAAAGTTTGAGAACAGTTGGAAAGGAAAATATTCAAAGCAATTTAGGACCGTTACTACATAAAATGTGGTATTCTGAACATATAAAACTTAGTATGTCTCACCTCGGTCTGAGATACAAATGGAACTAGACTTGATTTTTCTATTTACGGAAACATACACCCTGGAATAAGTTCATTCATGACAATTTTCATAAGCACGAGGTTGCATATTCTCTTATACAGTGAGTGTCACTTGGTACGAAATCGATTAGTACGAATTAAAACGGCCGGTTCCGATATTTTTTCCACTGCCAAT
Organism: Protula sp. h YS-2021; assembly: GCA_949752745.1. Lineage (NCBI taxonomy): Eukaryota > Metazoa > Annelida > Polychaeta > Sabellida > Serpulidae > Protula > Protula sp. h YS-2021. The sequence continues at coordinate 69,040,764 of OX457025.1, forward strand.
AATCAGTTAGTACGAAGTGATTTAAGCCGAAAAGAATGTCGAAAGGGGGGCGGTTTCTCAAAATCCACAGTTGATGTGTTCAGTTGGCACTTTCTTCAAGGGTTTAGCACGACACTGTCTCTAATAATTTGAATTTTCATGCAATTGCATTGGACAATCCGTATCGCCAATGACAACTGCATTGCAATTCACACATGTCCGCCCTGAGAAATTCGTGCCATATAATGACTGGAACAAAGAAACTGGTCTCCAATTGCAATTTATGCATTGGTTTTTATCAGGCCTGAGTTTTACGTGTTGCACAATAAATACGGCAAAGAGACTGGCTTCAACTGCAGAGCAAGTACTGATAGACTGAAGTGGCATTGCTAAACGCACAGAAAGTTATTTTTATGATCCACAGCACTAAGTGTACACAAAAGTAAACATAAATGGTAAATATTGTTTGCAAATATGTTGTTTTTAACATTGTTTAAAAATATACAAACTCAATTTACGCACAAGAATAACATTATCTAAAACAAAACGTAAGTTCACAACCGTTAAAAGTAACACGAAATGAGGCCTCCATAATGCATAGGACAGAAAAATGGGAGGGTGGGGGTGAGGATGCGGATCCTGTGGCAAATTCATATCGCACAACACGATTCTCGGTTAGTAAGAACAATTTTGTCAGGTCTCGCCAACTTGGGCTTATCCCATATCCAATGTATGTACTTAATCGCAGATTTTAACGGCACTTTTTTACTGCTTTTGTCCCGTCAATTTTTTAGCAAATCTGTTCACTGAAAAAGAGCTCTTACGGCACACAGAGTATGAATGCACGTTAACCACCCATGCAACATAAAATACGGGTTGTGAACATAAAAGGACATGGCTGCAAAACCATGTTTCATGACTGCATACTATTCTCTAGGCATGGCGAAGCTATAAGTCACGTCGTCACAGTGGAAAAATAATTGCCTGTGAAGTTTATGGTGCCACAGTACCAAAACCGGGAAATAGTGGGGGCCCTGATGTAAGCTAAGGACCCGGGGTCTCAGGATCCGTGGGGCCTTTGGCCCCAATATATATATATATATATATATATATATATATATATATATATATATATATATATATATATATATATATATATATACCGTATTATTTAAAATAAGAATTCTGAAGCAAACAAGAAATCAGATAGTTTCTGGTAGGCCATTCCGGAACAGACTACCGATAACTCGCATGTCATAGGAATCGATTTTGTTCTCATTATTTTATAATTTTATGCTGCAGACTATATAAACAAATTATTTTCTAGCCTTATAAATAGGAAAATGCGGATAAAATGAAAATATAAATAATTTTTATTATTTATTTATTTATTCAATACTGAACTACTGATATTTTAATAAACATCCAAAACATAAATTCCGTTTTTTTTTTTTTTTCAATTTTTTTTATTTTCCTTTCTCCAAAAGATAAGAATTTACGTTGTTCAACTTATTTCACTCTTTGGTATAAGAAAAATGAATCATTATCGATTTCTGTGACGTTTGAATTATCGGTAGTCTATTCCGGATAGCCTACCAAAAAATATCTGGTTTCTTATTTGCTTCAGAATTCTTATTTTAAATAATACCGCATATATATATATATATATATATATATATATATATATATATATATATATATATATATATATATATATATATATATATATATATACCCTTTATCTCGCAGATATTGAGGAATATACTGATGACAAATGCACTGTTCAAATGCCGAAATATGTGCCTAAGAACAAAATTACCCAGAAAAGTGCACTTATTGGAAAAGGTTTGCATGGCCATTAAAACAGGGTTCCCACTCACTTCTGAAAATTGGGGTTTTTGTACCCCCACTTATTGAAAACTGTGCGTGAATGCGAAAAAATGGTGTTTCGGTCACTTCACAAGTAAAATGTATAAAATATTCACCGAACATCTTACGCAAGTATAAAACAAAAAATGCAACTAAATCGACCATTTCTTATTTATGTTAACGCTTTGTAATAGAAAGCAAAAAGAAAAAAAAAGGAAAACACTGCTATCACAATAATAAAAGAAAATGAATATTAAAGTAACAGTGTTGAATCCACTGAACTAAACAAATTGCAATGGTTGCAGTGAGATTAAATTTTGAATTCAGTCAATCGCCCTGTAGTAAGATCTTAAATAAAGAGAAATATATTACACAAATTTTGTGTGAAAGCTAGATTTTTTTCTATTTACTTCTGTAAGTTCGAATAAATACTTCTCGTGAATGAGGAAGTAAAGACTGTTCATCAAACGCTTTTGACGACGTAACACTTCTCATCAACATCTTGTTTGAATACGATTGGGAGGACAATTTGTTTGCTAATTTACTATGAATAATATTTTGTTGAGAAAAACCCCCTTCACAGGGAACACTTGTGAGAGGGGTAACCTGTAGTATGCAGCCAATTTTGCAAAATTTGTAAAAATTTATTGATAGTCGGTCATTACTTTTAAGCAAAACGCTGTTAGTTGGTCATTTCTACTGTTATTTACCAGAGATTTGAAGTTATTAAGAAAAGAATTTCTGGTTTCCTCAGCGCTGATTATTGCATTTTCGCCCTGTGCAAAAGCCTTCAAAATCTCTTCCATTGCCTCGTTTCCGTGATTTCTAATACCATCACTATCGACCGCAGAAGCTTTGGATTCAAAATTAAATTTAGATTCTTCAAAATTTTCATGTCTTCTTCTGGAAATCTTTTATCAGATTCGTTTAACCTTCTTTTAGTCAAACATAACAAGCATGTCCAAGGACATGACCCAGCCGAGTTACCAAACAAGGAAAGAGAGAAAAACTCTGAAACGAATACTGTTAGGCCAAAAAATGAAGTATGTAAAATGCATTTAATTCGATTTTGGAAGATTGACAAAGTCGGCTGGGTTAAAAAGTACAAATGTGTTTTTTTATCATAGTAATTTTTGTGCGTGACTGTACCCCCGACTCTTCAAAAGTGTGCGTGTTTGTGCGTGAATCACGCACAATCGCACGGAAATGGGAACCCTGATTAAAATGCAATGCGGATGAAGCAAGAACGCGCAAACTGTGTCACAATACATAAACATCTAAAAATAAAATATTTAGACAACATACACGTTGATCAATATTTTTATCATCGGGCCCCTAATCAGCGCAGCAGGGCCTCTGGTGTATCAACCTGGTACAACTAGATGCTGTCAGAGAGCAGCAATATCCCCCGTGAAACCCTAAATATTACCCCTATGCAATATCTAAGCTTATGGATTACCATTGACAGGAAACTGGACACCCTTCCTTGAACGACAAATCAACAATACTACAAACTGTCTTTGAACAGATATAACCCGAATCTATTTTTTATTAATCTAATGTAAAGCATTTTTTCAGGCTAGATAAAAACTAATTATACACAGGTATCCCGACGGCGTACACATACCACCGAGCTTGCAGTTGAGCTGTATGCCAATCTCAAACCTATATCCCTCCGTTTCACGGGGGATAACAAATGCATTTCCAATCACCCGTTTCATGACATATGACAACTGAAATTATAATTAGCTTTAGGATAAAAATCATTTAAAAATATTACTCACCTAATGCGCTTTAAGAACAAATTAACGTCCGTTCATATAGTGGTGCCCACGAAGTCCACTCCGTTTGCATATATGTCGTTTTATGACGATTTTTAAAAGCCTGTCATTTTGTCAATTTTGCTTCGATCAAACTGAAACCTTGACGTTGCACATCTATTTACCCTATATGTTGCCTATATGAAATATGAAAGCTGAATTATGCTTCGTTGATATAGAAGTGGTGTCCACAAAGTCCTATACATGTGCACATATGTCTATTTTCGACGATTTTCAAAAGCCTGTCAATTTGTCAATTTTTCTTCGATCAAACTGAAACCTTGACGTTGCACATCTTTATACCCTATATTTTGCCTGTATGAAATATGAAAGCTGAATTATGCTTCGTTTATATAGAAGTGGTGTCCATAAAGTCCTATACATGTGCACATATGTCTATTTTCGACGATTTTCAAAAGCCTGTCAATTTGTCAATTTTGCTTCGATCAAACTGAAACCTTGACGTTGCACATCTTTATACCCTATATTTTGCCTGTATGAAATATGAAAGCTGAATTATGCTTCGTTGATATAGAAGTGGTGTCCACAAAGTCCTTAGCTTGAAGAGGGGACGGACGGACGGACAGACGGACGGACAGACGGACAGACAATCTCAAACCTATATCCCTCCGTTTCACGGGGGATAATTACCAGTTAGATTCATTAGAGGCCCTCATGGCACCGTAATAAAAATATCTTTCAAGAAAGGTGCATTATTGGAAAGAAGGGATCAGTAAGTGTCATCACAATGCAAACACAGATGAAGCAAAAACAGTCAAACATATCACAAAAATGTGCAAACATTCAAAAATAGAGGCAACGAACATTCAAACTGAACAACACGTCGTAACTGGTTAAATGACAAATTAGTGTATTAGCTGCAGAAGACTATCATATTTAAACAAGACCGTCATGGTGAATTGCGTGGCTTCTGGCTTGTAAATAAGCCTGGAGAAACCGGCGCAAATGCTGTTTTCACACTAAGAGAACACATTTTCAGTTTTGTCAATTATAATGTGCTGTTCAATGTCCTGTTTCTTTCCTTATAAAGACTTTGACGACAGACCCGTAAAAAAAAACATTTTTATTACTGGGCCACTGATGAGCGCATGAGGGCCTCTAGTGTATCCAACTGGTACACGTTCTACGGTACGAGGCAAAGAACATTCAAACTGAACAGCACATCACAATTGGTTAAGTTACAAATTGGTCTATAAGCCAACTCGTAGCTGCAGAATGCTATCATCACTTGTAAAAAGAATGTCACAGCGAATTGTGTGGCTTCTAGTATGTAAATAAGCCATGCGGTAACCCGCGCAAATGCTTTTTTTTTTTTTTTGCATTAAAAATAACGTACATGTATTTTCAGTTTTTCAATTTCATGTTTCTCTCCTCATACATGTGCATTTGTATCCTGTAATCCGTTAACTCAAAGAAGCGACTGACTACTAGGGGATCGGCTACCGACAGAGAACACGGAACAAATACAGTAAATATTCGTTACTTCGAACAAGCTGGGACCGCCGAAATTGTTCGAATTAACCGATATTCGAACCACGGCTGGTATGAAATATTTCGAATGAAATATTTCTTGAAATATTTCACTGTAAAAACTTTCAAAAATTTCACATGTTTTGAAATTTTTAAATAAGAAATAAGTTGGACATCAAGAATAGCAAATACTGACGGATACCCATCCACAGACATTCATCTTAAGTTGTCAGCTGACACACTGCGTTGGCATAACTCTACCAGTAAACAATGCAGCCACAGAAATCCTGCGTGATTTATGCGTAACTAGAGCCTTGGTGAGGCAGGATCCCCCGTGTAACAGGACATTAAAAAACCTGCTACATTCTGCCTAAAGAAAAGTTCATAACAGCTTATTTTTCAACCTTGCACCAAATTCTCCTTTTTTAATATTTTTCAAAAATAACCTGACGCTGCACATGTACAATTGATGGTCTTTTTATGGCTACAATATAAAATGCCTCGGAGATATCGATCGCGCGAACAAAAGTGCGGACAGACAGACGGACAAGTTCATAACTATATCCCACCCTTACACGGGGTATAATAAACTGCTGTTGCACAACTTCACTATATACTTTCTGTCTGTAAGCTTTGGTTTGCTTCCGACAAATAGTAACAGAGATATCGAGAGAACAAAATTGATACCAAAACAACTAAGTCCAAAAATGTAAAATTGTCGAAATTTTCACACGAAAAATAACCTGTCGTTGCACAAATTCACTATATATACTTTCTTCCTGTAACATTTGGGTTGCTTCCGACAAATAGTAACAGAGATATCGCGCGAACAAAATTGATACAAAACGACTAAGTCCAAAAATGTAAAAACGTCGAAATTTTCATATTTTTCGACAAAATCGAAAAATAACCTGCCGTTGCAAACCTTCACTATATATACTTTCTTCCTGTAATTTGGTTTGCTTCCGATAAATAACAGAGATATCGCACGAACAAAAAAGTGCGGACAGACAGACAGACGGACGGACAGACGGACAAGTTCATAACTATATCCCTCCGTTACACGGGGGAAAACAAAGCTGGCAGTTGCTGGGCTATAGCATCGTTGACACATCTACTCCGGGTATCTGAGCGGGTGTTTCTACGGGGTGGGGAGAGAGGCAGGAGGTTTTAAGTAACTGCTGAAAGGGGGCTCACTGTCTACGGTTCAGGGGAAAGAGGTCTGACATGTACACAATAGGTGAAAAATATAGCAGAATATATGTTAGTTAAACAAATAGGGGGGCAACTCACGCCCGAGTTTGCTTCAAGTTTAGCACTGTTTGAATAGTCACCCTTAATTCTGCAATTAAGCGGTGTTTCCCATTTAAACGAGAAAAAGCTTTGCCTTTCTCCGGTTTTACGATAAAGCGGTATGCAATTATCCGGTGAAAAAATACTCTGTTCTTTTCCAAGAATTCCATCACAATATTCAAATGCTCAAACATCGTAGCAGCATCTAAGCAGGTCCTAACTGTCAAGCGAATATCCGCGAGCACTTCAGTTGCCTTGAACAGTGTTGGCAATCTGAGCCTTTTTCGTGCCTCATTCAACCTCTTTTACTGCTTTGTATTTCACTTCCAACGTATGATCGTTGTATTTTCACTTACTAACCATTTTGCATTCCAAAATGTTCATACATTTCAGGTAGATTATGTCATATTTATATCCAAACTGATTTACTCCCATGATGATTAATTCACAATTGCAGATTTTATTGGTTAAAACAGGGTACTCCGTACACTAAATCTTAATTTCATTGGTTAAAAAGATAAAAGAAATTGATGTGGATTCATATTCACTTCCAAATTGCGTCATGTCATCAGGCGTGAGTGGGCACAGTTTGGATTCAAATTGTATCTCCTGCAAATGTGGATTCGCGGCGAACGTCGCTCTGTAATGCCTTTGTTATGTTGAGATCTGTGGCACAATCAATGGTCTTTGAATGGTTCTTCATTACTGTAAGGGTCTGCTTGTCCTCTCTCAACTCTGTTTATTTACATAGCACAAAAAATGCGTTCAGGTGATAGATGCGTTTTGCTCGCCTGAATGCGTGTCCAGATATTCGGTTGTTATGGTAACAGTGTGAGTTATGTGAAAATAGTTCCCATGGATTTTTCATGTCTGTTGAAGTATTATATCGGTTGCCATGGCTACATATAAACTGGTTACATAGAATACTGGCATGTAGAGTCAATCTGGTGCCATCTAGGTATAAAAACTTGTACTTGTGTATGTCAACATTTCCTTATTTGTGTGTGTGCCGGCGATTCCGCTGGAATGTTGCTATCCAGAGGTCCGCCGTCCAGGGGAATAGCGCTTCACATTTTTGTGTCCAGCCAAATTATTGCGCTTTCCCTAATAAGTAAAAAATATGCATACCTTTTTCTTACGGAAGCAGTTTTATCATCATCATTCCGAGGAAGTATAGAAAAAATGTTGCGTTTGGTTAAAAGATGAGTTTTGGCATTCCTGTCTCACTTTCCGCCTTTGTTTCATGACGTTAAAATGGAATTTAGAAAAAAGAAACTTGCATGAATTATGGATTGGGGTGGAGAAAACACCAACATTCGGTAAGCTTTATTGTTTGAACATTTTTAGTTGATATTTATTCGTTAAATCGATTTAAGTGTTATCAGTTTAATAGTCAATTAAGGATAATTAGAGTGAATTGATTATTATGGTGATCTACTGTTTGATGAAGTTGGGTTTTAATTTCAGTCATCGTTTATGTTGAATTTCATTGATAAATTTCTCTGTGGGTTTGTCGATTCAGTTGTCGAATTTTATTCTCATTACCCTAATTTGTCTTGTGTTGTAGATTACCGCTATACTCGCTATACTCGCTATACTCGGTATACTCGCTATACACGCTATACACGCTAAAACCGCTATATCTGCTATAACCGCTGTAGTAAACGCTATATTCACAGCTCTGACATTGTTCCACGCTGATTTATGCTGTTTTATGGAATAAACTGTAGCGCGTAATAGATGTTTAAATTTTCGTCACCACAATTCCTTACAGTAATCGAATGATGTTTTAGTGATTGATTCCGACTAATAACTTTCTGCACTTCGGATTATCGTAAAACAAACAAAGCAAAAAAATGGAAAGTCAGAGCATTTTGGAACTAAAGCGCTCCCGTGGGGAACTTGCAGCAAAATTAAGTGAGCTTTGTTCACAAATGGAACTTCTTCTGACGTCGTATGAAAACAAAGACTCAGTAAGAGAACTGGTGCACCGCATTGATGGGCGGTTTTCCGAATTCGCAAATGCTCACTTCGTGCTTAAGGACGCCTTAGCTGATCCGACGGCGAGATCGGAATTTGAAACGCACTTCGACAGTGTGAGAAAAAATCATCTGGAGCTGCAGGACAGAGTCAACAGCTGGTTCGCCGGGGAACCAGTTGAGCCCGATGTTCGGAGTTGCGTGGGAACGAGTGTGTCCCGCGTGTCGGCTTCTGATGTTCGCGCAACAGAGGCGCGGATAAAGCGACGGCTGTCGGAGCTACGATTGCAACAGCAGTTAGCAGAGCAAGAACTGCAGCGCACTGAGGAAGAACTCGAAAGGCAAAAGCGCGAGGTAGAGAGGGAAAAGACGTTACTTCGTCATCAAAATGACGTAGCTGAAGCGGCGATCGAAGAAAACGAGTGGGCGGAGGCCTGTGACGAGCGATCCTTGACTCCGTCTGCCATCGGTCAGGGTAATGCGAATATGACAGCACCAGCGGATGTGACAAGAGCTATAGCCCAGGGCACCGGAAGTCTCGCGGACGAACCGAATCCTCACGTGAGCGTACCGCGCGATGGTGCGTTGAAACCGCAACGACCAGGCAGCGCCGGAAGTGGCGCGGAAACTGATGAACATGTGTTAAACCAGCTCGCGAACGTTTTACGCGAGGGGTTCTACCTCCCAAAACCGGAACTGTTTTCCTTTTCAGGACATTCTCTGGATTATAGTAAATTTATTAACAATTTTGAGATTAACATTGAACAAAAGGTTAGTGACAATAAAGCTCGGTTAGCGTACTTAATCCAGTATTGTGAAGGGGAGGTCAAGGAATTAATTGAGGATTGTGTCATGCTGGGGAAAGATGGGTATTCAAGGGCCAAGGAACTGTTAAGGTCACGTTATGGGAAGCCACACATGGTGGCTCAAGCATATACGGACATGCTAGTAAACGGCTCACCCATAAAAGCAAATGACGTAAAAGGGTTGTTGCGATTTTCTCTGGAAATGACGCGAGCCGAAATCACTCTGTCACATTTAGGATTTACTAGTGAGCTTAACAGTTCTGAAAGTCTTAGGAAAATAGCAGGTCGCCTTCCAAGTTACATAAAGGCAAGGTGGGTTGAGAAGGCACACAAAATAGTCGAATCTGGTCGATCAGTGGTGTTCAAAGATCTGTCTCAATTTGTAAATGAGAGAGCCAGTGTGGCAAATTCTATGTTTGGCCTAGACATGGCAAATGAGTCAAAACAATCGAAAGGTGAAAGGGGTCGAGGTAGTATAAAGGTAAAGGGAACCGATGTGAAAACAGAAGGTTCTAAGTCACGTGGTACTACGTTAGCTACAGCGGGCACGCACAAAAGTGTAGAAATCCGAGGGTCTGATAAAAATTTGAGTAGTAGCAAAAATGAGAGTTCTGGAACAAGCACCCCTAGGTACTGTCGGTGTTGCGCCGGTGCCTGTGCGCACTTGGCCGCGTGTTCTAAATTCAAAGAAATGAAAATTGACGAAAGAAAAGAGTTTGTAAAACGGGAAAGATTGTGCTTCAATTGCTTAAAGTGGAAACATGTATCAAAGGATTGTAGAAAAAACGCATCTTGCACTGTGACAGGGTGTGATCGTAAGCATCACCCCCTGCTGCACAGTGCAAGCTCTGCCGCGCCGCGAGAGCCTAAGCACCCCTCGGTTGCGCCTGAGCGGCAACTTGCTGCTCCGGTGCAGTCCTCTGCAGCAAATGTTAACCCTTCAGTACCGACTGCGCAGCCTTCAATTGTGACTTGTCTCTCCACAAAAACATGCCCCGTCCGGAAGGTATGTATGAGTATATTGCCCGTGCGCATCGAAGGGACATACGGTAAGTCAGTAACAACATACGCCTTGCTCGATAGCGGATCCGACGTCAGCCTCTGCGATGAAAATCTGATCGCAGAGCTTGGACTGGCGAGCAAGCCAAAATCATTTACCCTTACAACTTTGGATCAGCGTGGCATCTCACACAACGGCTCTGAAGTGGATTTAAAGGTCCAATCTGTTAACGGGAAGGAGACCGTCCGTCTAAAAGGAGTGTGGACAGTCACCAAACTTCCCACTGCGGCCCGTTCTGCGCCCAACAGTGGCGACATAAAGCAATGGAAGCATCTAGCAGATCTTGATATACCCGAAATCAACGCGTCTGAGGTGAGGTTGCTCATAGGAAGCAACGTGCCTGAGATTCTATGCCCTCTAGAGGTTCGACGCGGTAGACCCGGTGAACCATGTGGTCTTCGATCAATCTTAGGATGGACAATTATGGGTCCGACCTGTGGTGGAGTGGACAGCGGCTCAGGTGCCACCGTCAACTTCATGTCTAGGGGAGATAATTTAGACCAAAACCTCGAGAGAATGTGGACGACGGAGTTCACTGAAAGGACGTACGGGGCTAAGGCTGCAATGTCACGCGAAGATCGACAAGCCCTTAGCATTATGGAGTCCTCGTGTGTGGTCGAAAAGGGCCACTATAAGATCGCGCTGCCATGGCGAGACGAACGCCCAGAGCTCCAAAACAACCGTGGACTGGCCAAGGTGCGTCTGGAATTCTTAAGGAAAAAGTTCCAGCGGGACCCAGCGTTGTTTGAGATGTATAAGGCCACCATGGATGGCTACCTCTCAAACGGATATGCAAAGAAAGTAGAGCCTGGTGACCCAGAACCAGAAATCTTATGGTATCTACCGCACCACCCTGTTGTGAGCCCGCACAAACCGGGCAAGTTACGGGTGGTGTTTGATTGTGCGGCCAAGTACAAGGGTGTCTCTTTGAATGACCAGCTGCTCCAAGGGCCAGATCTAACAAACAGCCTTATTGGTGTGCTGATGCGTTTTCGTGAAGAGCCGATCGCGCTATCCGCTGATATTGAAGCCATGTTCCACCAGGTTAAGGTTACGGAGAAAGACACGGACGCCCTTCGGTTCCTGTGGTGGACGGATGGTGACTTAAACTCTGAACCAGAAGAGTTCAAAATGACAGTCCATCTGTTTGGCGCCAGATCCTCTCCTAGTTGCTCGGCGTATGCACTGAAGCGAGCGGCCAGCGACCAACACGAAACATATGCTGATGACGTTATATCCACAGTAGAACGGAACTTCTACGTGGATGATCTTCTTAAATCGCTACCCACGGAAGCAAAGGCTATCAGTCTAGCGTCAGATATCCAAGGCCTCTTAGCAAGCCGCGGATTTCGTCTGACAAAGTGGGTGAGCAACAGTAAGGCTGTGTTAGCTACCATCCCTGATTCAGAAAGGGCTCTGAGTATTGTAAGCCTGGACCTGGAAGACAATCTACCGAGCGAAAGGGCATTGGGTGTCCACTGGAATGTGGAAACCGATACTCTTGGCTTTAAGGTAAAAATTCAAGAAAAGCCGACTACAAAACGTGGCATTCTCAGTATTGTCAGTTCACTGTTTGAACCTTGCGGCCTTGTGGCCCCAGTAACCCTTCCCGCGCGGTTGCTGGTTCAGCGTCTCTGGCAGAATAATTTGGGCTGGGACGACGCAATACCACAGGCTGAGGCGGATCGTTGGAGACAATGGGTGGACGAGCTGCCTAGCCTCCACAATATTAGGGTGAACAGATGTTTAAGACCCAAAGACTTCATTCCCACCCGTGTAGAGCTACACGTGTTCTGTGACGCCAGTGAGCTTGGCTTTGGTGCATGCGCATACATACGACAGGAAGACGAATTCAAAAATGTGTGCTGCTCACTTGTCATTGGAAAATCAAGACTCGCTCCACTGAAGCAACTTTCCATACCGCGCCTTGAGCTTAAAGCAGCAGTTGTTGCCTGTCACTTACGAGACATTGTGGTGGAAGAGCTTGGTGTTGAATTCGAGTCTGTTGTGTTCTGGACTGACTCGGCGATTGTTCTTGGTTACATAAACAATCGTTCGAGGCGTTTCAAGACGTTTGTCGCCAACCGAATCAGCGTGATCCAGGAGAGCTCATCGCCATTCCAGTGGCGTCATGTCCCGACAAAATACAATCCCGCTGATCTGGCCTCGAGAGGAGTTTCTCCATGCGATTCGGACCGAATCAACACTTGGGTGCGCGGTCCAGAGTTTCTTTGGATGCCAAAGGTGCAATGGCCTGTAAATGTTATGACCTACAAGGTCTCCGATGACGACGCTGAGCTGAGAAAAGAAGCAGTCGTCAGCCATGTCTTAGCTGGTTCAGCTCTCGACAACCTCCTGTTGAGATATTCTTCTTGGGATAAATTACAAAGGGCAATAGCATGGCTAGTCCGCTTTAAGAAATACTGCTGTTGGAAATTCTTGAATCGCGGACAGGTGCCGACCTCGAGTTTTACTGTTGGTGAGATCAGGAGGGCGACCGAGGCCATAGTACTTCTCGTTCAGAAAGAGAACTACCCACGTGAACTGGAGAAATTGAAACGGTCACAAGGTCTCCCTGCCGACAGCTCAATAATGAAGCTTAATCCAACAGTGTCGGATGGGATTCTTAGAGTCGGAGGACGTCTGACGTACTCTCCCATTGACCGGGCCGCGAAACACCCGATGATCCTCCCTCAGAAAACCCACGTGACTTCGATTATTATAAGACACTTCCATGAAATCAACGGACACATTGGTGTCAATCACGTGCTTTCCAAGGTGCGGACAAAATTTTGGATCGTTCGCGGGACGGCAGCTGTTAAAAGAGCAATCGGTGGCTGTTTTGACTGCAGGCGCCGTCGCCGGCCAACCGGCCAACAGCAGATGGCACCTCTCCCACATGAACGAGTTACCCCGGATCGGGCGCCATTTACTGATGTAGGAATTGACTACTTCGGACCCCTCTACGTAAAGCGAGGTCGTGGCCAGGCTAAGAGATATGGATGCCTCTTCACTTGTCTGGCTACACGTGCAATTCACCTAGAGGTTGCGCATAGCCTGGATACTGATTCTTTCCTCGGAGCCATTCAACGCTTTATTAGCAGGAGGGGTCAGCCAGCAAAAGTGTTTAGCGACAACGGGACCAACTTAGTCGGGGGTGAGCGTGAGATACGGGAGGCCATGCGTAACTGGAATCACAGCGCTATCTCGCGCAACCTCCTTCACAAGAATATTGAGTGGCATTTCAACCCCCCACACGCAAGCCACATGGGAGGAGTTTGGGAGCGTATGATAAGGTCCGTACGCTCAATCCTGAAAGCGCTCATCAAGGAGCAACTGCTCACAGATGAGTCGCTGCTTACCTTTCTGGCCGAAGTTGAGAAAATTCTGAACGACCGGCCTATCACTCAAGTTAGCAGTGACTCTCGCGATTTTGAGCCTCTGACACCAAATAATCTTCTACTGCTTAGGTCGAATTCATGCATACCGTATGGCATATTTGACAGGCATGACGTTTACGCCAGGCGGTGGTGGCGTCAGGTGCAATATCTATCCAGTGTGTTCTGGAAGCGATGGATTAGGGAGTACCTGCCCGCCCTTCAAGTACGGGAGAAATGGCAGAGACCACTGCGCAATGTGAAACCAGGTGACCTTGTCCTCGTCGCTGAGACAACTGTTCCAAGGGGAAAGTGGCCTTTGGGTATCATTACCCAGGTTAACACCGGACGAGACGGCTTAGTGCGCAGCTGCTCGGTTAAGACGCAGTGCTCGACGCTTGTGAGACCGATTACAAGTCTGTGTCTGCTCGAAGGGTCTGACTGAAGAGCTTTGTAATTTGACTAGCCCCCCTTGTACATATAATATCCTCTGCATACCTTTAAGTGTCATTCGCGTGTATTTCGGTTATTGTCACTTGTGTGTCGTTGATAATTGTAAGTCGGAGATCGGAAAGCAGATCTAAGTTGATGATCGGTCCGATCATCGGGGGGAGTGTAAGGGTCTGCTTGTCCTCTCTCAACTCTGTTTATTTACATAGCACAAAAAATGCGTTCAGGTGATAGATGCGTTTTGCTCGCCTGAATGCGTGTCCAGATATTCGGTTGTTATGGTAACAGTGTGAGTTATGTGAAAATAGTTCCCATGGATTTTTCATGTCTGTTGAAGTATTATATCGGTTGCCATGGCTACATATAAACTGGTTACATAGAATACTGGCATGTAGAGTCAATCTGGTGCCATCTAGGTATAAAAACTTGTACTTGTGTATGTCAACATTTCCTTATTTGTGTGTGTGCCGGCGATTCCGCTGGAATGTTGCTATCCAGAGGTCCGCCGTCCAGGGGAATAGCGCTTCACATTTTTGTGTCCAGCCAAATTATTGCGCTTTCCCTAATAAGTAAAAAATATGCATACCTTTTTCTTACGGAAGCAGTTTTATCATCATCATTCCGAGGAAGTATAGAAAAAATGTTGCGTTTGGTTAAAAGATGAGTTTTGGCATTCCTGTCTCACTTTCCGCCTTTGTTTCATGACGTTAAAATGGAATTTAGAAAAAAGAAACTTGCATGAATTAAGGATTGGGGTGGAGAAAACACCAACATTCGGTAAGCTTTATTGTTTGAACATTTTTAGTTGATATTTATTCGTTAAATCGATTTAAGTGTTATCAGTTTAATAGTCAATTAAGGATAATTAGAGTGAATTGATTATTATGGTGATCTACTGTTTGATGAAGTTGGGTTTTAATTTCAGTCATCGTTTATGTTGAATTTCATTGATAAATTTCTCTGTGGGTTTGTCGATTCAGTTGTCGAATTTTATTCTCATTACCCTAATTTGTCTTGTGTTGTAGATTACCGCTATACTCGCTATACTCGCTATACTCGGTATACTCGCTATACACGCTATACACGCTAAAACCGCTATATCTGCTATAACCGCTGTAGTAAACGCTATATTCACAGCTCTGACATTGTTCCACGCTGATTTATGCTGTTTTATGGAATAAACTGTAGCGCGTAATAGATGTTTAAATTTTCGTCACCACAATTCCTTACAATTACAAATAAGCACAAAAGATAAATCACCATTGATGTTCAGTCATTTCTTGAGTAATTTTTGGCCACTTTTCATTTTGTTCGAATTAACCGGTATATTCGTTAATTCGAATTTGTTGGTATAAATGTGCAGCAAAAAAAGTTGGGACCGGGCACTTTTGTTCGAATTCTCCAATAATTCAAATTAACCGATTTCGAAGTAACGAACATATACTGTATATACAACTGACAGAGGAGGTCGAACCAAACATTGCTAACAGAAAAATTCCAAAACACAGCAAATTCCTAGCATACAGCCAACAAAATGCACAAAAGTATAAATTGTGTTTCAAAGGCAAAGAATACACAAGTTTGGAAAATAAAATCTCGGTCAGCACGTGAACCAGTCACCAACTGCGAAACAAACGATGTAGCGGAACAAAACAACAACTATCAATCTGGTTAGATTTGTTAACTTTTCTCCTAAACAATAAATGATACTTTCAATTTTATATTACAATATTCTGAGATACACTTCCCAAGTATGTGATTCTACGAATATCCTATAGTAAATTAAGCAAAGTAGGTTTCAGCTTATCTACATCTCATTTCTCACTCTACCATCCATCCAATTCTACCATCTGGGGCTTGTATACATTGTTCTAAGTTGGAGAGGTAAATTCAGCGACAACTAACGGTTTCATTACCAAAGTTTTTTTGTGTGTATGTGTGCCGCAGCGCAACTTCACAGAAAAAAAATGTAAAAAAAAAAAAAAACGCTTGTATCCCCAACCTACTAAATTTCCACATTTAGTAGGTTAAGAAGGAGGTGGAACATTCGCACGATCGTGTAGACGTGGCGGTGCAGAAGACCCTCCAGGTCATAAAAGACCGTGCATCTTGAAGCCGCGAGGAGACATCCACCATCCTGAGCCAGGCCCTTCGCGATGTGCCTGAAGACATCCGTGGGGAAATGCCCAACCGAGAGCTAATTCGTCGCAACATCCGCCGTTTCAAACGAGGTGCTGTACCGAATGAACCTGCATCTGGGAGATTGGTAATCAGTGCTCCTTTACAGTCGTATGCACGGCGTTGCGAACACTCCCATCGGGTAGTTGTGCGTTTACTGTTCTTTTTGGTATAGGTGTATCCATTGTAGCATAGTTTTACTCCGCCTCTAATATTCTGTACGATTTCCATAGTGGCTACTTGCAAATGAAGTATGAATGATTTCCATTAGAAATTCCGCGGTTTATATACAAAAACCTAATTGCAATCAACATAATTGCAATTCCCAAAGCCTATAGATCATGCACTTCAATGGAGGTTGCAAAGAAACATGCTCCATTGAAGATGTGGTTGGTTAATTGCAATTAATTCGAACTGCAATTCAGAAGTTGAGTATTTTGACATGATACAGGTTTAATTAGGATAAAATCCATTACACGCAGTTGCTTGTGAAGATGTAATCTGGCTAATACTTGTTAGAAAATCAAAAGTGTTTGATTACCATAGTTCTAAGAAAGATGCAAGAACATCAAAAGTGCTTTTAAGTTCCCTTTTAATATAAAGAACAGTAAAACACACATATATACACAATAACACACACACAACCATATATATATAATATATATAATATATATATATATAATATATATATAATACAGGGGTGCACATAAGACCTTCGCATTTCGCCATGGCGAAGGTGAAATCCATTTGGCGAAGGTGAACAGATCCACCTTCGCCAATTTGGCGGAGGTGAATTTTTTCATAATCACGCTTGATCAAAAGTTAAACGCTTTAGATGAAAGCTACAAATCGGTCAGGACTGAGTAACTCCCGATGTAGCTTTATAAAAACATAAACTGGACAATATATTTAAGAAGATGTATAGTTTATATGCAATTAACAAATTAAGTTACAGTTTTAGTAAGAGGGTTAATTTGGCGAAGGTGAATTCGATTTGGCGAAGGTGAGCTGAACGTCCTTCGCCAAACTGGCGAAGGTACAAAAATCCTTATGTGCACCTCTGATAATATATATATATATAATATGAGGAGGGTGGCAGATTACCTGTATTGAAAATTTGAGGGGGGCAGATTACCGGGGGGCAGATTGTCGGGGGGGGGGGCAGATTACCGGGTCGGGGCAGATTACCTACATTCATTCTTTCACTGTGTAAGATTTCATAGCTTTATATCGAAGCGTTCATGTCGAAGTGATGCGTACAAAATCGCCTGTATGACAGTGCAATACACGAAAAATTGCCTAACCTCAGAGGGCCATAATTTCGACAATTTTTAGTTGACCAAACTGAAACCTTGACGTTACACACCTTCAATCTATATTCTTTTACTGCGCAAGGTTTCATAGCTTTATATCAAAGCATTCATGTCGAAGTGATGCGTACAAAGTCGCCTGTATGACAGTGCAATACACGAAAAACCGCGTAACTTCAGGGGGCCGTAATTTCGACAATTTTTCGTCCATCAAACTGAAACCTTGACGTTGCATACCTTTAATATATATTCTTTCACTGTGTTATATTTGAAAACGACCCGACCACGGAAACTTAACGTTTTGGTGCGTACAAAATATAGCACCCCAAATGTTAACGGACGGCAAGACGGACTAACCGATAGCAATAGCCCTCAGCCAAAATTTGGCTGGGGGGCTAAAAAGGTAACCATGCGAAACGGAAAGGCGAATCTGGCAATGAATAATCCACTTGCAACTCTGCCGAAACGTCGGACTTCAGAGTTGGGTTTCTTCCGGTCAAAAAGATATTTCTTCTGGACAGTGGAAGAAACCTGGAAGAAATGTTTTTTTTTCGGAAGAAACTGGACGAAACTGGACAACATTAAAATCATACCTTGAAGTTCATTTTATTATTATACACTGTGAATAGCGCCAAAATTTGAAAGCAGTCGCTCAATCGAAGCGGACGATGGTGATGACGACAGAAGGTGTATAGCCAGTTCTGCAAATTTTAAGATGTTTTTGCTGCTTTTTGCACTTTCCACCACGTAACAGGATCAACAGTGCGTGCTGTATCCGAAAAATACCTCCAGGAAACAGAAAAAAAACTGGGCTTCAAATGCAATAAGGGTGGTCATATGATCCTGATCGCGCTTCTGGAGAAATCTGTGAACAGTGTTCTGTTGCTCGCCATTTAGCTTTTCACCACGATAGCTGGGGTGAAACTTATATGCAGTCACACGTTCCGATCCATTCGTTTTGACACGGAAGCAACATGATCACTCAAACTAGGATGCACTAAGAGAGAGAACCAGGTGTGGCAAGAATCTGCTAGTGGCATCCGGAGTAGGTGCAGATTAAGCACACGAATCCACACCCTTCATTGTCTCAGAAGATTACAGTCAGTGTCGTGCTGTAGTTTTTTAGATACCCTCTGGCATAGATGGGTTTTCTTTTGATATTGAGTAGGCAATGCTTTGTATAAATGGCCTTCCCTTTTGATACTGAGTAACACATTGACTGAGCTTAAAAATACAGACAAGGCTAACTCGAATAACAGGTCTAATAATAAGGGTGGTGAGTATGAATAGGCTAGAAAACTGGCCGATGGATCTCGTGGCATATACCATATATGCCTAACATATAACACAAATATAACACAGTGAAAGAATATATATTAAAGGGGCCTAACAAGCGTTGAACTGAGCAGATACCTTATTGTGTAGCAAAACCCCACATGCTGCACTTCAGGTTGTGAAATCACTCCATATGAAAACTCACGATGACTTAATATACACAAAAAATAGCGTCCAAATTAGCCTTCCAGTTTTGTCCACTTTTGGTCTGAAAGAAAGTATTTCTTCCGTATGGTTTAAACCAGGTTTTTTCCACTGGTTTTTTCCACCTCGGAAGAAACCTGCCAACCCTGATAGAACATGTCAATGCCATGATGTCAATTTTGCCAATCTGGGCGCACGACTGGGACCAGTGGCGTTATTTTAGAAAAGGTGCATCACATAAATGACCCAATTATACTTTATGGCGGACAATTTTTATGGTCAAATAACAATTTTGTACTGAGAAACGTGTTTTCTTGAAATCTGGATGTCGAATCCCCCATGACAACTATGACTCTGCTATTGCAAAACCACTCTTTACTCAAGTCAGGGAGTTTCACCGAAGCAGAAAATAATGCGCCAGGGTACTACTGTGTGTATGTGTGTGTGTTTTTTTGTGTGTGTGTGTGTGTTTTTTTTTTTAGCCTGCTGGTTCGAACCTCGGTGTCCTAGAACGTGCGCCGAAAGATCCAGAGCATCTAAAATTGAGATCAGTGGCCATTTCTATTACAGGAACTTTGCCCTTTCTGTCCTAGGAAGATGGAAAGGGTACGCTGTAGCCCCAAGAAACGGTGCGCTAAAAGGTTTCCAGGCACCGCTTCAAAGCCTTGCTATATAACGATAAGCAAGTCAACTGCGCTCGCTTTGAGGCACCCCTGTGGCTAGGTGCGAGATTCAACGACCGATAGATTTTTATTGGCATTTGCTAAAGGCCCTCAAAGTACAACAGTAATCATGTACAACTTCTGTGTTACGCTTTCTTTAAAAGAAAATAATACGGAAATAACCCCAACCTCCCGCAATAATTGACATTTGTTTGTATACAGGGAGCATATTTATTACGTGAAATAGTAACAATAATTTTTGCAATTATCCACCAAAAAAGTTTTAAATTGATATTTCAAAAAGAACGTAAAAATAAAAAGTCAAATATTGTGGGTATACAAAATAAATTTATACCTACGAGGGAGAGGAGATAGAATTGGCTAGACTAGATCGTAATTGGTGACGACAAAATGTTAAATTCCAACTCCACTAAATAAGCCAGCAGCAAGTTTTGCAACCCCATCGACTTAAGTATACATCATTTTGTGATATTTGACAAAATAAATTTGTTTTGAACCTCGGAAGATGTTCTTTTTCATTTCACCAATTTTGATCTACTGTAACCATTCGTTCTCCTCCCCCTCGTAACTCTGCATCTATCAACTATTTTAGTGTGTATTTTAAAACTAAACTATAATGACCCCTTTATTTAAATTTTTGGCCCCTTGATTTTAGTCACGTGACATTTAAAGGCCAGAATGTAAACAAACATTTGACAGGTGGGTGCGGAAGCTAACTTTTCTGCACTTTTATGAACAAATAAAAAATATACAGCTCACTAAAAACTGAGCCTGTTTTACAAAAAGGGCATATTGGGCATGAACTTTCTGTAGATGTTTGAATACTAGGGGCTGGAATGCAGCATACGTGCCTCAGCAAATATGAAATTGACCCCTATTAGTGGAGCAATGGAAGGCTTCGTAGCCCTAACAGAGAGATATACGATGTTATACAAGTCAGAGCTGCTCGGAGCTACGAGTAGGTACGATGGGACCAGAGAGCTGAGTTACTGGGGGCTACGAGGGGCATGAGAACGAATGGCTACAGTAGATCCAAATTGGTGAAATTGAAAAGACCATCTTCCATAGCTGAAAACGATTTTTATTTGTCAGGTATCGCATAATAAGGAATATTTCAGTCGAAAGGGTTGGCAAATGTGCGTCCGGCTTATTAAGTTTAGTTAAAATTGAACATTTTGTTGTCACCAATTACGATCTACTCTAACCAATTCTATCTCTTCTCCCTCATGCATTTGGACCACGATAAACACAGTGACAAGAATCAGTACACATTGCAAAAGTATTATGGTCTAAGTTTAATGTGCACATCTACAATGTCGTGGCTGGCAACATGTCTGAATACAAAATAATATTAAAAGAACACTTACGATTACTTCCACTTCCTAATTCCAAAATATACCTAAGTTCAACACCGAGTAATTCCTTGAAGCAACGTAGTTGGAATCGGCTATATCGTAAACAGGTTATTGAATATTTTCTTTTTGGCCATTATGGTAAAATCATCTTGTTGCCTCCTTACAACCTCAAAATTGAAAGCGATGCTATCATAATCCGACAGAAAGCGGCCAACCCTTTCGAGATTACATGCATCTTGCCTAGGAAGAAGTGAGAGGGAAGCAACATCATTGCTGTTGCCTATTCTTGAGGGTGTTTAACTCATTTTTCGATTACCTAATGCCAGGGCCACCATAACACTTGCGAGTCAGCAGTTTATCTGAAGTTTCAGAAGTTGTTTGCATATATGTACGGTACATGTTACACACAATATGACATTCTGAAAGTCATATCCCGAGGCCACTATAAATATAAAAAAGAGTGCTTTCAAGGAGTACACCAGCAAATATCGCTCTTTAGACAGGTAGAAGACTATCACCTCTAATGCCTACGCTAATGGACACAGGCTACGCCTGAGATACCACGTCTAGACTTGACCGCCGATTACCAGGCAAAGCGGACGATACCCTACGCAAGGTAATTGCTTTTGATGAAGGAAAGTACAACTTCTTATCTATTGCTGGAGCCGCTAGAAATAATGTTGAAGGTTCTCCCTCTGAATCGAGGCAAGCCCTTGCGTCAATATGGTGGACAGGAGAAACGCGTACAGCGTTCCATCGGGTCACTTGCTCACTAGAACGCCCATTGCCAACACTCCCGAGTCCGTGAACTAAGAGATATAGAGCAAGACCATTGATCCATCCTATTTAAAAATACATTTACTGTCGGTCACAAGAAAGACTCATGTATCACATGCGGAACGCCTCGTTCGAGAAACACCAACTCCGTGTAAACTATTGGAAAGGTCGGTTAACAAGTTTAGTTCCTTCCTACCCCCACTATGTGCACCGGGCATAGCCAAATTTGATGAGAAAAGGCATACAGCAATATGCAGGCGTACAGGCAGAGAGTCTTGGAGCTGGTAGTTCTGCTTGGTTACGTGGGAGACCGCTGTCTCGTTGTCTACCAACGAGCTCACTGTTTCAGGGAGGGAATTTACAAATATCTTACACGCCCACAGTACCGTCAGCATATCCAAGAAGTTGATGTGAAAGATGGACTCCCCATGCGACTACACCCTTCCTCGTTGCTCTCTGAATAAAAAGGCACTACCCGTAATCAGATTTGTCCATCTGCAAAAGAGTCAAGAGAGTCGGTGAATAACCCCTGCGTAAGGTTGCAGTGGGTTGTCCGCCACTACATGCCAATAATAACTTTATTTCAAAACACTCGTTGGGTGCATCCCCAACTGTGGCGACGCGACACAACGGTAGTTCAACGGTGTGACAGTAGAACAACAATAACTGAAACAACATATTAAAACATTTACAAAGGTGGATATTGACAATATTGATTTTACAAGTATTAAACCCCAATAAACTTATTGCCATCATAGAGTATTCAAACACAATCTGCCATTTGAAATAAATTCACTGAACAGTACAGATTTGACTTTATAATAGAATCCACCGACTTGAAACAGATATAAGTACACTTCAAATGTACAAAGACAAAACTGATTTAAGTTTTACCGAAAAACTATTAGCTCCTTTCTACAACTTTTTTTTAATATCCTAATAATGCAGTCATTTATCATTATTGCTTGTTTTATTTCCTTTACTTTTCACAGTTTAAATATTTTTTCGAACGCTCAGACTTCTCTTTTCTGGAAGTGAACCACCTGGTATGTATTCAGTTCTAACACTAACTCACGTGCTCGGGGGCGGTTCCTAAGACCCCTACTTTGCTGTCACAATGGATGAGTGAAAGCAGTCCAGTGCCCTCATAGCGGGCTCGTGTGTGCGACAGGCCAAGCTACCACCCCCAGATCGGGATTCAATTGGTCAGACCTTTTACCCAATTAAATTAACAACTGCCACCGACCTGATCGGGAGGCTGTCATAAACTTAACTTATTTTAAAACAAATGGCCGACCTAATACCCTGCCCGCTTTACAGACAAACGTAATCCCTTTGTAGACCACGATAGCAAACAGTGTTATTGAGCCAAGGGACAATGACAGAGAAGGGGGCTGCTTAAGTTTTCCTGTTTGAACAAATTGCAATTACAAAAGCTCAAAGGTACTTTGTCAAGCGCTTTCATCTGAAGTTATTTTTCAAGCTTAATAGAATTTGAAATGGCTGTTCAGATGAGATAAACCAACCTGCTTTATCCATATTTGAACACAATAACAATATATATTCGCAAATTGGATAATGACTAAATCGCTAAAATATAGTCCCACAAGTCATAAAAATAGAACATCTCGGAGATTTCTACAACTATAGTTAACTGCTTCAATATCCAAACCTAAATATGAAAGCGTTGTGTTATCAGCGCAGAGAATCAAGAAGATTGGTGTTTTTTTTTACATTAGAGCATTTTTATCCAACACAGACAGCAAACCCTATTATGTTGTTAAAGCATATGAAATACGCAACAGCCATGTACCTCACGATTTCCAGAGAACGGCAAGGAAAAATGGGTAAAAATAGCAGCTTGCTCCTTTTGTTACCTTTGCTGATTTTGGGTGTGATACAACCAAAACCAGTACCATCAACGCTTTTGCTTCAGTGTTATCATCCCTGTTGAAATATAATGCTGTGTCCCAGGGTTGTACGTTGGTGCTGAAGCTGTAGAAAATTTTCTAAAGACAAACGAAGAATATTGAATTGTGGCGATGTAAAAACATCCAGTGACTATGGATATGGCCAAAGAAAACAACTAAAAGTTTAAGCAGGCAAAAGTGTTTGCTGTGAAACAATTGGTTTCAGATGAATTCCAACCGGGCTTACTAACTGAGACGAAGTTTAAACCTTCTGTTTTAAGGAATAGCAGAAACACATGTAAACACTACAGGTCTAGGTCAAAACTGACTTTTTCTGTTATTACATTGAAATGTACGTTGCGATGTACGTGTGTGTGCACAGCTTGTGACGGGTCAAGAGCCGGAAATGCCCAACTGGGTGATAGAAGAACGAAAACAACAACAGATCTAGCCCTACGATGCTGCGTAATAATATATCGATGTTTTACAAAGAATAAATTGCACACATCGATCATAACAAATAAGTGAATAAATAATATTTATTTTGTAGAACGAAAAGTCATTTTAGGACTTCGTCAGAGGTACCAGTATATGCTTTATTGGTACATATTTATTTGGTATTTAAATGTCTCCTGTCACAAAATCAAGCAAAAAGTTTTTTACCTATCAGATTTTTAAACAAAAGTACTGAATACTAGTTTTCATAGACTTAGTTAAATTTAGAAATATATCATTTTAATGTTTTATGTAAATACTGCCAATACGTAACCATATCACGAACTTGCCCGACCCCCTTCGGTGTAACAGCATATCTTGCCCCCTGCACAGCTTCCCCTCCCGGGGGAAGATAAACTAGGCTATCTTCCCCCGCCTGGTATTTTTTGGTCTCTATTGGTATCACTTTCTAAAAGGAAGATGAAGTTGAACATACAAGAAAGCGCTTCTTGGATAATGTGGATATTATTTATGATAATCTTAGCGATCAGGAGTATCCATCTGGGCTCTCTAAAATGCTAAAAATATTAAAAGAAAGAAAGAACTTTCTGATCAAGGATGATTTTTTATATTTTGTTTGAATTATGTTGAATTTAGTGAATAAAGTAGTTCAAGAGGGTTTTTTACAGTTTAATTGAGTCCGTTTATTCTCATGAACAAATATTATCAAATATATTGACACGCAAAAAAGTTTGAGGGGGGGCAAAATATACTGGAGAGAGATATAGCCTAGTGTAGCCGACCCCCCGGGTGAAGCTGTACAGGAGGGGTAAGATAGCCTGTTACATCGGTTTGCTAAAACTTTACCATTGCTAATAGTTTTGGTGATAAAGACGATCTTATCTAACATAGAAGCAGTTCTATGCAGCCCTGTTCACATGGAAAGACTGGTCCTAACCACCCAAGACCATGGAAATATTGATGACGAACGATGTGATACAGTGATTCTATTAGTTTTGATAAGACTGACACTTTGTTATTGATAGACTAAACCAAAATTTTGAATAAATAATTTAATTTTAAACCAAACGCCACTGATCCACTTCTGAAGCCATTTCAATGCAAATTATGCTATGTTGGAAAGCCAAGAATGGTCTCTGACCATGAAGCTAATTTTATTTCCCTCACAGCCAGATTTCGGTTTCACTCAGCTGCATAAGTGCCGAAAATATGAGGAAAACTTGAAATGTATTTTGATGAACCAATGGGATTCAGTTTCTAGCTAAAATAGACGCTTGAGGCTGAGCAACCAAACACTAAATCGTTGTGGTTTCTCTTTATTAGCGATGAAACGAAAGCCTCCACCAAATTTAAAACCACTTTCCCCCTTTTTCTCCTATTGCTATTGCTTTACCCATAAACCAAAAAGTGTCGAAAAGAAAGAATTTACTTCCTGTTTTAACAAGCTTAAACTCACATTTATTTAAAACAACCTTTCAAAGTCCTATGAAACGATACATTTAATAATCAAAAAATGATTACCTGCCTGACACACTGTTCAATCTATTTCAGCCCATCGTCGTGGGACTTGCACTGTCGATTTCACACAATCAACAGGACCGATGATTTGCACGATGAGACTTTCCAGCAAGGGCCTACTATGAAGTTCTTTCGTGTGCGTCCACTCCTTCAGTCACAACAAAGACCCAGACACTACGCAGTGACACAGTTCGCGTGGGAAAAGATGTTAAAATCCGGAGGGGGAGCTGATGATAGAAAATACAGCCTATAGATCTGACTAAAGAAGGTTTGTACCAATCCATGTAAGGTGTACCTAGAAAAAAGATAACATTAACCAGGATGGTAGGAATTCCAAAAACATGTTTTAAACCAACCTATGTCAACCTAGTGTACTACAGTCCAACCTGTTACAAAGACATAAAGTCATATAAGAGGGTAAGACATTAGTTAGTAAAATTTCATAATTTTATTATTTCTAATAAAACTTTGGCGCTTTTTGTCAGCCAAAACCACTTCAAGGACGGGTGGTCCCAGTTCTACTAGTCCAAAAGGCTAATAGGTCGGTTTTGATGTGGAAAATTAATAAATTATTGGAGACGTTTTTGTTGATCACCCCTTACGAAATACCGTCCATTTTAGTTAAAAGAAAAACGGCGAGAAAATGCTGACGGCATACTTTGCAAATTGTATAAAATAATAAATAAAAGTACTACATAGATAAAAGTAATACAAATCATAAGCTTAAATTCTCTTATTTTAATCTTCACATCTGAAAATGCAGCACCTGCCAGAGAATTAAAATACTACTAGACAAGCTAACTGAAGAATATAAAAAGTCGCAGTACAAAATTTTAATGGCACACGTGAGGAATGAAATAAAAATGAAATTGTAGTGTCTAAACTTAAAATCCAAGTAAAATGTAAACTTATTTGTTATACAATTTCTCGAATATTTTCAGGCATCCATCGAACTGAAGAACAATAATATATAGAACACCAAAAACACTAAATAATAATAATAATAATAATAATAATAATAGTGTGTTTTCATATACCGATTTCCCGACAACCTGCTCAAACCGGTTTACAATATGCGCATTCATGTATATAATTACTGATTACAATTTTTTGAACTCAATATTATTATAATTTCGACGTGCCCATATAGTGTCTTTGAAATCCCTATCTATTGGCACATACGCCTAACAATAATGCAACTCAGACTTGGTATAAGAAGACTATATAGGCCCACCGACATCCCTTGGGGGTTTGCAAATTGTCATGATTCCTGACCACGAGCAGAATTCGAACCCATGCTGCAGAACCACAACTGCATGGCTGGCAAGCGTCTTTAACCACTCGGCCACCGAGCCTTCCATTTTTAGTTATTAAAACATATATTAGTATGATTAGTTGTTTATATAAAAATGTTTATTTGCTATTAGACGGTAGGAATTTCCAAATATGAATTCAACTTTTAATTTACCAAAAAAATCCCTATTTTAAGTTTAGTCAACGCAGGCTCTTGTTCTCGAATCAATTTTTCCATAGCAGTCTGAGTCTTGGCCTCTGAAGGAGAAGACTGTGATTTATTAATCTCTTCCTTTAGGAGATTGATTCAAAGGGGGGCACCTTTGATGTCTCCGCAGAGACTTTTGTTGGAGAACCAGTAATTTCTACAGATTATTTAACAAATGGTATGAGCGACAATGATTTGCCATACCTTTAAATTCCCAATCAAAAAGATTTGCTCTTTTCTTGAGAACAAATTATTTAATTCTGTGTGGGACACCAACATATGCTGGAACTGAAACAGTCCTAGGAACTTCCTGGAACACGATGAACACGAAGACAATAACAGCCCAAACGTTCTGCTAACAAGTCAAAAAGTGCATAATTGCATTTTTGGTATAATGGCTAGAAGGTATTTTAACCCACAAGCCGTGCCTCGTCCAGTGAAGAAGGCATTTCTTCACGGGGCATAGATGAAATTTAAATATCAATCACATGTCGCTTGGCGACGTGCGTCTGAAACGCTGCTGGTGTGCAAAAATGGTGCTTGCTCACTTTACAGATTAAAGCCATATGTTTTTAGCATGTGCCTCGAATGTGTGGCATTTCAACCCTGGTGTGCCGTCAGACGAACTTGAGAAGTGTTTTTGACACGTAAGTGCATATTGAAATGGCGGCCGGTTTCTTGGTCTTTCTGGGACCAGAAACTGCAGTTAGAGTTGTTTCTGGTGTGATACAACACAACCGACTGTCACCTTTTCTGCTACTCTTCGGAACCATGGGTTCGTATGCCACAAATGTGGAATAGTCTCAGCTGAACTTACAGGTTGGGAACCTTTGGTTCAAGCAATGGTAGAATACACTCAAATACTTGAAGTCCATACCAAAACTGATTTAATCTTTTTTCTCCAAGTTAATTACGTTGCGACGTATGTAATACCTGCAACTACGCAACTTATTTCTTCACACGTACGTAATACGTAACGCCATAATTACCGAGCATTGTGCCCTACTGAAACACTGTTTTTGTGTTTGCGGTAGGTAACAAAACAGAGTCATGTTAACAAATTACGCCAGATGCCAGTTCGCTACACCTTTTGTTATGAATTACCTTGTTATGGCACAGTCTCCGTGACCATGACCATATTATTGGAAAATTCCGAAATGTAGCCCTGAATTGGCATTCTGGCTTTCAAATTCAGGGAATACAATGCGAGGAAGAAATGTGTTAGTCCATTATTATATGTTATTCCATTAACAATGAACGATTTACTCAGATACGGTGGAGTATGGATCATGACTGGACTGGACAAGTGTGAGGACAAGCCGTTTGGTTTATTGATTCACTCCACTTCATGAAATATTCTTGAAGGATTTTGTCAAAAACTTCGTCTGAGAAGGGGAATAAATTTGCAACATTATGGTGTCTCATGTTCAGGGCAGTCATAAAGAAGACTTGCTTCTACGTAAAGGAGTGTACCCGTACTATTACGTGGGTGGTCCAAATAAAGTTTACAAGACCACTCTGCTGACCAAAAAGGTATTCTACAATTAACTTACTGAAAAATCCCATCCGCTGACGATGACTTA
This sequence comes from Protula sp. h YS-2021, assembly GCA_949752745.1. Lineage (NCBI taxonomy): Eukaryota > Metazoa > Annelida > Polychaeta > Sabellida > Serpulidae > Protula > Protula sp. h YS-2021. Next base: position 69,069,638 of record OX457025.1, read on the forward strand.
ACTCATGTGTAACAAGTGTGACATACTTTCTATGCGAGTCATAGCTGAAGTCAATAACCCTTACTTCGATTATTACAATTTAGAAGGACTTATCAGTTACGTCATATACTTTGGCGCAAACAATTTGCATGGACGAGCCATGAGTCAACGGTTAGAGACAGAGCGGTTATGAGTTTATTTTCGACCTTTTGGGCCTAAAAGACAATATGTAAGGGGTATCTAGGTGACCTTGACCTCCTCACATATGTTCAAGGTAAAAAACCGAGAGTTGACCATTATGTCGAAAACGGTTAGAGATAGAGCGATTTTGAGCTTATTTTGAACCCCTTGGACCTAAAGAACGATATGTAAGAAACGTCTCGGTGCCCTTGACTTCCTCGGTCATGGTCAATGCCAAAAACCGGAAGTTGACCATTATCTTGAAAACGGTTAGAAAAAAAGAGAGAGAGAGAGATAGAGAGAGAGAGAGAGAGAGAGAGAGAGAGAGAGAGAGAGGGAGAGAGAGGGCGAATTTCGACCCTTTGGTCTCAGGAGACGATATGTAAGAGGTACATCGATATCCTTCATCTCCTTGGTCATGGTGAATGTCAAAACCGAAGTGGGCCATTTTCTCGAAAAATTTTAGAGATGGAGCGATTTTGAGCTTATTTCGAACCTTTGGGCCTGAAAGACGATATGTAAGAGCTACCTTGGTGGCCTTAACCTCCTCGGCCATGGTCAAAGTAAAAAACCGGAAGTGGGTAATTTTCTTGAAATCTGTTAGGCATACAGCGATTTTGAGCTTATTTTCGACCCTTTTGGCCTAAAAGACTATATGTAAGAGGTATCTCGGTGACCTTGATACCCTCGGACACGGTCGAAGTCAACAACCGGAAGTGGGCCATTATCTCGAAAACGGTTAGGCATACAGCGATTTTGAGCTTATTTTCGATCCTTTGGGCCTAAAAGACGCTATGTAATAAGTTAAGAGTTCAGAGTCGTATTTTTTGTGATCTCCAAGTGTAATTTTGGCTGCTCGGTAACAAAAACGGTCTAGCTCATTGTATTTTTGCTGAGACTTTTATCTTGAAGTGGCTGTCTATGGGAGATGACAATTACCCATATACGCTGCCAAGTAATGATGCCCAGGCTGATTCTGTTTATGAGTATTGGCCACATATGCGCTTGAGTTGATAGTCGATCAATTAGAAAACCAATAGAAAAAATGGTTTGATCACTTTTTACCGAGACAAGAAAGTCGCATACCCATTTAAAGCAATCATAAATATTGATGCCCTTTCTGTTCATTTCGGCGATGTTGTCAAATTCTGCACATACAATGACCTTGATGGTTTGCTACCAAAGGATCCGAAAAGCAACTTCAAAAGATGAATTATCATATTTCACCAGAGAATAGAGGTCTTTATGGCCAAAATCTGATGTCACGGCAAAGTATTGTTCTTGATTTAGTCTTCTTACCTGATAATTATATTGCTCGTTTTGGTTTCTAATGCTCTCTTCTCGTATTCTGGACATGCCTTGAGGAATAACCTGCATTCTGTACATGTGATTGGAAACATTCATAGACAACAAAGCTCCTGGGCTAGGCTTCATATTCAGATTACATTGAGTCTTCCACTGCATACATAAGCAATATAGTCCGCCGATAACGTCGTGTCAAGAGATATATTTCTTCAGTCTATTTTTCTTGACAATCTATTTGAAATGTGTCTTTCAAGTCAAAAATGCGCACTATGATCAATATAGCTTAAGTAATGCAATATATATATATATATATATATATATATATATATATATATATATATATATATATATATATATATATATATATATATATATATATATATATATATATATATATATATATATATATATATGCCAAAGGGTGCACATTAAATAATATACCCATACTCAGTATGACAAAATGGGCACCATGACTTGGAGCTCATGATATGATGCCGATGTGGTTTTCTTGAAAGCAAAAATTTAATTTAACATCGCTGATACAGCTTAAACTTTGTATCTGAATCCAAGTCCAAGTCCACTAAAATGAAATAACATGTTGTATTCCAATATTCTATCACATAATTATTTTAAAATGTGGTGACTATCTACTGGAAATAATCATAAACAAACAGTTGCGAATAGATTCAATGATTCCTTTTGAAAATGCCCTCTTGAATAAATAAACCATCACTTATCCATTACCTGGTCTAATCCATTACCTTCACTTCTTGCTTTTGAACGCATGCAGTGTTGGTTGTATAAAACCGTTTAAAGATATCTTGAATATAATTACGAATGCTAAAGCATGGGGAAGCGAGATTGACGATTATGTAACGCCACAGGCAGCGAGATCACTTTTTAAGTGCAAGTTTTAATGTGCAATAAAATATCAACTTTTTGCAGCTAAAAAAGTGATTTTTGGCTCCAAAATATGTTTCATCAAATTTAAAACTTTTCGTTGCAAAGAATATTTTGTTAAATTATGCAGGCATTGCCATAAGGACTGTGTGGCAAAAAATTGAACCTTTTCCTATAAAGAACATGCTGGAGACTTTTGTTGGTAAAAATATGATTTTACTATGACAGTCGCAATGTCATTTTCCGTGATAACTATGATGTAACTTCTTTTGTCATGATAGCCTTGATGACAGCCATTTTAATGTCCCAGCCATCTGCCCAATTCTTCCTTTCACCTCACTGTTCCTTTCAAGTGTGTCATTCATTTCGAATACAGTAAGCGAAATTTTATCTTTTTCTATTTGTTTCTTCTGCAAAACGGGTGGAAAGATAGAAATACACATAAATAGGCAGGTTTATAAGCTAACATGGCCACGGAAAAATTTAAATGAGTAAAAGTTATGCCTACACCATTACCCTGGCCAGCCGTTGTATTACTTCGACCTTTTTTGTTGCGATGGTTTGGAGTATAAAAATCACTTTTACCAAACCAACCGTTTTCATCTGCCTAAATGGCCTTGTCTGAGAACAGTATTTAAGCTGCCTTAATTTAATTGAATATTTATAAGTATAAAAGAAGTGATATCCGAAAAGTAAAATCAAAATTATTTTAAAATACGTTGTATGTAAATTGCCGCACGTTATTCTCTTTTTAAGTAGACACATATACAGCGACAGATCTCCACGGATTAGCCGTCTTACTGAGATTCGAGTTCGTCAGTGATGAAAACAGGGTATTTGATGTTTCCGGGCGTTCTCGTCATACATCTCTCCTGCCTGCCCACGCGGGATTGGCCAGTTCCCACGACTCGAATCTATCCGTTCCAAGTTTGGGATTTTTTTCTTTAACCAAAACAAGCTCGAAGCTCTTTCCTTTTGATCTCTTGCTTCACGCAGTATGTCTTTCCGTTCTTTTCGCGTTAAACCGAGCGCACTCATACATTGACTGGCTGAGCGACCTATGTATTCACGGCTACCGATCTCAAACGGGAAGCATTACAATTCCGCCCGTGGTTTTGGCACTCAGTAGAAAGTTCTTGATACTTGTTGCTTTTCCGTTCGTTTGCCTCTTCTATTCTGTCTTTCCATGGTACTGCCAGCTCTAGCAAGACGAGGAGTTTTTGACCCTTTGATGTGAGCAGCAAGTCAGGCCTCTGTCCTGTCTAGCTAATCTCGCAATAATTCATCGTCATCTATACTTTTGCGGACATCCCACTTTCTTCCCTACGTCAACTGGACTCCCGCTTGGACACCTTTGGGTCTGATGAAACGTCTATCGCTCGCTGGGTACGCACACGGCCCACCTTGAATTCATCCCTAAGCGGCAGGCGTAGCTCTTTCGATTTTCCATACATAATACGACGTTAGCCAACGACGGTCTCACACCTAACCACTGTCTGAGATACGAACTGATCTCTGTTTCCATCTTCTCGACCTTGCTTGTTGCTATGTCATATATCAGGAGGGACTAATTTACTAGAGGCATCACACCGTGCTGTATAACCAGGTCTTGAATTTACCGGGAAGGTTGCTCTTTCGATGCGTTTTCTAGCTGCGTCATCGTTTCCTTGTTATTTTGATGGTCAGCTAGATTGTCGTCGAAATTCTTCCCTAGATATTTAAGAGGCTTTTTCTGTCACTGTCGGGAATACTTCATCACCTATTTTAAACCGACAGCTATTGTCTATCTTCCTTTTCCTCAAAGTTATGTTTCTTGACTCTTTCGCATTGGAACGCATGCGGGCATAAATTACTCTGTTGAGATCATCGAGGATCCAACGTGTTGCCTGAGGGCGCACTGTTGACACGGTAAGCCATCCACGAATGCCTCGATGGGTGGTTGTCGCACTCCATATTTCAATTTTGGCGCTCTGCGTCGTTCTGAAGACTTCACTAGCAGATTGATCTCTCAGAGAAACTCTATAACGGATATTGTGTCGCCTATGATTATACCTTTTTCCAATCGTTGCCGCCGTGAGCAGCCTTTACCGTACGCGAACCGCAGATAAAAATTGATGTAGTAGTTCTTTAGGATATTCTGCACCTTTTGTGGGACGTGATATCGGGCAAGCGCTTCTTTCACAACCTTAGGAAGTATCGACCGTACGCATTTGTAAGGTCTAACCAAACGGTTGTTAGGTTACCCTTTGTCTGTTTGGCTTCTTTCAGGAGCTCTGTTAGCACAGCTGTGTGTTCGGTGCATCCTGCATTCCTGGTATTTCACCCATGTGGACGATGGTATAGATGTATTGGTTTTCAAGCAAGAAGGCAGTGAGTCGTCTGAACAGGACAGAAGAAAATCTTGCACTCCATACGCAACAGCGAGATGGTTCGAAATTGTTTTATCGTCTTGATGTTTTCATCTTTAGGCGTAAAGCAGCCTTCGGCGCGTTTCCAGCACTCCGGAACAGCTTCTTTTTTCCAGACTGTCATTGGCAGTTTTTCTAGGCGAGTTAGCAGCTTCGGGCAGTTTTTATATACTTTGTAGTAAGTGTCGCTATACCCAGGGGTTGATTTGGTCCGTGCTCTCCTGATCACTTGTTCCACTTCTTTCCACTTGATAGCTGTCATGCCAAACTCATACCTAGGCTGTAGAGGCTCTATAAGGATATTGCAGTTCAGAAGATTCTCCTCGACTTCGTGTACCTCACTCTCGAGCTCTCCACTTCTCAGTTTCCCCAAAAGCTGTTTCATGAACTTGTGGGGCCCAGCCATGAATCTGGTGCTTGCTCTTTGCTCTTTCTCTGCGCCGACTCTTCTGGTCATACTTCTCGGCTTCACCTGCTGACTTCCACTGTCTTTTGGTCTGTCTCAGTTCGAGCCCCAACTGTTTAATTCTCCTTTCTCTCCTATTCTGTCTCGTTCGTGGTTCACTCGTTTTTTGCCTCTCTCTTCCGCACCGAACATTCCTTTCCCATCACGTGAATGATTGCTGTCATACATTTAAGCTTTTTAATGATCGTGTCTGGCAGGACTTCACCAAGGGTCTTTTCCACATCCTCTTCAAAAGCCGCCCATTTGATGTCGTTCATGGGTGGTCATTTAATTCTATCCTTAGTTGGTCTATCTGGCGGTTCGTTTCTTGTTCCATCCTGCACGTAGAGAGTGCTGACACATTGGTTTGCTTACAGGGCGGGTCTCTCCCCGACTGACTAGAAATGGTCTCTATGCGTTGTGCAAGGTTGACAGATGGCGTGCATACCACCTTTCCTTGTTGGATCAGTAGGCCTATAAGGTTTCTGAAATCCCGATTGCATGTGTCACATCTTGCTCTTTCCATATTTCCTTTTACTTTGGATCTCGGTGTGTTCCGGTCTTGATCTCCTATCCGTCCTGTTGGTCCCTCTTCCGCCCCCCCTCCTCGGGGTTTACAGTTATACATATGCTATTTTTTATGAAAATAATGGAATTTTTCGTTAAAAATCATGATTTCTGCTATATGAGCCTGCTAAGCGATGTGGGGTAAAAGTGAATAGCCCTGTAATTGGATTATATTCGAAACTGCTTCTAAATAGATCCCCATGGAAACTCTAGAGTAGCTTTGGTATCGGCTGATTTTGGAGAAGTTAAATCAGGTACGGAAAGGATTTGCAGGTCATGCCATAAAAACGAAACGAAAGAGAGAGAAAATTTAGAGATAAAAATGAATGTGTTCTGTTTACTTTTTTTTATTTAAAAAGTACTGACATTTTGGAAATACTGTAATATTACACAAATACTGCATCATCGTTCACAAAAAATCGCCTCTCCTTTTTAAACTGAGAGTTTATGAGCTTTTTAATATAAATAGCCATATCAATAGGGTCTTTGTTTAGTGAGTTTTATAATCCAATCTTTCTCTGAGTCTCAAAGGTCTTACTTGGAAAATGCTGCCCGACATAAGCATATTAGCCCCGAGCTACCTCCTTCCTTCTTTTACTCCATACACCTCTTCGTTAGTGCTACCAAGCCTTGAATGATTGAGCTGATAGGATCACTTTTATGTGCTTTAGGCCTTGCAGAGCTGCTCTAACACATTAGTGGGGCATCAGTCGCCTTGATGTACGTATGTAAATTTTTAGTTTAATTGCTTCTTTACCTACGAGGGGGGAAGGGGTGAATGGTAACAGTAGATCCAAACTGGTGAAATGAAAACGGACATCTTCCTTGGCGAAACTAATTTCTTTTGTTAATTTTCGCAAAATAAGATATCTTTTCATCGAAAGAATCGCCAGGTTTGTTGGAGGTTTAATCCTGGGTGAGGGGACCGACTTAAGTATCCAACTGATTACCATGCTTATCGATGGCTTTTCAAAGGATCCCTAAACGCAGAGGTTAAATTTTTAAATACTTCCCTATTTTAACCAAAACGCTGAGTAAAGTTCCGAAAGAAGCACTCGGACCTCATGTGAGCTCAAAATTGCCCCTCTCTTTTGGATACACGTGGTAACGTATATGATACTAAGTTGCCCCTTGTGCTTGTAGTGGAGTCAGAATATAACATTTTGCTGTCTCAGATTTTGATCAACTGTATCCAGTTCTGTCTCTTTCCCCTCGTATAGATTTTAGTAGAGCCGACGTTCGGTGGTTTGCTTCCATAACTTGTGGGTTATCGGCCATCTATTATGTGTGTCTGGTGAAGAACAGTCTTCTAAAATTTATAAGATATCCAATCAAAATTGCAGATCTGGCACAGCATTTTTGAAAAAGGTGCACAAAAGGTTTCAAAATGCTTTCATGTGGTCAATTATTAGTGGATTGCCACAAAAAAATTTCAAGAGAGTACTGCAAAGGAAACATTCGCACAAAATTTGCAAGCAATCGGAATAAAGCCGTGAGTGAGGAAGCATTTAAAGTAAAATTTTGCACACGTACATACAGTCGACGGATGCTCCAACTGGCATTTATAAACCAGTCGACATCAGTTGGTTAAAAACACACATTACGGAATGATAAAAGAGATTAAAAAAGCCCACCGACTAACGTCGGCGGGACTAAAAAAAAAAAACAAAAAAATAAATAAAAAATATTTAGAGAAAGGTTTTTAGTTTGGCTACTGATTATAAAATGCTTGGCCATTCTAATTGCTGTCTATCATGATTTAGATATGACACTGCACTTGTTTCTCTCCTTCTTTATCATACAATTACACAAGGAAGATAAAATGTCTACTTGGTTTGTTCTTTAATACTAAGATGTTGATGGCACTCTTGGACCGTATAAGATGTATTTGATGCAAACATTCCGTTGGATGTAAGTAGCTGGAAAACGAGAGTACGAGCACAGGAGGTGACGTCATCAGAAATCCCCCTCCCCCCTAGGAGGCATAACCCTAAGTCACCTATCATTCATCATGACGTCATTAGTCACGTGACCTGGCAATCAACATTGGTCACATGACCTGTCAATCATGTGTCATGTGACTCCAACCGCATATGAGGAATATTTTCCCGATCATTAACCTTCTGACCTGAATGGCTCAGTTGGTAGAGCAGAGGACCCGTAAGCGGAAGCATGATCTGAAGGTCGGTGGATCGAACCCGCCCTCGGGCATCACTTTCATATCATATCATGGGGACCCCCCTGGGTTCTCGATCTGAGGACCCCCCCCCGGGTCCTCCAAGTGAGGACTTCCATCATCTGTGTATCATACCATGGGGACCCCCCTGGGTCCTCTATGTGAGGACACCCCTAGGATGTGATTCAACAAGAGAACATTGTGTGTGTACATGTTTCATTCACGCTCTGGCTGCCGTTGGATACACATGGAAAAAAGTGAAAACAGTTGCTCTTACCTGTTGTACTGTTGAAGAACAATTGAAGGATTGACTGGAATACACATAGGGGACGAAGTGAAAAATTATTCTTTGGAAAGGAAGTGAAAGATTGGTTATTCTTTGGAAAAGAAAGTGAAAGATTGGAGACGAATTAGCAAAACAGTCGTGGTAAGTAACCTTTTTTTGTAACATTTCAATTTCATTTTCTGTAACACTATGTAACATTGAGTAACACTATGTAACATTATGTAGTATTATGTAACATTATGTAACATTTTGTAACATTGTGTAACATTATGTAACATTATGTAACACTATGTCGCATAATGTAACACTATGTAACATAATGTAACACTATATAACACTATGTGACACTTTGTAACATCATGTGACACTGTGTGACTATGTAACATCATATGGCTATATGACTATGTAAGGAGTATGTAATTGCTATGTGAACATAATTAGTCTAACGTGTGTATGTCATTATCAGATCGTTCAATAGACAAGGCGCAATAACTCGTCCGTAGAGACGACGGCTAGCAACTTGAGAGTTGTGGGACCGATCCCACCTCAGGACAATTTTTTCTTCTTTTTTTTTTTGGTTTTTGTTTACTTTTGTGATTCTGTGACATTATGTGACTTTATGTGACTCTGTGACATTATGCGACTCTGTGACATGTGACTGTGACTTTTTTTAACATAATAGCTATATTTCTATGTCTATTTTCACTACTATTATTATGATAATATTTAATTAGTCATATTTCAATGGTTTCCATTACAATAACCACACACATACACAGCATAGGAATAAGAACATGTGTACAGAGTGTGGTGGAAAACCGATCGATAAATTTCAGAGTGCACTCGTACAGAGTGTGGGGGAAAACCGATCGATAAATTTCAGAATGCACTCGTTCAGAGCGTCGGAACGATCAATAAATTTGAGAAGGAATGGGCTTTTCCCTACGTTAAGTCCAATGTTATGTTTTATGTTATAGTAGTTGGAAAATGGCACTTCTAAAGCACATTTAACAAATGCAGTTTTTGGAAAACATATAATGTATAAAATAAGTTTTATTATTTTACCATGCTACTTCTTCAAATGTTCTAAAGTTATAGTAGTGAGAAAATGGTGCTTCTAAACCAACTTTAACTAATTTAGTTTTTAATAACATATAATATATAAAATAGGTTTTAGCATTTTACCAAGCTACTTATTAGAATGTTCTAAAGTTATAGTAGTGAAAAATGGTGGTTCTAGACCAACTTTAGCAAATTTAGTTTTTAACACCATATGATATATAAAATAGGTTTTAGCATTTTACCAAGCTTCTTATTTGAATGTTCTAAAGTTATAGTAGTGCGAAAATGGTGGTTCTAGACCAACTTTAACAAATGTAGTTTTTTGACAACATATGATGTATAAAATAAGTTTTAACATTTTACCATGTTGTAGTAGGGGAAAAATCAGGGTTCAAAACCAACTTTAACCAATTTTGTTTTTACACGTTTCAGACGATTCTACCACTTTGTTGGTTGGTTGATTGTTGGAAAATGGGAAGTGAAAATGTGGATAGTTATGTAGGAAAACTGCGTCCATTCAAACATGTGTTCGAATGGCAATTCCATTCAAAAGACGTGTTCGAATGGCAAGCCCATTCAAAACACGTGTTCGAATAATTTTTGGAACATATTACGTCGTGGTATTGCTCAACATGTTCAACATATTCAACATGTTCAACAAGTTGTTCAACATTATCAACAATTTGTTCAACATGTTGTTGTTCAACAAGTTGTTGTATATAAAGCTACGTTTAAAGACTTTCTCATGATTTGAATAGTGTAGCTTGAACCGAAAGGATGTATAAATGCAACATTTGTTCAAAATCTTACAATTGGCCACTTAGTCTTAAAAGACACTTAAAGGTTGCTCACACGTCAGAAGTGGATGAAGAATCGGATATGGAAAACCCTGTATAACTACCTTTCACGGAAACTTTAGATGAGTCTTCTATGGAAAGTCAAAGCGTTAACATGGCTGAAAAGAATGCACATGCTTGTACATAATGTGGTGCATTATACAACAGCGAAGAAGCTTTGCTCAAACATACGGAGCAGTGTGGTGAGGATGCTGATGATAAGAGTTCTGAAAGTGAGTCAGAAACAGACTCTGAAAGTGAGTCAGAAATAGACTCTGTTTGGTATGATATGGTTCAAGAAGTCTACGATGACTATGATGACAAATTTCAAGAAAAGGTTTCAGAATATGAAGAACAAGGACTTGAAGATGCGCGTGAAATAGCAAGTTATGACCTTCGACCCATTTATAAACATGGACTAAAACAACTGTTTATGAGACTATTCAAATATACCCAGCGTCTAGAACAAAGCCAATATTATCAAAAGATTTTAAAGGAATTTAATTACTTTGTGGATGAAAAACATTACAAGTATTCAAAGGCACTAAAGGCGGCTATAAGTAAAAACAATGCATTCTTTGAAGAGCTACTAGATAAGGAAGAGGAGGATGACAGCAGTGATGAAGAAAGTGGCATGGAGAGTGAACAGAGTGAAACAGATGAAGAAAAATAGACTTATTTGACTAAACTTTATGATAAAGACTTTATAAATATTGTAATATTTTATTAACTTAAGCGTTACGTATTAATATGTGTCTTGCTTTGCAACATATGAAGTCGTAAGGTTCCTGACGCGGTTTTAATTGACCCGTAAACCATATATCATATATCGTATATTAGGTATTATAGTTAATTTTGTATTATTATGTATTATATTCAAGCATTGTATTATTATGTATTATATTCAAGTATTGTTTTATTATGTATCAAGTATTGTATGAGAAAAATAAAAAGTTGAAAAGCATCATATGTGTTTTTATTGAATATTACAAATATGTACAATTAGGATAAAAATAAAACTATTTCAAATACATATTATGTTAATACATGTGTAGAGTCACAAGAACTTAACTTAAAATCTTATAACAACTGACTTCACATGAACATAGATCATGTTAATTTCATAATCTACATATGAAGACAATTTTATTTGAACTACATATCAAATGTACATGTCCATATGAGTCAAAGCTAAGTTTCAAGTTCTTGTCAAGCTTCAAAACCTTCGCTCCAATCTTGTGCACTGAGGGTGATGAAATCATAGCATCCACTAAGCCCGTCATGATGTTAAAACTGTATACAGTCATCTCACTGTCTAATCAACCATCTTCTGACAGTCACTGCATTTATACAGATCCATTTTCTGAAGCATGAGATCCACTGACGTTATTTGCTTCTTCAACATGTGCCAATCGTTCAATGCCAACAAAATTCCCTTCTTGGTAGGATGTAACCTCCCAGATGTATGATCCGTAATATATTCACGAATGTTAACCATCACTTTCTGTTGATATTTCGCCAATTTAATATATATTTCTCCATTAATAGGTATCATAACCGGTAATCGTCTACACTCATCTTCTTCATGGTGGTAGCAGCTTTACGCTCTGGTTCTCGCTTCATTTTAGGCTCTGTCTTAATTTTTTACAAAGCGGCGTCATAGCTCGTAACTCATCTCTTTTTATCTTTCTAAGATGTGGTCGCTTTTGACGCTTTTACGTGACTTCGCCTTAGACTTTACCATGGGCATTGCCTTAGGATTTGCTGTAGGTATTGTCTCAGGCTTTACTATAAAATTTTCTGCAGGCATTGTCTCAGACTTTTCCACAGGCATTGTCACAGATGGTAGTTGTTGTTCACTCACTGCAGACATGTTCACTCTTCAGTATCTTGATACAGAATGTGTGGTACGTCTGAGGGCGGATGCCTTTATGTTTAGAAATAACTTTACCATATGTGACTTTGTGGCCAATTGTAAGATTTTGAACAAATGTTGCATTTATACATCCTTTCGGTTCAACCTACACTATTCAAATGAAGAGAAAGTCTTTAAACATTGCTTTATATACAACAACTTGTTGAACAACAATATGTTGAACATGTTGAACAACTTGTTGAACATGTTGAACAACTTGTTGAACAGGTTGAACATGTTGAACAATACCACGACGTAATATGTTCCAAAAATTATTCGAACACGTGTTTTGAATGGGATTGCCATTCGAACACATGTTTGAATGGACGCAGTTTTCCTACATAACTATCCACATTTTCACTTCCCATTTTCCAACAATCAACCAACCAACAAAGTGGTAGAATCGTCTGAAACGTGTAAAAACAAAATTGGTTAAAGTTGGTTTTGAACCCTGATTTTTCCCCTACTACAACATGGTAAAATGTTAAAACTTATTTTATACATCATATGTTGTCAAAAAAAACTACATTTGTTAAAGTTGGTCTAGAACCACCATTTTCGCACTACTATAACTTTAGAACATTCAAATAAGAAGCTTGGTAAAATGCTAAAACCTATTTTATATATCATATGGTGTTAAAAACTAAATTTGCTAAAGTTGGTCTAGAACCACCATTTTTTCACTAATATAACTTTAGAACATTCTAATAAGTAGCTTGGTAAAATGCTAAAACCTATTTTATATATCATATGTTATTAAAAACTAAATTTGTTAAAGTTGGTTTAGAAGCACCATTTTCGCACTACTATAACTTTAGAACATTTGAATAAGTAGCATGGTAAAATACTAAAACTTATTTTATACATTATATGTTTTCCAAAAACTACATTTGTTAAATGTGCTTTAGAAGTGCCATTTTCCAACTACTATAACATAAAACATAACATTTGACTTAACGTAGGGAAAAGCCCATTCCTTCTCAAATTTATTGATCGTTCCCACGTTCTGAACGAGTGCACTCTGAAATTTATCGATCGGTTTTCCCCACGCTCTGAACGAGTGCACTCTAAAATTTATCGATCGGTTTTCCCCCACACTCTGTACACATGTATTTTTTTCCTATGCTGTGTGTGTGTGTGTGTGTGTGTGTGTGTGTGTGTGTGTGTGTGTGTGTGTGTGTGTGTGTGTGTGTGTGTGTGTGTGTGTGTGTGTGGTTATTGTAATGGAAACCATTGAAATATGACTAATTAAATATTATCATAATAATAATAGTGAAAATAGACATAGAAATATAGCTATTATGTTAAAAAAGTCACAGTCACATTTCACAGAGTCGCATAATGTCACAGAGTCACATAAAGTCACATAATGTCACAGAATCACAAAAGTAAACAAAAACCAAAAAAAAAAAAAAATTTGTCTTGAGGTGGGATCGATCCCACAACTCTCAGGTTGCTAGCCGTCGTCTCTTCGGACGAGCTATTACACCTTGTCTATCTAACGATCTGATAATGACATACGTTAGACTAATTATGTTCAAATAGCAAATACATACTCCTTACATAGCCATATAGCCATATGATGTTACATAGTCACATAGTGTCACATGATGTTACAAAGTGTTACATAGTGTTATATAGTGTTACATTATGTTACATAGTGTTACATTATGCGACATAGTGTTATATGATGTTGCATAATGTTACATAATGTTACATAGTGTTACATAATGTTACATAATGTTACATAATGTTACATAATGCTACATAATGCTACATAGTGCTACATGATGTTACCCCAAAAAAATGTTTGAGTTACATAATGTTACATATTACATAATGTTACATAGTGTTACAAAAAATGAAATTGAAATGGTACAAAAAAAAGGTTACTTACCACGACTGTTTTGCCAATTTGTCTCCAATCTTTCACTTTCCTTTCCAAAGAATAACCAATCTTTCACTTCCTTTCCAAAGAATAACTAATGTTTCACTTCGTCTCCTATGTGTATTCCAGTCAATCCTTCAATTGTTCTTCAACAGTACAACAGGTAAGAGCAACTGTTTTCACTTTTTTCCATGTGTATCCAACGGCAGCCAGAGCGTGAATGAAACATGTGCAAACACAATGTTCTCTTATAGGAGTGTTGAATCACATCCTAGGGGTGTCCTCACATAGAGGACCCAGGGGGGTCCCCATGGTATGATACACAGATGATGGAAGTCCTGACACGGAGGACTCCGGGGGGTCCTCAGATAGAGAACCCAGGGGGGTCCCCATGGTATGATAGACAGATGGTGGAAATTCTCACGGGGGGAGGGGGGTCTGATGACGTTACCCTCTGTGCTCGTACTCTCGTTTTCCAACTACTGATTATATTGTGATCCTTATAAAACGAATCAATTTCCATTCTTGTTTTAAAGCGTTCATATTCGAAAAGAAATTTATCAGAATCCGTATTAAATGTGGAAAATTATAAGTTGGTTACGAAGGAAAGCACATAGAAATTTGACAGCGATATGGATAAGTGACAAATCTAAACCTGCTTATCGTACAATATTTACAGGTTCTTCATTAAAATGCAATAATTTTCCCCATAAAATAAATTATAAAGTTTCGTCTTTAAAGAGGAAGTTTTTACGTACAAAGTGAGCTATAAAAGGCGTCTCATTTACATGTCGCTCGGCGCCATATTTCACTGTATGGTAAACCGACATACGAGAAAAGCGCTGTTTACATCGCTATTCGGCAATATCCATTAAATCGCAAATGGTCATGTAGTTCCAGATGATACCGCACGCCACAGAGTCCGGGTATGAGAGTGACTGGACAATGGTCCTTTGGAAATAACGGCTATGATCATTGCTTGAGCGACAATGTAATATTTCCTCAATATGTAAATTAGACAACAACATTAAATTGAATTAACAAAAATTGGACAACAACATTAATACATTAGCAACAACATAACCTAGTTACTAAAAGTGCTCTATATTTTTTTGTGTGTATGCATAGTTTTAGGTTAATTTTGTACAAATTACCTCTACATCGGTTCGATCTGTTATGTATAACACCTTTTTACTCCCCTGACCTATTAGGGATTTTGCGAAAATAGTATTCATAAAGCGAGGAACTACTTTTTAAAATACCCATAATTCATGACAGATAAACCCTGCAGAGGTCATCCATGTTATAACAACGATCGCAGTGTGGCGGGACTATTGGCTTGGGGAATTATCTGCCAAGGACACCGACCAATGATGGACAGAAGGAAAAACAGTAGACGTTTTCAAATTCATGCGCTAAACTGATTTTTTTGTTAAACTAGAGGAAGATGTAGCTTTTTAGAGTGGTATTATCCTAACTTAAAAGTAGTAAAAATTCTTGTGGCACATAAAGTCTCATACTCCAAAGACTGCTTCGTAAAAGATACACAAAAAAATAGTTCGCATAGAGTGAAAGGGCAAAAGACAGCCATCTTTGGTTCTTTTGACATTTGGAAGTTGTTTTGTATTTTTAATAAATGGCGCATATTACTTCAGAGCAGGTGGTTGATGTCGCCCCAGCAGATACAACAGGTTTGAATGTTTCTTGTGTTTGTTTCAGTCGTTATTTTAATTTGAAAATTCAAATGGTTATGTTTAGAATTTCAACAAAGAAACCCAGGAAAACACTGCGTACAATTCTACTCACATTACGTCGGTACAGCTGCTGATTCTACTTGCATGGCCCTATGAGCAGAATAAACACATCTGCCACGGTGATTTCACGGCGATGTAAGATCACATGTTTGGGCGTACCATGAGAGCAGGGGAAAAACATTTAAATTGATCAACTCAAATTTTTTCACATGGAAAGAACACATTTTCTGTTTTGCATATTGCACTATGCTGTTCAGTTTCATGTTTCTCTCCTTGTACAGGGATGGTACGAGGGAAACGCTTAAAATTTAAATATTCCACAGTGCAGGAAAAGTTTGTCTCTTGCTGTTTGGACAAGCCATATAACTAGAGTACCCTTTAGAGTTACGATTTCGTTTTTGGAGTCAAGTGGTAGTTTGATCTGGTGTTCTCTTGTTTATCGCTTCTTTACCAGAACCAAATAAATAAGTAAGAACGAGAAAACCAAGGCGCATAATGTGATCCGTCGTATAGGAGTGTTGTCCACCGTTTGGTTACAGGGTGTCCACTGCCTGGAAAAAACTTGAATTTTACACGTAGGTTTTCCAGACCTGGAATTTTAAAAAATTTCCTAAAATCTGGAAAACACCTGGAAATTCAATTTCGCAGATACTTTATTTTCCCGGTTGTTAGGCCCCAACCCTTCGGATTGGGGGCTATAGGTTTGGGGTGTCAGTCTGTCTGTCATCGCTTTATACCCCTATGAATTTGGGGGCGGTTGGGGCCTGCGTGTGTTTCACAAATACTTACTTGTTTTTCTCGGTTTTCCGCGATCGTTTTGTATGAGTTTTGCTCGTGACTGTCCTGTAGAAATTTGTTTTTGTCGATTGCTGAGGAGTTTTCCGCACGCGTCTGTGTTATCGTATATCACATGTATTTGTTTTTATGGCTTACAACTGTGGCACGTGCCGTTTTAAGATCACTTTGTTACCCTTGCACCGCACACAGAAGATGTTTTACCTTGCATCAGTTCATATTTTGGATTACATTTGTATTGTGCAATATTATTTTTTTCGTCTTTTGCAGTTTTTCGTTATCAAATGGCCTTTGACCTGGAATTTTTTCGATTTGGACCTGTTATAAAAACACCTGGATTTTTTTTTCATTGTTAGCGTAGACACCCTGTTACACACACCAGGATTAAAATTACTGAGTTTTATTTTGTCATCATCCGTACTTGTACAGTAACTACGCAATTGTAAGAAATGTTACGCACCGTTTGGTAACCTGGGCCGTTTCGAAACAGTCCTGTCTGTGCACACAGACCGTTTTATACAGATTACAAAAAAGGGTTGAGATGCAATAAATTATTGCACATACGTGGAACCAAGGTACCGAGTAACGCCGTTGCTTCGCTGTCTAGTGCACGCTTCTTGCAGTTATCGCATTGAAATTTTGTTTCAATCTTTCAGGCCTGGCAGAGTTAGCGCACAGGGAATATCAGGCTGGCGACTATGAAAGGGCGGAACAGCACTGCAATCAATTATGGCGTCAGGAGCCAGACAATACTGGAGTTCTGCTTCTCCTGAGTTCCATTCATTTTCAGTGTCGAAGACTAGACAAGTAGGTCTACAAGCTTGTAGCCTGATGTTTAAGCATCAAGGGAAAGAGTTCTGTGTTTAGAATAAAGTAATATTAATTAATTTCATATTTGGCTTAAAGTAACTACACTGGAGTTCCACACACCAAGTGGAACATAGTGATGGCTGTGTTAATTATAATTTTGTAACGATCCGCATTTGGAGGACGGAGACCGTAGTACAGTCAGACATAATAAGGTATTTACGCTTTAACTATCTTTCCGTGGGAAAAGTGCAGAGTAGAGAACTTTGAGGTTCGTTATATTCTTCCAGGTCTGCATTCTTCAGTCAGTTGGCCATTAAGCAAAATCCTGTGCTGGCGGAGGCGTATTCAAATTTAGGAAATGTATACAAAGAGCGAGGGCAGTTACAAGAAGCCCTGGAAAACTATCGCCATGCTGTTCGGTTGAAACCGGATTTCATTGACGGCTACATCAACTTAGCGGCAGCTTTAGTGGCGGCAGGAGACCTCGAGCAAGCCGTTCAAGCTTATGTCACCGCTTTGCAATATAACCCGGTGAGCAGCTGATCGTTTAATTTTAATGAATAAACAAATATGTACCTCAGTATGTGTCACAGAATCTTAGTCTCGAGGGTGGGGGGGGGGGATTAAGAGCTAAATATAAGTAACACTCGTACAAAGCCTTAAATGTAAAAGCTGTTTGAACGGCTCGATTAAACTACTTGTCCCTCGGTGTGTGTATACTGAGCAAGATCTTAGTCTATCTCCGGGTCTATAATTTTGCGTGACCTTTTGGTGGACATCATTGTTTACTAGTTGTTATCCTCCCTGTAATGGAGGGCTCTAGTTAGGAGCTTGTCTGTGTGTCCGCATTGCGTAGTTTTGTTCGGATTTTTTAAAAATAATCAAAATAACATTTTTTTTTTTTTGTAATTTGGTGAAATCGCGTTTAGATATAGTTTTATCCGCATAGTAGAATGTGTCGTCCAGGATTGGTCTACAAAGCTATTCACCGGATTTGCTAAAATTTGAAAAAACATATAAAAAGATATTAAAAGTTGCCAGAATAACTTGTCAAATATAAAACTTTCATCGAAATTGACTGAAAAAGAAAAAAAAGTTCGATACAGAGTATTTTGTAATCGGCTCCTTTGTAGGATTTGTACTGTGTGCGCAGCGATCTTGGTAATTTGCTGAAGGCGATGGGGCGTTTAGACGAAGCAAAGGTATGTGGATGAGAATATCGTTCTGATTGATGCTAATTTCAAGCCTGTGGGTGGGGTTGGTTTTTGGGAGAACAACATGTGTATCGTATGCACTCAGTAGAGTATTCAAGCTGCATTTGATGTCTCGGCATTTTAAGTCCGGCTGTGTTTTACGGCGCAATCAATACGACGAGCTAGTCTGAAGAATCTCAAATGATTAATGATCAAATTGAAATCAATGTTCATTGTGTGAAACGGCGAGCGGTGCCTTGCGGCAGAAATGCAGTTTTACATGAATGTATGGGGAAGTTCTCATGGATTGATACATTATGGGAATTTCCTCATCTTTATACTTTTACGCCCCGCGCAGTCATTTTCAAGTTGCTTCATTGATTGTAAAATGTGATCGTCAAGCTTAAGAAAAATTGATCATGATGTAAAACGTTTTACGTTGTATTGAATAGAAATGGTTTCGATATGAGAATGTTCTTTTCAACTGCTATTAATTTAGTGAATCATGGTAATTTGGAAAGCGGATTTTGTAAAATTGTTGTAAGTTGTTTTTTACAAGAAGTTGTCTTTTTTGGGTAAAGTAACAGCCTTGACCACTGAAGTGAAGCTTCTTTAAGTTTGACATGGGGCGTGCGCGCGCTTTAGTCCCTTCTTCGGACTAGCTGGTCTTCTCATTTGACTTTCAAATAAGTAGTTTTCAAAAGTTAAAAAATGTAAATCGTCCTAATCGACACTGCTTTGCTTGGTATATCTTTCTACTGTTGCATTGGTACAGTTTTTGGGTCAACCACAGCTGCGATACTGGAAGTTCGAGTTACGTGCCCGCAATCACGAAATACATTAATTTATTGCAAATGGGGTCGATTTGTTTTCCAATTTGTTAATACTAAAATTGTTGCAGTGTCAGTTTTAAACGTATGGAAAGAGTAATCTTTAATTACAATTTTCAGACGAGTATGTTCTGCTTCTTTCAGGTTGCTTTGAAGCTCACATTGGCATGCGTATACGTTTATGGCAGCTTAAAAATAGTTAAAAGTCAAACGTATGTTAAAAACAAAAAGAAAACTTTGCAATAGCAAACTACTGTTTGGCTTATCAATAAGAAAACAACAGTTCAGAGCTAAAATACCTGTCAACTATAGCTTTTTAAAGACAGGGGTGCAAAGCGTAAAGTCATCCAAGCATTTATTGTGGGCATGCTGTGTCGCGTGTATGTTCACATTTCGATTCTTGTGTACAGGCAACGGAAATGTCATCCTTATCATTTTTTGCCGCACCGCTAATCAGTTCTCTGTTTTTTCTCGTTTACCCTAGTTCGTTCCACAGGCAGTGTGCTTACTCCACACATCAAGGTGACGTTTCGGATGAAAAGCGCAGGTCAGGAAAAAGAAGCATCTCTTATGGTATGCTATATGTGGTTGGTAGGCTATATTTAGCTAATCAATTTCGATTCGGTCTCGCACAATCATGTGTTATCATTTGAAATGTGTTGCAACTGTCGACTGAAGGATAAAATCGGCACTCTACTACAGAACCCCACAACCCTCAGACGGTAACCATTGAATGCAAAGGTAATGTAAGTCTATTTAAATACAAGATGTAAGGACGAATTAGTGGAAAATGTAGGGAATAGCAGTAACGATACAAGTTTGTTTTTACCTAAAGGACTTTGGTTTGACTTAATGTTCACTCCACAAGTAATAAATTCGTATTTTCTTTATAGTGATTCAAGCATTTCATGCTTTGCGCCTATGCGATCCCGCGCTGCGATTTTAGGTGGACTGCGCTGCGAAGACCTGTGCCCTGGTGTCAAAATAATTGCAGAAATATTCAGCAATGGGTACATTTTTCAAATTTTCGTGGGAGGGATCATTTGCAATCTCAAATTAAGTCAAATTACATGTGCTAAGATCTTAGTGCATGTAGTTTCAAATCCAGGGGAAAAGTTTTTAACTCCTGCATATTTGAACCAGGTGTACCGCGCTTTTAATATTTACAGCCCTTGCTGGGCGACGCGCTCTTGCGAAACCGCGCTGCGACAAAAATAACGCTTATATGTGCTAATTCTCATTTTGTATTTTCTGTTTCTCTTCTCACCCCCGTTTGTCCAATCCATTTTTTTTTTTCACGCGTACCTAATCCACCAAAAAATATAGGCTTGCTACTTGAAAGCTATCGAGACTCAGCCGAACTTCGCTGTCGCTTGGAGCAATCTTGGCTGTGTTTTCAACGCACAAGGAGAAATCTGGCTGGCGATTCACCACTTTGAGAAGGCTGTTGCACTGGATCCCAATTTCTTGGATGCATACATCAATCTTGGCAATGTCCTGAAAGAGGCCCGTATTTTTGACAGGTACTTGTTCGTTGTCAATATCTCCTGGAATGGCATTCGCTGCTTGGTTCAAAAATGTAACTAGAAGTTAGATAGTCCCCCCTACCACCGAACCTCTGAAGAATAATAACTCTTGTGATTGTTTCAGTATTATGGTTGAATAATATTCGCTTATGATTCACTCTTGTCGTATTTGCAGGGCCGTGGCGGCTTACTTGAGAGCACTGAACCTTAGTCCGAACCATGCGGTAGTGCATGGTAATCTTGCTTGCGTTTACTATGAGCAAGGGTAGGTATAAACAATATTGCAGCCGATATTTTACTGTGTAATTACTTTTGTTCTCCAAATAAACTGGTGTCATCTTTTATACTACTAAAAAGAGAAAACTGTTTGTTGTATTTTTTCTTGAGTCGAATTAAAGTTAGTGGTTTAAATATGTGAAAATTACACTGAGTAAAAGGGACAATTTTATGTTTACAGACTGGTTGACTTAGCTATCGACACATACAGAAGAGCCATTGAGCTGCAACCAAACTTCCCCGATGCTTACTGTAACCTTGCAAATGCCTTGAAAGAAAAGGGGCAAGTGAAAGATGCCGAAGATTGCTATAACACAGCACTTGCGCTTTGTCCATCGCATGCGGATTCGTTGAATAACCTTGCAAACATTAAAAGAGAACAGGGCTTGACAGAAGAAGCAGTTCGCTTGTATCAAAAAGCATTAGAGGTATACCGGATTTGCATATAATTTCTGCTGTTCTTATTATGTGGTTAAATCATTTGCAGTGGTGTTTTTAATGGGATGTAAGTTAGCTTTAGAATACACGTAGTAAACCTTTGATTTCTGTTGTAATTATACATATGTCATGATACAGTTTTAGTCTGATTGAAATTTGTCAGTCTCTGTTCAGTGAGCCTAAAACCAGAGTGAAACTGTAGTTACGATTTTTAAAATGTGTACGTTTCAGATCTATCCAGAGTTTGCTGTTGCTCATTCAAACCTTGCCAGTGTTCTCCAGCAGCAGGGCAAACTGCACGAGGCCTTAATGCATTACAAAGAGGCGATCCGAATCTCGCCAACATTTGCCGACGCCTATTCCAACATGGGCAACACACTGAAAGAAATGCAGGATGTGCAAGGCGCCCTAACATGTTACACCAGGGCCATCCAGATCAATCCGGCATTTGCTGATGCTCACAGTAATCTTGCTTCTATCCACAAGGATTCTGGCAACATACCCGATGCTATTACCTCCTACAAGACCGCTCTGAAACTGAAACCGGATTTTCCAGATGCCTACTGCAATTTGGCTCACTGCTTACAGGTAAAAATACCATATCCTGCTGTTTTAGCTTCCTTTATTTATTTTTCTTTTTAATTGATATCTTGTATGTATCAACGAGGCAGTCCTTTACTTAACTAGAGTATGACTTTTTGTGTCGTTTGTTTAACAGATCGTTTGCGATTGGAACACTTACGACGAGCGTATGAAAAAGCTTGTTCAGATAGTACAAGACCAGCTGGAGAAGAATCGTTTGCCGTCAGTGCATCCACATCACAGCATGCTTTATCCATTAAGCCATCAGCAACGAAAGGGTATTGCTGCCAGGCATGCTGCTCTATGTTTGGAAAAGGTAAAGTGCCATCTTTCTTGCATGTGAATGGGGAAGAAACCCTGTTAATAATTAGAAAGCCAAATTTTTGTGCCTTTCAGATAGCAGTTCGTGTGTTTGATAAGATAATCTTAGTTTTGTTTGGAATTTTTAGATAAATGTGCTGCATAAGCCTCCCTATCAACACCCAAAAGACCTGTCGTCAAGTAACGGCCGCCTTCGCATTGGATATGTGAGCTCTGACTTCGGAAACCATCCGACATCGCACTTGATGCAGAGCATACCGGGGCATCACAAGAAGGAAAATGTAGAGGTAAGTGTAAATTTTACATTACCTCATTCTTGTGAGTTTGTTAAAGCGTCTTTCAGTAGGATTGAAGAGTCGACGTTGTCAGAGTTTCGACTTCAGAAAATGTATTATAGATTCTGCATTTCAAACCCGAATATGTGGTACCAAAGTTTCAAAAATTATGTCGTTACCAAATTTTTAATCCCTCTGGAAAAAAATAGGTTTCAAAATTGACCCTTATTTTCAGGTGTTCTGCTATTCATTGAGCGCCGATGACGGTACAACTTTCCGTAATAAAATCAGCAAAGAGAGTGAGCATTTCATCGACTTGTCCCAGATCCCATGCAACGGCAAGGCTGCCGATAGAATCCACTCGGATGGCATTCACATCCTTGTGAACATGAATGGCTACACCAAAGGCGCAAGGAACGAAATTTTTGCTCTGCGCCCTGCTCCCATCCAAGTGATGTGGCTCGGCTACCCCGGCACGAGTGGCGCATCTTTCATGGATTACATCGTGACGGATAAAGTTACCTCACCAGTCGAATATGCCGATTCCTATTCGGAGAAGCTGGCCTTCATGCCCGAAACTTTCTTTATTGGAGATCACTACAATATGTTCCCGCACCTCAGACAGAAAGCCATTTTGGTGGACAAAAGCTCTACCTACGCTGATCGTGATAATGTGTGCCTAGTCAATGGAATAAACCTCAAGTCGTTGATGGAGCTTGCAGTGTCTGTAAAGGTTAGTAACAGTCACGTAAAAGTTAATTCCAGAAAGCTTATTATCTCAACATGGAGGTATCCCAATGGTGATTGCAGTCAAGATCAAGTGCCTTCTCTCAGTGGAGCGACTTTAAATGGTTCTTTGCTTTGTGTTCAAAGGAGATGAAACAAGAGTGTTTGGTGTCCGAGAAATTCAAGGATCTGGGTGAAGTGTCCATCCCAGTCATTGAGGTATCCTCGGAGATCATGGCCGCTGTGCAGACGATGGTGTCGAGTTCGCAGTCGCATTGTATTATCAACAACACCGTCGTCATCCAGAACGGCCTGACCACGAACCAGGTAACCAGTCTGTTTAGGTAGGACGGCGTCTCTGTCACCAAGTCTTTCGTCAGAACTTGCGTTCATATTGTAGAAGCTTGCTGTAGATTCGGTGCGTGGGTCTTTACATACACTGTTTACTGTTTAAAGGGGCATTTGCCCCTGTATTTATAATTCAAAATAACCGGTCAGCCCTCACCGTTGAAGAAGTTTTTAAAACTAAGCATATACGGGTAATTGTAAGCCAGTTATTGATCAGAAAGTGGCAACTGAAGTATGACCAGCCACTGCTTAATCGGGAGGGATAGAAACAGGTGTTGTGTGTGTGATAAGAAGTTACATGGGCATTGTTGTTCAGTTGAACGGCAACGCTGTGTTGCAGACTAACAACAAAGCGGCGACTGGCGAGGAGATTCCACAAAGCGTCATCGTATCGTCCCGCTCCTGCTACGGACTTCCCGAGAATGCTGTCGTCTACTGCAATTTCAACCAACTTTACAAAATCGACCCAGTGACGTTGGAGTGTTGGGTTAATATTTTGAAAGCGGTACCCAACTCTGTGCTCTGGCTGCTGCGTTTCCCACAGGTCGGAGAGCCGAATGTGTTGCAGTATGCCACTGAGCTTGGACTTCCATCAAATAGAATAATGTTTTCTCCCGTAGCACCAAAGGTATGTTTGCTGTAATAATCTCTCAAGGACGTACATACCATGCGAAGTAAAAAAGACAAATATAATTTGGACTTGTGGTTTGTTAGGTTGTACATGTGGAAAGTTTAAGAAAAGTGAACTAAATATACCAAGCGTAATGGGTGAAACCGAAAAATTAAATTTCACAGAGTATAACTTAAGTAAATGTATTAATATTGTTTCTGTTTTGGGAATATTTCCTTCGGTGGCTCCTCCCGTTATAATTTGCTAGTGTAGTTGTACTTAGCTTTTAAAAAAGATTTTTACGAGAGAAGAATTTCTAAAGTTTTCTTCCGATGGGAAATCAAACAGGAGGAGCATGTCCGCCGTGGTCAGCTTGCCGATGTTTGTTTGGATACTCCGCTCTGTAATGGCCACACAACTGGTATGGACGTTCTGTGGGCTGGTACTCCCATGGTCACAATGCCGAGTAAGTCCACATATAATTTTTAAGATTAAGTAAATTTGTAGCAAAGTGAAATTGTGTAGACTAAAGTGAACACTTGTGGACGTGATATTAAATTCTGAACTTGCGTTCTTTTCAGCAAAAGGAAGACATTTATGTTGCCGATTTTGTAATCTTCATATTCGTATGTAAGGTGGGCTTTACTTTATTTTTCAGCCGAAACGCTGGCGTCGCGAGTAGCCTCTTCGCAGTTACATTGCCTTGGTGCATCAGAGCTCGTTGCCAGAGATTATGATGATTATTTGAAAATAGCCGTTAGACTCGGCAAAGACCCTGTCTAGTAAGTTCTAAACACTTATCTGTCTAACACTGATCATTCGCTGTGCGGCAAAACGTAATCGCGTTAGCAAGTGGCTTTCCTATAAGAAATCAGATTTTCATTTCATAAAAATTCTTTAATCTTTTTCGAAGTTTTTTCTTCATCCCCTCTGATGAAATAACTTGAAAGGTGATGCTGTCCAAATTTTGAGTGCAATTCTTCGCATTTCAGGGGTTGGTGTCGCTCTGTAATGGGCCATGTTATTGGAAAATTTCTAGAGTGTTGACATTAAAGAAAATTCTAATAACATGCATATAGAATTGCAAATATATATGTGCACTTTATGTGTCTACCTTTTCTTTTAATAGCTTAAAGCAAATGCGTGCTAAAGTGTGGAAACTACGAGCAGTGAGCCAGCTTTTCAACACGCGGAAATACGCATCCGATATGGAAAGGCTGTACCATGCCATATGGAAGAATTATGAAAAGGGCCTACCTTTTGATCACATAGAACTCACTTCCAAGAAAGCTGGAAGCGCCTCTGAGTAAAATGCATTTTATGTGGCAGTGGTTGGCGTGGCAAATCACACCTGTTGGTGTCACTGAATGCGCGTTTTATAATGCGGGTTATTATATATCGTTTGAACATTGATAAAGCGTAGGTTTAGTTCTGTGTCAAAGCAGTATTGTAACTTATTGCACTAACTTAGAACTCTGCCCTGTGTATGGCGTTCGACTGCTTATGGAATGCATAATCTTTTTTTTTTTTTTTTTTTCAAAGGAAATCCAAAAGTATTCGTAAATTTATTCTCAGATGCCCGGAAACGTAGTGAAACTGGTGTTGAAAAGACAATCAAACAAGTGTATATGTAGTGACGGTTTGCTAAAGGGAGATGCTGCATATGGCAGTGATTTGCAGTAACATTGTAGATAAAAAATACTTCTGTAATGTCTGCATGTGAAATTACTTCTCCTTTATGTGTAGACCATTAATTTTATTTTTGTTACAGAATAACTTGAGTACACTTACAAACTGGAGTTTTTCATGTTGACATGAAACGTATCTTTGGGGTATCTTGGTCTGTATTGTAAATCCCTTAGGCAATTCTACATGTGGGCAAGAACTCAATCACTTGGATGTTTCAAAACAAGGCTAATTTATAATAGGACCTAAATAAGACGGAGACTCACGTTGTGGCTGTACTGATTACTTTGTTGTTAAGTACCACTATACGGAGTATTTTTGTGGCTATGGTCGCAAATCTAGGATCATACATTTGTTTGCTTTAAATGTTGTTCGTAAAATATAATAATATCGCTAGTTGTGTGGGCTTATCTGTGTATTTATCGTTTCTTTCATATATCACTCTGAAAATCATATAGGCAATTTTTTGTGACTCTTCATTTGTCGCCAAGCTGTTGGTAGAAAGTGACGAAAGAGAATGAATAAGATTTTTGGATGTGGTTAATCGAAGCAGAAACTTTACAGCTGTAAAACGGTTGTTTAGACACTTACAGTATTAGTAGGCAGACTATGACAGGGAAGTTGGAAATTGCGATCACCTACAATGAGCAGGAAAGGAATTCAACGTGGCGGTTCATTGCAGGCAAAGGAGAGTGCAGAGATGGCACATTCGGTTTACGATATCTGTTAACCTTGTAAATTCGAACATTATACTTAAAAAATTTAAATAATTGCTGTGGAAAACGTAAAGTTTGTTTACAGATTTTAGAAATTTGTGTATTCAATTTACATCTGTATCCTTCAAAATAAGTTCTTCCCACCTTATAAGTTCTTCCCAACTTTCACAAGTGAACAGAGCTTATTTCGAAAGGCGTATTTGTTCCCTCTTATGCAAGTCTGATATCTATAGTAGTTGAACCTGTTCATTAGTTATAACGATGTGGTTTGCGTTTTTAAGAGAGAAAATATTTGGAAACCAAAAGTTTTAAGTTGTATCCAATTTGTTTTGGCACTACAGTTATGTTACGGAATGCATTCATGATTGAATAAATTCTCGATTAAACCTGTGGTGTTTGTTTTACCAGTGTGCGTCTTTAACCCAGTTTTGAAAGACAAGTAATCGTAGATTTCACAGGCCCCCACCTTGTGGCGAACAGTTACCGATTGCAAATGTTTATACTCGAATGTTTGTAGATGAAAAATAATTTTTCCTTCTGAAAAGAATGGAGTAAACACATTTGCTAGGATCAGCCAGGGGATTAAAAAATTCCCTAAATAGAACCCCTATTTCCAGGTCCACCGGAGAAAGAAATACATTACGAAAAATATGTAGCCTAATTGAGCCTTAAATTGACGGAAAAGAATAAATTCCTAAATATTTAGCGTAATGGGACCTTGTACCGGAAAGTACTACTTCCTAAATTTAGAAATAATTACCGACGACAGACACGTTTGTTTCCCACACTGGGCGGTTCTTAGCTCTGACCCATCTATGCAATTTTAGCTATTTTCTACATTTAAAACCACAATACCTTGTATAAATTTTCAGTTCTATACATGAAATAGTTTCGGCGCTACGGCGTCGACACAACTGCCCAAAATGTTGGAAGTAAGAAAATTCATTAACTCGGAACAAGTTGTAGTTTCGAGAATTTTTAGTCGATTTAAAAAATAACACGCCGTTGCACATCTACATGATATAATTTTTACTCTGTGAAATATCAAACCAATCCGCCTGATAGTTAGCGAGATAGGTGCCGACAAAATACAGCGTTTGCACGAAGTTCTATCCCACAGTATCACATTTTTCACAATTTCCCATTTCGTCAATTTTTGGTCGAAACCAACACAAGCGTTTCACTATGCACATTGTATTTAACGTGTGCAATTAAAGCGCAGATCATTTAGGCTCGCAAATGCTGCAGCTGCTCGAGTTCTAGAGCCAGTATGGTCAGAGTAGTACAGGGTTCATAGCGATCCTTGAAATCCTGGAATTCTGCAAAATCATTCAAGGATCATGGAAAATCCTAGAATCTGACATGAAATCCTTGAAAATCCTCCAATTCGGAATTCGTGATTATTTCTTTTTCTAATTTATGAAATATACCTATTTTTCTTGTGTGTGATTTAAAAATATAATGTACACATAGATAATCGATTTTTTTTGGTTTAGAAGTACAAATAAACATTCTTGAATTTAAAATGTTTTTAAAGTTCTTGGAAAAATCCTTTAGGATCCTGGAATTTCATTTTAAATATCCTTGAAAATCCTGGAATGTAACATCTGGTTTTCCCTATGAACCCTGTAGTAACAAAGACAAATGACGCACCCTTAAAGAGAAAAAAAGGTCCGACAGACTGGCCTCGTACAACTTTTAACATACTGGGCAATTCTGGACTTGCGAAGTGTTATTTAACAACTGCAATCTTCAGTTTTGCACATGACACTGGAATCAGTTTTTTCTCTCCAGTCATCACGCAAAGTCACTGTTATTCAGATTAAGGGAGTAGGTTCTTAACCTTTAATGGCGAATAATTACAAGCAAATTAACATTTTATGTCAACATCACGAAGTAAACAAATTTAAGATTCACAGTGATCACAGTAAATTGCAATTTTTATTCAGTGTAATGGACTGCTGGCAGTATTAGCTCGGACCAGCCTTATTTACTCAAGTTGGAATATGAAATCCTCCAGTGTGTATTGAAGTTACATTCAATTCGGAAGAAACTGAAGTGATCGCACGTTCGCCTCAATATTGTTGATTGCAATCAGCTTGTTAAGTCATCGAAACGTTAACTCTGCTCCTTTCTTCAGCACTCAATGTGAAAATTTATGAGATAATTTACAATTGATCGTGGTGCAAAATCTTTTTTTACCGAAAAATAATAATGAATATGAGATAAAAAGTTCTGAAGATAAGAGCGAAGTTTGCTTAACAAGCTGATTGCAATCAACGATATTGAGGCGAACGTGTGATCACTTCAGTTTCTCCCGAATTGAATGTAATTTCAGTATACTGAAGGATTTCATATTCCGACTTGAGTAAATCAGTCCCGTCCGAGCTAGTGCTGCCAACAGTGCATTGCACTGAATAAAACTTCGAAAAATTGCAATTTACTGCAAACAGTATATTATTTAAAAT
Source organism: Protula sp. h YS-2021 (assembly GCA_949752745.1). NCBI lineage: Eukaryota > Metazoa > Annelida > Polychaeta > Sabellida > Serpulidae > Protula > Protula sp. h YS-2021. Next base: position 69,098,939 of record OX457025.1, read on the forward strand.
AAGAATTTATCAAGCAAATAAGAAATCAGATATTTTTTGTCATGCGTGAACTAACGAATATTAGCTCTGTTACACCTTTGTCAAAGACGACTAGGAACCACCAAAGACCTGTACTACACCGTTCCCACGCAAACCGCATAAAAGCGTGGCAACCTGTTGTGCGTCCACCAAGATGCCTCACAGTAGCTGGTGATAGTACCAGTCATAAGGGCACACTCTGCCGTGGGTTGCATCCCTTAGTGGAAGGAGAGCGGTTTCCTGGGTATTGAGGCTTCTTGACCCTTAGGCAGGCTTTTCAAATACATATTCTGCTAAGGGACTTGTTTGCCAATACATGCCTTTGGTCCTTCTCTTCGGCCCAAGAAGGGTGGTCGTGAACTGGCCCGTCACGATCAATAACGGCTGGTCGTCTAGTTTAACCACACTGCGGTTGTAGGGTCAATCGAGGCATGACTGGCTGTGGACGTCGCCGTCATGTAGTAGAGTATTCCAGGTGTCCTAGCCCCGAGCGGGCTAACCCCGCTGCCAAAAGGTTGGTCAGAGTAGGGCCAGGGGCCGGCAGACCTGGAAGAAATCTATTTAATTTTTTATGGAGACAAATCAAGAAGAATCGAATAAACAAGGTGCAACGAGGACACCAGCAAAACGAGCTCATATCGAAATAGAGTCACCGCCGACACCCTTCCCGGAATACGTTATCATAACGCCAAGAGACGGACGCCTTAAGCTCTTTCCATTCGCAGTCGAAAAGGGGCTTAACGGTATTGTCGGCACGCGGTTCACGGTAAAGCGACTTCGATCGGGTGACCTATTAGTTCATATATATGAACGACGACACAGCAAAGCCCTGCTTGAACTCACGACGTTCGTGAATGTCCCCGTAAAGTGCACACCAGACCGTACATTGAATACTTCAAAAGGAGTAGTCGCCCACCCTGACCTCAAATTCTGCTCCATAGACGAACTCGTCAGAGAACTGAAAGCACAGGGCGTTATAGAAGCCCGATTTCTCGGCCAAAAGGGCACTGTTGTCCTTACCTTTTGTAAAGCAACATTGCCAACCACAGTAAAAATGGGCTACCTAAACCTGCGGACCACCACCTATATACCCAACCCCATGCGGTGTTTTCACTGCCAGAGATTTGGCCACACTAAAATTAAATGTAGAGCCAATCAACCAAGGTGCGCCAAGTGTGGAGAAGAAGGACACATCCACGACACCTGTACCGCTGTCACCACAAAGTGCACAAATTGCGAAGGAAACCACGCGGCGTCCTCTAGAGACTGCCCGCGCTGGAAGCTGGAAAAAAAGGTGCAAGAAATTAAATACCAACAGTCGGTCACATACCAGCAAGCCCGAAAACTGGCAACGCAACCCTTACCTGGGACTAAAAGCTACGCCAACGCGGTCAAACCGACATCACGGGACACAGCTTGCCAGACCGAGGTGACATGGTTGACAGTCCAGAAAACCTGCAACATACCACCACAAAGCACCAAGGTAACAAAATTGAGCGAACCGCGTACTACAGCTACTGGCTCTCAAACGCAAGGTGGTGCAAGACCAAAAGCGACTACTCCAAATCAGCAGTGTGCAAAAAGCTCACCACCATCAAAGAGGAATGGTGCAGTGGCGGCCGCACGCCCCACCCCCTCCCCACCAACACCGCAACAAAGAACAAGTCCTCCATCTAATTTACCCAAGGAGGTAAAGGCCAACCTTAAAGAGAGAGCCAAACAAGCCAAGGAAAGATTGCGCTCCTCTTTAACCAGCGAGGTAGAGAATAGGTTCTCTCCACTAATGGAAGAAGACGATAACATACACCGTCAGAACCCCTCTCCTCCAAAACAACAAAGGAAAGTGGCCATAAAAAGAACCAAATTTCAAGATCTAGTGTCGGAATACAAAGACCCCTAGGCATAAATAAATAAGACCATATGGCAATAATTCAGTGGAATATACGAGGTTTTTGGACCAACCATCACGAAATTTTAACACTCATATCCCAAAGTGACCCAGCAATAATTTGCCTACAAGAAACCTTCTCTAAAACCAACAACCAACCAACGCTGAAGGGATATATACCCTACATCAAAGACCACGTTAGCAACAAAGCCTCCGGAGGAATTGCAACGTTTGTTCGAAACGATATACCCCAAAGTGAAATAAATCTAAATACCACCCTACAGGCCCAGGCTGTCAGGGCTACCTTGAACAAAACAATTACTGTGTGCAACATCTACGTGCCACCACCTTCAAAACCACAACCACACGAATTTTCAGATCTCATAAACCAACTGCCAAAACCCATACTAATGGTCGGTGATTTCAACGCTCATAGTACAATGTGGGGCAACCGCACAACAGACCAAAAAGGAAAGATCATAGAAAACCTACTACACCATCACAGCCTGTCTCCACTCAATGACAAAACACCTACATATTTTCATATGGCACTGGTTCAAAAACCTCTATCGACCTCTGCATAGCCTCTGCTAACTTGTACCTGGATTTTAGCTGGAAAGTTATAGACGATCTACATGGAAGCGATCATTTTCCAATTTTAATCAAACAAACCATTCCACAACCACAAGAAAGAGTAGACAAGTGGAATTTTAACAAAGCAGATTGGCTACAATTCCAAGAATTATGCCATCAGTCAATTACACGAGAACACCTTGAAAGTGATAATGACCCTATTCTATTATTCACCGCTTTGATACAATCAATAATGGAAAAGACTATTCCGAAAATATCCGGATCTCGCAAAAGACTACACAAAATCTGGTTCAACGATGAATGCAAACGATCAATAGCTGCTCGAAAACAAGCGTTAAAACAGTTCATCAATCATCCGGACTCCATTAGAAGAATGGAATATAAAAGACTTAGTGCTATCGCCCGCAAGACTGTAAAACAAAGTAAGAAACGCTCTTGGGAGGAGTTTGTTTCCAAGCTAAACGGGAAAACTTCATTAAAGAAAACGTGGGATATGGTTAGGAAAATATCTGGCAAAGGCTCTCTAGGCCCTGTGAGCCATTTGCAAATTAACAATGTCACCGTAACGGGAAGAAGGGAAATATCTGACGCCCTGGGAGAAACATTTGAACATAACTCATCCTGTAAACACTATAGCGAAGACTTTAGACCGTATAAGGCACTCAAAGAACGAAACAACATAAACTTTTACTCGGACAACAGTGAATGCTACAACTGCGATTTCTCACTCAGTGAACTCCGACAGGCTTTAAACAAATCTCACAATTCCGCTGCTGGTTCAGATGACATACACTACCCAACCCTTAAACACTTGCCAAACGAAACCTTGAAAATACTATTGGGCCTATTTAACCAAGCCTGGAATTCTAGCAACTTTCCAGAAATATGGAGAGAAGCTATTATCATACCAGTACCGAAACCAAACAAAGACCCCACAAGCCCACAAAATTACAGACCAATCTCCTTAACAAGTTCACTGTGTAAAACATTTGAACGCATGATAGCTGACAGGCTCACCTGGTATCTAGAAAGCAATAATTTGTTTGCCGATATACAGAGCGGTTTTAGAAAACAAAGAAATACCCTGGATCACCTTGTAAGACTAGAAACGTTTATAAGAGAAGCCTTTATCAATAACGAACATGTCGTCTCGGTTTTCTTTGACTTGGAAAAGGCCTATGACACAGCATGGAAACATGGAGTACTACAAGACCTCTCTGACTTGGGGCTGCGAGGCCTGAATTTATTAAAGCCTTTCTAGAAGACCGACGTTTTCGGGTCCGCCTTGGGGCCGTGTTCTCAGACTACTTCGAACAAGAGGAAGGTTTTCCTCAGGGATCCATCCTTTCCGTTCTTCTGTTCCTGATAAAAATAAATAGCATCCGACATAACATAAAACAGGGGATAGACAGCTCACTCTTTGTAGACGACTTCGCAATATCTTGCAGAGGCAAGAATATGAATCTAATACAGCGACGCTTACAGCAGAACATACACTCACTGCAAACATGGGCTAACCAAAACGGTTTTAAATTTTCTCAAACTAAAACAGTCTGCATGCATTTCTGCAATAAACGCAAACAACACGGCGACCCCGTTCTATACATTTCTGGCATTCAAATACCTGTTGTTAAAGAAAACAAATTTCTGGGTTTACTTTTCGACTCCAAGCTAAGCTTTATCCCACACATCAAAGAACTGAAACGAAAATGTCAAAAAGCACGTAATCTCCTAAGAGTAATATCGGCCCATGACTGGGGCGCTGATCGGGATACAAAACTTATGCTTTACCGAGCCTTGATACGGTCTAGATTAGACTATGGCAGCATTGTCTATGGATCAGCAAGACCTTCATACCTAAAAATCCTAGACCCGATACAAAATCAAGGTTTACGACTGTGTCTAAACGCTTTTAGAACATCACCAGCAGAAAGCCTCCATGTGGAGGCAAATGAGCAGCCTCTTAACATTCGTCGAGTTAAACTCGCTATGCAGTACTCAACAAAGCTTTATGCAAACAAGAAGAATCCCACCTACAACTCAGTCTTTGGATCAGATTTTTCTCGCTTCCATGAAAGAGGTCCTACCGTAATACCTCCATTTGGAGCCAGGGTTCAGCCTCACCTTGATAACGCTGACATCACCATAGAGTCAATCGCAAAATACAGAGTACCAAAACTACCACAATGGAAACTCACCAAACCTGTGGTACTAAAGAACCTTTCGGTCTATGCAAAGGAAACAACTAGCCCCTTTCTATTTCGATCAAACTTTGCAGAGCTCAAGGAAGAATTTAACGACTACCATTTCGTCTACACGGACGGCACAAAGCTCGACAACAAATCGGCTGCTTCCGTTGTAACTGAAAATAACACCTTGAAAACAAGACTTCCAAATGGTTCCTCTATTTTCTCGGCCGAAATTAAAGCTCTACATCTCGCTATCCAGATAGTGAAAATTAGCCGATACAAAAAGTTTATGTTATGCGTGGACTCTATGTCCGTACTGCAATCAATTGAAAACCTACAAATATCAAACCCACTTATCCTTGGCCTCCTGGAAAGGTATGACGAGGCCACCAAAGCTGGCAAAGACATAGTTTTTGCTGGGTTCCAAGTCACGTGGGTATCCGAGGAAACGAGATAGCCGACAAAGCTGCAAAAGAGGCTCTAAATGATAATTGTATGCTCATACCAGCCTCCGATTTTAAATATCAAATCACAAGATACACAAAAAGATTGTGGCAAGAAAGATGGAACAAACAAAGAAACAACAAGCTGTATAAAACAAAGCCGGTAGTCGGACAAAAGCCCCCGCCAGTGTGCGAGATGAAATGGTTTACCATAGAGCCAGAATAGGACATACATATGTCACCCACAAACATCTTCTAAGAGGCGAGCCGGCACCCGACTGTGTCGGGTGTCAGGAACCTTACACCGTTAAACATATCTTAATAGACTGTACCGATTTCCAAGACGCCCGCTCACGTCATTTCAGAGCTGACTCCTTGAAGCAGCTGTTTGATGAAGTAGAACCTAGCAAACTTATACAATTTTTAAAAGAAATCAACCTGTACCAGTATTTCTAGCCTTTTTTTACCTTATGATTTTAGAATATACATGGTTTTAGTTTATCTTCATTTTAACTTGTAGCATTGTCTTCTGGTCACTGAATACTGACATGTTCTGACACAATGTAACCCGCTAAGGGTCGATCGTGTCGTTAAACAAACCATTTAACTAACTAACTAACGCATTTTACGACTACGGTAGTATATTCCGGAATATACTACCGAGCTTCAAATCCTTTTAAATGGAACGTTTTTGTGTAATTTTAAATTTAAATATTATAAAACCTGTAAGTAATATATGCTACAATGTAATATATATGAAAAATTTAAAACGTTCTATTCGAGAGAACTTTTAAACTTCGGTAGTCTATTCCAGAATAGACGGTTGTCTATTCCGGAATAGACTACCGTAGTCAATTTAGCCCATTTCACCCATGACAAAAATTATCTGAATTCTAATTTGCTTGATAAATTCTTATTTTAAACAATTCAGTGTTTGTAGTCACTGTGATCCCTCGGGCTAATCTTAACGGAGTTCACTGCTTGGTGCATATAATGCCTGTCTCTGGCGAGTAAATCCGTTTTGGGGGGAGTAAGCCCTGTCTTTGGACGTTAAGTCTCAAGAGTATAAATGATGGCTGCCATGATCTCCGTTAATGACTCCGCCATCAGAGTAAAATACTATATTCTTAAGTTTTATTCAGTTCATTGTACTGCTGGCTGCATTTACTCCGGACTAACTTACTCACCTCGTAATATCAAGTCCTTCAGTAGATTAAAATTGCAATCAATGCTGAAAAATGAGCTGATCACACGTTCGCCTCAATACTGGTCATCAAAACGCAAACTTTGCTGGTTTCTTCACTACTCAGTTTGAAAATTTATCGGATAATTTGCAACTGATCATGCTAAAAATCTGTTGTCCCGAAAAACAAGGTTGAAAATGAAATACAAAAAAATACAACTTGAAGAAAAGGCTGAAAATAAGAAAGGGTGCGATTCGGCCAAATAGGGTGCGGAACGTCTTTTGGCAGGGTGCGGAACGTTCAATAAAAAGGTGTGGAAAGGCAGCGTACGGAAAGAAAAAGGTACGGAACGTCCAGGAACCGAAGAAAACGCTGAAAATAAGAAAGGGTGCGGTTCGGCTAAATAGGGTGCGGAACGTCTTTTGGCAGGGTGCGCATGTTTATTTAACTTGCGTTGATGCGCGGTGCTTAGTTTAGACCAGTGCGAATGTTTGTTTAACTTGCGTTGGCGCGTGCTTCGCATTTCGAACCACTGCGCATGTTGATTTAACGTGCGTCGACACGCGGTTCTTAATTCAGGCCAATGCGCATATTTCTTTAACTTGAGTTGATGCTCGGTTGTTATTCTGGACCAGTGCGCATGTATTTAAGTTGCGCTGATGCGCATTTCTTATTTTGAATAGTGCGCATGTTATTCGAGTTGCGTTAATGCGCACTTCGCATTTCGAACCAGTGCGCATGTTTATTTAACTTACGTTGATGCACGGTGCTTATGTTGGTCCAGTGTGCTTACTTATTTAGCTTGTGTCGATGTGCGGTTCGCATTTAGGACCAGTGCGTATGTTTTTTTTTTAACTTGCGTTAATGCTTGGTTCCCATTTCTGATCAGTGTGTTTGTTTATTTAGCTTGCGTCGATGAGCGGTTCGCATTTTTCACCAGTGCGCACGATTATTTAACTTGTGTTGATGCGTGGTTCGCATTTTGGACCAGTGCGCATACTTATTTGACTAGTGTTGATGCGCGGTACCAATTTTGGATCAGTGCAAATGTTTATTTAACTTGCTTTGATATACAGTTCGCATTTCTGACCAGTGCCCATGTTTCTTTAGGTTGCGTTGATGTGCGGTTCGCATTTCTACCAGTGCGCAGGTTCATTTAACTTGCGTTGACGCGCGATTTGCATTTCGGACCGGTATTTCTTTAAGTCCCGTCGATGCCCGACTTCTATGTCTATTCAACTTGCGTCGATGCGTGGTTCGCATTTCGGACTATTGCGCATGTTTATTAAACTTATGTTGATGCGTGGTTCTCATTTCAGACCAGTGCGCATGTTTCTTTGGGTTAAGTTGATGCGCGGCTCTTTTTTCGGATCAGTGCGCATATTTATTTAACTGGCGTTGATGCGCGGTGCTTATATTGGACCAGTGCACATGTTTATTTAACTTGCGTTGATGTGCGATTCGCATTTCGGACCCCTGTGCATGTTTACTTAACTTGCCTCGTTGTGCGGTTCGCATTTCGGACCAGTGCGTATGTTTCTTTAGGTTGCGTTGATGCGCGGTTCGCAATTCGGACCACTGCGCATGTCTATTCAACTTGCGTCGACGTGTGGTTCTTTTTTCAGACCACTGCGCTTGTTTATTTACCTTGTGTTGATGCGCGTTGCTTATTTTGGACCAGTTCGCATGTTTATTTATCTTCCGTCGATGCGCGGTTCACATTTCGGACCAATGCGCATGTTTATTTAACTTGCATCGATACGCGGTGCTTATTTTTGACCACTGCGCATGTTTATGTAACTTGGGTCGATGCGCGGTTGTTAAATCGGACTACTGCGCAAGTTCATTTAACTTGCGTTTATGCGCTGTAGGATTAGATTCATGAAATCTGATTAAAACTGTAGGATGAAATGCATTTTGATTTTTTTCTGAAAAAAATTCCCCAAAAATTCCCTGATCGAGTCAAAAACAGGCCGTATTCACGACAATCTATGCATGCCTCAGCCCCAAAATAAATGACGTCTGATCAAAACAGTAGGGGAAGTTGTATTTTGAGGTATTTTCATCAACCCCCCCCCCCCCTATATAAAAAAAAAAAAATCATCAAAAATTCCCACGTCGAGTCAAATAACACAAGCCGTATGCCCGACCCACCTAAGTATGCCTCATACCAAAATAAATGAAATCGAATAAAAACTGTAGGAGAGAATGCATTTTGACGTTTTTCTTCAAAAATTCCTTAAAAATACAGAAATTTTCCGATCAACTAAAAAAAGCGCAAGCCGAATGCTCGACCCCTGAGGGATGCCTCATACCCAAAAAAAAAATGAAATCGGTTCAAAACTGTTGGGAGAAATGCATTTTACAATTTTGTCTTCAAAAACTCCCTAAAAATTAAAAAAATTATCCGATCGACTAAAAAAAGCAAAAACGTATGCATGACCGCTTAGGGATGCCTCATACCAAAAATAAATGACATCGGATCAAACTTGTTGGAGTAGATGCATTTTCAATTATTTTCGCAAATTTTGCTTCAAGAATTCACCAAAAATACAAAAATTGTCCGATCGACTAAAAAAGCACAAAGCGTTTGCATGACCCTTTAGGAGTGCCTCATACCAAAAATAAATGACATTGGATCAAAAATGGAGGAGGAGATACATTTAAAAAATTTTTTTTCCCAAATTTTCCAAAAATTAAAAAATCACCCGATCGACTAAAAACGCACAAGCCGTATGCAAGACCGCTTAGGGATGCATCACACCAAAAACAAATGACATCGAATCAAGAATGTAGGAGTAGATGCATTTTGAATTATTTTCAAAATTTTTGCTTCAAAAATTCCCCAAACATACAACAATTGTCCGATCGACTAAAAAAGCACAAGCCGTATGCATGACCCCTTAGGGATGCCTCATACCAAAAATAAATAACATCGGATCAAAATTGTAGGAGGAGATGCATTTTGAACCAAAGTTTATTAAATAAACAACTAACTAACTAACGGACGCCATCCGCAAACCGATAGAAATACCCCAGCTTACATGTAACGTAAGCTGGGCTAACAAAAAAGTGCAGACAGACGAAGTTGATAATTATATCCCTCCGTTACACGGGGGATAATAACATTACAGGCAAACTGTCAAATCTGGGAACCTTAAAACCACGTAGATCTCAACATTCTCATGAATAATCCATTAGAATTGGCTCAGTTTTCCGGACTTGATATTGAAAACACAAGTCTTTGAGATGAAGCATGATTGTGACGTCATAATTTTTGTTGTTGTTGTTTGCGGGTATTATTTTCCGAAGACCCGTTCCCACAACCCCCCCCCCCCCCCCCCCCCTCCCGGGTCTTCATGGGAAAATAATGCCCGCAAACAAGAGAATTTTCAGTTATGACGTCACAATCATGCTTTAAAATGTGAGTAAAATAGCCACTGTACTAGAAAGAGTATAATATCTGTAAATCGATGTATTAGATTATTTAATTACATAAAAATATGTTCTAGATATGTTAAAAAATGCGTACGTACGCAGTAGCCCCCCCCCCTCCCCTATTGTACGCACTGCGTATGCACCGACCGTGACACCCCTTATCCCCCCTCTGTGCGCACTCACTTTATGGGTGACCCCTTACCGAAAGTGGTCCCGACTACTGGCTAAGGTTTATGGTCAAATCGTACCAATTGTTAAGTACCTTAAATTTATATGTGCCCAACAGTAATATAAAACTTAAATTTGTATACGGTCGGACAATACTTGGTGCATTTTTGCACCTAACTCCGATCGAACCATCTTGAAAAGCTAAATACATACTCAGGACTTGATCTTCCTACGACATGCTCTAGTGGTACCGGTGGTTACAATATCTTAATAATACTGGACAAGCCTTTGGCTTGCAAGGTGTTTCTGAATTTGTGCGAGCAGCCGTTGGGATCTTTTTTTTTTCTTGACAGTAAACGGATTTTTTGTGTCATCTACTCAGGTGACACTACGGGCCCTAGGGCCACGAAACTTGGGACTTAGGTAGAAGTTGTATAAACGTGTGCATGACATTTTTTATTTTCTCCTTCGATTTCGTTTTCTTGTTTAAAACGCCATGTGAAAAGAGTGTATTTTTTGCAAGTAAATATGGAGCATTTATCGTACAGCACTGAACACAGTTGCTTAGCTTTGTGCGAGCTCTCACTGCGTAAATAGATAACACGGCGTATGCCTGATCAGCCAATAAAACCTTAAGTCAAAAAAAACCAAATACTACTCGACTTATAAGACGTATTCAAGCTGTGTTGTTTACAATATATTATTCGAGAAATAACCCATTGAAGGAAGTATTTTTGCGTTTTAATTTTTGTCAAGTGTTTAACATTTTGCTAGCGACATGAGTTTCCAGTTACCTACTGAGCAGGAGTCCTTAAACCTGAATTCCAACTTAGGGCGGTTGTATGCCCGGAGTGAAATAGTAACGATTAAACATTAACACCCTTTTCCAGGCAGTTTATAAACTGACTGAAATTTTCAGGCATTTCGCAAACTAAAATATGCATATATAGACAACATAATTAGGTATTTTAGAATTTGAAAATGTTTCAAAACTATGTTGCTATGGGTAAGGAAAAATACACACATTTTGTGACCTCGTGTACTTCAACAACCAAATCCAAAAATATTAATAGTTTATTAAGGTTTTTTATTTGAAATAAATTCAGTATTTCATTACCTAAGCAGCAAAGCATTTGCATAAAATAGTTTTTAATAGACATGTTCTATTATGTCATTTACAAAAACTAGAATACTGTGTAGCATTAATAAGACATCAAGAACTGTTCACAGCCATAAATGCAAACAAGATACAATGCGACTCTATGGCGCTTCAAGTAAAATTGAAGACAGAAAAGACTAATTCTAGCATTTATAAGAGTTTGCTATTAACACATTACCAGTCCGAGTGTTCTTGTCATCCCGTCAAAAATCCAGTCACAGCATAATGGAAGTGTCGCAAAATATGCATATAAAAAGACTTCCTTAGTTTCGAAGCCTCAGCAAGACAAGTTAACGACGACCAACAATTATATTAAGAGTATTCTGCATATAAATAACAATTTACCCTGGCAAACTGACTAAATTTCACAGACTCAAGTGATAAAAGTACCGCCAGGTCCGAATTATATAACTTCGGTTTGGGATCATGACACTTTGAATGGCCTTCGTTCCTGGAGTCCAAAAAAATATAAAAAAATCCTCAAGACTGTTTACCTAACACTGATCTTCCCAACATACCACTTTCCTTGTAAGAAAACATGTTTTTACTGCCTCGCTGTCATGTAATATAAGTTGTAGAACAACATACTTTTTATGACTTAATCAATTATTGTCATCGTGTAAATACATTTAAGTTGGCTAAAAAATACACATAAAATACCAGTTTTGCAATTATTCCTATTGCCCCGGCTGATGATATGAAATAAGGTAATTTTTCCTGGTTTAACTATACAGTACTAAACTGGGGGCTGTCAGCTTGTCTAGAAACTGATATTATGTTTGCTTGAAATATATTTATGTTTGCATGCTCAACAAAAAAAAAAAAAAAAAAAAAAAAAAAATGCTCAGTTCTAACATAATACTGTACTTTTAATTCAAACAACTTATGAGCACCAACGACTTTTCTCAACACATATATATCAACTTATTCACTGTGTACACAAGTTTTGAATTTTAAAGTATATTTTTGGCAACTAAGGCAGCGGAAGACAACTTATGCTCATCGTGAGTATTTTACATGAAAATCTATCAACAGAAGTGTTGTGTAACTACTTTTTATACACAAACTGTACATCCCATAGCATATCAACGATCCTGTTCAAAATATACCATATAAAGCGTAAGCATTAAAAGACAGCAGTTTCAATACGCGTTAGTGATAAGACGAAAAGCTCCAAAGAAAGTAAAGGTACTGCAGTAGCTCACAATTCACTTTGCGGTTCAAACATCAGTGAGTTGGAAGTAAATCCAAATCTTTGGCCTACGTTTTCTTGCGCTTCTGATGTAGACTTCGAAAGAGTTGAGACATACAGATTTGCATGTTACACAAACTTATGAGTTAGAGCACCGGTTCAGCAACAAAAAATCAGCTGCGTCAATGTCACAACTTTCCGCGCGTAAATTTTCAGTTCCTACGAACTTCAAATACTTGACAATATTCTAAATCTACGACACCCTGTAAAAATTCTACCTACACTATCAACCTCCAATCCAAGAAGTGTTCAAGACTAACAACGTTTCCACAAAACAAAAAAGCCATCGTCCAGCACAGCCCACAACCGGAATTTAAAATCCAAGATGGCGGCCACTGTGACCTTGAAATAAAAATGACGTGCCCCTCCCCAAATACCAAATAAAATTTTACACGGATTATGAGGATGGGAGTAAGAGTTGACGACGGCCGAACGAGCGCACAACACCCAAACCTACAGCCCCATCCCCTCCGTGGGCTAAAGGACAGATAAGAGACAAAACAACGGGGCTGGGCGTACAGACGCAGTGCTCACTACTTTGGTGTGTACGGAAGCGGCGCCGGCGGCCGTGAATACACATTTCCTTGGTAAGGATGATACGGGATTTTACCTGCAAGGGAATTTAGACATCAATAAACAAAACATCCATCAAAAGTAATTTTTAAAAAAATGCACTGCTTTTAATCTACTCTGACCTGTGATTACTGAGAGTTAGCACAGTAGAACCTCCATAAGTTAACACCTCTACCCAGTGAACAACCTGCAATTTTCATTCAGAAATTCATCTGTGCCTAATACCATTTTATCCGGTTTGAAATGTGTTCCTTATACAGAGCTTTTACTCTGCATGCTAACATAACATGCGCTGTGTGTGAACAGGTATAAAAAATGATATACGGTAAGAGAGTAAGTACGAATGATGTCTGGAGCACATGAACTCACCTGGTCGCTCTTTGCCTGTTTTATATTTGTCAATGAATTCAGTCAGATCTGCATCTGCATCACAGCGTTCAAGTATTTTTCGAACCTCTTCACAGTGCTTAAAAAAATAAATAATTTCTTTTCTTTTTTTTTTTCAAATTTGTGAAGAGAAATGCATCACTGATATTAAACCGCCTTTGGCTTTTCTAAACATCACTGGCATCGGTATGGTTAATATTAATATAACGAAGCTTCACAGAGTCAGCCCAACGTTAACGTAAAGCTATCCATAAAAAAAAATCAAAACATATTAAACTGGATTTCGAATGTGGGCAACTTAACTGTAAATGCCGGACAGGCACTTGCCAATATTTAACTGCCTCCAAAACACATGGTCTAAATTCTAGATACTTGAAGAAAAATCACTGTCGTCACCTCAAGAACAAAACATATCATTTGGTGATTTCAACTTGAAGCACTTCTCCTTACGTTATCATTATCGACGCACAGTTGTGACATCACATTTGTGTGTACCCACAACTCATTTCTTAACCAGGTTATCCTTACTTCTTCCAGTTTCTCAAATTCCTGAAATGTTTTAACCATTATAAATAAATAAAGTCAGATGCTTGTTAATTAATATCACTTGGGGTTTGAATTATCTGATAATACGAATAATCCGTTTGAGAACAGACTGAAAACACAAAATGAAGCAGAGACTTAGTACAATTAAGGCGCTAAAACGAAATATATGTGGACGCATTAACAAGCATACAAGTGAAGTGCTCTGAGGCCAGCTGTCTCATGAATTTCTCAACACGCGTGTCATTACAAACTTTGCCAAAACAAAGACAAGTTTGTCCAAGGACAAAGTCCCAGCTTACGAAAAACAATAAGACCATTTCCAGCGTGCATGAGCAAGGGAATTTTCCTGAAAAATTGGGCTTCAAAAGATGAGGCGGCAAAGAGCTAGCCCAATAATTAATTTAGCACCGGACCAGAACATAGACCGATAAATGCATACAAAGATTTCTTTCCCAGAAAAATGGGAAACAGATTTTTTGTATCTCTGGTAGACTGGATAGTCTGCCATAAATACCTTCAAACAACGCTGGCATTTCGGACCAGTGCGCATATTTATGTAACTTGCCTTGATGCGCGGTTCTTATTCAGACAAGTGCGCATGTTTATTTAATTTTGCGTAGATGCGCGGCTCCCATTTTGGAACAGTGCACATGTTTATTTAACTTGCGTTGATGTGCGGTTCGCATTTCTGACGAGCGCCCATGTTTTTTTTACCTTTTGTGGATGTGCGGTTCTTATTTCGGATCAATGCACATCTTTCTTTACATTGTGTTGTTGGGCGGTTCTTATTTCGGATCAGTGCGCATGTTTATTTACCTTGTGTTGATCTGCGGTTCTTATTTCGGATCAGTGCGCATGTTTATTTACCTTGTGTTGATGTGCGGTTCTTATTCCATACCAATGCGCATGTTTATTTTACTTGCGTTGATGAGCGGTACTTATTTCGGACAGCCCAAGTTTCCTTAAGTTGACTTGATACGCGGTTCGCATTTCGGACCAGTTTGCATGTTTATTTAACTTGCGTTGATGCACGGTGCTTATTTTGGACGTGTGCCTATGTTTATTTAACTTGCGTTGGTGCGCGGTTTGCATTTTGGACCAGTGTGCATGTTTATTTAACTTGCGTTGATGCGCAGTGCTTATTTTGGACCAGTGCAAATGTTTATTTAACTTGCGTTGGAGCGTGGTTCGCATTTCGAACCACTGCGCATGTTTATTTAACTTGCGTTAATGCGCGGTTCGAATTTCGGACCAGAGCGCATGTTTATTTAACTTGCGTTGATGCGCAGTGCTTATTTTGGACCACTGCGCATGTTTATTTAACTTGCGTTGATGCGCGGTGCTTATTTTAGACCAGTGCAAATGTTTAGTTAACTTACGTTGGCGCGTGGTTCGCCTTTCGAACCACTGCGTATGTTTATTTAACGTGCGTCGATGCGCGGTTCTTATTTCAGGCCAATGCGCGTATTTTTTTAACTTGAGTTGATTCGCGGTTCTTATTCTGGACCAGTGCGCATGTTTATTTTAGTTTCGTTGATGCGCAGTTCGTATTTTGAATAGTGCGCATGTTATTTAAGTTGCGTTAATGGGCAGTTCGCATTTCGATAGTGCGCATGTTTATTTAACTTGCGTTGATGCAAGGTGCTTATTTTGGTCCAGTGTGCTTGCTTATTTAGTTTCTGTTGCTGTGCGGTTCGCATTTCGGACCAGCGCGCATGTTTTTTTTAATTTGTGTTGATGCGTGGTTCGCATTTCGGACCAGTGCGCATGTTTATTTAACTTGCATCGATGCGGAGTACTTAATTTGGACTACTGCGAATGTTTATTTAACTTGCTTCGGTGTGTGGTTGTTAAATCTGACTACTGCGCAAGTTCATTTAACTTGCGTTTATGCGCTGTGGAAGGAGATTCATTTATTTTTTTTTCAAAAATTCCGAAAAAAATTCAAAAGTTTTCCAATTCACTCAGAAAGCACAAGCCGTATGCATGAACCCCTAGAGACGGCTCATATCGAAAACAAATGAAATCTGATAAAAACTGTAGGAGGAAATGCATTTTGAATTTTTTTCTTCAAAAATTCTCTCATCGACTGAAAAAGACAGGCCATATTCACCCTAAGCATGCCTCTGCCCCAAAATAAATGATGTTTGATCAAAACTGCAGGAGAAAATGCATTTTGAGGTATTTTCATCAAAAATTCCCCCCGAAATCAAAAATTCCCAAGTCGAGTCAAATAGCACAAGCCGTATGCGAGACCTACCTAAGGATGCCTCATAGCAAAAATAAATGAAATCGGATAAAAACTGTAGGAGGAAATGCATTTTAAGTTTTTCTTCAAAAATTCCAAAAAAAATACAGAAATTGTCGGATCGACTAAAAAGCGAAAGTCGTATTCTCAACCCCTTAGGGATGCCTCAAACCAAAAAAAACTAGATGCTGTCAGAGAGCAGCAATATCCCCCGTGAAACCCTAAATATTACCCCTATGCAATATCTAAGCTGGACACCCTTCCTTGAAGTCCACTCCGTTTGCATATATGTCGATTTATGACGATTTTTAAAAGCCTGTCATTTTGTCAATTTTGCTTCGATCAAACTGAAACCTTGACGTTGCACATCTTTATACCCTATATGTTGCCTATATGAAATATGAAAGCTGAATTATGCTTCGTTGATATAGAAGTGGTGTCCACAAAGTCCTATACATGTGCACATATGTCTATTTTCAACGATTTTCAAAAGCCTGTCAATTTGTCAATTTTGCTTCGATCAAACTGAAACCTTAACGTTGCACATCTTTATACCCTATATTTTGCCTATATGAAATATGAAAGCTGAATTATGCTTCGTTGGTATAGAAGTGGTGTCCACAAAGTCCTATACATGTGCACATATGTCTATTTTCGACGATTTTCAAAAGCCTGTCAATTTGTCAATTTTGCTTCGATCAAACTGAAACCTTGACGTTGCACATCTTTATACCCTATATTTTGCCTGTATGAAATATGAAAGCTGAATTATGCTTCGTTGATATAGAAGTGGTGTCCACAAAGTCCTATACATGTGCACATATGTCTATTTTCGATGATTTTCAAAAGCCTGTCAATTTGTCAATTTTGCTTCGATCAAACTGAAACCTTGACGTTGCACATCTTTATACCCTATATTTTGCCTGTATGAAATATGAAAGCTGAATTATGCTTCGTTGATATAGAAGTGGTGTCCACAAAGTCCTATACATGTGCACATATGTCTATTTTCGACGATTTTCAAAAGCCTGTCAATTTGTCAATTTTGCTTCGATCAAACTGAAACCTTGACGTTGCACATCTTTATACCCTATATTTTGCCTGTATGAAATATGAAAGCTGAATTATGCTTCGTTGATATAGAAGTGGTGTCTACAAAGTCCTTAGCTTGAAGAGGGGACGGACGGACGGACGGACGGACAGACGGACGGACAGGCCAACGAGAGGTATCTTATGTGGTGGCTGCATTATGTGGTAGCATTTGGTATGCCTGAAATGCATTTAAGTGGTAGGTCACGGACAAGATTATTTGAGAATAAAAAATACTTATGTGGTGGTTTATCTTTGCCCGTGCCCTTGTGTGGTTCCCAGCAGGCGTCATGTCAATGTCAATAGTGTTTATGCTTTGTGTGTGTCATTTGTAAATAAACGGAATTATATATGTGGCACTTAACTGTATAAAGATATTTTACAACTTATCTTTCACAACTGCGCATATTTATTTGACTTGCGTTGATGCGTGGTGCTTATTTTAGACCAGTGCGCATGTTTATTTAACTTGCGTTAATGCATGGTGCTTATTTTAGACCAGTGCGCATGTTTATTTACCGTGCGTTAATGCGTGGTTCGCCTTTGGAAAAACTGCGCATATTTTTTTTAACTTGGGTTGTTGCGCGGTTCACATTTCGGATCACGTCGCATGTCAACTTAACTTGCGTCGATGTGCGGTTCACACTTCGGACCAGCGCGCATGTTTGGTTAACGTGCACTGATGCGCGGTTTGTATTTCGGACCACTGCGCATATCTATTTAACTTGCGTCAAAGCGTGGTTCGCATTTCGAACCAGTGCGCATGTTTATGCCACTTACGTTGATGCGCGGTTCACAATTTGGACCAGTGCGCATGATTACATAACTTGCGTCGATGCGTGGTTTTTTTCCGACCAGTGCATATATTTAACGTGCGTTAATGCGTGGTGCTTATTTCGGAAACTGCGCATATCTATTCAACTTGCGTCGCTGCATGGTTCTTTTGTCGGACCAGTGCGCATGTTTATTTATCTGGCGTCGATGCGCGGTTCGCATTTAGGACTAGTGCGCAGGTTTGTTTAGCTTGCGTTGATGCGAGATTCACATTTTGGACCAGTGCGCATGTTTCTTTTATTTGCGTTGATGCACGGTTCTTTTTTTAGACAAATGCGCATGTTTATTTAACTTGCATCGATGTGCGATTCACATTTTGAACCAGTGCGCATGTTTGGTTAATGTGCACTGATGCGCGGTTCAAATTTCGGACCAGTGCGCATATTTATTAAACTTGCGTCGATGCGCAGTTCGCATTTCGAAGCAGTGCGCATGTTTATTTAACTTGCGTCCATGCCCGGTTCACATTTCGGACTAGTGCGCATGTTTATTTCGCTTGCGTTGGTGCGTGATTCACATTTCGGACAACTGCGCATGTTTATTTCACTTGCGTTAATGCGCGGTTCGCATTTGGAACCAGTGCGCATGTTTGTTTAACTTGCGTTGATGCGCGGTTCACATTTCGGACCAGTGCGCATGATTACTTAACTTGCATCGATGCGTGGTTCTTTGTTCGGACCAGTGCATATATTTATTTAACTTGCGTCGATGCGCGGTTCGCATTTCGAACCAGTGCGTACGTTTATTTACCTTGCGTCCATGTCCGGTTGCGCATTTCGAACCAGTGCGCATGTTTATTCAACTTCCGTTGATGAGCGGTTCGCATTTCGGACTAGTGCGCATGTTCATTTAGCTTGCGTTGATGCGCGTTTCTTATTTTAGACCAGTGCACATGTTTATTTAACTTGCGTTGATGCCCGGTTCGCATTTCGGACCAGTGCGCATGTTTATTTCACTTGCGTTAATGCGCGGTTCGCATTTGCAACCAGTGCGCATGTTTGTTTAACTTGCGTTGATGCGCGGTTCACATTTCGGACCAGTGCGCATGATAACTTAACTTGCATCGATGCGTGGTTCTTTGTTCGGACCAGTGCACATATTTATTTAACTTGCGTCGATGCGCGGTTCGCATTTCGAACCAGTGCGCATGTTTATTTACCTTGCGTCCATGTCCGGTTGCGCATTTCGAACCAGTGCGCATGTTTATTCAACTTCCGTTGGTGCGTGGTTCACATTTCGGACAACTGCGCATGTTTATTCAGCTTGCGTTGATGCGCGTTTCTTATTTTAGACCAGTGCACATGTTTATTTAACTTGCGTTGATGCCCGGTTCGCATTTCATTTCGGACCAGTGCGCATGTTTATTTCACTTGCGTTAATGCGCGATTCGCATTTGGAACCAGTGCGCATGTTTGTTTAACTTGCGCTGATGCGCGGTTCACATTTCGGATCATGTTAACTTAAATTGCGTCGATGCGCGGTTCATACTTCGGACCAGTGTGCATGTTTAAATAATAACCACACATTAACACAAGTTAAATAAACGGATAAAACTGTAGGATAAGATTCATTTTGAGGTATTTTCTTCAAAAATTTCCCCTAAAATCAAAATTCAAGCACAAGCCATGCCCTATCCATCTAGGGCTGCCTCATACTAGATACCAAAAATAAATGAAATCGGATAAAAACTGTAGGAGGAAACGCACTTTGAAGTTTATTCTTCAAAAAATCCCCAAAAATACAAACATTGTCCGCAGTGGGTGTATTCTTAAGATTCTCCCCACCCCACAGCGGGATTTAAACAAATGCTGCTCTCCTTATTTGCTTTAGAAATTAGCTTTATAGTTGCATTATTTTCCAACAGATGGTGTTACAGGACAGTTGATCAACGGACTTTGACGGACTCCCTTATGTGGTTTGTTTTGTGCTCAATGGGTGCTTATGTGGCTACCTCATAAGAACCACCACATAAGGAAGAAAAACCACATAAGTGACGGATGTACCGAAAATCCACCACATAGCATAATCATTGTAGGCACGGACGGACGGACGGACGGACGGACGGACGGACGGACAATCTCAAACCTATATCCCTCCGTTTCACGGGGGATAAAAAAAAAGAAAAAAGGTTCAAAACTGTAGGGGGAAATGCATTTGGAAGTTTTTTTCTTCAAAAAGTCCCTAAAAATACAAAAATTGCCCGATCGACTAAAAAGCATAAGCCGTATGCACTCACACCAAAATAAATGACATCGAATCAAAATTGTAGGGGTAGATGCATTTTGAATTATTGTCGAAATTTTTGCTTAAAAAAATTCCGCAAAAATACAAACTAAAAAAGCACAAGCCGTATGCACGACCCTTTAGGGGTGCCTCATACCAAAAATAAATGACATCGGGTCAAAAATGTAAGAGGAGATACATTTTAAAATTTCTTTAAAAAATCCCAAAAAATAAAAAAATCACCCGATCGACTAAAAAAGCACAAGCCGTATGCATGACCGCTTAGGAAATCCTCACACCAAAAAATAAATGACATCGAATCAAAATTGTAGGAGTAGATGCATTTTTTTGAAAATTTTTGCTCAAAAGAATCCCCAAAAATACAAAAATTGTGCGATCGACTAAGAAAGCACAAGCCGTATGCACGACCCTTTAGGGGTGCCTCATACCAAAAATAGATGACATCGGGTCAAAAATGTAGGAGGAGATACATTTGTAATTTTTTTCTTTAAAAATTCGCCAAAAATTCAAAAATCACCCGATCGACTAGAAAAGCACAAGCCGTATGACCCCTTAGGGATGCTTCACATCAAAAATAAATGACATCGGATCAAAATTGTAGGAGGAGATGCATTTTGAAACAAAGTTTACAGCGAACTAACTAACTAACTAACTAACTAACGGACGCCATCCGCAGACCGATAGGAATACCCCAGCTTACGTTACACGTAAGCTGGGCTAAAAAGGACAAAATTAGAAAAAATTCAAGGAAAAGGAAGCAACTTTTGCGAAACATTTTCAAAGCATATTCTTCACAATATTCATGCAAACTGAAATGCTGTTTCAAATAAGGAAGATAACAGTGATTCTGTTGCGTAAATAGCACAGCTGTGAGATTTATCGCAACGTCGTTGACTTTATTACCTCACAAGTTCTTACAAAGTCAGTCTCCCAACTTTTTCGCTGAACTTCCAACTGCTCCACTGCACTTTTATAAACGTCATCTGCAATGAAACAAAGTCCAGTAACAGCAAAATTTGACCAGAGACGTCAGTGAACAACTTACATGAGGATAAAAGAACATACTGCATGTTTTTAAACATTAACCGATACACCCTGTTCTGGTAAACAAAAAACTTCCACCCAGTGCTTGAATTAGTCTAAGTAAAGCACCTTTAATTTTTTTTTTGAAAAAAAAAATCAGCAAAATTTCAAGAAAATCGCTCTGAAATCGTCTCTTCAGGTTTAATTTATACAGCTGCTCATATGATATTGTAATAACTTACCCCCCCCCCCCCCCCCGCCTACTCCCTCTCCATACACAAATACACACAGGGCAATATATATTTTTCACAGAAGGGAGATTATTTAACATCACGGGAACGATTTGGAATATCCTCTATTATGATAAAATTGAAAATCATTTGGTCTTAATCCTTATCATAACCAAATCTCCGTTAAATACAGGCGTCAACCAGCCAGAATCTGGGAAACTTGAAAGCTTTGACTTCTGAATGAATATACCTGCTTTTACGGCATCCTGGCTAGCCCTTTGTGCCTTTGTGTGCAGTTTATCCAGCTCCTTTGCTGGAATATTGGTAGAATGTTTCGCACTGTTTGCTTGTTCCTTTGCCGTATCAGCGTCTCTGCTTTTGCTTTCATACGCCTTCCTCGTCTAAGCAATTTAAAACACATAACAATTGTGAACAAATGGAGTGCGAATGCCATTGCTAAAATTACACTGCAAACAATTATAGCCACTCCAAATATACAATTATCTAAACTACGTTTTCATATCAGGCCGTTTTTCACCGAAATGTATTTTTATTACGTTGATTTACATAAACACACAGTCTAGACATATGAATAATATTTTATGTACATTATTCAAAAACATAAACAACCCGCAGCTGCCCATTCTCCCTGGAGAGTTGCAGTTACCCTTACACGATATGATCAAAATATATTAACTAATTAACTGATACCTCTACCACTCGTTTGAAGCATTCGTGCTTTCTCTTTATGCTTTTCTTCATTGTATCTTCTTCCTTTTAATGACGAGACCACGCGTACAACCAACTAATACAATCAAGTCAAACACAAAAATACTACTGACGATTATTAAAAGACTTGCCTAAATGTTCACGTTTTTTCACCTTTAACACTGTATTATCTGAAAAAAGAATTCTGAAGCAAATAAGAAATATACATTTTTCGCAGGCTATGCCGAAATAGACTACCGGGAGTTTCCGAAAGGAAACTGTTTCCCAATAGAAGCCCAGGGGCTTCTATTTAGAATTAAAATAAAGACCTGAAAAAAATTCCTAATAAAAGCCCCCTCCATCTCTGTAGTCTTTTTAGAACTCGTGTTTACTCGCAATGCAGACACGGTGCACTTAATCCTTTGATATGAAGCAGCCCCTAGACATGTTCTGGGTTGTTGCTTAATCCTGTGCTTCCCACAAGGCGAACAGACAACCCCCAATTACTATTTTTAATTTCTAAGGTAAGAAAATTAATTGTTTATACAGTGTACATCCTAAAATATTGAGATAATGAAAACACTTCCATTTCTACGATATTTGATTTATCGGTAGTCTTTTCTGGAATAGTCTACCAAAGTACATGTATCTAGTTTCTTATTTGCCTCTGAGTTCTTATTTTACATAATACGGTGTTTTACCCATTATTAAGACTGGCAGACCACCAGACGTAAACTTGTTTCCAATTCTGCAGTCATTGGTTGACAATAAGAAGCACACTTTCATCGTAAGCTGTCCATTGACTAACCTTACGTTTAAGCAACAGATATTGAGATCATGATCTATACATATATTGATACGTGTGTGTATATGTTACAGCGGATCTGTAGAATCAGCGAATCTATAGATCCGCTGAAAATTTTAGAGGATCTAACAGATCCGCTGATTTTGGGTCGAGAAAATTCTATATATCCGCTGAAAAGATTCACGAAGCTAAAGTACTGTTGATATTGAGTATTATTATAGCCCATAATAAAAGACATTGTTTTCATTGAAATGCCATTTGAAGCACATTGATTGCACTTCAATGCTAGTGTTACTTTCCATGATTACCGAAAAAAAACGTAAAATTAAATGTGGAACTTTCACTGAGGCAAGCAGTTCAGTTTGAATCAACGTGTCATGGACAGGGATTTGTGAAGTGTAATTGTGCTGGTAGTAAACGGTGTCAAACAAACAGAAGTAAGTGTTTCAAAGCAAAGGTAAAATATAACTCGAGATTTCACTCTAGCCTGGCGTGTACAAACAAGATGTAACCCTCCTCAATTGCAACTGGAGCTTCATTATTGATGAATGTGTTTTTTTTTCAGAGTCGCTGATTATAATAGTAAATTTTGCTTTTCAGTCATGATCACAAGCACTAGTACTTCTATAATCAGCTTCCTTAATTGCAATTGGAGTTCCATTATCGATGAAAGGGTTTCCTAAGAGTTATTGAGTGCATGAGTGAAGTTGGCTTTTAAGTAACTTGACTACGTCTCGAGGAGTACGTCGATCCCCCGTGGGGGATATGGTGTGTGTAAGGCTGTTGCGTGTTGACAACGCAAAATTTAAAAGTGGAAGGATAGGAAGACGTAGTGTCTAGCATTTAAACGAATCAATCCATTAACCAGTAGGCGCGTGAGACTGTTCTTGATCACTGCACTGCGGAAGGTTTCAGAAAAGCCGTGTACAAAATTTAAAACGAATCTGTCTATTAATGTGGCCTGTAGACGCGTGAGACTGCCGTATATACGCTAAGTCCAGTTCCAATTTTCAAAAGTCCGCCATTTTGTCACTTTTTTTCCGATCCGGAAAATTGTTGATCACTGCACTGCGGAAGGGTCCAGAAAAGCTGTGTACAAAATTTGAAACGAATCCATGCACTGATGTGGCCTGTACGCGCGTGAGACTGCCGTATATACGCTAAGTCCAGTTCCAATTTTTAAAAGTCCGCCATTTTGTCAATTTTTGCCCGATCTGGAAAATTCTTGATCACTGCACTGCGGAAGGTTCCAGAGAAGCCGTGTACAAAATTTGAAACGAACCTGTCTATTAATGTGGCCTGTAGACGCATGAGACTGCCGTATATGCGCTAAGTCCAGTGCCAATTTTCAAAAGTCCGCCATTTTGTCAGTTTTTTGCCGATCCGGCAAATTCTTGAAGGGTCCAGAGTAGCCGTGTACAAAATTTGAAACGAATCTATATATTAATGTGGCCTGTAGGCGCGTGAGACTGAAGCGTGACAGACGGACGGACGGACAGACCGAAAAGTTCAAAACTATATCCCTCCGTTCCACGGGGGATAATAATCACAGGTAGAAGTTAGTACTTGAGCTGTTTTTTTTATTGCAACTGGAGCAGTTTCTTATAAATGTCTTTTATACCTATTTTTGGTGTGTACTATAACGCCAAACATCATAAGTGTTAATGCAAAACAGATCATAAATTACTTATTTGTACAGTGTATTAATAACGTGGTTGTGTGTTTGTATTACTAAAGCGGTGGCATTTCATTTCAGAGGATCTGTAGAATTTTCTCGGCCCAAAATCAGCGGATCTGTTAGATCCGCTAAAATTTTATAGACTCGCTGGTCGAACCAACGTATCCACAGATTCACTGAAATTTTCAGCGGATCTACAGATTCGCTGATTCTACAGATCCGCTGTAACATATATATACAGTGAAGCCCCGCTATTCGGGACAAAAAGTGACTGAACAACTTTGTCCCTAATGGCGGGGTGTCCCTAATTTCGAGGTCCTGTTCTATCTGACAACTACAACTAAACTCTTTGGCTATTTTTTACACTTTTTCCATCACTAGCTTTGATTATTTTAACTTTCTCAGATAGCGAAAGTTCGTTCCGTTTTCTTTTCACATCACCGATATTCATACTTAACACCTTGTATAACATCTTAACTGAATATAAAGACAATGAATTACTTGTTCTTGTATACGAATTTTAAAAGACGGAGCACATGTCAATAGGGTTTAGTAGTATAGAGCCTCTCCCTTAAGCACACATCTTTTGTAACAAGCCCTTTTGTCTTTACATGCACTGTGTTTGATATAATGTACTCAAAACCCACAGATAACAATAACGAAAAAACAAACACTACCGAGTAACAACCTGATAGTGGTTGTTTACACAACGTAAACATATGGACAGCAATTTGACTGTCCACAATAGAAGGGTTGTTTTAAATGTGTAACTGTACTTACGAGGTAAAAAAGAGTGTCCCTAATTCTGAATAGAGGGGTGTCCACAATAGAGGGGTATAGATATAACAGAACTGTATGGCGTTTTAAAACAGACTGAAAAATGCTGTCCATAATTCAGGGGTATCCATAATAGAGGGGTGTCCATATCCGGGGTTTTACTGTATATATATATATATATATATATATATATATATATATATATATATATATATATATATATATATATATATATAAAAGAGGCTTTCTAGTCGCCCTTTGGATTTTTTCGGAATTTTAGGACCGCTATAATATACATATACATATTATATCAGGCTTTCTATCGGTCCTAAAATTCCTAAAAAAAATCCTAAAATTACAAAAAGAGCGACTAGAAAGCATGAAATAGAACCAGTAAGGCACCGGAACAAAACTGAAAATCTAAGAGATGAAATGAAAACCATTTTACTTTTCGAATGAAATTTCTGTGTTTATGAGATTACTTGTCTTTTTGCCTGTTTCTGCTTATCACCAAATTCTGCAACCCGGTTTGCAGCTTCGAGCAAGGCTTGATGAGCTTCGGCATGCTCTTCAGATATCGCTTCCGTTTGTAGTTTCAGAACTTCCCAGGACTGTTTGAGGGTGCTGCAACACAGTACCAACTAAAATTAAATTTTTAAACATGCTGCCTTGTGCAAAGGTAGCGCTCCGTTCAAAATTTGGAAACTTTCATACTGTCATTTTCAAAATTCGACCCTCAAAGACCTGAGCAACTATCTTTAAATGCGATAATTCAATATGGATTTAGTCTTTAAGACAAAAGATCATACCGATTACACGTTAAATATTTATAATACATTAACAATACTTAGGGGTCGCGGGGGGGGGGGGGGGGGGGCGGGGAAGGGTTGGTCTTATTTACAAGGCCACGATATTTTATCAAAAATACCTCACCCAAAAAATGTGTAACTGAGTTTTCATCTCATATGTTCAATAATACTAACCCCATTTCAGTATTTCCCCCAGCACTTTTTGCCAGTCGGTGAAGTTGCTTTGCATATTCTTCCTCTATTCTGGCCCTAAAATATAACAGAAATGACAACGCAATGCAGTATGTGCGGTGAATCACGGATGTTTTATCAGTACAGTAGCAAATAGGGAATTGCATAGCCAGTTCTCCACAGTGTATTGTGCGTTTAACGGATTTATGCGTCTACACGGTACACTTTTACGAAATACAAACGATTTTGTCTGTAAACCTTTTCGAGGTGAAAATAAAATATTTCTAACCTCAAAATAACAAATTAATAAAAAAATACATATTCACATATGCGCTATATATATGCGTGATATATATGTGATATATGCGCTACTGTCGAAATTTACACAAAATCATCATAAAAATACAAACCTTGCCCGCAAAAAATCTTCAACATCCTTGCACATTTGCCTACCATCCTTCAGTCTTTTTAATAAAGTTTCAAAACCAGAGATTCCACAGAAGTCTCTGTCCTGTAATGACAAACAGATATCTTCTGCGATATAAAAATCAGCATTTAATCTAAATGCCGGCTTCATACTGGTTCCCGCATTGGAGCCTGTGGTGTAATCACGTTTATGCATACATAACCACCAACATGTATGCATATGTCACAACCAACAAGTGCAATCCATCAAAACGTTTAACAAGAATGCTTAGACATTTAGGCCAGCCGCCTTCTTGTTGACAGAACATTGATGTTAAAAAATATTACAGCAATAAAGCATACCAAATCACATCAAAGTAAAACCGGCATTATTTTACATAACGCAAATGCGGAACAAGACATCACCTAAAGATCACTCGCTGATTAAGTTTGGAAACTGGACAGAGACTAAATGAGTAGGTTTTTCATGTTTGACTAATAGAATGTTTTTCCGAAAAGAATTCAATTTTAGAGGAGCGACGTCATGAGAAAAAGCATGAAGTAATCTAGCTCCAGGAAGCGAATCTCTATGCATGTAATGGGTCACCCCTTCAGGGGGGACACACAAACTAACCAACAGTCAACTGACCAACGTCAAACTGACCAACGGTAAACTGACCACGGCCTTAATGAAAAAACGGACAACTGACCAACGTTTCAGATACAACTGTTAAGAGCACAAAAAAGCTTAACTCCTAAATTATATCACACAAAACGAGAACAAAGAAGTGCTTCCTCACACCATAGAAATAGCCCATAATCCCCTCCATGTCCTCGAGTGCCTACAACTGTATGGCGCATCCGAGTTTTAAGTGCCCCTCCAGTATCTCCGAAAGCGTGTAATACAGAGAAAACCAATGTATCTGTCGTTTATGACATGTATATTGTTTAGATAAGTGCAATTTTATTTGGTAGTTTACAGAAAATAAATGTTTGAAAAAGTTTCAGTTGTCTGTTTCTTCATTAAGGCGTTGGTCTGTTGACCTTTGCTCAACTGACCTACAACCCCACTTCAAGTCCCCGATTGAGACGCTCATATGTCAACGCCATTCGTTTTAACGTCCCACTGTGGTGGTGAGACATCATAAACCAGGAATAGAAATAAACATTTGTCAGCTCAGTCTGATATAGTAATCGGCTATAGCTAGTAATCATGTCAGACCTTAAAATATGTGTAAGCATGAAAGCTAATGAAAGAAAATTATACCGCATAATCAACAAAACTACTGGGAGTTCATAAAACAATAATGTCCAGGGATATTGTTACCGGTCGAGATCTGGTTAAGAATCAAAAGGTTTGTAGGACCGCGATGACCGACCCACTGTGCATTTATATCGCCAAAAATATATATTATGCATTTATATCGCTAATATTTATATATATATATTATATTGTCTTATATAAGTACACTTTCTCTTATTTTCAATGCATGGCATGCGGAGTTTTTTCCATTGACATGAGCGCGGCCATCTTGATTGCTTTATGTATGCTGTGTTTTTTCAGGTAGTTTGAACCCCATGGCTTGCAATTGTTACAATCTAATTTGCATAACCGCCTGCAACTTTAACTCAATCCATCAAAAGCGCAAAGATTAAAATAGCAAAAAGAAGCCCAACAATTTGGCGAATCGCCAAAAAAAAGTACAGCAGTGTGCATAGCTCACATATTCCCCACAGGACCCCCATCAGTTAAACACAGCCACCAATAACCAATCAAGAGCTGAAATTTTCTAAGTCCAGCTGGTCCATTTTCCTTGGACGAACCTGGCCCATTTACAATAACGATCTGTGTTTGTTCCCATAGAAGCTACATACCAAGTTTCATTAAAATCCTTGCAGCAGTTTTTAAGTTATCGTGTTAACAAGCTCTTGATGACAGACCGACCAACAGACCGACCGACCGACCGACACGCGGTCGATAGCATATATTCTCCACAGGTTCTACCTGTGGGGAAAAAATTACAGAACTCGACTCAAGTGGACTGGCGGCACCAGTGTTAAAACTTTCAAAGAGAATAGAAAAATATAAGATAATTTTTTTGGCGAAAATTTAGCGAACTTCGGAATTTCGCCAATTTGCCATATTGGTGCAAAACAAAAATCGATACTTTTTTAGCCCTGATCCAAACTACCTTCATGCAAAATGTTGAGCAGATTAAATAGTAATAAGCAGCATATTTTTGGTGACTCTCCAAGTAACTAATGTCTGAAGAAAATTCTGTTGGAAAAAGTCGCACAAAATTTGAAAACAATCCGATCGAAATTGTTGGATAAGACGTATTTTGAATATTACTCGCCAAAAATTAAATTAAAAGAATGCCGCAATATGAACAACTTTTAGCTGGTATCTAAAAATAGTTTTAACAGATTAAAATCATATAAAACTTATAAGCAATACAAGAGAAATTATGGAAGAAGAAAAATTTGAAAACTTTTTCGTGAATCTAAAGAAAAGTATTTCTTAACACGGTAATACCCGGGGAACATTCTTTCCAAATCTGAAAGCCGATCAATCAAAACAGAGATGAAATAGTTTGGAATTGGCTAACAAACAATTCTGGGATTCCGCCATTTGGTCAACGTTGGACGAATTGCAAAAGAGTGACCTTTCAAGAGGAGAATACTTGGAAAACAGTAATACAAATTCGAAAGCAAACGGATGAAAATTATATGAAAACAAGTATTTGAAAATTGGCTAATAAGTACTAGAGTGGATATACACCAACAATGGGGCACCAAAACATACTAAACACATTTATTAGTCACCGCTTCTTGCATTTGTGAACAAAAACAGGCGTCCCCACAATTCCCACCCCAACGTACAGATTTTACTGTCCGTTTTTTTTCATCCGAACCTGGAAGGCGGTCGTTACAAATATGTTTTAATGCACGTTTCTATCCACATCTCGAATGTGGCCGCTACATACAGGCTTTACACATATGGAAGATGGTCATTACAGTCTTCAGTCTTGAAAGTGATCTCAACAGACAAGTTTTACTGTATGTTTTTTTATCCCAACCTAGAAAGTGGTAGCTACAGATAGGTTTCACCGTAATTCTTTTTATCTCCAAATGGAAAGTGGTCGTTGCAGATATGTAATACTATACTTCTTTTTATCTGACACTGGAAAGTGGTCTTTGCAAACATGGTTTACTGTAAAACTTTTTATCCTTTCTCGAAGGTGGTCGTTATAGACAGATTTTACTGCATGTCTTTTTATCCGGACCTGAAAGGTGATCGTAACGGACAGGTTTTACGGTGCCTGCTTTTATGCGACCTTGAAAGTGGTCGTTACAAAATGTTTTACTGTGTGTCTCCATCTTCGAAGGTTTGACTACACGTATTTTTATGCGGATTTGAATGGTGGGCGTTACAGAAATGGTTTCCTGTATGTCTTTTTATCCCGACCTAGTCCATGTCGCCACAAACAGGTTTTACTGTTCGCGTTTCTCTCCGGACCCAGAAGTTGGTCTTAACAGACATGTTTTACTACATGTATTTTACTTGGATCTGGAAGTTGATCACAACAGACAGGTGTGTGTATGTCTTTTTATGCGGACCCGGAAGGTAGTCATAACGGACGGCACTCGATGGGGTCACTACAAACAGGTTTTACTGCATGGCTGTTTATCCGGGTCTTGAAGGTAGTCTTTAGAGATAGGTTTTGCTGTATCTCATTTTATGCAGACCTAGAATGTGCTCACTGCAAACAGGTTTGACTGTACATCTCTCTCTCCGGATCTGGAAGGTGGTCACTTCGAAAAGTTTTACTGCGGACCCGAGACCTGCATGTCCCAATGCTGGGTACGGTAATTAACAAAACATTCATGCATACAGGCAAGAATCCTCCCCACTTAACTGACCATACGGCATGATCCCCAACTGTGTTTACATCTGTCACACTATAGAGTGCCAAAACTCTATAGCGCCTTTAAGCGATTTAGACGACGTGTTTACCAAAGCTCTCGCATCGAAGCAGGTCAAACAGCATTTTAAAGAATATAAATAAACCAGTGCTGGTGATAAAAATGTATGCCAATCTGAAATACATTTTCGTTCAGTTGGTTTTTTTTCTCTAAATAATTACCCAAACTGCGAAAGTAAAGTACGCCTAGGGGGTGACGGGTCAGCTCAGTTGGTTGGAGCGGTAATATGGTAATCCCAGGGTCCGGGGTTCGATTCAGGCTCGGGTGGTAAGCGGGGGACTGACGGGACTGTTCCAATTGCCTTCGCTAAGCGAATGAAATGGGGCAGATCATTTACCACAGAATTCAAAATTAACGCCCAGTTACTGCTATCCCTTAATTTTTTAAAGTACACCTAACTGTCCAAACGTAAAAAGAAAGTCTATCTGTTTAATGTGTGCAAAATTCAGTAAACAGGTTAGAATTATCTTATCCAAAGGTGGGGTAGGCAATTATTATTATTTTTTTGAATTCAATTTGAATAGAATTGAATTTAACAAAATAATTCTTTCTTGTAATGCCTAACATACCCATGTGCATGGATGCGGCCATTTTTATTGCTTTTAAGCTACCTGCACTTGGTTTTCTGGCAGCAATGTACCATGAAGCTGTTGTTAGCCAATGGCATACGTTGTTACAATGTGATCTGATCAAAACTGCGACCAACTCTATCAAACAGATCAAAATTGCCAAAATGAACATGGTGAAAAAATGCGCTATATTTAGCCACCTAAGGGTCAACATTTGGCGAATTGCCAAAAACATTACAGAATTCGACTCTAGTGCACCGGAGGCAGCAGTGTTGAAAATCAGAAAATAACAAAAAATTGAGTGAAACTAAATTTGGCGGGATTTGGATTTTCGCCAATTCGAAGATCAAATCGACTTTGGTATTTTTTTACCACACTATCTTCATGCAAAATTTCGAGCGAATTTAACAAAATTTGCAGAAACAGGAGGCTTCTTTTTTTTTTTTTTTTGCAAAGGTGGTTATTGGTTCGCCAAAATGGCGAATTGCGAAAAATAAACAAAACAACGGGCATTTGTCCCCCTAAGTGGGCCATATTTTTACAAAATTTTACTGCGCTCCGATGAAAACCGAAAGGCGTGTAGCGAAAACGGTTTTTCGTTCTTCGAGACGGACGGACAGACGATAGAAGCCCCACTCGATGGCATAGCACATGAAGTCAATGATCACCTGGCTAAAAAAAACACCCCACCCCGAAAACTTTGCCGTGTCCCTTTCCTCTGCTGGTTAGGTGTCTGATGACCTGGTTCTGTCTGCAGCATGTCTTCAGGATTTCATAAAAAAACCCGATTTTATAAAAAAAAAAAACACCCCAAAAAAAAAAAAAAAAAAAATAATAATAATAATAATAATTAATAGTAACTTGAACTATTTTGATTATCCCATAGGCCAACGGGGTTTGCGCAAGTTTACCATTATTCTCGACAACACTTTATCAAAGAGGTAAAGAGGTACCGACGACTTCTGCAGTTGGGTTACGAAGCCATGACTGCACTACGCAATCTTAGCACATAGCATTAAAGAACTTAAAAGTTAAATACTGTTGGTGTACATAATAAATGCATGCCTAATTCTGCATCTATCAATGTCAATGCCATTAAAGCCAAGACTGTAAACAAAGCCAAATCACACTTTGGGCGTTCCGAATAAACGCAAAAAATTCTGCGTTTCGAATACAAACTGACTGGGTAAAAAATTAAAGAAATGCTAGAGAGATTTTGCCTAAATGTCATTTCTATTGCACCAAAGAGCAATCGTGTTTTTAACAACGCGTATGTTATTTTAAAATTTGATTAACGGTTTTAACAAATAGTTTTAAGTTTCAATTTTTATGTTCCAAGTATGAACTGTTTTTGCTATATTTCTCCCATATTTTTCTATCATTTCTTTCATTTTTTAACCGGCTCCCTCGCAGTCAAACTTCAAAATTCTTGCGCATTTTATTAGAACCACCTAAAGTGTGGTTTGGCTTGTTTGACAGGTGAGTGAAAAACTAACTTTTCTGCACTTAGACGAAGACATAAAGGCTATGCAGCCCATTAAAATTGCACCTGTTTAGCAAACAGGGTGTTTTGGGCATAGTAAATGTTTTATAACAGGTGCTGGTATGTGGGATTCTGGTCCATGAACGTATACAATTGACCCCTGTTAGTGGGACAATGTAAGGCTTCGTAGCTCTGAAAGATATAACGAAATTAGTTCAGTCAGAGCTGACTCGGAGCTGGGAGCTTGTACCAGGAAGTAAGCACTTTTCTTAAACCCCATATATCGTAAAATTGTGCCATGACAACTAAATATAATATGTAGTTAAGATAACTGTTTAAGTATTTTACCCAAAACAATTCAGAAAACTGTAGTTTTCTCTTCATTCTCTGATTTTAATGAAGTTTTTATGGGAAAAACTCGAGGAAGAAAAAATAAAGACTACACGTACAATCGCTAGATAGATTCCGGATGACCTCCGTATTAACCCAATTGTCGTCTTCTATGGCAGAACGACAGTAATTCGATGTCGAGAAGTTGATGCGTGGCGTGCGATCCGATATCAGAAGCCAACCAGCTCTCGGCTGGGTCGTGTTTTGTGTTACTCAGCGGTTTCTTTATGAAGGCTCTCAAACAAGTCATGTATGTTGATTTGGCTAGAAAAGACACAAAACACATAAAGGCATTTTATTTCTTTTGAAATGTGTACCATTTCAGGAAAAAGCATGAAAAAAACTCAAAATCTTGTTAAAAATATTGTGTAATGCTTTAAAAGATTTGTCAAAATTTTGATTAAAGTATTACAAACACGCACGTAAAATACGAGCAAAAGATAAATGAAATAATTATATGTCTTACAGTGGTTTAAACAGTTTTTTTTAAATTTTTATTTGTATTTTTTTTTTTGCTGTAAAACTG
The DNA here is from genome assembly GCA_949752745.1 of Protula sp. h YS-2021. Classification (NCBI taxonomy): domain Eukaryota; kingdom Metazoa; phylum Annelida; class Polychaeta; order Sabellida; family Serpulidae; genus Protula; species Protula sp. h YS-2021. The sequence continues at coordinate 69,132,754 of OX457025.1, forward strand.
TTATATATTATGACTATTATGCAATGTAATTAAAAAGAATTATTAACATATGCATGTATTATTTTGTGGGTGATTTTTTTAAAGATCGTTCCTTTTAGCTAGCCTAGATTTTAGACCTAATAGTTGATGTGTTTCTGAAGTTTGCCAATTACATCAACATGTTTTGACGTTTTTTTCTAGTCCCGAGCATCTGTTCTTCTGGTTAGCAAGTTGACTTTTATAGTATAGTACATAAAGAAAAGAGTTTATAACCCAGTTTACGGTGAGCTGGACCAGATGTTAGATTTATAGAAATAACATGTTCTTCAGGTTTATTATCGTGATGAAATTTTTTGTTGATCTATTTCCGAGCATTTGTTTTTGCAAGCTGGCTAGCTAAATGTATGTAGAAAACAGATAGTTAAAGGTACAGATTACTGAGTGTCCTTCTTATTATCGTTTGACGTCCTCTTTTCATCTACCTAGCTCTGATATTAGGTTTTGTAGGAATGGTATGCAACACCGGCTCGCCACATACATGATAAGAAACCATGTGTTTGATATGTCCTCAGGATTTGTATGATTTTCAATTGCAGACAAGCCGAAACCCGTTCAAGCGCAAGATTGTGATCGATTTTAGGATCGATCAGATAATTTAAGACGATTACCAGTCGCCTTTTTTATATTTTCAACGTTTCTTGAGAGCCCATGAGAGTTCATAGATAACTTTGCGCACCGTCACCAAATTCTAGACACAGATAAAACGTATACACATTATGCACAGGATGTTTTTTTAATAATTAGCAAAATTCGATATGGTCACCATTTTGGATTTTAATCCGTTTTGTCTTGTTTAAGCGATAGCACAAAAATACTTGACCGAAGGTAGCATACTTTTGAGGAGGATTGGCAATTGAAAGCGCGCGCTTATACATAGCGCTGGCCAGTCTGGTTCGGACTATGCCAGAACTCAGTACTTGTGTCCTTTCGGTTGCATTTAACTGTGAATACATGCCAAGAAATATTATTGTAATCCTAATTGTTATTTCACTGAGTAAGGCCGTTTAGTACTCTCTTCCAACTGGAGTGGCTGCTGACTGCAATGGCTTGTTTCAAAAGCGTGGAATGCCCGTGTTTGGTAACCTAAAGTTTTTTCCTGTCCTACACACAGCCAGTGTGCGAGTGTTTGTGTATGTGTAAACAAAAAGGTTAAATCTGAAGAAGTGTTCTTTTCTGGAGCTGCTATAGTGGAGAAATAATGTTGAAGGTGTTAATATTTTAACGATGTCTGTGACATTGAAATGCAGAAAGTGTAGAATAGTTATTTGTAGAGAGTACAGTAAACTGGCAGGTTAGTTGGGTATTCTATTTTCGCCCATTTCCCTTTTAATAAGAGCAGGTCTAATAATGCTTTTCTTTCACCGTTGTGCTGTATATAACCAGTTCAAAGTTAAGACTAAGTCAGTCTCTGAAATTTGGCGAAAATAAGAAAGACTGAAAGATTTTTTTGAAAACTAAAAACACTCTATTGTTAAACTTATACCGAACGAGAAAACTGTTCAAAATCGAGAGTTCTCAGCTCAATCACAGTTTCGAAATATCACTAATCAGAAAATCTTCTCATCTGTCGAAGAACTGTGTTATTCTTCCTCGTTCCTGCTCAAAGTGTCACTGTGGCCCTGATGCTCTTCCTCTGAAGGTCATAAAACTATATTTAGAGTAGTCCTAGATGTGTCTTGCTTCCCAGCAAGAGTCATAGTTCCTATAATATAACTTGTCATTGATCTCAATTTTTCAATCTCGGCGCACGACTGGGGCTTATGGCGTTATTTTAGAAAGGGTGCATCGCATAAATAACCCAATTATAAATTATGGCGCACAATTTTTATGGTCAAATAGCAATTTTGTAATGAGAAAAATAGATGTTTTCTTCAGATCAGGATAAAGAATCTCCAATTATCGCCCACAACAACAATGAATCTGCAGTTGTTAAACCACTCTTTACTCCACTTTGGTAGTTTGGACGAGGTCGAAAATAGTGCGCCAGGATACTTCTCAGTGTGCTTTTTAAGAAAAGGCATGCCACTCCGAACCTCGGTGTCCTGGAACATGCGCCGAAAGATCTAGAGCCGCGAAAATTGAGGTCAATGGTGATTTCTATTACAGGAACTGTGACCCTTTCTGACCTAGGAAGACAGAAAGGGTGCACTGGGACTATATTTAGAGCACCAAATGACTGATGCTTAGCAGGGTTCGTGCGCCTCCTGGAAAACCTGGAAAACCTGGAAATCTCCTGGAAATTGGAACTGGTCACAAAACCTGCTTGAAAACTCCTGGAATTCCATCAAGACTCCTGGAAAACTCCTGGAAATCGAAATCATAGTTAATTTGTATTTTTTTATTCATATGTATATTCAGATTTTGATATAATTATATAAAAACAGGATGATTTTTCTATTTGTCCTATTTATCAGAGTCTGGTAGATCGTAGACACTTTCATATGAACTTCTGGCAATTAAGATAAATATTGCCATGTCCGTTATGATCGGGATACCTTTCAGGTTCGGAATTTTTATCTTGAATGCTCTGGGTTACAGGGTTACTATATGTCTTCCCCCTAAGGGAGACATATATAGCAGTTGGTGTGTCCGTCTGTCCACAGTGAGTTCTTATGAAATTGATTTTTCTCAAAACAAACATACGTATTGAGATAAATGTCTAGCTGATGCCCGTGTTATTTTTTTCGTTCCTTTAAAAATTCTATTTCTGCAAAAAAATTTAACATGGGGGAGGGGGGTCGTGCATTTTTTTTTCACTTTGGCAGGCTATATCTCCAAAACAGTCCGTTACATAAGGCTCAGACGCCGCAAGAAGAACATCGCAAATGTATACTGCAAAGTTTTTCTTCATTTCCGTTGAAAATGTATTTTTGGCGAATTTTTCATTTTTAGCTTTTTTGGCCATATTGTTGTGATATCTCAGAAACAGTTTGTTCGATTGGGCTGAAACATGGCAAGAAGAACCCACCTATAGCACAGATGTTTACTGCGAAGTTTTCTTCATTTCCGTTGAAAATGTATTTTTGGTCATTTTTTTTCAATTTTTGATTTTTAAGTTTTTCGGCCATATTGTTGCGGTATCTCAGAAACAGTTTGTTCGATTAGGCTGAAACGTAGCAAGAAGAACCCACATATAGTGCAAATGTTTTCTGCAAAGTTTTTCTTCATTTACTGTAAAATGTATTTTTGGCGATTTTTTAATTTTTTTGAGCTCGCCAATGTTGTACTTTTAAGCAAGGAATTTTTTCCCACGTGACTGATTGAGGGCGGGGGAGAGATGTCCGTTTTTGTTTTGACAAAAACACTGGCCAGTCTAGTTCTCTTTATTTTGCGCATTGGATTTCCTTATTCGAACACTGAATACTTGGCACCTAAACAAATACTTCAATACTTGTGTTACATAAAAATATGGCATGACCCCTACCTTTCAAATCTCTTGCTATTTTGTTGATCTATATTTTAGTAATTTATGAATAAGTAGAGGTATGTTCTAGTACATTTCTTAAATGGCGTTTATGTCAAGTCTTTGTGAGGGGTGTGACTGTAAATGAACCTGCTCCACACGCATTTAGGAAAGAATCACGTGCATGCCCTTATTAGCCCAGCTTACGTTATACGTAAGCTGGGGTATTCCTATCGATTTGCGGATGGCGTCCGTTAGTTAGTTAGTTGTTTATTTAGTAAACTTTGTTTCAAAATGCATCTCCTCCTACAGTTTTAATCCGATGTCATTTATTTTTGGTATGAGGCATCCCTAAGGGGTCATGCATATGGCTTGTGCTTTTTTAGCCGATCGGGTGATTTTTGAAGTTTCGAAGAATTTTTGAAGAAACAATTTTAAAATGTATCTCCTCTTACATTTTTGATCCGATGTCGTTCATTTTTGGTGTGAGGCACCCCTTAGGGTGGTACATAGAGCTTGTGCTTTTTAATCGATCGGACATTTTTTTGTATTTTTGGTGAATTTTTTTATCCGATATCATTTATTATGGGTTTGAGGCATGCTTAGGGGTTCATGAATAGGGCTTATGCTTTTTGAGTCGATCAGGGGATCAGGGGTGTAACCAAACTTGCGCACTGGTCCAAAATGCGAAATGCGCATCAGGGCAAGCTAAATCAACATGCGCACTGGTCTAAAATAAGAACTACGCATCAACGCAAATTAAATAAACCTGCGCACTCGACCCAAATTCAAACTCCGCATTAATGCAAGCTAAGTAAACATGCACACTGGCCCGAAATCCGAACCGCTCATCAGCGGAAGTTGAATAAATATGCGCACTATTCCGAAATAAAAACCGCGCATCAACGCAAGTTAAATAAACATGTTGTATGGTCCGAAATAATAACCCCCCATCAATGCAAGCTGCATAACCATGCGCACTGATTCGAAATTCACGCTGGAATCGGTCTTATCGCTTTTCGTAAGGTGGAACTTTGTCTTTGGACACACTTGTTAATTATAGAATTCTATGATTGTTTAAAGGCATTAGAGGAGCCATTGTACTTGTTGACTGTATATTCTGTGGCAACGATTCAGCATAAGTCATCAGCGACATATAATAATCATGGCACAGAATGAGAATCTATTTAAAGCCTAATCGATTTTTCGTCGATTTCTCTTTTATTTCTAATCAAATGCACAAACTAAATTCATTAAAAAAATACTGTCTAGAGTAAGTTTTTAAGGTTCTGTCGCCGCAAGGCTCACTGAAACAATTTTTGAGTTAGCAAAAGTTCGCATTCAAGATAAAAATTCCAGCATTTAAGCCGTTCACATATTATTTACACAAGGGGTAGGACTTGGATAAAAGACCTTGCAGAGTCAGGGTGTCCAGTGGGACTCGATCTACCCAAACGCATGCGCACGCATATTTAGGCCTATAATTTAGCTTCTTCAAACACAGTTTTATAGCCTCTGCTCAAGCGCGCATAGGGATTGAGAAATCTGTATCATTGCATATTGTGTTTTTCGGATTGGGATGGATAAAAATCCTTAATTTTATTTTCGTATCTTAATGTGTGAACGGATAAAGATTAAATAAAATTGGTGGAGGGGACGGCTGTAGGGGAGTGTGGGAGGCCATTGAAAAAATTTTGTTTTCTTTCTTTCTCACTAAAATATCTGGAAAGGTTATGAAATCTCCTGGAAAACTCCTTGAAATTGGGTCTAAAATCTCCTGGAAACTCCTGGAATTTGCTCAAGAAAATTCCGCACGAACCCTGGGCTTAGGTATAAGTACATATTTATCATTATTAATTGCTCCAAGTTTTCTTATACTGCTTTGTGAAAAGACTCATGCAATAACTAATCACTTCGTCGCTGATCAACACTGTATAACGATACAATATCATACTCCCACCCCGACATTGACCCCCCCCCCCCTTTTTTTTCTTTGGTTAGTATCAAATGACGTCAGCACGTTTATTAACCATGTAAAATCAACGCTTAGGAGCGCGTAACAAACAAAATGAACAGCACTAAACTGGGTTGGTACGAACAGAAGTGGGAACTTAGTAGACCTTGCGATGGTTATTTATAAAATCATAATTTCATTGCGGACCCTTATGCTTGTTCAAAGCCCTCTTACATGACTTCAGAATTCGTGTCTGGAATTCTATCTTTTTCAACCTCGGGTGGTTTCTTGTAATATTTACGGGAACTACCCGCCGATTTCCAATTTGCTGAAGAGTATATCTTGTACTGTTACCCCTGCATTTAGGGCTTTGATCGTGGCACTCTTGTTGAGTGTACCAGCCAAACTGAAGTGTATATACCTGCTTTATCTAACAGCCGTTTGATCCAACCCGCTAATGTACATAGTTTGGCTAGTAAATGAGGCCTAACCGTAGAGATGAATAACTGGTTACCTTTAGGCGGCCTCAGATGACTCGTTCTCTCCATGTATAAACATAAACAACTTACAGGGTTTATTTTTGTTCTTCAGATAAGCCAAAAATTGTGACTGTCCGGGATTTTTGGGCAACTTTTCTTGTTTTATCTACACCCCGTACCTGAAACACCTCTTTATCACCCATATCAGTCATGAAAGTGGTCTCAAGTAGTGTGAGATGTGACGATCTACTAGCCGTGTCTAATGCCAACAAAACTGCTAACTTCCATGTTAAATCCCTGGCATCAAGAAATTCATATTCTCCCAATGATTTCATGTAATTTAATTCTGTACCTACATCCCAAGACGTTTGATACTTCGGTGTAGGGGGATTTGCATTAAAAATCTCCGCCATAACTGCACTTACCTGTTCATGTTGCCCAACAGGTAACTTCTCAATATGAGGGTTATTAGCTGAAATGCCTGATCTAAAACCATTAATGGTAGAGTACTCCTAGCCTACTTGGTACATGTCTGACAAAAAATTCACAATATCAGCTATAGAGGCTTGAAAGGAATTAATTTCCCGTTGGCTAGTCTAGCTACTCCAGGTGTATTTGTAAGATACCTGTACCTTTTCGCAATTTATTTTGGAGCAACTGCACAGCGTTCTCAGAAATTCCTTGTACTCGTGCGCTGTTCCCGACACTTTCCAAGTCGCCAAAATTAATGAATTTTTTACCATGAGAGGATGATCCTCCCCTTCCGGATTTGTTAATAATCTTTTTCTGAGGTGTTAATAGGAGCGGATAATCCACTACCATTTGCAGTAACGTTGGATACCAAGCTTGGATGGACCACCTAGGTGTGATCAACAAAATTTTTGCCTTTTCTACTTGAATCTTTCTTAACGTCCTGCCTATGAGGCAGAACGGGGAAAAAGCATAACCTTTTATTTCTTTCCAGCTGATCTGGAACGCATCTGTTTTTATCGCCTACGGATCTGTCTTTCAGCTCACAAATTTCTCTTTTTGAATGTCCAGTCTGTCCGCAAACAGATCTATTTCCGTATGACCTAATTTGAGTTCTATCAGATTGAAAACTGAGGGATTCAGTCTCCAATTGCTGGACTCGGTCCAAGTTCGAGAAAGAGTATCTGCAAGATTGTTTATCTTGCCCGGAATGTAAACTACTGGTACGAAAATTTGTTTCTTTGCACAAAACTCCCATGGTTCGGAAGTTATCGTTAACAAAAGACGACAGGAGATGCTGGACTTTTTGTTTACTTGCGCAATCGCAGTCGCATGTGCCAGTTCTTTTTTACACCATTTCATTCCCCCCCCCCCCCCGATCTTCCAATTTTGGGTCCAAGCCCCCTATCCAAGGTCGTTATTTGGACTTCACGACTGGGTTTCAGAATGGTGCCCCCATTGCTTATCTCTAAAAACTGGATCCACCATTTCAAATCCTCCTTGCACTCCTTGTCCAGAAATACCGGAGCTTCGTAATTTTGACCTATCATTAGAGAAATCCCACTCAACATTTGCAAATGACGATAATGGAGGGGTGCTAATTGAACAGCGGGAATTGCCGCCGTCAATTTGCCTAATAACTTTTCCAAAGTCCTGACAGACACTTGTTTCTCCCTTATTAACGCTCGTGCTTCGGAAATTTTTTTGAGGCAGTGAAATAGTCATTTCTAGAGTATTGATGGTTAGACCCAAATATTGCATGATTTGACAGGGCATTTGACAGGGCATTTGAATCGTCTTTTCCCAATTTAAGTTTTCGCGGATCTTGATTTAACAGAATTAGAGCGTCCAAATAAATGATCTCCATTTTCTTCAGGAGAGATGTGACTGGTTTCAATAACTTCGTAAAAATTCGTGGAGCCGGTGCTAAACCAAACGCCATCGCCCGAATCTGAATTAGTTTGTTCCTCCAGCGGAACCGGAGGGATTTCCTTTCCTGCTGGTGAATCGGAACACTGAAATAACCATCACTGAGGTCCAGTTTCACCATGTAACCCTGCAGTTTTATCATGTTCACAAGTTCGACCATATTCTCCATTTTGAAACGGCTGTATGCAATGTTTTTGTTTGGGTGTTTCAGGTTGATTACCGGCCCCACACCCCCATCTTTTTGGGAACTAGAAACAAGTGTGAAAGATATTGATTTGGGATTGGGTCCACCTTTTCTATCGCTCTATTCTGGAGGTCCCGACTTGACCATAGCAGTTGAAAGGGATCTAAAAACAATACAATACAATACCTTAGAAACACAATTTATACTTTTGTATCTTTTAGTGTCTATATACGAGGAATTTACTGTGTTTAGGCTATAGTCAGTCAAGTTCAGCAACTAAAACAGCTGTACAGACCGAATCCGGGACAGAAGGGCCCTGGACAAAAGGGCCTTGGACATAAGGGCCTTTCCCAAAACGGCCTTTTCCAAAAGGGCCTTTCCCAAAACGGCCCTAAGTGAAAAGTTGGACAAAAGGGCCTTGAGAATTTTTTTTTTGGATATGGTCCTCAAAATTATTTTTATTTTTCTTAACGCACATGAAGCCATCGAGACAAATTTTTGGCTGTCCTTTATTATTTTGTATTATATCCATTGCTGATGGTCAAAGTTCAAGTAAAGACCCCAAATCCAGAACTCCTTATATATCGGCAAAACACTGACACGCCAACATCATCCGGATTAGCGCGTGTGTTTAAACAGCACAGTGCAGAGGAACGAAACAAAGGACAGAGATTATATTTTGTGATGGGGAGTAATTGAAACAAAACATCAAGGCAGTTATCTGTAAAAACACAATGAAGTTTGTTTTTTGACTTTGACATATTTTATTTAATAATTAAAACTCAATATCCTAGAAAAAATTTTCAAGGCCTTTTTGTCCAACTTTTCATTTAGGGCAGTTTTGGGAAAGGCCCTTGTGTCCAAGGCCCTTTTGTCCAAGGCCCTTCTGTCTGGATACCGTACAGACCGTATATACGGCGAAGCAGGCCATTACCCCCCCCGGTGATAACCCCCCCGGCCTCCACCCCCTGGCCTTTACCCCCCCCCCTAGGTGATAACTCCCCCCGGCCATTACCCCCCTTAGATGATTACACCCCCCCCCGGTGATAACCCCCCATACATTCCTGTTCTGGAATTAAAAAATAATTAATTAAAACAAATAATATACCAAGCTTCGGAGATTTGAAATTTAGTGGATATAAAAGATGACATGGAAATATGATCTCTGATCCCTTTCATCCTCTGTCAGATATAAGGTACGATGAAAGGCATAAAAGCAAAAGTGGATTTATATTGATGTCATTCAAAATTACAAATTGACTTTTTCGATTGCAATGAAATTTAATTTTATTGCAGTTGAAAAATACAATAAAACAAATCAGGTCATCCCTCTCATCTTTTATACAGTCGGACCTCGTTAATTCGACATCGGGCGGACCTCCGATTTTATGTCAAGATAGCGGGGTGTCGAGATAAGCGAGTTTTTGAAATAATTACTTTAAAAGTAATGATTTTTTTTTCTTTTTCTTTTCATAGGCTGTCTTTATTCTTTATTCACATCGAAGTGTTATTTCCGTCGCAATTTTAGCTTTTTTTTTAACTCTTCTTTCAATGTTTATAATGCTCGGTATCTCACATCCAGGGACATGTGCGAAAGGTTACGTTTTTTTTTATTTTTTCGTCGAATCCTCTTTATTTTACAAACTAAAATTTGAAACAACGCTTAGTCCACTTACAATAAGCAAACACTGGTTAGCGTGAATAAAAGGGCTTATCTGCTATACAGAGGCAAGCACTGGGCTACTTAATTGTTTACACAAGGAGAGGTGTTTACAGTCATTTAGGGTCATTCAGAGTTCATACTGCACTACAGCCTATGCAGATAAAGTCTGCTATAGGATATGGAGAGATGAAGAATTAGCAAACACTGGCTAGGGTGAACAAATGGGCTTATCTGCTGGCATGCACTGGGCTACTTGTTTACACAAGGAGGGGTGTGTCGTTTACTGTTGGTTTATGCCTTTGCTGTGGGCGTGGACCCTATTCATTAATAAAGCTGTGAGCACATACATTTAACCGACAGAACGAGCAAGCAAAAAAAAAGAAGAAGAAATGGTTTGGGCAAATGCCAAGTTTATATTACATCACTTAAATATGATTTTGATACGCACATGGCAAAATGACGTAACAGTGCCGTACGCCTTAAGGGCTTAACTTAACAAAGCACAACTTGGCACTAGTAAAATCTAAAATACACCTACAATAACTAATATATTACCGTGATAAAAACAGGAAGGATGCAGTTAAAATAAAACAATAAGAATAATAATACAATGAGAACACTTATTTAGATATAAGGATCAAGATGCTTTAAGCGGGGTGGGTGGGAGTGGAAAGCAAAAAGCAGAGCAAAGCGGGCAGGGAGAAGCGCTGTCTCCGCTACCACTAGCAATGTGCGAGTGACGGATTGCCGCCAGGCCCACGCGAAGCTATGGATGGAAATCGTGGGCTTGGCTGTGATTGGGCAGAGTCGCATGGAAAAGCTTAAATTTTGAAGTAATTAGCGGTCTGACAAAAAGAAGAAGGCGCTACCGTTAAAGATAAAGAGAAAGTGGTCAGCGCGAGTCGAGAGGGCAGCCGCTAATTAATGGCCCCCCCCTGCCGATTGCAGAGTCATAAACAAAAATAAATCCTATCTGATTTATTATCACATTATGCCTTTGCTGTGGGCGTGGACCCTATTCATTAATAAAGCTGTGAGCACATACATTTAACCGACAGAACGAGCAAGCAAAAAAAAAGAAGAAGAAATGGTTTGGGCAAATGCCAAGTTTATATTAGATCACTTAAATATGATTTTGATACGCATATGGCAAAATGACGTAACAGTGCCGTACGCCTTAAGGGCTTAACTTAACAAAGCACAACTTGGCACTAGTAAAATCTAAAATACACCAAGGAGCCCTCACCAGCTAGAGTAGTGGTAGTGGGGTTATCTATGTAATTGTTACAGGAGTTACTTTCCATGAGGGTGTTTTAAGACATTAGCGCCTAAAACTTTCGCACACTTTGCACGTAACTCGAGTGACGTCTTAGTATAGCGTTCATATGCATTTGAAGCCCAGTCCCCTTGGGCCTTGATAACCTCGGTTGGTAAGCCACAGGCCGGGGCAAAGGTGGCTCCACCCCTTCTCAAAGAGTGGCCGCTGTATTGGTTCGAATCGTAACCCGCTTGTTCCAACAGAGCGGCCAGCGTGTGTGAGAAGGCGCTGTGTGTGAGGGGCAGTGTGGAATCTCCTGATCTGTACGAAAACAGGGGCGCTGCAGGTGGTTGTTTAGCTAACACCAGGGATCTGAGGAGGGCCGTAATGGGGCATAAAATAGATCCCTCGATAACAGGCAGCGGAGTAATCAGTTCCCTGGAAAACGTTTGCATGGTCTTGGTGTGCTTGATACGCAGCAAAGCCGTCTTTCCATCAAAGGTGAAATCTCGGCGGCACAGATCTCGCCTACAACAATGGGACCTCTGTGTTCTTGTAAGCCAAGTAGCTTTATGTGCAAACGTGAAGAAACCGACTAAACACGCTGCCCAAAAACACAAATAAAAGCTATCGGCGAGATCGACGTACTTGTGTAAGTGAATTAAAATATCCAGTGTTATTGGGAGCTTTTGTTTTGGGACCGTTCCTTTCGTAACCTCAATGCCTTTCAACACGCTGACAAGATGATAATCGCTTATTTTGGGTGTGTAGTCAAACTCAAGATGAAGGTGTCTGACGCCCGACATGTAACAGCGAATAGAGGAGGGCGAGTGCGTGCGCGCGAGGTAAGCAGCATACCTACAGAGCGTTATCGGGGCTCCTGGAACTGCCGTATATCCAAAATACTGACAAAAACCAAGATATGTACGAATGTGAACTAAATATGCTGAGCGGGTACTTGGGGCTAAAGCGGCCTGTTTGTATGACCGCCACTCCACGTCCAGTTTTTCTTCTTGCTGTACCACTGCTGTAACAGAAGGTTTAACGCGTGACGTGACATATGGAGGAGGGGAGCGCAGAAGTCCACACGCGCTAGGGCGTAGGTTGCGGCCGGGAGGTGATCAAAGCGGCTCAGGCTATCGGCAAGCAGATTAGAACGGGTGTTAATGTACACAGCTATAAGCCGGAAGTTGTGTGTAGCACATATAACACGGAGCGCTCTCAAGATGTCCGAGGCACACGTGTTACGAATGGAGCCCTTATTAATAGCGAATAGGGCTGCTTTGTTATCTGTCCGTACAATGATTTTGCAATTACGCCATAGGTGCTTCCAGCGTTCAACAGCTAACAAAACAATGGCAAGTTCCTTAACATTAATATGAGCATGAGTGAGCGCCGGGGCATCCGTGGCCCAGTGGATGTACAGCCAGTCAGCAACAGCATTGCGGAAGACGAGGGCAGCACCGGCCCCAGACACACTGGAGTCGGAAACGATGTATGCAGATTCGGGCTCGACTCTGTCGGGAAGAAAGAAGTGCCGTTGAAATTACTGCATAGAGCGTAGAGCATTTGAAGATCTCAACGGAGATCAGCTGATAAGCGTGTGCGATGCGAGGGACGCTGTAGCATAGACATTTTATCAATAAAACGACGCAAGCACGGTCTGGCTGCATGAATTACACGAGCTATCCAGCTAAGCTTACCGATTAGAGACTGAAGGTCTCGCTTCGTAACCTTAGTGACCTTGGCGCTCCAGTCTGAGAGGGCAACTTTTACCGCACTTAACTTATCGGTGGGGATAGACAGGGTTCCCGCTGCCGTATCTATGGTAACACCAAGGAATGTCAGGCGGGTGGTGGGTGAAACACATTTTTCCCAGCTGATTGCGAAACCCAGGGCGACCAGGCTGTGAATTAGAACCTGCATCGCGTCGCGTACCTCGTCTTTGTTATCGGCGCAGATGAAAAAATCGTCAATGAAACATATTATAGCATCTATACCGAAGCGGCGAAGTACTCTACAGACACTCTGCGTTAAGCGATGGAAAATACCGACACTGAGCGATGCACCGAACGGTAGACGGGTGTCCGCAAGGTAGGTGTCATGTGTGTCACCCTCAAAACGCCAACATAAGCCTGCCACTTCTTGCGATCTGTCACTCAGCGGGACTTGCCTGTAGGCAGATTTGAGGTCAACTTTGGCCATATATGAACCGCTTTTTACCATAGAAACAGCTGTATCAACAGAAACGAAAGTTTGTTTATGTACAGTTGCATAGTTATTAACAGATTTTTCAAAAGGCTGGGAACAGTCGTGAATCAGGCGTATTGCATCTCCCTCTTTCGGTACCGCTCCCAAAGGAGACACTATGTGTGGGCGGGTCTTAAGAATGCGGTAACGACCTAATTCAACTTCTTTTCGTATAGCGCGATCCACCTGTGTGCGGTAAGTAACGGTGGCGGATTTATTGTTACACTGGAAAGCTGTCTCAGGTACTGAGTTTTCGTCTATAATGTCAAAACCGTTCGTAATACCATTGAGTAGAAAATCGCGGTCCGGGTCATCAGCAAGAAATCGTCTCCAGTTGTCAATTTTATCAGTGAGAGGGCTCGTTCTGACACAGCTTTGTCATGCGTGCTTGTGCTCCGGGTGAGTCTTAAAACAGCGAAGGCATACATGAGCAAAGCGACAAGAGGCGCGATCGCAGCCTTTTATCAGGTTGAAATTGCGGCAGATTTCCTTGCCGGTTTGAGGATCGTTCGGCATGTGGTCCCGTTTCCGTTGTGTATACTTCTGGGTACTGGTAGTGTACTGGGTAAAAATGCAGAAATTCATGAGCTCGGGATCCGGATCCCCCCACTGGAGGGTCCCCTCGAAAACTTTGACGCGGTATTCAATGTCGAAACGCATGACACGGCTAATGGGGTATAGCGCACACATATCTGCGATTTTCTGACCGTATCGGGCGTATGCCCGAATATCCGCGATCGTTGAGAATTCTCCCCATTCAATTAGGGCTTCCTGAATCTTAAGATGGCCCCGAATCCACTGTGGCAGGGTCGTGTTTTCCGGGGTGATTCGGCGCGAGGAAGACACGAGCAATCTTTGATCACCTCCAAATGACAACACTTCCCGCTTCTGGCCTCCCCCATATTGCGATACACTCGTGCAAAAATCTTGCACCAATAGTGGTTTGTTCTTACTCTGGGTGCGAGTGGCTGTCGCTTCGGGAAGGAATCCCGCTTTCTTGCATGCTTCCATTAGTGATGCGAGATCGTGTTCTGCTGGCACATCGTTTGGGGTAGTGTTTGGCGCGCTGGCCGCCGCACCCGCGGTTTCTTCGGTGTCCGACTCCTGATCATGAGTCGTGGCGGACACCGACTTAATAGCGTTTTCGAGAGCCAAGGTCTGGCCCATGTTTAACTTAAAGGCCTTGACTTGTTTCGGGGCCATGAGTTTAATGAGGTTCAGGCTGATAAAACCTTCTTCTCTCAATTTAGAAAGAGTAGACTCCTCCAAGGAGTGCCGTTCGGCCAACTCTTTCAAATTCTCACTCATATTCTGTTCTTATCCAGGCGAGGTAAACAAAACCGATTATGTATTTATGTTATAGTGTTTTTTTTTAATTGCACTTTAATCCTCAAAATCAACACATAAATCTCGTATTATGACTCTAGATATATTACTGAATTGTATGCTTACTTCCTTCGCTAATTATTCATTCACTGACTCGTCTTTATCCTATAGTTTTATATTGTTATGTGCATTTTTTTTAAGCAAAAAGCAGAGCAAATTTTTTTTTTAAGCAAAAAGCAGAGCAAAGCGGGCAGGGAGAAGCGCTGTCTCCGCTACCACTAGCAATGTGCGAGTGACGGATTGCCGCCAGGCCCACGCGAAGCTATGGATGGAAATCGTGGGCTTGGCTGTGATTGGGCAGAGTCGCATGGAAAAGCTTAAATTTTGAAGTAATTAGCGGTCTGACAAAAAGAAGAAGGCGCTACCGTTAAAGATAAAGAGAAAGTGGTCAGCGCGAGTCGAGAGGGCAGCCGCTAATTAATGGCCCCCCCCCCCCCTGCCGATTGCAGAGTCATAAACAAAAATAAATCCTATCTGATTTATTATCACAACATACAGCTGACTGTAACAAGCAAAATTTGGATACTGCATAAATGCATTTTTATGATATCCTGTACGACATTCGTGGTGTATATACAAAAAGTTCTATATGAGGCCATTATAGCTAGGTTAATTTATGTCGAGACAAAAAATGTCGACATATCCGAGCTTTTTATCATACAAATAGACGGGACTGAAAAAAACGTCCAATTAACCGAAATGTCGAGATATCCGATGTCGACATAAGTGGGTCCGACTGTATGTCTTTCTATCACGCTCCATGACAAGAACATGAAAAAGTCGATTGATTTGGTTATAAAATTGCAATTCAAAGTCAATTGCAATAAACTGATTCGGTTATATGCATGCAAATATATCTTCAATCTGAAGATTCATTGCATTCGACTGCCCTGTGATGTCATCTTTGCCCCAAGATATGATCTAATAAATATATTAACCGTTATGCATCTTTCTATCGGAGGGGGGTATCGGCCGGGGGGGGGGGGGGTAAAGGCCTAAGAGGGGTAAAGACCGGGGGGGTAATCACCGGGGGGGTAATCACCTCAGGGGGGTAAGGGCCGGGGGGGTAAGGGCCGGGGGGGGTAAGGGCCGGGGGGTAATCACCTAGACTCATATACGAATATAGCTCCAAGTCAACTTTTTTTAAATTACCTCTGAGATCTCTATGTCAGAACTACGAGACTGTCCATTGTTCAGCTAATAGGGGTGAACTTTATGTCTTCTGAGGCTGGAATTTTGCATCCAATTATTTCTATTATTCAAACATTTACTGAAAATTCTTCACAATTTTCCATTTTTGCAAAGCAGGCACAGTTTTTAGTGGGCTGCACATTTTTTCATTTCCTCGTTAAAGTGCAGAAAAATCGATCTAAAGGTATAATTGAACTTTTCAGATGGAGCAAGTAATATGTTGTGAAATATGTTATGTGTAGGACGTCTTTATGGGCATATTATTTATTGTTAAAAACAAGAGATTTCTTCAGTTTCAGTGCAATTAATTATGCACAAAGAAATGCATAATCAGTTGATTGGCTGTTCCGGTCTGATTGTGGGTGTCCGCATTTATGTTCTCCAAATCCTTATATTAGTACAGGAAAATGTGAAAAAGGTTCTTTTATATGCTTGAAATCAATGTAAATAAGGGAAAATATACGAAGCTTTATCTTGATCATTTTTAGCATTTTTCATTCTTCAATACGAAGGTATTACTAATTTTGTGCTGAGTTTTCAATAAATTTGTGTGAAATTTTTGGAAAATTAGCATTTTTATTGAAAAATTAGTAAAAAGAAGTGTTCAAAATTTGTTCAAAGTTTTAAAAAAAAAATTAACAAATTTTCAACAACCTAAAGGTGAAACTGAAACCATGTTTTTTCGGTCCTCTTGTCATATAATCAGCTTGTTTTATTTTTTATTTATTTTTTTTTTTGCTTTTATTTATTTCTTTTGTGTGCCACAAGCTGATCACGTGACAAGATCATTTGACAAGAAGACCGAAAACAGGGTTTCAGTTTTACCTTGTTGGAAATCTGTTAATTTTTTTTTTTGAAAAACTTTCAACAAATTTTTAACACTTCGTTCTATTAATTTTTTTGACAATTTTTCAATAAAAATGCAAACTTTTAGTCCCCCTCCGCCGCGGTACGCGCGGAGCAGGGGACATAAAACGCTCGTTGTCCGTCCGTCTGTCCCTCACCAGTGCCCCCACTTTTGTACGCGCGATTACTCATCCCCGTTTCACCGCAGGCTTTTGTTTTTTGTGGGAAGTAACAACATATATGTTGGAGTTGTGCGACCTGGAGTTGTTTTTGAATTTGATCAAAAATTGACGAACCTGTGAAACTTCAAACTTGACCAAATTTTTGTTTGTGGGGGTGCTGTGAGGCACTTTTGTACGCGCAGTTTCTCAGTTATTCTGCACGGCAGCCTTTTGAGTTTTTATTGTGCGACGTGGGATATTTCTTTTTTTTTGGATTTCACCAAAAATTGACGAAACTATGAAATTTCCAACATGATCAAAATTTTTGTTTGTGGAGGAACTTATGTTCGCTGACCCAAATTCCGTCCACCACCCTCCTGCTTTTTACTTGCGATTTTTCAGTAAGCTTTTGACCGAAGGAGTGTACATTCAGATATCTTTCGGCGTTGGACTGTGATCAGTTTCACTGATATACTTGTTTAAACAAATCGCACAAATTTATTGAAAACTTAGCACAAAACTAGCAATAACTTCACACTGAAAAATGAAAACAAAGTGCTAAAAATGAACAAGACAGAGCTTCGTAACAATAAGCAAATTTCATTTATTAGCAGTAAGATGTTATCAAGGTGATTAAAGAATTTTTCTGAACAAAAATGTCAAACATTAAGTCTGCTTCAAACCAGAAAGTCAACGTTTTGGAGCAATTGTAGGTAGATACTGATTTCCAAACACCTTTTCGTTTGCTATTTAGTTTTTTTTTTTTAATTATTTCAAAAATTGACAAAGATTGTTAGAACATAGTAGATGGTGGTTATAAGCCTTTTTACCTGTTCTTTTACATGTTGCTCCGGAAAGGTGCGCTGCGGCACAAAAAACTTAAGTAATGAAAACCATAAATTGTCGTCTAATCTACCTTTGCCACCTCGTAGCTTTCTGGTCCTGGGTGACTTTTGCGGTCTTCATCTCCTTTCCGTCCTGGGAAGACAGAAAGGGTCCGCTGGGACTAGTAGATTACATTCTTTGGTTTCACGATCCAACAGATTCGATCCTGCCAGTTTCGAAACGGAAGTCTCACCGTTTCGCAACCTCCTGTGTTTGTTTGAGTGATTGGTCATCAGTTGCATTCACAGAATAGTCAGTGAATAATTGCATATGTAACTGTGTGTTAGACAGCTAATTAAACTAGTCAAAGCAACATATTACAAGGGATGGGATTAAAATCAGCATCTTAACTTCCGGAGTACTTTTCCGTTATTTAGAAACTGCAGGCTTCTTACTGCAACCTATAAAACCTCTAAAAGGTTTTTTTTCATAATTTTTGCCAAAATAGACGGTAGAAAACCTCTGAAAGATGTTGTTTGTCAAATAGTAAAAAAATATTCCAGGAAGTAAAATCGTCTCGCTTGTTGTCCCAATTGGTTTTCAAATTTTATCTGGCGGGCTGGTGAAAATCTTTCACAAAGTGTGTGTGTGTGTTTTTAATGTACTAATCATTATTATTATTATTATTATTATTATTATTATTATTATTATTATTATTATTATTATTATTATTTGTTTGTTTGTTTAGTAATTTATTTATTTAATAAACAAACAAATAATAGCAATAACAAAAACAAAAACGGGAAAACATTTTGTTTAGGTATGTGGGGGTATGGTTGGGTGTATATTGGGGGTGTAAATAGTTTTTCAAAATGTTACGGTTCCCACTTTTCTGGTCAGATTGTTTTGAAATTTGGCAGGAATGTCCCATGGATAATCTTCCCTGCAGCTTGTATTTTTATTTTGCGCTTTGTTAAAAAAATTGGCCAAATCGGAGAGGACAAAAATACTACTCTTCCTACAAATCCGGATCGATTTACAGTGAAATTTGATAGAAAATGCTCCCTGCTTCAGGCTTGTAATTTGTTTGGCGATTTGACCATAATTGGGTAAAAACGGCAACGTTGCAAAAGAATATATATATAGGTTCCAGTTTGATCGATCAAAAAATGTCACAATTACAGCCCTCTGAAAATTGCTGAAATTGGCGCTTTTGGGGGTACCTTGGGGGTACTGCCTCACTTGGGTCCGACCCTTTATTTTTAAAGGAGCCCCTTGACCCAAAGGGAGGCCGGAGTCGATATTCCGACCCCCCTCGGGGTACCAGTCTTACTGGGTTTATCTCAGTTCTACTGGTATCTCGCCCCCCTCCCAACCATCCCCCTATCACCACTTTATCATCTCACTAACCTTTCCCTTTCTACCTTCAAAAATATCACCACTCCCTTAGTAACCTATAATATATGCCTTCTCAATAACATATACCCATAACACTTAAATAATTGTTTCTACCATTTTCATAGCTACTGACACAATGTAACCCGCTAAGGGTCGGTCGTGTCGTTGAACAAATCATTTAACTAACTAAATAACTAAAATATGCTAAAATAAACACCTTAATTACAGTAAAATCTCATCTTACAATACCTTTTCTTCCTAATTCTAGTCCTGCCAATGTGATCGATTGGAATTAGATAGTGACCTCTCTTCCCTTAGTGCTTTCCATTTGCTTCATTTTTTGACGGATAGAGTTCTGAACCTTAGTTTCAACTGCAATAGTCTTTTTTCATAGATCTACTCCAGACCCCCCTCGGGGTACCAGTCCTACTGGGTTTATCCCAGTTCTACTGGTATCTCGCCCCCTCCCCCACCTTCCCTATAATATATACCTAATATATACCTTCTCAATAACATATACCTGACACAATATGACCCTAACGGGTTGCTAGTGTCGTTAAACCAATCAATCAATCAATCAATCAAACATATACCTACAATGCTCAAATAATTACTTTTCTCTACCATTTTCATAGCTACTATGAAACCTTTATAATACACACACACTGAAATAAAATTAACAGTAACGCCCAATTAATCCCTTTCAACAAAAAACTTCCTACTGCCTCCTAACTAACTCCTAACTACCAGTTCCTAATTACTACACATATGGACAACGTTTCCTGGCTAATCGCATAAAAACCAGGCAGTCTGTTATGCGTCCTTCAGGATGGTTTACAGAACCTGGGGTCCACTTTGCTGTGAGCACTCCAGGCATAGTAACGCATGTTGCCGTGGACTGCAACCCTAACGGGCAGGAGCGCGGAGTCCTGGCCATTGAGGAAGCCCTTCTCTCAGGTAGGCTACTTACTACTGGGGGATTTGCAACCAACACATGACTTTGGTCCGTTTCTTCGACCCAAGAAGGGCGGTCATGAATTCAAGGCCCGTCATGACCATTAACGGCTGGTCGTGAGGTTCACCAAACTGCGGCCAAATCGGGTCAATCGCGGCACTCGTGACTGGCTGAGCCGTCACCCCTGCCAAGAGTATTCCAGGTGTCCTAACCCTAGGCGGGCAATCCCCGCTGCCGACATTGGTGGTCACAGTAAGGCCGGGGTCGGCAGACCTGGAAGAAAATTCTATCTCAATACATGGAGAAACTGAAATTAGAAAACGAAAAAGAAAACAAAAAAGAAAAAACAAAACAGAGCGAATTTAGAACCCCACAAAAAAGAGCACACGTCATGATTGAGTCACCCCCGGCAATATTTCCGGAATATATTATAATCACGGCACAAGAAGGTACATTGAAACTGTCCCCCTTTGCAATAGAAAAGGGGGTATCGTCAATCGTTGGCACACGACACAACATCAAAAGACTGAGATCAGGGGACATTCTCGTCCAAATTTTTGAAGAACGCCACAGCAAAGCCTTGCTCGCCACCACGTCTTTCGTGAACATCCCGGTCAGATGCACACCCCATAGAGCGCTCAACTCCTCAAGAGGAGTTGTTGCCCACCCAGAGCTCAAATTTTGTTCAACAGATGAAATCTTATCAGAATTGGAACAATATGGTGTGACCGAAGCCAGATTCCTAGGACAAAAAGGTACCGTTGTACTCACCTTCTGTAGGGCAAAGCTACCACAGTCAATCAAAATTGGCTATTTAGACATTCCAGTCAAAGCATATGTCCCAAATCCTATGCGCTGCTTTAGATGCCAACGATACGGACACACACACCAAAGGTGCCGAAAACCCATGGCAACATGCGCCAAGTGTGGCGAGGAAGGACATCAGACAGATACCTGTACAATTGGAGTAACTAGGTGTATTAACTGCGGGGGAAGCCATCTGGCATCTTCACGCGAATGCCCTCGATGGCTCCAAGAAAAGCAGGTACAAGAAGTGAAGGCCAAGAATTCCATTTCCTACCCGGAGGCCCGGAAACTGGTGATGCAGAGGCCCACATCAGACAAATTATACTCTACCGCCGTCAAAATAAACAGGTATACAAGCTCAGGGTGTCAGACAAACATCACATGGGTTGGTGACCAACAACGCACCCTGCCGCAACCAAATTTGCAGAAATCTACCCCGCCTAGACAAACTATGGCGACCCAAACACCATCTCCGATCGCAAAAGCAAAACAGTCAAACCCTTCCTCGCCCACAAGATCTAAAATCTATACAAGCCCTTCCTCACCGCTGGATAACGGCACCAGAAAGAGGCTTAAAGACAAGGCAGATAAGGCTAGAAAACGGATGCAGCAGACACTTAAAGAGGCTGAATACAGTCCATGTATGGAAAAGGATGACGCGGTTGCTGCCTGCTCACCGCCACAGCCTCCATCGAAGAAATTCACGACCGATGAGAGGAAGTCGTCCGTCCAATCAAGGGAGAAGTACCAGAGTCACCCAAATTTCCCAATTAATTTTGAATTCGTGGGAAACCGATACTCGGTACTTCAGGATGCAGACGAAGGGGGTAACGCAACAAAAACCCCCGAAAGGCAACCATCCTCTCCTTCCAGAAAAATAACAGAGGCAGAACAAGACAAAGTGGCAGCAAAACCGCAATTACGACTACCTAAAGTAACAATACAAAGGCCTCGGGCCTATAGCAAGTAAAATGGCAATAGTCCACTGGAACATCAGAGGTTTTTGGACCAACCAGATAGACCTTTTAACTTTGAGTCAGCAATATAACACATGCATCTTTTGCCTCCAAGAAACATATGGCACTGACCTTCATCCACCTAATTTAACAGGTTATACCTCCTATAACAAAAACGCAAATGGTAACCGCGCCTCAGGCGGAATAACCACCTTAGTCCTCAACAATATCATTCAGAGTGAGGTCAAATTAAATACAAATATACAAGCAATTGCGGTTCGCGTTACGATGAAGAAAACTTTTTCCGTCTGTAACATATACCTTCCACCACCATCCAAACCTCAGCCAGAAGAATTGAACGATCTGATCAACCAAATACCAAAACCCATCCTATTCGTAGGTGATTTTAATGCACACAGCCCTCTATGGGGTAATACAAACAACGATCACAAAGGAAAGCTAATTGAAAACTTTCTAAATTCCCACAACCTCTCACTTTACAATGATAAAACCCCAACATACCTACACCCTGGTACTGGTTCAAAAACCTCTATCGACCTTGCAATGGCATCTAGTAATTTGTTTTTAGATTTTCAATGGGAAGTCTTGGACGACATTTATGGCAGCGACCACTTCCCCATTTTATTAAAACCACTAGATCCACAGCAACAGAAAAGAATACCAAAGTGGAAATTCCACAAAGCAGATTGGTCAATGTTCCAGGAACTCTGCAAAAGGGCCATTAAAATCAATCAGTTTACACACGACGACGACCCGATTTTATTTTTTACGGCTCTGATCCAGGCAATCATGGAAAAAACCATACCTAAAACTTCCGGAAATCCTAAAAAACAACAAAAACCCTGGTTTAACGATGATTGCAAAAAAGCAATAGCCATGCGAAAAACAGCTCTTCGCCAATTCTACATCACCCCGGACAATAGTAGCAAACTTGAATACAAAAGGCTGCGTGCTGCAGCACGCAGAACTATCAAAGCAAGCAAAAAGCAAACCTGGGTGGAATATATCTCCAAACTGAATAAAAACAATTCAACCAAAAAAATATGGGAGATAATCCGAAAAATATCTGGTAAAAACATCTCAAAACCCATAAACCACATCAGTACAAACAACCAAACTATCACAAAACCTGACGAAATAGCAAATACCTTCGGTACAACCTTTCAGTTCAACTCTTCATCTGAAAATTACTCTCTTGCGTTCCGTCAAATAAAAGAAATTAAAGAACAAATACCAATAAACTTCACCTCAAATAACTCGGAACAGTACAACTGCACCTTTACCCTGTCGGAGTTGAAAGACGCCATCCAAAACTCACATGACTCAGCTGCCGGACCAGACGACCTGCACTACCAGGTTCTAAAACACCTACCTGAGGAAACCCTTGAAGTCCTGCTACAATTACTCAATCAAGTTTGGACTACAGGAAACTTTCCTGAAATATGGAAAGAAGCCACCATCATACCAATTCCAAAACCCAATAAGGATTCTACTAATCCCCAAAATTACCGCCCAATATCTCTGACAAGCTCTTTGTGCAAAACACTAGAGCGTATGATAGCCACAAGACTTATTTGGCATTTAGAGAAAAATCATCTGCTTACTGACATCCAAAGTGGCTTCAGAAAAGAAAGAAGTACCATAGATCAGCTGGTTAGACTCGAATCATTTATAAGAGAAGGTTTTATCAATAACGAACATGTCGTCACTGTTTTCTTTGATTTAGAAAAAGCCTACGACACGGCTTGGAAATACGGGGTCATGCAAGACCTCCACAACCTTGGCATACGAGGTCGTCTCCCTGAATTCATTGAATGGTTTTTAAATGATAGGCGATTTAAAGTCCGTTTCGGTTCTGTTTTCTCGGACTATTTTGAGCAAGAAGAAGGCTATCCTCAAGGCTGTATCCTATCAATTCTCTTGTTTCTAATCAAAATCAATAGTATCAAAGGCGCAACTAAACAGGGAATAGACAGCTCACTGTTTGTAGACGATTTTGCTATGTCTGCAAGGGGTAAGAATATGAATCTGATCGAGCGTCGCCTCCAGCAAAATATCAACTCTCTTCAAAAATGGGCTGACCAAAATGGTTTCAAATTTTCGCAAAGCAAAACAGTCTGCATGCACTTTTGCAACAAGCGAAAGCCACACGGCGATCCTATTTTACACTTATCAAACACACAGATACCCGTAGTAAAGGAAAACAAATTCCTTGGCCTAACTCTGGACTCGAAGCTAAATTTTATTCCCCAAATAAAAGACGTGAAGAGGAAATGTCAAAAGGCGCTCAACCTGTTACGAGTCGTCTCCGCACAAGACTGGGGAGCAGATACCAGTACAAAATTAAAACTGTATAGATCATTAATAAGATCCAGAATAGATTATGGTAGCATCGTCTACGGATCGGCAAGGCCCTCGTACTTAAAGATGTTGAACCCAATACAAAACCAAGGCCTACGCCTCTGCCTTAACGCTTTTAGAACGTCACCTGCGGAAAGTCTTCAAGTTGAATCAAATGAACATCCATTAGATATCCAACGAATCAAACTTTCAATGCAGTATGCAATAAAACTATACGCAAATAAGGAAAACCCCACCTATAAGGCAGTGTTCGAAAAAGACCATTCAGAAATCCTAAATACACGCCCAAGGGTTATCGTACCCTTTGGCACAAGAATCCGTAACCACCTTAATAATGCCGGAATCAAAGTCGAGCAAATTGCAAACTTGAAAGTTTCGAAACACCCCACATGGAAAATACAAAGACCAACATTAGTCAAAACTCTGACAAACTTTTCCAAAGACGCAACAAATGCTGAAGAGTTCAAAGTTAGGTTTGCCGAGATAAAGGAAACCTACCTTCACCACCATTTCATATACACGGACGGATCTAAACTCGATAACAAAGTTGCTGCCTCAATAGTTACAAAATCAAATACCCTGAAAACAAGATTACCAAACGGCTCCTCCATCTTTTCCGCGGAGCTTCGGGCACTCCAGTTAGCCATGGAAATTGTCAAGATTAGTAGGTACAAAAAATTTGTTATCTGTGTCGATTCCTTATCGGTCTTACAGTCACTAGAAAATCTGCAAGTGTCGAACACAATGATTCTAGACCTAGTAGAACGTTACGAAAGGGCAATCAAACAGGGCAAATCCCTAGTATTTTGCTGGGTGCCAAGCCACGTGGGCATACCGGGTAATGAAGCTGCGGACCGGGCAGCAAAAGAGGCGCTAAACTACAACATATCCGACCTTCTCATACCATACTCCGATTTTAAACCCCATATTTCAAGTTATGTAAAAAACCTCTGGCAACAAAAATGGAACGAGCAAAGAAATAACAAACTCTTTCAAATCCAACCAACGGTTGGACAAAAACACCTAGCTTTTGGCAGTATTCGCGACACAACGGTTATGCATAGAGTTCGAATCGGGCATACATACATCACCCACAGATATCTTCTGAGAGGCGATGCGCCTCCACAATGTACTGGTTGTCAAGAACGTTTGACTGCAAAACATATTCTACTCAATTGCGTAGATTTTCAGAACATTCGTTCACGCTACTACAGTGTGAATTCCATGAAAGACCTTTTTACAAAGGTAGCACCAAGCAAAATTGTTTCTTTTCTGAAAGAAATACACATGTACAGTAAGTTTTAAACTGAATTTAGTTGATTTTAGATTTATACACTACTTGTTTTGTCTATTTTAATCGATTTTAGTTTCAACTGAGTTTTCTTATAGTAACAGAACTGACACAATATGACCCTAACGGGTTGCTAGTGTCGTTAAACCAATCAATCAATCAATCAATCAAACTATTAAGGAACCACGTAAGAGGTATTATTCTTTCATATATGCAATCTTTAATGTATGTATATGTGTAACGTCAAGGTTTCAGTTTGATCGATCAAAAATTGTCAAGATTACAGCCTGTAAATAACCGGGGCCGCCATTGGCCGGGTATACTGTATTAGAGCAAAGATGCGTAGTTACTGTTGGAACGTAAAGAATTAATGAACACGGAAGTTTATGTTTAGTCTTTTATTGACGAAATAACCTTTACATCACAATTTACTGCTCACACGATTCAACAACAGCCAACAACACAAAAAATAACAACTAGATATCGTTCCTAACACAGACAGAAAACAGAAACAAGGCTAGCAAGGCGAGAAATGCGTCGCCATGGCTTTCTAACTGACTATAGAGAGCTCTTAAAGGTCCTCGTATACGCCTGATATAGCTGATCAGCGACGTATAAACTTTCGAGGATCACTTTCGACGACTCTCTGCAAGGAGAGAAACAAAAATACCTGACCTTTAAAAACAGAAAACTGACACATAAAAACATAAAATTACTCACTCATTCAAATGCTGTTATCCTATTGATAGGCGTTTAGAAACGCACCCATTATCCGTTATTTTCACCGTTGTGTAATACCCTTTGAAATAATCACGTCAAATAACTACATCAATATGAAGCAAAATTCACGATCTCCACAATTTATACTAGCACAATAATATCCAAATTCTTCAGTATTAACAGACCAATCCGTGCCGCACTGCTCTTCCGCGATACTCCAGCTGCTAATACTTCGATGCATCAGTGAATAATGCCAGACAGTGCGATTTGACCCGGATTAAGTACTCGAATGCACAGGGATTAAACCATGTGATCGACAAAAAGCTGCATTTTGACTGGTCAACTTTCGCTCCCCTCGAAACGTTTCGGCCCGCGATATAAGCCGATAACCTCAGATGCTCATGGGACATTTACTATAAGTGTTACAGCAAGGGCTAAAGGGAAAACACAATTACCACAGTACGATGACCCTGACGCTAATTGCAATTAGAATGCAAAGTTTGGGCTTTCGACTGACATTTATAAACTGAATACACACGCAAATCAGGTTATGCATCACTTTCTCTGCATTAAAATAAAGGCAAGAAGTAAATATAGAAACGGCAGTAGAACCGACGTTTCCAGAAAACCTCATTAAAGCGTCGTTGTAAGACAAACGCAAGCGTAACAAAAAACATAAACGGGGAAGGCGTTTACACAGCCCTGTGAAAATTGTCGAAATTGACTCGCTTTCGAGGGTACCTTGCGGAGTCCATTCTCTATTAAGGAATCATGTAGAGCTATTATTCTTTCGTAGTTATTAATTTATTGTAACACTGAGTTTCACGGGGGATTCTGCTGCTCTTTGACACAATCTAGTTTTGCGTTGTCGCGTGCGAAGCAACAGTTTGTGAGGTCAAACCCTAGTCAGGAATCACTTAACTATTGTTTTGTGTTTGTGTGTTTTGCTGGCCTGCTATATATCTTCAGTCTTGCTCAAGGTGCCTAATAATATTTAATGATTTGGATTAGTAATTAATATAGTGTATTGCTACACTGGAGCTATAGTGTTTTTGTTATCTGTTCGACAAAAACTGACCAAATAAACTGATAGTTTTAAGAAGTGCTGTTCGTCCCACAGATCCTGTTCTATTATTTTTGATAGCAGTGTTGCCCATGAGGCCTTGCACCAAATGTAAATTTTGTCAAATTTCACCTTTGTAATGTCTTCATTTTTACGACTGGGCACAGTGTCGGCGAACATTCTTGTTATTTTTATCTTGACACAGTTTCAAGGTCACAATCGCCACCATCTTGGATTTTCACTTGTATTTTTTTGTTTGTTTGTTGACAAGATAATCCAAAAACTACGTGACCGATTATCACCAAATTTTAGTCACGGCTTAACGATTTCAGAGGCACGGGGTTGACTTTGGAATCGATAAAAAATCAGAATAGCCACCAGCGGCCATCTTGGGTTTTCCCTCAATTTTCTTAGGCTCCTGAAGTAAACGAATTGTCTTATTTTGGCGGTTTTGAACATGGAACACTGTTCACTGAAACGAAGTACCTTTACTCCGAAAATAAAACGTTTTTGGTTCCAAACTATGCTCACGTATTCGGAAATTGGCGAATTTAATTCCAAAATATGTGTCTTGATCATTCTGATATTTTTGTGGTGACATGCCCTGCGTCCAATCTTTTTTTAACCAGATGTTGGTGCAACCGATGATGAAATCTGCTGCCGAGCCCTAGCAGAAAGTCAAGTCAAAACTTACGTTTGCAGTGTTTGCCAGTCATAACTGCTTTTTTATCATATCATTTGTTCAAATTTTCTCCAGCATGTTTCAAGTTTTTTTTAGTCTGATGTAATGATTACTTGTAGTTAAATAAAGGTACGACTTTGTTTTTGATGCGATTTTGAGGAGGGGGGGGGGGGGGTAGGTTTTCTAGACACAGATAAATAGGCGTACAGTAAGCTTGTTTTGTGGGGACTTAATTCCAGACTCGAATGAAAGAGATGTCTATTATAAGTGTTTGTAGTAACTACCTAACCAGCCTCGGTGGCCTAGTGGTTAGAGTGTCCGCCTCGAGACGGGAAGATCGTGGGTTCAAACCCCGGTCGGGTCATACCTAAGACTTTAAAATTGGGACTCCTCCTTGTTACCCTGTGAGGCACTCCACAGGTAAGGGTTAGAAGGAGGGCTGGAATGCCCCATTTCAGTATAATGTGGCAGGGGGGATCCCGATATGACCATAGCATTTGAAAGGATCTAAAGAACAATACAATACAATAGTAACTACCTTCCAGATCCGGCTAGAAGACTACAGTTATACCTGTATATGGCTATCACTTTCAAAATCCGGATAAAAAGACGTCAGAAAACTTTATGACAACACCCCAGGCCTCGAAAAAGACAAACAGTGAAACCTGTTTGTAGTAACCACCGTCCAGAAACCTGATAAAACACGGACAATAATACCTTTTCAGCATTTGAACTGTTCCTTGTTGGAAATGCAATCCCCGGATCTCCGGATAAGCGTGCCAACACTTTTTAGGATACATTTCTCCACTGCAACACACTCCCGTTGATAAAAGGTGGCTGACTGCAATCCGAAGCTATAACAGCAATTGCTATTGAAATGCAGTTCTCGAAGTCAGGTAAAAAGAATTTAAGTTAAATTAATTATTTGGATTGTTGTTTTTTGTTAATCCCATTTTTCTTTTTGCCTTCTTACAGAAAGCGAAGTTTGTGACGCCTCTAGGTTGCTGTTTGAGGCAGATGATGTACCGACTTGGATTCAGTCGACCCTCAAGGAATGTTCTTATATGAGAGGAAAACTCCATTGTCCAAAATGTAGCGCAAAAGTGGGCTCTTTCGATTTTACGTCATCAGCTCGCTGTGACTGTGGCAAAGACCATTCAAATATATGGCTCGTTTCAAGTAAAGTTGATATCGTTCACTATTTAGCTCCAAGTAGTTCAACTCCACAACCAGAGGACAATGCGAGCCCGCCTGTGCCAAGGTTGCAAGCAAAGCGTTATTATTCATATCATCCGAAGCTTCTGTGTTCTGAAGAAGACCTGAAAGCCTTGCAGGCGATCGATTGTCGGGAGAACGATGCCACCCTCTTGCAGAACGATGCTCTTGAATTAAGTAAAAAGAAGGTCTCCGAGGTTGCCTTGTCTCTCACACGCAAAGGTCGCGAGTGCGTTGCCCACTTGTGCGCAGGATTATCGGTTGATGCGCATTTGGGCGAAAGCAGCGGACAGAAAAGACGCCCGACCCCTGCAACATCAGACGAAGAGACGGATGCATCGACCAATGACGTTGGAGCTCAGAGCTTACAGCCTCTTATCAATTCAGCATTCAGCGACGCGCTCCAGCTGAGTGAGGATGAGCGTAGTCGCGAATCCTCCCCCTCCATTGTCAAGCAGTCTTCCTTCAAGGTAATTAAAATGTCAGATTCTTCAGATCACTTAGCACAAAACCCAAATTTAACTCCATTTTTTTAGTCCCCCGCCGTCGCGTAGCGCGAAGCGGGGGACTATTGAATTTGGGTTCGTCTGTCCGTCTGTCACCATTTCGGATATGATGTCTTTTGTACGATACGTCTCCAAGACTATGGGAGGGATTCCATTTAAACCTTGTATAGCGAAAGAATAAAGGTTGTAGTTGTGCACCTGAGTATAGGTTTTGCCAGCCGCCAAAAAATGTACCCTGGAATATGCCCCTAATATATCGGCTGTGAAGAAGCCTCAGTTTCTTGTTTGCAAAGACACCATTGTTTACGTATGCTGATAGATTCGAGTTACTTCTAATCTAATTGATCTATAATAAAGTGAACAAAGTAAACAAGCAATTTGAATGACAGGTAAAGGAACCTCAGGTGGCTGCAAGTAAACTGTTTGTTAATCTACATATTTTTAGTTGACCTTGCTAAAATAACCGATGCCTAGATTTGGAGCATGACAATTTCGGTGGTTGACCGTTTTTCGGTCACCAATTACGAACTCCAGAAAATGGTGTTTATAAACGACAGTGACAGTCCTCAATATTTAAGTGAAACGCAAAGCCGCAGTTTTGACAAATCCATTGTAACATGTACACTCCCAATTCTGTACAGTCTGATGTTTACGAAACTGATGTTCGAGGTATGGCCTGTACCGATGTCACTTTCCTTTGAACAAACACTGGCAGTCATGAAATGTAAACCCCGTTTGCAGGAGTCGTCAGATGAGGAGCAGGCAGAGAGTAACGCCGTGAGTGCGGAGCCGTTCACATGCTCCGTGTGCCTGGAGATCTACTATCTGCCGCAGAGCTGTTCGCCATGCGAGCATGTCTTCTGTGATCCGTGCCTGCGCCAAGTCAACGGCAGTGCCGCGGGTGGTGACGTCAAGTGCCCGCTTTGTCGCAAGGTCATCAAGAAATGCTCCACTGCAGAAGGTCTGTCTTCACTTGTCTATATCTTGTCGTTCTTTGGAAAGATTTTGAAAGCACTTCAATGGACATTTGTCAGATATTGCGACATTTCGGGATTAGAGATGATAAAAACAGAACGATTTCTCTTGGGTCAAAATTTGTGAGTGAACGTAAAATGTAAATTGTTTTTAATAACTTGAGAAAAAACCTTTATATATGCGGCACTTGCACAGCAAGCTTGTCTAACTCTTTTACTGTCTACCCTGTTTTTATTTCGATCGAGATTTGTCTGCTTGTCATTTAGATTTATGGAAAGCGACGAAGGTGCTGTTTCCTGCAGAATATCAAGAGAGGCACAAGTTGGAAAGGAAGAAAAGAAAACACCGACCCTCTCTTCCCGGATCTACAAATGGTAGATACAGGGCAAACCGACGTGCCAATGGCGGCGGCAGTAATGTCCTGGCGATGTGGGCAGGAGTCTGTTTTGTTATTCTATTTATGATGCTTGGATTCACTGTATTCGCAACGACTGTTGGTTTTGTAGCGTGGTACTTTCTTGAAGTGGCCATGGATTTATTGGTTGATGTAACACTTGAATTTCAGACATTTTCTGACATTTTTAAAACCTCCATCATTCTTTTCTGCATTGATGGGAGATTGTCGGATGAAAAATGGCGACAGCTGTATGACAGTGCAGGACGAGTCCTCGGTGCTTTTACGAAACTTGTGCAGACTAAAAACGCCAGCCATAATCTTCCTGCTGAACTTCCTTTATCAAGTCATCAGGAGGATAGTGGAAAACCATATCATACGCTTTGGAAAATAACTCAAACAAATCTTGCAAATTATGTTGTATTTGGGTGTCTGGTAACGTTTATAATGTACAGGCTTGCTAAGTTCATGCAGGCAAGACGGGCTTGAAACGCTTTAAGAAGTCTTACTCGGGGTACTTAGAATGGGCTTGATTAACGCAATGGATTGATAGAGAAACTGCAAACTGCCCACCCCAACCCCCCCCCCCCACCCCCCCCCCCCCTCTTCTCCAGAATTAAGGTTTAGTTCTTTAAGCTCATTTGTTTCATTATTTGCAAACTCGACGTTGATTTGACCTTTCAGAACTTTATCGCTTCATCCATTGAGTACCAAAATACATGATTACGTTGTTGGAGGAGCAGTCGCAAGAAATTAAGAGGTGTATCTAAATGTTTTAGGCAGTATTTTCACACGTAACCAATGTTCTTTCCTATACCCACATGATAAGTTAATGGTTTGTACAAAAATATTTTCAGTTTAATTTAAAAGCTGCTGACGTCATGTTCAAAGTTTTTATGCTGTGATTTTCGTGGTTTTGGTTATTGTTACATGTTAGGTTACATGTTAGTTTACAGCAGAAATAAGTTATAACGTTGTTATATTAACATAGATTAGTTTGTACAATAAACTTATTTGAAAACGTTAGTTGTGTGTTTTTTTTCAGTGTTTCTCTTCCTTTTGGTTGAAAAATCTCTTTTGCGAAAACAAATCAATAGGGGGACCTGTTTTCAAAGTTCAAAGAAAGTAGCTGGGCCAGGAATTTCTTGTGCTAGTTGGGTAGTGCAAAAAGTTAGGTAGTACAAACAGAAACCAATTTTTACGACCTGTTTTTCTTTTATCATTTAGTATGTTATTCAGTAATTGGAAGGAGGCACCACATTCCATAATTGTAAGCTGCTTCCCATTGAATATTGGTAAAACTCCGTTCCTCAAAATATTTGCTTCTTGCCACTTGTGAAGAAGTTTACTAAAATAATTTTATTGTGAAATGACATCACAGCTAAAACTTTCATGACTGCTAAATTTTTAAATCATTTGTTCGCCCTTGTAAAAATAGAATGGTAACATTCAACGCAAAGGTTTCAAAGCAATTACCAGTTAACCATTCTAAGCCACCTTCTCATTTGGCTGCCCTATTTTTGTTGTCAGTTTGTTTTAAAACTGACCCTGTTAGCACTCGTTCCGAAAAACTTTTTTACCGCTGTTAATCATGTACCGCGGAAGAAAAATACTTACAACCAAGCAAATGTTTGGCCAAAAAGCAAGGCGTTATATTGTGAGAGTATGAATATACGATTTAATTATGCAAAAGTAGTTCTCGGGCTATGAGGT
This sequence comes from Protula sp. h YS-2021, assembly GCA_949752745.1. Classification (NCBI taxonomy): domain Eukaryota; kingdom Metazoa; phylum Annelida; class Polychaeta; order Sabellida; family Serpulidae; genus Protula; species Protula sp. h YS-2021. The sequence goes on from OX457025.1 coordinate 69,165,349, forward strand.
CATTAACGATCGCCATATTGTATGTTTTCAGTGTGGCCGCAACCATATTGTCAGCCATCTTGTACTTGACACTACGGTGTTATGAATCAACTTGTACAAGATGGCCGTAGTGACTCATAACACCGTAATGTCAAGTACAAGGTTGCTGACACTATGGCAGCGGCCACTCAACCTCTGCAACTGCTAAAGAAATTATATGCGTAGTTTGACAAAATATAAGTATTTTCTTAAGTTCGAGTAAAGATGCAACATGTTTGCTTAGGTTGATCACAGTACCATTGCCCACAATATTAAATGTACATTTTTCGATATTTAACAATAATCCTCTAACAATAAACCATAACATCGAATCGACGTCGATTTTTGGTCGTGACAAATATTATGAAGTCGATCTTTTTGCGGTGATAGGAAAGATAAAAGAAAAGTCCCCCTCCCCCTCCCCGCTTCCTGTATTTTGCGAAACAAAACGAAACAGGGTTTTTAAAATGTCCCACAAAATGACTTAGGGTACGTATTTGATATAAAAAATTGTTCGAAGTAATGGTGCCGAACAAATTTTACGTAATTATATTTACTGGTTTTTTTGTTTTTTTTTTTTTTGTTTTTTTTTTTGTTTTTTTTTTTGTTTTTTGTTTTTTGTTTTTTTTTGTTTTTTTTTTGTAACTAGAATGCCGTACTTTCAAAGTTTAATAAATGTTTTCAATACAATGAAATTTCACATTTTTACGATCAATAAGTAACACAAACAACATTCAGCAATAATAAGTTACGCCCAGTAAACATTTTGTTGTTTCTTTGGTTGGAAATGAAGGTAGAATCGACGTTGGTCTTTGGACAAATACTATGAAGGCGATTTTTTGTGGTGATAGGAAAGATAAAAGAAGAAGAAAATGGATATTATGGCGTGGAAGTATAATATGAAACACACAAGATGTTTTTCTGGCGCCAGCTGCTTGGTTTCGTTTCGTTTCGCAAAGTACAGGAAGCCCCCCTCCTTCCAGTACTTTGCGAAACGAAACGAAACATGATTTTTAAATGTCCCTAAATTTGGCTTAGGGTATGTGTTTGACAAGAAAAATTGTTGAAGTAATGGTGCTGAACAAATTTAACGTAATTCTGTCTTGTACGATATAATGGAAATAAAAATATATTACCAATAATTGGGTAGTGACCCCATTTCTGTTTCATTTCACAAAGTACAGTGAGCCCTGTTACAATACTAATACTGTGAGGACGTTTTCGTTATATTTATACAACAAACAAACTGACACCTAAACACCCACTGTTCTAGTTTTGTTTTTCTAATTTCTTGTTTTTTTTAAGGTTTTAGAAAAAAAAAACAGTTCAGCTTCAACTATACTAATATTCTCAAATCTTACACAATGAAAATGAACAAGTAATAAAAACATGTTGTTGAAATAAAATATGAAAGCATTTTTCAAGACGAAAACAGAAAATTTCTTGTGTTATTTAAGTAAATATTTGATATTCTTTAATTTATTAGGACTAGTAGGTTTAAGGAGTGGTAAGAGTCTCAATAATTGCGATGAATTATGAAAGCTGAAGTTATCCCGCATTTTCTACAATAGTTATCTCCTGGGATCGGTTGGGGGGGGGGGGGGGGGGGGGTCACTTATTATCATATTGGTATTCATGCTTGTAAAGAAATGTTTAGAAAGAGGTAATTGTGCAACCGATCCGCAAGGAGCGTCAATTTTAGTAAAACAAAGAGGGTGAAGTAAATTACCTCTGCATTTCCAACAAAAGGGAAGCTGCGAACTGCGCTCCGCGTTTAGTTAAAATGGGTATATTATTTTAAACTTTGCATTCCGAGTCTAGGATAATTTCATAATCATGCATGGTAGCGAATTTGAATCTGTGTCTCCCCCTTCCTGGATTTATCTATGTTTGTTTTGCTTTCCAACTGATTTTACGATAAATATCAGCTGTTTTTTTCGGGATACACAAAAATCATTTGCTCAGCGAAGGAAATTAACTCGCGGATTTTTATGTAAACAAAAGTTTGCCAAAATGGCAAAAGTTAAAATTAAGAAGAAATGCAAATATGGATCAAAATGTTATAGGAAAAATCCTAAACATCTAGAAGAATTTAGCCATAACAGCGACGAAGAGGTTAAATTGAATGTGTATTTTATGATGGTCTAAAGTAAACACCCATTATCGCTCGGATTTAAACCCGCCGAATAAGCCAATTCGCACTTTCCGGTGGAGGTGTTGTTTAGAAATGATAAGGGGAAAACATCAAAATTCTTATTTTCTTTCAACATGCACACCTTTGAATTTATAACGCCATCATATGATCTTTTAAAAAATATTTTACATATTATTCAGTCCCTTTAATAACCACCATGTGACTATATTTCTGGCAAAATGGAATTTTGTTGATTTTTGCCGTTTTTTTCCCTATCATTTCTTTATATCCTTATCCCACCTGAATTCAGCCGAAACGCAAAAACTTTTCGGCAAAAGTCAAAAGTGCGAATCGGCTTATTCGTCCAGATTCGTACGAGTACTTGTACCTAGAATTTTGTCAAAAGGAATTTGTCGTTTTAACTGAATTAAGTTGGAATAAAGGTATAAAGATATGATAGAAAAATCGCAAAATCAACAAAATTACATTTTACATACCAGTAATCTAGGACCGTCCGCTACTTTTCAGTGGTTTTTGCGCAATAACTCTCGTGTTTTGAACGCGATCACCTAATAGTTTGGTGTGTAGCAAATACAGGATTTTACACATGTTTTTTGTTATGCGCAAAGTAAAATGTTGTGATTCATGAAAATGCCAGGTCGATATATTCTTTTCGATCAGGATTTTTCGAGCATAGTTGTAACTCGCCATTTTATTCTTTCATCCAGAAATATCAATATTTTGAATGCAAACTGTAAGATATGTCAACTCGCTTTTCAAAATGACAACTAACAACTATAAGGATTACATATGAGCATAAACCGAATTAAATTCGTCAGTGTGCGTGTTGACAGAATATTTGAATTTTGATATTTTGCCTTTATCATTTCTTTATAACTTATCCCAAAAAAATTGCAGTCGAAACGACACTTCCAGACACAAAATCCGAAAGTACGAATTCTAAGCCTTACAGCGGAACCTATTAAAACCTGTTAAACCTGTTTTTCAAAATGGACCTTTTTTGTGAAAATGACATAATAAACATATTAAAACCTTTTTTTTAACTGCTAATTATTTATTTATTTTTTTATTTTGCCTATTTTTTTGTAATTGTATCCATTTTTGCAAAAAATATTATAAAAAACCTCACTTTTAGAATATCTGTATTGTTTAAATTAATATATTTATTATATATAAATTATAACTATTAAAATCGAAAAATTTTTTAAAATATGTTTAAAGACCATAAATTATTTTAGAATATCAAACCTTATAAAATGTTACTTTTAGACGCCCCAACAACCTATTAAAAGCTATTTTTGACGCCCAAAACCTATGAAAACCCATATTTTTTTTAACTAAGGACCTATTAAAATAACCTAATTTTTCCTGAGGAGCGTTGGAAGGCCTTGAATTGGCTTGTGTATCGTTTTCGCAAAATAGGCACAATTTTTATGGGCTTTATGTCTTTTATTTCTTTATGTCTTAAAGTAGAGATAAATCTAGCTTCCACACTCACCTGTTAAATACTTGTTTATATGCGGGACTTTAAATGCATGTGACCAAAGTCAAGTGACCAAAAATTTAAATGAAGAAGATATGGATTATTTCTGAACCACATAACCCAAATGATAAGCCAGTTCGTACTTTCGGATCTTCCGGTTGGAGATGTCGTTTCGACTGCATTTTTTGGGGATAAATTATAATGAAATGATAGGGGAAAACATAATGAAACTTGGTAGTGTATCTTCTGTGGGCACTAACAAGGATCGGTATTGTCAATGGGTTAGGTTGGCCCAAGGAAAAACAGCCAAATGCACTTTGAAATTTACCAAATCCTGGAAATTATTCAGCGTCGGAATGAGTTTGTTAACACGATATCTCAACAACAACTGCAGGAATTTTAATGAAACTTGGTATTTAGCTTCTATGGGAACAAACACAGATCGGTATTGTAAATGGGCCAGGTTCGTTCAAGGAAAATGCACCAAATGGGCTTGGAAAATTTCAGCTCTTGATTGACTATTGATGGCCGTGTTTAACTGATGGGGATGGCCTGTGGGGAATATGTTGGCTATTCACACTGCTCTAGTTAATCAATACGCCCAAAATATTAAGCTTTTATTTCTTCTATGGATTTTGAAATATCAATTCAAAAGGTTTTGGTGAATAATTGCAAAAGTTAATGTTACTTTTTCACGTAATAAAACATCCTCCCTGTGTGTAAACAAATATCAGCTTTTGCGGGAGAATTGTGGTTATTTCCGTATTGTTTCCTGTTAAAGAAAGCGTGACACAGAAGTTGTGTATCATTTTAGTTGTATTTCGAGGACCTTTTAGCAAATGCCAATAAAGACTTGTGGGTCGTTGAATCTCGCCCAAAATCTTTACAGAGGTGCCTGAAAGTGAGCGCAGTTGAATTGTGTATCGTGATATAGCGAGGAATTGAAGCGGCAGCCGAACCTCCAGTGGCGAGGCCCTTCTTGGAGTTAGCGTCACGATCAGATCAACCGATCAGCTGCGAGGGATTTCTGGCAACGAAATTGTTTAGGGGCGGGAACTCTTTCTTTACACATCGACTCGAATTACAAATTCTTCTTTTCAGAACAAAGCTAGTTTTCATATTGGTATCGGGTAGTGACTAAATTTCCAATTGTCGCTAATTTTGCCTCCTGCTCCGGTTTGGAATTTGACGACGGTCGATGACATGTGTTAGGAAGAATAAAATGTTGCTGAATTCTTTCAGATTTATAAAGATTTTTACATTTTGCCCAAGTTACAGAAAAACAAGTATTTGCAATGGTATCAGATGATAAACACTCTTAAGTGGATTCACATTTTCGTTTCCGGTGACAAGCATTAGCAGTGAGCGCCTATTTTCTGCGACTCAGGGCAAATCTCGATCCACACACCATCAACGAAATTTTGTTTCTAAACAAGAATCTGAAAACGGACGTGAGAAATGCTCGAAAATTTTGCCAGTGTCGGAAGGAAAAATTTACGTCAGCGTTTCTGAAACTTAGTTATATGTCCTACTGGATAGATCTTCAAATATATCTATTCTGGACGCTTTGTTACCTGGATACTTTGAGACTTTATACTGGAGACTTGAATTGGTACGTCTTGAGTGTTATTTTATTAGTCGAGTTTAACGCTTCTCCAAGATGTAAGGTAATGCGGAACCTCTGTTGAAGGTCAACGAATCCTTGAGGACTAGGCGAGGATTGGTGTCTTCGATTATTTTTTCTGCCCTCGTTCCGCAAATCTGAAATACATCAAAATCACTTTGAAACAGACATAGAGCTATTTCTGTGTTGGAAAACCATGTTTTAAATATGATAAATAAATTTTCCTGCATTCAGATAAAGTTTGACACCCTATAGACACGTTATGGTAGAGAAAATCAACTTTTGGTGTAGTTTTCTAATTTGTTCCTTTATGTTTTTTCCACACTGGAATCCTGCGAGTTTCCTGTACTGAACATGCGCACTCGAAACCATGAACTCTCTTATTATAGCTAATTTGATTGAATTGAAATAACGCGCTAAGAAGTGCCACTAATTTTTTAGACCAGCCGGCTTTGTCGGGCTATTCTTATCACATCAATAGAGGGCCATCCGTCGTCGGTATGTACGTACGTGTGTAAACTTTTACTTAAAATGCTTCATCTCCTTCAGTTTTAAACGGCTTTCTTTCAAATTTTGTGTGAATGTTCTATAGGTAGGCCTCTCGTGAACAGTTACTTTTTTGGCAATCCGCAAGAAAATGGCAATGAGGAGCATTTGTAATTTTTCGGTTGCCAGTTTTCAAAATTCTTCTTCCCCCACAATTTTTATCAGATTTTCTTTAAATTTTATGCGAATATTCTCTAGATAGGCCTCGCGTGAAAATTTACTTTTTTTGGGCGATCTGCCAAAAATTGGCCCAATGAGGAGCTTTTTTTAATTATTTTTGGCTTCCAATTCTCAAAATGCTTCTTCTCCCACAATTGTGATTCGATCCTTTTCCAGTGTTGAACGATTGTTCTTTAGGTAGGCCTCTCTTGAAAAATTACTTTTTTTGGCGGTCCGCCGAAAATTGGCTAAATCGACGGCATTTGAATTTTATTAGGTGCTAGTTTTCAAAATGCTTCTTCTGCAACAATTTTGATCAAATTTTCTTTAAACTTTATGCGAATATTTCCTAAGTAGACCTCTCTTAAAGTAACGTTTTTTGGCCATTAAAAGTTGGTTAAATAACAGGCATTGTTTAATTTCCTGATAACCAGTTTTCAAAATAATTCATCTCCAACAATTTGGATCGGCCAAAGCGAAATTTGTCATAGTAGAATCGAGCACGAAACGGCCATAAGGTCCCCGGCCATAAGGTTCCCAATTGAATTTAGGGCAAAACGTCCCCAAAACTGAAAAAGGTGATAACCTAAATTAGCGCTTTATTATGCTTTACTGCGGCCATAAGGTACCGAGCCATAAAGTCCTCTGCCGTGAGGTCCCCAAATGAATTTAAGGCCAAAAGGAAAGGAAAATTTATCGTGGAAACCAGGACAACACATCCCCGGCCCAAAAGTACTCGGCCATAAGGAACGCAGCCATTGGGTCCCCAAATGAATTTAGGGCCGAAACCTCCCCAAAGCAAAATTTGTCGTGGAATCCACACATGCTCAACCATAAGGTTCCCGGCCATAAGGTCCCCGGTCATGAGGTCCTGATATGAATTTAGGGCCAAAATATCCCAAAGCAAAAAAGTATTAAGCTTTACACCGGCCATATGTCCCCTTCCGTAAGCTCCCCAAATGAATTTAGGGCCAAAATCTCCGAAGCCAAAACAACTTAAGATAGCCTAAATTAACGATTTATTAAGCTTTTGTCGGCTATAAGGTGCCCGGTCATAAGGGCTCCAAATGCATTTAGAACCAAAAACATCCCCAGAGCTAAAATGTATGATAACCTAAATTAGGACTTTATTAACCTTTACCGAGCAATAAAGTCCCCGGCCTTAATGTCCTCGGCCGTAAGGTCCCTGGCCATATATACATCGGTTCAAAAGTTATTTATATTTGTGTTTAATGTGCTGTGGATTTTTCAGATGAGTAGAAGACAAAGAAAACAACAGTACATGCAATTTCAGCCTTTTTAATAACATTTTGCAGAATTTTACAGGCAAAAGCTATTCCTTTGACCACAAATACCCAGTTTAAATACGCGGGGGTATCACAAAAAAAAAAAAAAAACACAGAAATTAGTCGTAATAATGAGTATGCATTTTTACAGTAAATTAACGTAACCCAATATGGACCCAAAAATGTCCCTAGCAGCATGGTTTGTTGTTCAGACAATATTAATCAATTGTCTGTTTAATTAGAACAGAATATTCACACATTGTCGCACAAACACACCATAGGCTTTCAATGGTAAGCTAGAAATATAAATCATTTTTGAACCGATGTATAGTACATGGCCATAATGTCCCTGGCCATATGATTTCTGGCCATAAGTTCCCCAAATGAATTTAGGACCAAAAACTCTCCAAAGCAAAAAACGTATGATTACCTAAAATAAGGCTTTATTAAGCTTTACACCAGCCATTATGTCCCCGGCTTTAAGGTTCCCAAATGAAATTACGGCGAAATCCTTCCCAAGAAAAACCAAACGTATGGTAACCTGAGTTAATGCTTTAAATTTTACCCCGGCCATAAGGTCTCCAAATGACTTTTAGGCCGAAAACTCCCCAAAAGCAAAATTTGTTGTTGTGGAATCCAGGACAAAACGGTCCCGGCCGTTAGATCCCAGGTCATAAGGTCCCCAAATGAGTTTAGGGCCAAAACGTTCCCAAAGGTCAAAAACATGATAACCTAAATTAACGCTTTATTAAGCTTTACCCCCGCCACAGGGTACCTGATCACAGTGCCCCCTGCCATTTTGTCCCCATATAAATTTTGGGCCAAAACGTCCCCAAGGCAAAAACAAAAAACAAAAAAAAAAAAAACGCATGTTAAGCCTTACAGTGTTTTTTATGTGTTTGCAATCACTGAACTAAGACTCTTTTGAATAGTTACTTTTCTGGCGGTCCGCGAAATATTGGCTGAATTGGGGACATTTAAAAACATTAAGGAGTCCATTTTCAAAATAATTCTTCTCTCACAATTTTCACAGGATTCCTTTATAAATTTGTACGAATTATCAACAACCGGGTTTAACAATATGACAACCACTTTTTGGCGAACATTGAAGTCTTTTGATAGGTGATTTACTAGATCTCGGCTGGTCACAATGTCCCTGGACATTGTTGTTTTAAATTCGATTCCGTTCTGTTCCATGTTTTACGTCGAAATGCTTCTGTCAGAGCACGGATGCCCTGACAGCCGGATAAATCAGTTGAATGTCATCATATCAAGAAGTCATGAGAGGTCACTAAAATCTAATCATCCGGTTATCTATCAAAGCAACAATATTCCATCAAAATCACTTTAAATACTTCCTTTGAATATTGTTTACAAGAGGCACAAGGCCTACAAATACGAAGGTATGGATAAAAAAAAATTCCGGCAACGAACTTAACAGGTCATGAGAGGTCTCCAAAATATAACCAACCCTGGAGGTTAGCCATAAGAACACTCACATCGAGAACCATCAAAATCAGTTTGCGTCCTATGGTGGAACGATAATGCACACCCACACATACTTCAATATTGATCTTATATTGTATCTTATATTGATCTTATATCAGCTGAAAGATCATTCATATAAACACCCAAATCGAATTTCATGAAAACCTGTTTACATGCTTTGGCAAAATTATGTTCACAAGGACAGTCTGATCCACGGACAGACAGACAAGTCGAAACACTATGCCCTTCCTAACCTAGTAAGGTGGGGACATAGAACAACCGTAACCGGTACAGCTAATCTTGAAAAGAACCAACGTTGTATTTTTCAGCAAATATGCTGTGAATACAAGATCTTGTGTGCAAAATATCTCTATAACGGAAAGTCTTATCGACTTCAAATTTTTTGTGGGTATTCCTTGAATCAGTCGGACAGCTGTATCAGCTTTTTACGGATTTAGCAATTAAGAAAGGCGTGTGACGTCGTCACATTAAAATCATATGTGTAACATTTGTCAGTCGCTAAACAACAGTGGGTTTTTTGCTAGGTACGTCCGAAAGATTCCATCAAATTATGTCTCAAATAGAACGAATGAAAATGGCACATGACGTCATCACGTAAAATATGCATGTAATTTGAACCAGATCGGTATTCCTTGGGCCAGTCGGACGGCTGTTTCAACTTTTGGCGCGTGTATTGAAGTTAAGAAAGGCATCATTACGTGAAAATGTATCTGTTTTTAAGCAATGTTATCATGTGTTACGCAGTTATGAAGAATGCCTTTCTAGTGGTTTTTGGCCGATGGGAATGTGTGAAAACAAGGTAATATATCATGGTTATAACTAACCTTAGGGTACACACAATTACCGCAACTTTGACTGCATTAGATAGTCAACGCCCCCCCCCCCCCCCCCCTCTCCCTACTTTTCACACCGGCTGGTTCCAAATCCGAACCTTGGATTACCAGAATAACGCCGTACTAACGATGTGATCCAACGAGTCTCTCCTAAATTTTTCATATTGGTTGAAACAGGAAGCCACCGAGGAACCTGTCCAGAAGAAAAGAAAAATAGAAGACTACTTTGATAGGACCAAACAAGGTTTGGTTTTTGCATTTTTTGTAACTAAAACTAAATCACAATAATTCATGTACACCCTTGCTTGGGAATGTCGAAGCTGGTGGCCGTTTTTCTTTCGGGCAACGGTATTTTGACATTTTTTCCACGGTTTCAGTAAAAAGAATTATCAAAACACGAAATATGACGTCACCGCTGTTTTGGCAGTGCAGCTTGACACCGCTTGTGTTTCCGTACGTTTACCAACACCTCGTCTGTGAAAGCGTAATAATAAAGTTCCTGGCACATGTCCCACCAACTGTGTTGTTATTGATGCTGAGGTGCCTATTCCAACCTGTTGTGGACCATGCTGTAAACCCAGTTTAATGTGAAAACAAAACATCAGCACCATATAGCTGGTCGTGTACGGGAAAGATGGCATTTTGGGGCCTAAATAAATTTAATGTGACATAAGGTGCGCTTTATATACCGTTTTACTTTCAAAATTAGCGATTTTGAGCTACCCGCACCTCATGCGGGGCGCTTTATTTGCTGTCAACAAACGAAAGAATAAAAGAAATAGTGAATTCAAATAAAACGAATCAACCTAGTTAAAGTATATATTTAAGGTGTTGCTGAGGCTGTCAGCTTCACAGTAAATTCTGCAAGATGTTTCTGCCAGTGTAACATGCAATTATTTCAGTTGTACAGTGATGTAAAATCACTTCTATTTTTGAGAATGGCATTTAATTTGTATGACCTTGGAATGGTTGATTTCGTTTAGGTGAACCAAAGGGACAGGCGACCACTTCGGCGACCAAAGCTCAGAGCACAGAAGAGCCAACGGAAGAGGAAGAAGAAGAGGTGGAAGATAGCGGGGAAGATGAGGACCAGGTATGTTGTCTATTAATCCTTCAAAGAGAGATTGCTTCTGCGTTTCGAATACTTATATTGTAAAACATTCCATCTGTGCGGTATTTATTAAAAATAATTATTAGCAGACATTTACTTTGGACGGGTGAAAAATTTATTGATGTTCTGAAAAGGCCTTTCTGTTCTGAAGTACGTGATTGATTTCTCGTATTTAGGAAGCCATTGAGGATTCTCCGCCGTCTCCATCAGATGTGAAGGAAAACATTAAATGCAAATTTCTTGTTGAGATGCCTCAAGATTTCTACGATTTCTGGAAATTTGCGAAGACCCTTGATCATAAAACTCCAACAGGTGAGGTGCCTAACCATGACTATAATATAGTATTTTCAATTTATTGTCCTTAGAATTTTTTTATTTTTTGTAGTTTTTTTTGTTTTTTTTTGTTTTTTGTACATGCCTCAAAATGTTTTTCTTACCCTTCAGATGCCTTCAAGACCAAGCTTGGGTTACAGCTGGTTGGACCGTTCGATGTTTTGGCGGGAAATTGTAAGAAAATCAACAGCAAAGGGAAGAAACCGTGTTACTTGCGTCACTGGCGTTATTTCTACGACCCGCCAGAATTTCTCACAGTTCTTCGCGGAGATGACGTCACTCAGTTTCACATGGGATATTTCAGGTAAGTCTTAACATGATAGTTACTGCCACTTGTGCCAAATAAGCCCAAAGTACACTTGGACATTCATCTTGAATGGAGGTGGCCAAACCCGTTGTGGCAAAGACGTGTTGACTGACATTTTCGCTACTTTTAAGCTTTAATCTTATATTTGTATGCTGTTTAATGCGGAATAGGGGATTTTAAATTTCTTTCTTTATATTCCCGAAGAGGTTCGTTGGGAATGACCAGGCTGATAACTATATAACAATATTCATTGCTAAAATTGTTACTGTATATATATTTGTGTATATAAATAGGGATGATCCGAAAGATTTGCCAGTATTTATGGCCAGTAATGCAGCAAAAGAGAACGGGATTATCACGCCCAGGGGAGAAAATATCTACGCAGCTGTAAAGTGAGTCTTTTGTTTGTGGTGAGTCGCGGCAAACTAAAGAATTCGGGTTTTATTGCCTGGTGTTTAAAATAAATAAATCGTTTTAAGTCGTGCTAGAAAATTGCAGTAAAAATAAAATAAACTACAGATTCAAAATTATAGTGCGAGTTTGATTTGCACTTTGGTTAGCAGATCTGGTACTGAAATAGCTTAGAGTTATGCATTCTGAATTTAAGTCCATGGATTCTGTGGGTAAACACATGTGTTGTCGATTTCAGTTGGTTCATAGAAGATAAGATTAAGAAAGAAAAGAGCAAGAAAACAGACTTGGAAAAGTTGAAAAGCAAGCTCCACGACGATGCGAAGAAACAGGGCTACTCGTTGGAACTGAAGACGAAGAGGATGAAGCAGCGAGACAAGAAGAGTGTGTGTAAGACGTTCCACACGGCCGGCATGGTGGTACCCGTCGATGAGAACGAAGTGGGATACCGCGAGGTGCCCGAAACCCCAGGTGGGTGTCAGGTGATGAGCTACTGGGTGATCGTGTAGGGTGATGAGATGCTGGGTGATCGAGTGAGGTGATGAGCTGCTGGCTGTTCGTGTGAGGTGATGAGCTGCTGGGTGATCGTGTCGGGTGATGAGGTGCTGGGTGATCGTGTCAGGTGATGAGCTGCTGGGTGATCGAGTGAGGTTATGAGGTGCTGGGTGATCGTGTTAGGTGATGACCTGCTGGCTCATCGTGTCAAGTGATAAGGTGCTGGGTGATCGTGTGAGATGATGAGGTGCTGGCTGATCGTGCGAGGTGATGAGCTGCTGGGTGATCGTGTCATGCGATGAGGTGCTGGGTGGGGTGATCGAATGAGGTGATGAGGTGCTGGGTGATCGTGTCAGGTGGTGAGGTGCTGGGTCATCGTGTAATGTGATTAGGTCCTGGGTGATCGAGTGAGGTGATGAGGTGCTGGGTGATCGTGTCAGGTGATGAGGTGCTGGCTGACCGTGTCGGAACACGGCATCGTTTGCAGTTACACGCTCTTCTGGTGATCCTGTATTGTTTTTCGAACTGGTTCGAAAGACGTTTTGGTGTTACATTAAGAAGCCTGTAAATGAACAGATAAATCTGTAACTACATTTTTTTGTTGGGGGGGGGGGGGGGTTGGTACATCGCGGAAAGAAACAGGAACATCTTGCAGTCCGAGCACAGACCTGCTGTGATGTCAGACAGATGTTAGGATTTGCGAACTTGGGGAACATTCACGACACCACAGTTCCTTCCGAGTTGCCATTCTTGAGTTGTATTGAATCGACCATATGATCAAGGGCTTTTTGTAGTGAATGTCTTATATTTAGTCAACTTCGTTGACTATTTCCTCTTTAAACAGGAATTGCATAGGGTCATGCGCTTGAGCTGCTGGACGCAATTTACATAGGCAGTTACAATAACAATGTTGGACAATAATACATGTTATGAAATTTGATACAGTTTGCGCCTTTTTTTTACAGCTGATTTGAAGAAAATGTTCAAGAAAATCGCCGAAGCTAAAAGTGAAGATGAACGCAATGCAGCCATGGATCCGCTAATGGAGATCATCATGCTGGTGCAGTTTGCTAACGACGAGTGTGACTACGGAGAGGGCCTGGAGTTAGGCCTGGACATGTTCACATATGGCAGCGAGCGGCTACACGGGCAGATCATGCATCTGCTACCTCTAGCATACGAACTACTACAACGAAAAGAGTTCGGGGATATTATTACGGCACATTTAAAAGATCGTAAGCACTCCGCAAAGCTGTCGCAGCTCGAGTGACGTCACGGCCGGGGTGGACGGTTTATCAAAGAATTCACTCTGGGTGAATTTCGTGTTTTTTTTTTTAACTTTTTTTTTCATTGTCGAGGTCGAAAATGTTTTTTTAAACAAGTAAGATTTATCCTAGAAGATTGCAGATTGTTGTAACTAATTGTAATGAAAATCCATCACTACTCTGTGGAGAAGTTAGCGCACTTTGTTTTGAAACAACCGTCAGGGTAGGCGGATGGCGAAGTGCCCCCTCGATCCTGCCATTGGAAAGTAGGTGTAACGGTGAGGTCGTCTTTCAACCCTGCATCCCCCCTTTTTTACCGCTTTGTCGTAAAACAAAAGGACGGGAAAACGAAGACTGGAGGTTGAAAGAACGTTGCTGTTGTTCCGTCTGCATTGTCCGTTTTTGGGTGCGATTACTTGGTGTGTTTGGAAGTATCTGAAGTAACAAGATGGCGTGTGGTCAAATTTATCAACAACTACAGAAGTTAAAGTCTGACATGGGCATGGCATAGTGTAGATTTTTTATGGAAATAGTCACAGAAGCTTTTCAAATTTTACACAGTAGAATTATATCTATTTCTTGAAGGATGACATGTCTCCGTGACGTAGGACGGTACGCCTGTGTTTGAGAGTGTTCTTTAGTCACGTGACACTTGGCGACCTTTTTATTGATGCGATATCTCGTTGCTATTGTCCATGGTTTCGGGGTTTTTTCTTTTTTTTTTGTCGACGATTATACCACACGCTTCAGTGACGTGAAAATAGTATGTACTATATAGTTCCCTAAACGTGCCCAAGATCGATTCGTTTTTTCGTAAGTACACATGCACTTAGACGTATGGTTCGGGTGTTAAGAAAAAAATTGTATAAAATTACAGTGCATTTGTTTCGGCTTACTAGGCACGGATAAGAGAGACAGTTGTGTTCCAAAAAGAGAACTCAATTGTTTATAAATGAGTTTTTGAAACATTGCTGTGCATTGAGGATAGTGTGCTGTGGCCGCTCTAGTTTGTTGAACGAGGATCTGTTTTGCAGGCGCTTAATTACGTGAAATATTTTCAAGGTATAATTCGTTTTTTTTTTTTTTTTACAGATCAAGGGATATTTGTTAAAATTTATGATACTTAAAGTGAAACCAGACGCTCCACTAATGTGAAGTTTGTTTTTGAGTATAAGTGTTCGGATTTAACAAATTAAAAGTTTTGTAATAATTTGTGTGTGAAATGAACATTAAAAATAAAACACGTCCTAAGAAATTTATTGTTTAGTATTGCGCACGATATATCCACGATATATCCACCAAACCCAGTAATTTTTCACGTTTGTTTCGTTCGAGATTAATGAAACAGCGTTGTGTTAGTTTACTCCGTTTATTTCAATCGGTTAATATTTGACCATCTTTCCATGCCCTCATTTTGCACTTCAGCTCCCAGTGTTCGTTCAGCATATCCTTGCAAAGATAAGTTGTATGTACCGTAATTTCGGGTGTATAAGTCGGTCCGTGTGTAGGTCAAGGTTGCTTTAAAATGACGTAAAATACACATATAAAAAGATTGTACAAAACTCGAATTTTGAATAAGTCGGATTCTAAACGTCGTGGTATTCCAGCGAACAGCTCACCATCTTTTTGTTTCATGATAATTATTCACCCTATTTCAGGTTTATTGCTTTATTTTGCAGACTATTTTTGCAGCTTCGAGTTGGCAGCCTAATCCACTTTGTATTTACATGTCTTGTTTACTCAGGAAACTGACAGTTTACCTTCTGACTGCTCATATTATGGCTTTCTATTAAAAAATTTCGCAACAAAAAAAAACCAATGTCATGCATCATGCGGTCGCAGTTGATAAACACCATTGAAATATGGTCTGAGACAGTTGTAGTCTCACGATTTTAAAATTGCTTGATAGGTCCTTTGCTAATTTTTAAGACTTTCGTTTGTTTTTGTTATCAGTAGTTTCTCCAAAGAGCCTAAAGAACTTGTGTTAGTGCAACATTAACCGAGCAACTTCTCTGTAAATTTGCTGTTTATTAAACTTGCTGTGTGGTGTATACTGATGGTTAAATGGCACATTTTACTGTAATGTTATTACAAACATTATTTTCTGGAAACTACACCTTCAGATGTTGAATTCTCCATGAGCTCACCTAATATGACAGAGGAGAATTTGACAGATTCACCGTAACTCGTTAGAATATAGCGGTGATTTCGTCTTGCCCGCTGATGTTGATTTCATCTTGCTGGAACAAAATTGGTTAGCGGCACGTACCATGTTTCGGCGGGGCTGATTTTTCGCATAGCTTAATAGGCTTTTTAGAACACACAGAGTAGTTACGTCACTTTACCCCAGGAATATTGTACGATTGGATTCTCGTATGCCACAAACACGGACCCAGGATTTCAGTTTGTGGAGGGGGGAGGGGGGATAGTGACGAGAAGAAAAGTGTGAATTCATAACACATATTGAATTATAGCTAATGATTATGTGAAGGTATTTATGCCTATGAGGATGTTGATCTTATACAAGTAAATAAAACCTTTCATGGGTGGTAGTCTGTCAAATTCAACATGTTTTGGCAATTTGTAATATTTTGTGCAACTTTGAACAAACCAGAGGTCATTTTTAAAACATGAAGACAAAGACCTTTTGGCTTGAATGGCTTTAAAGTTTCACATAAATATGCTCCAGGATATTAACCTTTTTCGCGATTCGCCATTAGTTAACCATGAGTTAACCCAGATGAGCGCTATTTTCAAATTTCATATCTTCAAAGGTGTGCATACCAAATGACCAGCGGTCAACACACCACCGGTCATCTGACCACCGGACCAAAGGACCAAAAAAATCACCGGTCATATGACCACCGGACCGAAAAACCACCAGTAATATGACCACCGGACCAAAAAAACCACCGGTCTTATGACCACCGGACCAAAAAAACCACAGGTCATATGACCACCAGCGAAATGAAAAACCGACCATTTGATCACCAGTCCGTTGTTTGCCCGATATTTATTTTATTCTTTCTTGGGGCGGAAATTGGCAGCGAATTTTTTCTTAGATTTTATTTATGTATTTGGAGGGGGGATTTGCAAATCAAAAAATAAAGACATCCGGAGGCGTTCCACAATGTTAAAAAATACGTGCCCAAACATGAATGTATATCATTATGAAGCAAAAACTAAAACTGTAATAACATAACTGAAAACCGACGGAGTTACAGAAACGCCTTAAGAATTCACCCTGCACCCATTTTCAAATGAGCTCTGAGACTCTCCGCTGCATTGTCTTTGAATTTTGATGTGGGCATTCCATAGGTGCCCGCCAAACAGGCAGTTATTCGATTCGCTGTTGTTGTCCAGCGGTTTGGTCGGTTATGCCTTAGGCTTTTTTGTTCCGGCTACCCACTAAGGTTCCCCCAAAATTGCACCCTTTTCTAAAGAAGAAACTACTGTTCAAAATCTTCCACTATATGCTCACATATAACATCGATCTTTTCACAGGTCAGCTGATAAACACCAACGGTCGATTCGCCAAAAATCTGTTAAAAAGGCGGTAATTTAGTAGGTGTTTATTCCTCGGTTTTTTAAGTGCCAGACTTCTGAGAATGTTGATGGGATCGCTTTTATGATGTTTTTTTTTTTCACAAGGAGCAAGAGATTTTGTCTGAGATTTTTCTTTATCGTTATGGCTCTTGTGACTTTTTGTCGGATGGTCTCTAGAATCCCGCCAGAATGTGGGGAGCTTAAAAAGTTTTAAACGTTCGAAATTTTTAAGTTCGACTACCTTGTTCTGTCCCTGAAAGTTTTTCGCAGGGGCCGGGGGATGGTATTTGCTGTATCTAGGTTATGGTTTTATCGAGCCAATCCTTTTTTTTTTTTGGGAGGGGGGGGGGGGTTGGGTAAGTTGTATCTTTACATCAAATACAATATAGCTACATACCGCTATAACGCGTAGCTAAATCAAGCAATCTCCTCCTCCACCGCCCCCCCCCCCCCCCCCGCCCAACCACCACCACCACCAAAGTATCTCGCTGCTTGTGAAACTACTACCCACTGCCTTCCCCATCTCTATAACATTATATCAATTGTGAAAGACGCATCAGACAAAGCTTATTTAGGTGGTGCTTAGCAACAAAAGAAACTGACAGAATGCTTCCATTTCTGTTAAAATATAAGATTTTTTTGATTTTTTTTTATTTTTTATTTTTTGCATGGCCTTTTAGACAGCTGTTGAGCATCATGCAACTCAGTTAATTGCAAGGTCATGAACATGTTGGTTGCTGTGGTAACTAATTGACAACAGTAGGTGAATGCTGTGGAGATATCCGTGTTAGCACTCAAGCTGAGAACATAAGCTTCAGATTTATACACAGCAAGTTAAAAGTGCAACGATGCCAGGCTGTGTGTAAACAAACGAAAGAAAAAAGCGTAAATAACTGATGTATAACTGTATGCACATCTAAGATGCGCTGTTGATATGATTGCCAACAGCGCTTGAATAATCGGGACTTTATTCCCAAGGAATAAATAAAATTGCAGGATTTGTGTTCCGCCGCCATTTGACCCAGAAGTACAACTAAGTCGGCGCCGATAATAAGATTAATCAAGATCAAGGAAAAGAAGGGAGAAACAAGTTAGGTTTGGATAAAGAAACTGTGCCAGTGTGAACGTTAGTTCGGTTTTTATAACCAAAGGTTAGACTGACGGATATCGTATTGATTTTTCCTCCTTTGATGATAAAGATCCGTGAAAGTTTACGGTATGACTATTTCAATAGCTTTTAAGCAGTCAAATCCTTTAGATGATCATGCTGCAAGAATTTGTAATAAAAAGTATCAGTGACTGATGTTCATTTGAAAAAGAAATAAATAAAAAAAGACATGTAAAAGCACTGAGCAAACAACCTAGCTTTGGCAAAGCAACCTTTCGTCCGAAGCAGTTTTCGTTGCGACATTCAAAATCAGACTAGGCAAAATAAGATGTTAAAGCAGTGATAAATACTTGGTTTTCTGACCAAATTGGTTTGAATTATTCTACAATCCAAATAACCAGTGTGCATTGAAATTATAAAGTGGGACCAGACATTGTGTATGAAGAAAGCGATAAACTGATTATTATCCCTGGACGATTGAGCGGACAACGCTGTTTTCTGTATTTGGATATATCCTCACACTACAGAATCAGTCCTGCCCAAACGAAAAAAGTAAATCTGGTAAATAGTAGCTCCTCTAAACAAATCTATGCTTTAGTTATAATTGTATTCTTCAGGTGAAATGCTCAAAGCGGAAAGAAACTGGTAAGCATGTCGCGGAATAGGGGAAGCTTGTCGGGTAGCACAGGTCAAAGGTCAGGGACACTTCACAGCACTACAGTTGTGACCCATGTAGGAATCTATGGCTGGAGAAAGCGCTGTCTCTACGCCCTCGTCTTCACACTTCTAGTTACTGTTATAATAAATATCGCTCTAACAATATGGATTATCCGAGTGATGGATTTCTCAGTTGTAAGTATTTTCCTCCTTTCGATGTGTTTTTTTTTATCGTAATTTATAGTAAAAAATGGCACCAGTGGTTTATTTTAGTGCTTCATGTGTGAACAGATTTGACAGTGATAGACTGCGAGGTTTTTATCCCTCCCTCCCTCCCATGAAAGCAGAAAGCATGTAGTGCTTGAATTTGTGTGTGATTGAGGCATCTAAGACAGTGGATTCGAAAAGAGTATGTGTTTTGTACTTAAACAATAAGCACTGCATTCCCAAAGTCCGTGTCGTTGTACCCGTCGGGGATCATTCATATTCTATATGTGAATATCTGATGTTTGGTAGAAGGGCTGCCTGTTGCTCAAAACAAAAACGTAGTTTTTTTTTAATATGTTGAATTTTGCTGGGAAGTATATTTATTGCAATGTTATTTGCTGAGATAATATAATAGTGCTGCACCTCTCGGCACACACAATAGTGCCGTACATCTCAGCACACACAATAGTGCCGTACAGCTCAGCACACAAAATAGTGCCGTACATCTCAGCACACAAAATAGTGCCGTACATCTCAGCACACACAATAGTGCCGTACAGCTCAGCACACAAAATAGTGCCGTACATCTCAGCACACACAATAGTGCCGTACATCTCAGCACACAAAATAGTGCCGTACATCTCAGCACACAAAATAGTGCCGTAAATCTCGGCACACAAAATAGTGCCGTACATCTCAGCACACAAAATAGTGCCGTACACCTCAGCACACACAATAGTGACGTACACCTCAGCACACAAAATAGTGCCGTACATCTCAGCACACAAAATAGTGCCGTACATCTCAGCACACACAATAGTGCCGTACAGCTCAGCACACAAAATAGTGCCGTACATCTCAGCACACAAAATAGTGCCGTACATCTCAGCACACACAATAGTGCCGTACATCTCAGCACACAAAATAGTGCCGTAAATCTCGGCACACAAAATAGTGCCGTACATCTCAGCACACAAAATAGTGCCGTACACCTCAGCACACAAAATAGTGCCGTACACCTCAGCACACACAATAGTTACGTACACCTCAGCACACAAAATAGTGCCGTACATCTCAGCACACAAAATAGTGCCGTACATCTCAGCACACACAATAGTGCCGTACAGCTCAGCACACAAAATAGTGCCGTACAGCTCAGCACACAAAATAGTGCCGTACATCTCAGCACACAAAATAGTGCCGTACATCTCAGCACACACAATAGTGCCGTACAGCTCAGCACACAAAATAGTGCCGTACATCTCAGCACACAAAATAGTGCCGTACATCTCAGCACACACAATAGTGCCGTACATCTCAGCACACAAAATAGTGCCGTAAATCTCGGCACACAAAATAGTGCCGTACATCTCAGCACACAAAATAGTGCCGTACACCTCAGCACACACAATAGTGACGTACACCTCAGCACACAAAATAGTGCCGTACATCTCAGCACACAAAATAGTGCCGTACATCTCAGCACACACAATAGTGCCGTACAGCTCAGCACACAAAATAGTGCCGTACATCTCAGCACACAAAATAGTGCCGTACATCTCAGCACACACAATAGTGCCGTACATCTCAGCACACAAAATAGTGCCGTAAATCTCGGCACACAAAATAGTGCCGTACATCTCAGCACACAAAATAGTGCCGTACACCTCAGCACACACAATAGTGACGTACATCTCAGCACACACAATAGTGCTGTACACCTCAGCACACACAATAGTACAGCTCAGCACACAAAATAGTGCCGTACACCTCAGCACACACAATAGTGCCGTACATCTCAGCACACAAAATAGTGCCGTACACCTCAGCACACACAATCGTGCCGTACATCTCAGCACACAAAATAGTGCCGTACACCTCAGCACACACAATAGTGCCGTACATCTCAGCACACAAAATAGTGCCGTACACCTCAGCACACACAATAGTGACGTACATCTCAGCACACACAATAGTGCCGTACATCTCAGCACACAAAATAGTGCCGTACACCTCAGCACACACAATAGTGCCGTACATCTCAGCACACAAAATAGTGCCGTACACCTCAGCACACACAATAGTGCCGTACAGCTCAGCACACACAATAGTGACGTGCATCTCAGCACACACAATAGTGCCGTATATCTCAGCACACACAATAAAGTGCCGTACATCTCAACACACACAATAGTGCCGTACATCTCAGCACACACAATAGTGACGTACATCTCAGCACACACAATAATGCCGTACATCTCAGCACACAAAATAGTGCCGTACACCTCAGCACACACAATAGTGCCGTACAGCTCAGCACACACAATAGTGACGTACATCTCAACACACAAAATAGTGCCGTACACCTCAGCACACACAATAGTGCCGTGCAGCTCAGCACACACAATAATGCCGTACATCTCAGCACACAAAATAGTGCCGTACACCTCAGCACACACAACAGTGCCGTACAGCTCAGCACACACAATAGTGACGTACATCTCAGCACACACAATAGTGCTGTACACCTCAGCACACACAATAGTGCCGTACATCTCAGCACACACAATAGTGCCGTACATCTCAGCACACACAATAGTGACGTACATCTCAGCACACACAATAATGCCGTACATCTCAGCACACAAAATAGTGCCGTACATCTCAGCACACAAAATAGTGCCGTAAATCTCGGCACACAAAATAGTGCCGTACATCTCAGCACACACAATAGTGACGTACATCTCAGCACACAAAATAGTGCCGTACATCTCAGCACACAAAATAGTGCCGTAAATCTCGGCACACAAAATAGTGCCGTACATCTCAGCACACACAATAGTGCCGTACATCTCAGCACACACACTAGTGCCGTACATCTCAGCACACACAACTGTGCCGTACATCTCAGCACACACAATAGTGCCGTAAATCTCGGCACACGCAATAGTGCCGTACATCTCAGCACACACAATAGTGCCGTACATCTCAACACAGGCACAATAGTGCCGTACATCTCAGCACACACAATAGTGCCGTACATCTCAGCACACAAAATAATGTTGTACATCTCAGCACACAAAATAGTGCCGTACATCTCCGCACACAAAATAGTGCCGTAAATCTCGGCACACAAAATAGTGCCGTACATCTCAGCACACACAATAGTGCCGTACATCTCAGCACACAAAATAATGTTGTACATCTCAGCACACAAAATAGTGCCGTACATCTCAGCACACAAAATAGTGCCGTACATCTCAGCACACACAATAGTGCCGTACATCTCAGTACACACAATAGTGCCGTACATCTCAGCACACAAAATAATGCTGTACATCTCAGCACATACAATAGTGTCGTACATATCAGCACACTTAAGTTTCTACTCATTTACAGCATGGCATGGGAAAACTGAGAATCGTTGACAATGGTCTAAGACTAGAAGGTGACGCGGAATTCTTAAAAAGTCTGTTTGCCAGAAGAATACTCTCTACCGCGGTAAGGATTACTTTAGTCTTTTCTAGTACTCAAAATATACCAGTAACAACGCTAGTATGATGCTTGGAAGGCTTGTTTGTCATTACATACTTTCTTGTATGGAAATTAAGTAAATTTATTTTAAACATTCTGAGTCAATTTTCGAACCTTTGAAGCAAATAAAAAATGGGAAGAAATATTGCCGTCCACAATACAAAATAAAGTTCTCAAACAATATTAACACAGTTATTGAATATGTTTTGATAAACTCAAGCTTTCTTATTTATTTAGCATCTCAGTGTTTGTTTTATATCCCGCTTGTAAAATCTCATCATTTAGATGGTATTGACATTTCATTTTTATTTCAGAATTCTGGATTAAAGATTCAATCTGACAAGAATATAACATTATTTTCTCAAGACAAACATCACCACGTGAAAAACTCCATAACTTTAGGTACTTCTTTTGCTTGATTCACGTTAAGCCAAACTTGATTCTTGTGGCAGATGAACTTTTTTTTTAAAAAAAAGAGTATTTCTGTTGTTAAGTAAAGAATTGATAATATTGTTATGCTGATATATTTGATTTAGATATGAAGTAAAAAAGTAGATTTCAAAAATACATTTTAAATACAGAATATAAAGTGCAGGAGTACTATGAGACTGATCAAATCGCTAATTTGAATGATACAATTGAATACAGCTCTAGAAAAAGTAACTGACTTGGGCAGAAAAATACATTTTGCAGGTGCAGGCAAAATGCAAAGCTATGCAGAAAAATTCCAGATTTTTAATTCCAAAGGAAAGCTGTTATTTTCCGCAGATAACCGAAGTGTTGCTATAGGTGCCAAAGCGCTATCAGTTTCCGGTATTAGTTCTTAAATTCTATTTACATGTTTTTGAGATGCCAAACAACATTAGAATCACGCAAACAAGTAAACCTGGTGTGTAGTGGAAACAGAAATCTGACACAATTTATTTGTTTTATAGTGTCATGTGTTTAGCAAGATTTTCTTTGTGGTGAGTACCGAAACAGAATTTCATGTCTGACTTAAAACTGAAGTGACAGCTTGCTGCGGCTTTACAGACAGCAGCATACTTATATGCCAAAACTAATATATCAAACAGCTGCTATAATATCATCACCAATATACCCAGTATATAACGGGTAACATCGACCTCAGGGAAGGAATCTGGGATTAGACCTTGATAAAGCCGGTTCGGAGTAAGACTAAGTCGTGAAAAGTCTGGTCTTGAATAAGTCCAAGCCGTGAGGAGGCCGGTCTGGAGTAAGCCTAACCTATGATAAGGGTCGTCCGGAATATGATTCTCCTATGATAAGGCCGGTCCGAAGTAAGACCAACCTATGATAAGGCTCGTCCGAAATATGATTCTCGTATGA
Organism: Protula sp. h YS-2021; assembly: GCA_949752745.1. Classification (NCBI taxonomy): domain Eukaryota; kingdom Metazoa; phylum Annelida; class Polychaeta; order Sabellida; family Serpulidae; genus Protula; species Protula sp. h YS-2021. The sequence continues at coordinate 69,189,283 of OX457025.1, forward strand.
TAAGGCCAGGCCGGAGTAAGACTAACCTATGATAAGGCTCGTCCGAAATATGATTCTCCTATGATAAGGCGGGGCCGGGGTAAGGCTAACCTATGATAAGGCTCGTCGGGAATATGATTCTCCTATGATAAGGCCAGGCCGGAGTAAGACTAACCTATGATAAGGCTCGTCCGGAATATGATTCTCCTATGATAAGGCCGAACCGGAGTAAGACTAACCTATGATAAGGCTCGTCGGGAATATGATTCTCCTGTGATAAGGCCGGTCCGGAGTAAGACTAACCTATGACAAGGCTCGTCCGGAATATGATTTACCTATGATAAGGCCGGAGTATAAGACAGAGCAAGACAAGCCCATGATAAGGCCAAACTCGGATAATATCAATGAGTATAGCCGACGAAATACTTGTTAACATTGCCAGATTATTACCATAAGTCTTTATTATTATTATTATTATTATTGTTATTATCATTATTATTATTATTATTATTTTTTATTTTTTTTTTTTTATTTTATTATTAACATTATTATTTTTAATATTAGTATTGGAAAGTATATAAATATATAAATTATATGTGAGAAAACCGCAGTTTAATTTGCCACTCAATACAAGAATGATATCAGGTGTAAAAAAATAAAATTAATTAAATGAACATATTATCTTGAAATCTATAAACACACGCAGGTGATGGTGGAACAGTGCTCTCAGGATATTTACAAACACCTTTAGTAAGAAGTCATCTGAGATCTGACCTCAGGTATAAAGTTGTCCGTTCTTTGAATGTAAAAAAAATTGAAAGGCAGTCATTTGATGCATATAATTGGGACTTAGACTTAGTGGCCTTGAAATGTCAGAATAATCCAGCTTTTTATAACAGAGTTGCTTTGCCCATTAAAAAAACTAGATGTTTGAGAAGTATGAATCCGCCGGGGTTTGGGAAAAATTTGTAAGTAATTTTTTAACAATTTACTATTTTGTTAATTTTTCTCGTACTTCCAAAATTCCGGGTCACTGCACTGCACAAGGGAACGGAAGCACATCTGGGTAAAATTTGAAACGAATTCATCCTCTAGTAAATGCTCTAGGCGCGCGAGATTGACTCCAGTATATGCTAACTCCAAAAACACACTTGACACTTTGTAAATGTTCAAAAATTCCCCATTTTGTCAATTTCTCTCGTATTTGAAAAATTCCTGGTTACTGCACTGCAGAAGGGTTGGAACCACCCCTGGGCAAAATTTGAGACGAATCCATCCACTAATAAATGCTGTAGGCGCGTGAGACTGAAGGTACACAAACAGACGGACAGACAGAGAGAAAGACAGACGGACAGAGTGAAAACTGTATCCGTCCCTCGGCAGATAATAACAGTTAGCAGTGTGCAACTTCAAAAAAAATAAAAAACTTGTTTCGGTTATATCATTCAGCTCTTTAGTCGCGGGAAGATACCTGAATGTGACTAAAATACAGGGTTCTTTCCAGAGGCAATTATTGAAGGGGTGGTAGTGGTTTCCTCATAAATCCCAGCTCTCTCTCAATTCCCCTGGCCGGTGATGTCCATCTTTCTTTTTCGATAATATACACAATGCTTTCATAATGGAAATTTACTGTTTTTGCGGTATTGAACACTTAATAATATTAGCAGTAATAAGAATGTAACAAGCAAATAGGAATTCAAATAGTTTTGTTATTTGCCAAATAACGCGCTATTATCAAAGTAAGTTTATCCCGGAAAAGACTCGAATTGAGTAACGACAGTTCACCACTTATGATACCCCCCATATTTCAGTACCGCTGAGCATCCGGAGTCTATTCCGGAATAGGTTCACTTTCTCCATACTGCCTTATTTCACCAAGGACGAAAGTATGTAAAGTCTTATTTGCTTGACACATTTGTATTTTAAATAGCAAGATGTTATAACTAACACTGTGTGTGATTTGCCTATGCCCTTTTAGTATCGAATCACCGGCGAAAGGAGTACAAATAGCGGCGGCCCAAAGGATCCGGTTGACAGCTAGTCACGGCTATATAACCGCCGCAGCGCGTGACCGAATTACTCTGCAGTCCGCCACAGACCATGTGAGAAATCTCGCGTTTATGTCCCTTGCAACGAATGATCAGTCTGTTGTGTTTCTTCTTCTTCTTCTTCTTCTTTCTTCTTCTTCTTCTTCTTCTTCTTCTTCTTCTTCTTCTTCTTCTTCTTCTTCTTCTTCTTCTTCTTCTTCTTCTTCTTCTTCTTCTTCTTCTTCTTCTTCTTCTTCAAATTTTCGTCTGCTATTGTGTTTGTTGTCTCCGTTAAAACACAAGGCTTGCTGCCGCTCTTTTCTTTTCCGGCAAAATACAGTGTTACAGCTCTGGAAATTTGCTGCAGACTTTACTTTAAACGAGAAAACTTATTGATTTTATGTACAATCCAGGCACACGGAGATGAGTTCATGAGTGACTTCAACATTGACCAGATGACACTCTTTCTTTCATCTTATGATTTGAAATTTATTTCAGATTTTTTAAATCTGATAAAAAATGATCAGCATTTTGCTGCAATCTGTTTTTAATAATCTTTTTTCTTTCCAGATAATATTGGATGCCAAAAATATCACTATGAAGGGTATACCTTTCAGCGAAACGGATTCGAATGCACCGACTTTTCCACTGGTATATCAACTGTGTATATGCGGTAACAATGGGAAATTATTCAGGAGCCAGTCTCTAGGTACATGCCAAGCTAGTGTGGAAATATGCTCGTGATGAAGCAGGGAGAAAATTAACTCGTCTGTAATCTATATGATGTACCGTGCAGTATAGAAAATCAGTATTCCTTAAGTATAATCGGGATTGGTGAGTGACTATTTCAAGAAAGTCGTATAATACAATCCAGACTGCGAGAAAAATCAAAGAAATTTCTTCGTGTTTGCATCATAAATCGCTAGGTGAAATATTTACTGTCTGGGTGCTTCGGTTCACGAGCTTTTTTTTACGAATGGGCATAAATAAAATATTTTTCGAAAGAACTGATCGTGTTTGCAGAAAGTAAATGGAACTGTTTTGTCTTAGTTTTATGCTATATATATATGTTTATGTGTTGGTTAAGAGTTGGCATTTATACCAAGCATTATGTATAATGGAAACTTCTGTTGAGGTTATCTCAAAATATTTTATGTACTTAAAAACGAATACACGAAACCAAATAAACAAGAAAGCTTTTTCGCTTCAAAATAAAAATATTACTTTATTGAATCAAACAATATATAAACAGGATATCAGAGCACAAATTTCACTAATAAATGCCTTTGTTTAATACATACGGCGCCAGTGAATAAACCCGGTGGAAAAAAGAAGAGAAATTAAGCATACGCACAATCCTAATTTCAATACAAATTGATTTTGCTTATAACAAGTCAAACGAATGCAACTTTTATAAAATGTCAACTGCACTGAGTTCCTGACTACACACGAATTGATGCGAAAAGGAAGCAGTTTCTCAAATGACCCCAACATTACTAGCTTCAGCATGGGAGACTTACCGCCTCTTGCACAGCATGTCGTATTTGAAGTTATCACCGTGAGATACCTTTACCTGGCTTCGCTTCCATCACAAGTTTGAACCCCATCCATACTGAATACCGTGACATCGTCTCGATCGTTACCACTGTGTCGCCTGTCTCACCCTGGCATTGCTAGTTTCATTGCACAAGTTGTTCTACGGCTCACGAAAACTGGAATTGCTGTCAACGCCACAGGCAACAACATGAGACTTCTATAATTAGAGTTTTTGACCGGGTTCATAACTGCGCATAAATAGCACAACTTCGGGTGTCACTTCTCACTGTGCACCCTCGTTATGCACTCTCCCGAGTCAAGAAACTTTTTTAACCTTTCTCCTCCCTTACATCAACCTTTACAGAATTTCAAACTCCCCGGATGAGTTTTAACTAATAAAAAACTGCGGCAGTTCTGCCTCATTTGCCTCCACACAGCTCTCAGTGTAGCTTTACATAATTTGCATAACTATAGATCCAGTCTAAAAAAAAAAAAAAACAACGTCAAGACAAGAACTGTAACCTTGTATTTCCAGTTATCTACTTCGGTCATGAGAAACAATTACTATTGCTATGGCTCTGTGAAGGATTTGTGTGCTTGTACAATATCCATATTGTGTGGCCTTGACCTTTTGTACACTGACATGGCTATTGCATATGGCGACACTACTTGAGTGTCACACGTGAATACTTTCTTAATTAACTACTCCAGACACTGCTATTCCGTGGGTAATTCTAAACCGCCATATCTCAGTTGCAAGACGTGACGTCATCAGTAAGGCTTTCCTTTTCACAAAAAAGAAAGCGACATTTTTTTTGACAGCAAATCAAGGAATAACAGATTTTCCATGGAATCTTTGCCTTACTGGGATCGTAAAAACAAATTTTACGTCATCAGGTCACGTGACAGCAAAAATGTTTTGCACATAAAATGTTAGCAGTACAGTTTGACTTAATAATGAACGACCTTAAATTTTAGTTCAGATATCATAAACACACATTTTTGTTATCAACACTTAAAGCACAAGCATCTGTGAAACATCTCTGTGGTTAATCACCACGTTAGGCAGGAACAACTAGAACTGTCGGAGACCGGGGTATCCCCCGTGGTCGAGGAAACCCGAATGCTACATGTTGTAAGAAGGCAAATACTGTACCGGTGAGTACTGAGTTGTACAGTCCGCTAAATCCTACGCTTGTGAAGTAATCAGTGTCAACACCACGCTGCACAATCTAACGAAATCCTCGTTAGATTAACTTCATAAGCCTGCTTGCATCTTACATCAAGTCACCGAAATAACACTGCACGCCTTGTGTAACTGAAAATTTACACAACATTGCACATCTTCCAATTTTTTTTTTTTTCAATGTACAACAGTTAGACCCTTAAACGAAAAGTTTCAGACAAATATTGTGGAAAATATGCCGGCCAACAGACGGGAAGGAGCATCTCAGAATTAATTAACTTCTAGGGGAAAATAACACAGTCAACGACGCCTATTGTTTACACCGAAACCCAGATCGAAACAATACGAGACCTGCCCATGTAGCAGACATGTTACCGTCAACCCGCGTATCGAACACAATTTTAACCAACATTTACTGAAAAGCTTACTTAGAACACAAATCACAATCACTCAGCATAAATGACACTAAAGCTATAAAGAAAAACCGGTCAACCGCATAAACCGATACATGTACAAAAAACTGCGAAAACCATTCTTTCAAGCTTGATGAAATGCACCATATAATATTGGTTAAACACATCACGTGAGCAATGGGATTGCAATCTACCCGTTTTGCCTATGATGTGCACGACGCGGCCATCAAATGTGTCCACCAAGCAAATACACGGCAATACTCCGCCCCTTACACACAGAGGAGGAATGCAAAAATCCCAGCTAAATATGAGATTAGACTATTAGAAGCAATACTGACTTTTATGGAATGCAACTGACAATTCGACGTCTTCTTATTTACAAAGTTTACTGAGAATTTTCCAGTTTGTCTTTTTTTCGGGAATCAGGAGAGGGAGGGGGACAGAGGAAGTGCTCTGGCTTCTTCCTTACGTAGAATGACCAAAAAAGGTTAACCTTGTGATTACTTAAGAGCAGTCTGAAGACTTCTCTTCAAACGTGACTGATTTACCGTCTACGTGTTGACATAAGAACAACTCCACCAGGCTGTAGACTGGCTTTCACACCCCCACAACAACACAACGACCAAATGTGATGGTGTTAGACGAAATCCTGCCGCCCTTAATTAGCCGCATATTTCACTGGCACTATTTATTTGGCGTTACGCCCAATGACTAATTTCTAAGAATTGCCTTTATGTGTACATGTTAAAGTGAATCACTGACTTTACAAACTCCGTGAATCTGTCAAATTAGCCGAACTTGGGGAAAAATTAAACATTTGAAGGTGCAGGTTTCAGAAAATAGTATTTGCAATAATGAACAACGGTTAGTTTTGCAGCAAAGCAAATTGTTTACGTAATTTTTGGATGTTGTTAATAATACGAACTAGCTGTTGACAGTTTCACCGACAATTTTAATGACTTTCTAAAGTCACTGATTTTTGACAGATTCACTACAACAGATATACATCTCCAACTTGGACCCTTCCCCGATCCTCTAGGACAACTACGAACATCTGGAACAGCCATTGTACATCACAGTATTATAATACAGTGTTTTCCATATGATTTAGAACAGCCCTAACCCACACAGAACAAGAAGAAGCTAGTTTATACATTTTTTTGTAACAAATGAACGCTTTATCATGAGTGTTGCCATTCTGTCAGGGCAGCTTTTACCAAATAAGGACAACGTACATAATACTCATGCTTTTCCGCGTTAGTTTATACGATGTCCATTGCTTTAGGTTAAATTTATTAAAAGAAAATTTTCAAAGCTTGGCTTCGGAAAGTTGCTAAATTTTCGGATGAAAATCACCTCACTCCACTTCTACAAAACTGGCACTCGCTTAGTAAACCTTTACTAAAACATACAGTAATAACTATGTGATTGATTTTAGACAAAAAAAAAAAAAAGACATAAAAAGAACTGAAACATCAATGCCACGCTTTATCATGCATACACCACGTGCACAAGCAACAGGTAGCGAAATCTGCATTTCAAAGAGCGATACTTCACTGACGCGCTTGTTTGAACACACAAACGCCCCACTTCACCCAAGCCCCAGACCACGTCTAACATGGCCTCCAATTCAATCAAGGACTGACTCAAAAGAGCGCTTTTTAACATGAGTACCAGCTCAAGCAAGCTCTAGCTCACACAGCACCACTCTGTCCAAAAAAAAAACAAAAAAAAAAACCAAAAACTCTACCACTGGCACTTAGCGGAAAAAACACAAATCGATGTAATTATCTTGCGTAACATATAAGCTTTAACCTGACCAGAACTCACTCTACACTGACTCGTAGCGCTATCTATCGTTTAGGATATACCACAAGCTCTTTGGAAAGTACACTCCTACTCATATCAAGTTTTTTGTCCTCGTCACGGCTATGTTCTACCCCGCGCTAACAGCTGCCGAGCTGTGAAGCGAATAGGGTCCGTAACAGTCATCCAGGCCAATGCTGTTTGGGGGGTGGGGGAGGAGGAGGGGGGGGGGTTCACACGCAGCCGCTGACGCCGCCGATGTTGAGGCTCGGGTTCTTGCCCGCTTTGGACACGCCGTCCACCACGTGACCGATGTAGACGTCACAGAAGGCGACTCCAGCGCCTGCCCGGCACGACGAGATTTTACCCACTGGCGACCAGCTGTAATACAAAGAAAAGCGACTTTGGAAACTGGAATATATATATAAATATGTGCTTTACACACATGTATATGTGTGACTACACTTTTCTGTATAGCTTATGTAAGTTTCGGCGTCAAACCTATTTACTGCTCTCCAGCTGCAATAGTCACCACAAGACAGTAACCCGCTCCAACACCCCCCCACCCCCGCCCATCCCCTGCCATGTAACAAACTATGTATTTTATTTCAAATGCAAACTGAAAAATAATACATGAAAAACTCAAAAATGGTGGGGAAACAAAACACTTCTGTTACCTGTCAGTCACTGGATCGTAACACTCTACAGAATTGAGATAATTTGAACCATCGTGGCCTCCAACCGCATAGATTTTACCACCCAAGGCGGCCACCCCCACGCCCCCTCGCGGACACGACATCTTCTTCACCAGCTGCCATTTGTTGGCCCCTGCGTCGTACTTCTCCACCGAGTCCAAGGGTGCGTTGTCATCGAAGCCACCTGGGAGAGAACGGCGTGTACACATGTGCTCTACTACAGGCTTAGGCACTCGAATGGCAGTTCATTTTTCTGTAGAATTCTTCGGTTATGTTTTAACTTCATATATAGGCAGTAACATCCTTATATAGGCAGTAACCTAGGCGAACTAACATCTACCAGTATGGCATGACCTGCGTAATTTCAGCGTCGATCTTTGTCAAGTGCATCCTAACAAATCATGTCTCCTTTCTGAAAGTTTTCCATAATTCTCTCCAATCACTGCCACATATGCATCCTCCACCACCCCCACAAACATACTTGTAGCTGCCCTGGAGAACACACACCGACTACACACAGTAGGCCTGGTAACCGGTAGCTCCCCCACCGCCCACACCCACAGACCAGAACACATACTACACAGAGTACGCCTGGTAGCCCCCCCCCCCCCCCCCCCACACACACACACAGACCTGGAAAACACAAACCGACTACAGAGTACGCCTGGTAGCTCCCCCCCCCCCCCCATACATACACCAGGGGAACACACACCGACTTTACAGAACACGCCTGCTAGGTCGGTAGAACCGGCCCCAGCCCAGCTCGCCATCCCCCACCCAAAAATACCTACGCCAGGAGAACACACACCGACCACACAGATTGCTCCTGGTCTTCCCCACTCGACACACACACAGACCAGGAGAACACGCACCGACTACATAGAGCACGCCTGCCAGATCGGCACAGCCGGCCCCGGCGCGGCGCTTGTTCATGTCGGCCATGACGCTCCACTTGTTCAGGTGCGGGTCGTAGCGCTCGCACGAATCTAGCGACGCCGCCCCGTCATTTCCGCCAACCGCGTACAGGAAACCCTGTAATGCACACACGTTTGGAAGCACAGAGTTAAGCAGAGACGCATCCTGTTCTTAAAATGTAAATTCACGTAAAATCAAGACATTCTTTCGCACTTCACTTCCTGTTTTCTGAGCTCGCCGCTTAAGAAGAAAACCTCATTACTCATTATCACTTTAGACGGGCGTTTCTTAAGTCTGTCGAAAGCATGTGTACTTTAATGGATCTCAAACTTTCAAACCAATTTTCTTTCTGGCAGTGCCATTCATTCAGTAAATTGCATCAGCGAAATCAAGTCATTTGGGCCTACCTTTATTGAAGCAACCGCAACGCCACCCCGCGGGAAGTTCATGTCTTGGACCGAACTCCAAGTGTTCGATTCCGGATCGTATCTCTCCACTGTATTATAGCAGGTGTTGTCATCTAAGCCCCCTAGCGCGTACATGGGCCCGCCCGCGAGACACGCCACGGCCAATCCGCGTCTGCAGAATAGTGAACTAATGTAAGGTTTTTGTAGCTTTCTGAGGAAACTATTAAACCAGTTGTATCTTACATTGGCTATAAAGTGCAGCCGAGGTCCAACAGGAGGGTAAGGAGAAGGGTGGGGAATGACGGTGGGTGGGGGGGGGGGGGGTTCGAGATAATAAAGGCATCACATAACAACAAATCTGTTACTGATAGCACAGCTGTCATTAGAACTTGCCTTGAAAAAGAAACTAGCCCGAGGAATCAGCAATTATAAAAAATAAACATTTTATTCTGATTAATAAGATAGTCCTGAATTGTGTAATGCTGGTATTTACTTGATTTTTCTGTGGAAGCTGGAGCCATAAACTGCAAAAAGCTCACAAATTTACGTTTACACTTGACTCCACTGATCTCGAACTCGGAAAAGTTTCCGATATTTTGAACATTTTTTTTTCCACAGACCTCTGTGCGGTTCAGACTGCGAGCTCGTCACTGGTTCCATTCCGACACCAAATCAAACTGGCACATTTCGAAATGTCGCTCTCTATTAAATCCCCATAACTACAAACCCTATGCACACTCACCACCGAGTATGTCATTTTACCTTGGTGTGTTCATGGTGGCGATGGGGGTCCACGCATTCTTCACGGGGTCGTATACTTCGCCAGACCCCAGGTGATCGACACCATCGTGTCCACCCACGGCAAACAACTTCCCTACAAATATTCATTAACACCTTGAAATCATTGGGAGATCTATTTGATTTTTTAATTTTAATTTTTCACTTTTTATTTTCTAGCATAATACATAGATTCACCGAAGCAACAAAATTATGTAGCAAATTATCACGATAATATTAATATCAATACTTTTTGGCTGACTATAAACGAAATGCCCACCCGAAATAAAAAATGGACATTGAAGCGTTTACCATCACTGGACACGGCCCCGACATGTCGTCTCTTCGTGGACATGTCGGCCACGCTGAACCACTTGTCCCGGCGGATGTCGTAGCACTCGATGCTCTTGAATGGGTCACCGGACGTGCCACGCCCACCCACGCAGAATACAACTCCTGCACAGTAATACGGTGTTTAAGTGTTCTTTATTACTTTAAAGACTCTGTCCGAAGGTTTATCTTACACAGCCTTGTCACTACAAGCAGTGCTGGTGGTGTCTTTTATCATTTTTTCTGAGTAAAACGCCCCTTTTCATACGCGGCATTGATTTTCTAAACAAACTCGATATATAATAGTTAATCAAGAAACCAGTAACATTCCACACCAGACTCCTTCATGTTACTATTTATGACCCCGGGCGTTTCAAGCAGTTGCTCCTCAGCGCAAGGTTAAGAGGGCCGGGAATACCTTGGCATCGCCTCAAGGTAGTGAGCACTGGGTACGACGTGCGTCTGTGACGCGTACTAGGCCTTGGCGTCAACGATAACGTCACGGCACTATTAAGACCCTTGCCCCCCCCCCCCCGCACCCCCTCCCATACCTGCGTAGCTTTTCCTCGGCATCGTCTCGAGGTGGTGAGCACTGGAAACGCCGTGGTTCAACGACATGTAATAGACCTTAGCGTCGTCGATAATATCACGGCACCGCTCGTCAGAGCGTATCAAGTCTTCTCTGCAGATTGTCTACAACAGTACGAAAGTCTTTTACAGCGTAAGGGGCTTCAAATTCTTTTTTGTGGGGGGAGGGGGGGAAGCAGGAGGGGGGAGGGGTAGCGGCTGGTGCCCACACATGAGCGTTTAAATACAATTAAACAAGTGGACATTTTAAGCTAAAATTTCTGCTCCACTGAAGAAGTTTACGCACCAGGCGAATGGTACCATGGTATTTTATACCATGCACAATTAACTGGTTCTGTTCACACTTAACTTTTTATTTGATGGGGGAAAAAGGTTTTGCTAGTTTTTCAGATGTTGTCAGACAATGGATAATATAAGACGAGTCAATTCAATAAATGTGTATATATTTCTGCGTAGCTTCCAATGGCAATCCAGTTGGTCCGCGTGGAGTGCCATTTTCATTAAAAAGATATTTTTCATTCAACGCTTCGTGTAAGGGGATCTTTCGGAACTGTACCCCGCGTTCAACAAAAAGGAAGACCAAAACTGGCACACAAACGCACTTCTCAATGCAACCCAGTAAAAAATGCAATGTTGTTCGAACGAAGAATAGGTGTCGTACGCGACGTCAGATCAATGTCACGTTTTGGTTGGTTATGGAAGTCGAAACAACGTCTACCTTTCGACGTGGAACGGACGCACACAGAAGTCGAAACAACGTCTTCGACGGTGTCTACGCGTCGTGAGAGCAACGATATGAACTTGCGGTCTCAAAATTCTCACATTTTAGCACTTCGTTTGGTCTATTTTTTAAGTAATCTATCATGGCTACCATTTTCGATGAGCGATAACACAAGGGGGTTGTTTGTTGCTGCGAGTCCCACGTCTACACAACGTCGTTTTTCCGACGCCTATTCAACGCTCTGCCAAAGACGCTGATTAGACGTCGGAGAAAGTCGTTGACTGCGACGAAAAGCAATCAAAGACTTCAATTAAAATTAAAGCGCTTTTATTTTATGGTTCGTAATAAATGTCTAAAAAGTCTAAAAAGTTTTTTTGCTAACGGGTTAAAAGCTTTCAATACATAAAAAAGCAAGCCACCCCGCCCCCCACAAAAAAGCACTATTTCCCAAAAAAACAACTCAAGCTTTTAGAGGCTTGTTAAAACCAAAACCCCTCGAATACCCCTTTAAACAACAGGATATTTTGAAGACTGTGTCACGCTTTACAAGAAGCAAACCGGTTTTTTTCCGCTCCTCATGGAGTTTCTCTATGTTCTATACGAACTATCAACCCCTGCGGTTTGATTTACTGGGCGCATTCACCTGGTGTGGAAGCTTCTCCATTGGATTTCTATGTACTGTTACTATTACTAAATAAACTGATGTTTTTTTTTCAACAACTCAATGAGCGTTGAACCGTGAAAAATATTCGTAATTGCACAAAACTCATTATTCAAGGAAATGACAATTTTTTTTAATTACATTTTGTTAAAACTAGTTTTCTGTCTGTTGGAACACGGATGCCCCCACCGAACTGCCATATAATTTGGGGGATAGGGATTCCTAGAAGAGCAATTGTCTAGATATATTTTTCAACTACAAAAATGAACAAAAAAGATAATTTACGTATTAGGCCTCCCACATGAAGGCTTAATAAAAACTGGAAGGAAATTGTACAGCCATAGATGCCCACTTCAAGCATGAAATTTATATATGTACTTTTATATTTATTTTCATTGTCCATGTCTTTGTTAATAGCCAATAAGTGGACGTCGTTTGACTGGACACTGATGCACAGTTAAAATTTTTCGTTTCCAAGGGGCTTCATTATACTGCTGTACAACATTTATGACCAAAGAAGGAGATTGGTAGAACTCAAAACATTGGTAGTACTCAAGATATGGTGTTCACAAACCACTTGGTATGGGAAACCCCATGTAAAATTTCAAAATCCCGCAGTGACCTTGAACAACAACGCAAGGTCACTAAAACCTAATCAGCTCTAGAGCATGACATATAGAAGCAGCACTCCAGGTTTGACTAAAATCCGATCGGTAGAACTTGAGACATGGTGTTCACAATCATAGCGTGATGCAGAGAACGGACAGACGGACAGACAGATACATGCCCCTCCTTGACCCGAGTCAGTTCGGGGCATAAAAATTTTCACCTGATATTCAGGATTCAATATTTTTTAAAATAAATAACAAAACGAATACCTCTATGAGATAAGCAACTGGAATGCGTGGGAAGCGAATATTGGCCAACAAGTCTGGCAGGAAGAGCTTTCTATTTTCTTTGTCAAACTTGACCCATTTCATGACGGCTTCGTACGCGTACGTTTCAGTTCGGACAGTCAGGTCTGAGGAGGCGATGAGAGAAATCAAAGTCTTTGGGGTGATGGCCACAAATTCCTCACTCACAACGACGCCTTCGAAATTAGCCAGAATAAATTGGTCCGTTTTCCGCACCAGGTCCGTGCGTCCATGCTGCTCAGCAAATGTCCGCACGCCTATGCAATTCTGAGGGTCGAGCTGCGTTTTCATGAAGTCACAGCACGCCGCGGCGACCGCCTCCACTTGCAGGATAGAAGAGGCATAGAGCAGATTCTGTACATCGTCCACGTCCATACTCACTTTGGCCGTGTAAGCGAAGTCTATAATTGACTTCATGGCATTCTCATCGATGTCCTTTATGGTGACAGTTGACTGGCGGCTTTCAACCATGTCTGACTGGAACATAGAGCGGAAGTACTTACTCACACACGCCAGTACTACTTTGTGGCATTTGAAGGTTTTCTTTCCGCACTGAACTTCCAAGTCACACAGCTCGTTCGTCTCGTAGAATTCATGCAGAAGCTTAAATGACTCTTTACTCTGAAATTTCGCCTCGAACACATGTCGGCTTCGGACCGAGGCTGTCCCGATGTCAGATCCGGCCATCGGATTCGCAGCATACAGACTGTGCCGTCTGTATTTGGGTACTGGTTTATACGACACTGACGCGCCCTCTAAACTACAAGCACTAGAGGGACTGGCAGCTGGTAATAGCTCTCTCTTAGGTACGGCTGGACCCGATGGGTCGGCACAAAATGACGAAGCGAAATTCCACGTAGTTCGGTTGCTGAGTAAAGAATGCGGTCTGACACTGTGGGGCGTATTCCTGTCCTGCATCACTATCTTCTACCACTTCTATAAAAGACAAATACACCGCCATTGTAAATCTTGCAAATATAGGTCCTCTATTTTTCGTTTATGTTATTTATTTTTAGTTTTTTTTTTTTGGCGCATGAAAATATTACCATGAAAAAAATATTGAGCATGTTTTCAGTGCAACTGTTCTCTAACAGACCGTTCAATGTATGTAAAAAAACTGCAGTCTCAAATGGGACAAGATCACATACAGCTTGCCATGGAGACACTGCTGAGATTGCTGGTTTCAAACCTATTCAACACACGACCTAAGCTTGATGTTTATGAAACTACTGCGTGGTGAGTTTCTCTCGGGTATTCAACATTCAAATCTTCTCCAATGGTTGCCATGGCAATAGATACAATATCTTCTCTCCTATGGTTGCCATGGCGACAGATACAATCAACATGGTGCAAATTAAAGAACATTAACCTTCTTTCTATACACACCACAAATGGCTACACCGGGGACTAGAAAGGGTAAAATATTACCAAAACTAGTTCGATCTCAGCCCCCCCCCCTCCCTTTCAAAGTAAACAATCGGTAGTCATGCCAAGCATCTTCAACTGCTCTTTTCAACTCTTCGTCATACGCACATGAAGAATGTTTCGTTCAATTTTTTTTTTATGCGTGTTTTTTAATTTCCTAGTTCTGTCCATCACCAGGTTTGGGATTTTTCCTGGATAAAACCTTTTTTTTCGGTTGAGTAAAAAAATATAACAAAAATTAAAAAACGGCAAAGATACGGGAAAGCCACAGAAATGAAAAAAAATTACCTGACACACCGGTTGTCAACTTGTGGTTTTATTCACAACTAAATACGCAAAACTGACATAGTAATTTATATACAACTAAATACGCAAAACTAACACAGTAATTAAGTACACAAACACACACTCAGCTACTGATTTACAAGTTGGTAATTAAAGCAATATTTAAGCAGGTGGGAGGGTAGTCAAAGTGAGGAAAGCATTATTCTCAATAAATTTCTTACAACTGATGTATAACTAATTAGACTAATGAAAACGAATGGTCGGCGTTGGAGTGACAGCCGAGAATGGACGTAGTGTCTGAAAAGTCGAGGAAGCAGGGGTAAGTTGAGCACAGGTCGGGGGGGGGGTGTGGGTTGATCTGCCCTGGCACATTTTTTCGTTATTGTTCAGGAGCTTTATGGCGCATAACATTGATTGAGCGTTAGAGACATGCCTTATAGTTGTTGTAGATTCTGATACTTCATATTCTACTGAGCATTAAAACATTTTCTTGAATGTGTTTTCCTAGCGCAAAAAAATCCACGCTAATTTGCAATCCGTTACCAAAATGGCGCCTCGCTGAATTTTATCGTCCCTGCCACAGAATTTGTTATTCAGAGGTAGGAGGTCCTTGGCAATAAGGTTTATTGAGCATTTAGTGAACATTCGTACGCTCCTATAAAATGTGGTCAGCCGAAATTCGAACCGGAGATCATTTGCTTACCAAGTAAGCGTCTTAACCACTACACAATACAGGTGAATAGAAAGAATGAAACAGTTTATAAATCTTCTACACATTTCCAATTGTCAGTATAATGTCCGGAACAGTCCTAACCACTATACCCTTGACGATTGTTTATTATTTGCATTTGGTTTTACGTCATAAAAACCAAGGTTGCTCATACGTTTCACTCTACATCTGCAACGTGGTCACTAGACATGTTTTACTGTGCTTTTTAACCGGATGTGGAAGGCGGTCACTACAAACAAGGTGTACTGTATGTCTTTATCCGGACTTCGAAGGTGGTCGTTACAGACAGGCTTACAGCATTACTTTCTTATCCGTACCTGGAAGGTGGTCCATATATATGTTTCACTCTACTTTTGTATTTTCGGGTCTGAGACAGGGTTGGCAAGATTTGGCCGGCCAGATTTGGCCGGCCAGATTTGCCCGGCAATTGCCGGCAAGGCAAAATCTCTTAAAGTGGCCCAATCTGGCCAAATCTGGCAGAATCTGGTTTTTTCGCCCAATTTTTTTTAACAATTTTTTTGTTCATTTAATTTTAATATTTAGTTTACTTGAAATGTGGTAAAACTAGTTTTATTCACCCAAGCACGCGTTTATTTACATAAATAATGCACATAGTAGAGTATTTAAGTACATAAAAAGGGGAATTTTTGGTTAAAAAGTCTAATCCGCAATTCTACAATGAATCTCTCTGCAGATGATGCACGTTATATACCACCCTGTCGATTTACTCATGAGTGCTTTGGGGTAGTAGTTCGGAGTAATAAATTTGAGTAGTAATTTGGAATAGTTGCATCTCCGGTAATTACATCTCTTTGTATGTGGCTTCACGACAAATTAATCCCCTCCCCAGTAATATCTGTTGGTTTAATTTAACAAATACCACCGTCAAAAACGCATAGACAGATAAAATAGCTGCATCGCATACCAGTTAAACGTATAAATAGGTTGATTGCATAAAATTATGTATTTTTAACGGGATAATTGCATACTGCTTTATCGTAAAACCGGATAAAGGCAAAGATTTTTCTCGTTTAAATGGGAAGCACTGCTTAATTGCATAATTGGGGGTGACTATTCAAACAGTGCTAAATTAGAAGCAAACTCGCTCACGGGCGTGAGCTGCCCCCTGTTTGTTTAGCTAACATATTGTCTGCTATATTTTTGACCTATTGTGTACATTTCCGACCTCTTTCTCCTGTGCCGTTAACATTGAGCCCCCTTTCAGCAGTTACTATAAACCCTCCTGTCTCTCTCCCCTACCCTTAGAAACACCCGCTCACATACCCGGAGTAGATGTGTCAACGGTGCCATAGGCCAGCAACTGCTAGCTTTGTTACTCAAAAGTCATAGACTACGCAGGACTTCTTTGGATGCATTGTTTGCTGGTAGAGTTATGCCAACGCAGTGTGTTAACTGACAACTTAAGATGAAAGTCCGTTGATAGTTATCCGTCAGTATCTGGTATTCTTGATGCCCAACTTATTTCTTATTTAAAAATTTCAAAACATGTGAAATTTTTGAAATTTTTACAGTGAAATATTTCAAGAAATATTTCATTCGAAATATTTCATACCAGCACTGCTTAATCTCCGGTTTCATACAGTGTTTTGACGTTTGATAATCATAACTAAACACCATTTTATTATACCGATAAAAGTTAGAAACTCGAGCATTCTTAATCTCTGGTTGAATACAGTGTTTTGATGTTTAGTAATCAGAGGTTCAACTGAATACCTTTTAATTATACATATCAAAGTTAGAAACTCCGTTTCCCCAATTATAAAAAACCTGGCGATAATTGGTGATTTTAAATTTTGCCAGATTTTGCCAGATTTGACCAGATTTGGCCAGATTTTCCCGGCAATTGCCAGATTTTGCCGCCGGCAAGGCAAAATCTAGATTTGGCCGCTTTTTTGCCAACCCTGGTCTGAGAGCTGATCATTACAAACAAGTTTTAATGTGCGTCCTTTTTTCGGACCTGGAAGGATGTCGTTACAGACAGGCTTCACTGCAAGTCTGGACAGTGGTGATTATACAGGTTAATTTATTTATTATTATTATTTTCTTTTTGGGGGGGGGGGGGCTTTTTACGCCAATGTGGGAGATGGTGACTAGAAACAGGCCGTTTTACGTCTTTTTTATCCAAGTGTGCGTCACAGATATTTTCTTTTTGTACATTTATTTATTCGGACATGGAAAGGGGTCGTCACAGACGGGTTTTACTGTAGTCCTCCTTTCACCAGATCTAGGAGGTGGTCACACAAACAGGTTTTACTGTATGTTTTATCAGGACCTTGAAGGTGGTCGTTCGGACATGGAAAGGGGTCGTCACAGACGGGTTTTACTGTAGTCCTCCTTTCACCAGATCTAGGAGCTGGTCACACAAACAGGTTTTACTGTATGTTTTATCAGGACCTTGAACGTGGTCGTTACAGTCAAGTTTACACTACGACTTTTTTGTCCGCACCTAAGAGATGGTCGTTACAGACAGATTTTACTAAATGTCATATTTAATGTTCATCTTTTTGTCCGGACCTGGAAGGTGGTCATTATAGATATCTTTTACTCTGCATCATTTTTCCTCGGACTGCAACGTGATATTCATCTAAAAAACTGCATGGAGAAAAATAAAGAAACTTACTGAGTTAAGCAAAATAACATGACGTTGATGGTCGCCATTCCATCGGGGTAAGTATAAATACAGTTTCTATTTCAGAAACGTTGTTATTAATAAAAAAAATAATTTAGAAGGAAATACTGGTTTTGCTTAAAGAAACTATGTATAACTGAAAATGTATATCTTATTTTCAAAAAGTCTGAAGCAACAGCCTACAAAGGTGTACAAAATGATCAAAATACCTTTCATCATGCAATTAAAGAACTTAATTTGAGGCAATTCAATTATAAGACCTAGCAGGAGTCAGTAAAATGTGTTTTATTGTATAATTATTAGTGATGTGACGGTTTACCGTTTGGGACGGTTAACCGTGAAGGTGGCGGTTCGGTTAAACCGAACCGTGCTCTATGGAAAACCGCGGGTCACTTTCGGTTTTTAATTAACATTATTTTTGTTTTTCTCAGGACCATTTTTAACTGCTATGAATGCTTCAGCTCACTATTTTAACGCAGCATTGTTTTACACTTCCAGATTAGTTTCTTTTTTCAGTTAAGCAATGTGTTTACTTATCACGTTCCAGATTAAAACAGAAAATTAATTGCGATACCTTTAATTTAAATGTATTTGCATAGTCTGAAAAAAAAAACCGAACCGAAAAAACCGCGGATTTTTCTTTACAGGGTTCACGCTGGGTTCTCAGGAAAGTGAGTCAAAAAAGGAAAGTGTGACTCGGTTGGGTCCAGAAAAGTCGGTGGGTTCTGAAAAAGTGAGTCATTTCGTGAAAAAATGCCCAAAAAGTGGACAAAAAATCCGCCAACATGAACCCTGCAACCTTAAACAAGTAAGTATCTGTCAAACACGAGCAGGCCCCAACCGCCCCCAAATTCAAAGGTGTATAAATCTATTTTTGACCACTTCCGGATGACCGAATCAGCGGGCACCCCAAACCTATAGGCCCCAATCCGAAGGGTTACACCAAACACGGCAAATTCCTGATACATACACAATAAAATGCCCAAAAGTATACATTGTGTTTCAAAGGTAAGCAATGCACAAGTTTCGGATTCAAAATGTCAGTCTGAACGAGTATCAATCACCAACAATGATAGAAGCGATGTAGAAGAACCAATACGGTGACATCAAGAAAAAAAAACAGCTGATAATCAAGCTGGCTAATTTCGTTAACTTTTCCCTTGAACAAATAATATCTTAAATATTATGTTACAATATTATGAGATACACTTTCCCGAGTAAGAGGTTCTACAGATATTCAATAGTAAAACTAGCAAAAATTTTGAATTCCGACTGCGATGGAACCGGGTAAAAAAAATAAATTATTAAAAATACAGACGAAACATCGCAAGAAGAGCTCATACTTCTTGGAACATAAATAAATTGAAACTTGAAACTATTTGTTAAAACTTTTAATAAATTTTCATACGCGTTGTCAGAAAACCCCGATTGCTCTTTGGTGCTAGTCCCAGCGGACCCTTTCTATCTTCGTACAAAAGAAAGGGTCACACTTCCTGCAATAGAAATGGCTATTGATCTCAATTTTCGAGGCTCTGGATCTTTCGGCGCACGTTCTAGGACACCGAGGCTCGAACTGGCAGGCTTTTTCTTTAACACACCGAGAAGTACCCTGGCGCATTATTTCCGACCTCATCGAAACTACCAAACTAGAGTAAAGCGTGGTTTTGCAACTGTGGATTCACTGTTGTTGGGGCGATAATGAGGGATTTGATATCCTGATCTCAAGAAAATACATATTTTTTTTAGTAAAAAATTGTTAACTGACCATAAAACATGTGCGCCATAATTTATAATTTGGCCATTTCTGTGATGCACGCTTTCTAAAATAACGCCGTTGGCCCAAGTCGTGCGCCGAGATTTGAAAATTGACATCAATGACATTTCCTATTGTAGGAAATATAGGGTGCTGTCATAGGAAGACCGCACGAGTCATCCACGAGGACTATTTGGTGCAAGAGAAATTTGACTTTTACGCAAAATCTCTCTATCCTTTCTTTCATTTTTTATCCAGTAATTTTTATTCGAAACGCAGAATTTTTGCGCATTTTATTGGGAA
Organism: Protula sp. h YS-2021; assembly: GCA_949752745.1. Classification (NCBI taxonomy): domain Eukaryota; kingdom Metazoa; phylum Annelida; class Polychaeta; order Sabellida; family Serpulidae; genus Protula; species Protula sp. h YS-2021. The sequence continues at coordinate 69,209,384 of OX457025.1, forward strand.
CGCCCAGAGTGTGATTCGATTTATTCTGCCACCCATCTCATTCTGCGGTTTTTGCCTTGATGGTGTATACTACCAGACCACTGAATTCGGGTTCTACGCACTTTTACGCCCTTTTTGACTTAGACACACAAAACCGGTTGAACCTTGACATACTGTTTAGTCTCACGCTATGTATATATATCTTACAGTCAGTATTTTTTTCAGAAACCGAAATTTTACTTCCTAGATTGCGAAATGGATATTGGCAACCCAACTATATTTTCTATAGTAAACACTTCTTTGCCAATTCGCAACTCTTCCCACTCCAGCCTTTTAGAAAAATTTAAGTGGATCAAAAAGGTCTGATGCGTTTTTTATTACAAGGCGATGAAATGATAGTTCCAAACTGGTGAAGGGTCGAAATATCTAAAAACCTTGTCTAATACATATAATATAAAAAATAACAAAAATGCTGAGGTTTCTGTACTGGAGCTGCATAATCAACCGCTGAGGAACACTAACTGAAAAAAACTGTAAATCTTGCGAACAAAATAAGGGATACAGAGACTTTAAACAGTTACTTATTTAATTAGTCGGCCGTATAATATAAATGTACAGACAGCGCTAGATAGATAGATAGATAGATAGATAGATAGATACATAAATAGATAGATAAATAAATAGATAGATAGATAGATAGATAAATAGATAGATAGATAGATAGATAGATAGATAGATAGATAGATAGATAGATAGATAGATAGATGGATAGATAGATAGATAGATAGATAGATAGATAGATAGATAGATAGATAGATAGATAGATAGATAGATAGATAGATAGATAGATAGATAGAAAAAGAAATAACCTCAACAGCACCAGACAAAGACAAGTGCAGTTATTATTATTATTGTTATTATAATAATTATTATTATTCATTTTATTAATTTGATTGTTTGATCTCAGGTAACGGAGCTGAATTCTAGTGATTATAGTTCTAAGTGGGTACTTGGTTTCATGTTCAAGATATGAGAGCATCTATACTATGTTCTTCTTTCCACAGCACCACAATCGCCAGTGTTAGCTTTGCAGCTGAAAACAAGCTCTCGATATTTCGGGGTTTTTCTGGTATAGCATTCATCTATTTGTTGTTATTACGACATGAACTTCCATCCTAATCACGATTTGTGTCAGTATAGCAAGACAATGTTTTGAAAGCACAATCCATGGCAGCAAATTTAAATGTTTCCTGAAATCCCCTTGAGGATTCCAGTCTCTAGTCATTTCCCTGACGATAACGCTCTCGCCTGTTTGTCTTTCCCTATAAAGTTAACTTGTGTATGATATGTTGCTTTCCTGTTACTGGCTCTTTTGCATTTGAATTGGAGATCGTGAGCGACGTTTTCCAAAATATTGTCATGCCTCTGTGTGTCAAGGTTGTTTGAAATGGTGTCTTCCACATTACAAGGTTTACCACATAGGCGGTAGTTAGGGTCATCCACAATCATTCAGGTCGAAATGTGGATAGCAGCAGGGTTGGCACGTTCTTCTAAGGTGGAAAAATCTGGTTAAAACCGTCCGAAAGAAATACTTTCTTCCGACCAAAATAGGACAAATCTGAAAGACTCTAACGGGCTATTTTGACGCTATTTTAGTGTATATTAGGTCATCGTGAGTTTTCAAATGGAATGATTACACAACTTTAAGTGCAATAAGTAAGTCAGCAAGTGGGGTTTTGCTACATAATAGGATATCTGCTCAGTTCAACGCTTGTTTGCATTATAAACTGAAACTTATATGGCATAAGCCACTAAATCCATTGGTCAGTTTTCTAGCCTAATCATACTCACCACCCTTATCATTATACCTGTTATTTAAGTTAGCTTTGTCTTTGTCTTTAAGCTCAGCCAATGTGTTACTCAGCATCAAAAGGGAAGGTGATTTATACAAAGCATTGCCTATTCAATATCAAAAGAAAACCCATCTATGCCAGAGGGTGTCTAAAATACTACAGCACGACACTTACTGCAATCTTCTGAGCCAATGAAGGGTGAGGATTTGTGTGTTTAATCTGCACCTACCCCGGATGTCACCCAAACCTCTTTTAAGTATATAAGGCCCTGTTTGAATCCCCAAATTTACAGCAAAGTTAAAAATCCCTTAGGCAACGATACAGCATGTTTTGTTACAGAATATTGAGGGGTAAAAAGGAGCTTGACTATTGATCTGTTGCAGCTTTCTACTTTACCACCGACTCTTCTGGCTTTTGTTTTATGGTCTCATTTACAGCCCTGTGTTCGTGAAGGACAATGGGACGCTGATCAATTTCTTCCAATTTTTCCGGAATCTTTTGCAAGATTGTCATCGGGCTCTTGTATTTCAATAACGGTAAGGAAATTCTGGGAGGTGCCCAGCTACTTGCAAAACGCATTGAATTACTATAGTATTTCATTGGAGTACATCGTATTAAGCTATTTTTGCCCACGCCACAATTGCGCGATTGTTTGCATGGTCTTTTTGGCTAATATTAAAGTTTTCCAGGGTATGCAATGTTTTTTTTGGATGCAGATGGTATGCTTTTCCCCCCCGACCTCAACTGACAACTGTTATCTATGCTACACTCCCTGCAGAGGACAAAATCCTTTCATTTCATTGCATTGAACTAGTTTATATCAAATGTTTTAATATTCGCTCAAAGTAATATGTGTATGATCCGGTAGGGAAAGACTGGCAACAAGGTTGAAAAAGCATTGTTGTAGAAAAAATCTTATGGTAATTTTCTAAAAGGTGATGCAAACCTCTTTCAATATATGTAGATAACGAGCCTAGTGGCAACGAACGTTAGACATAAGACCAACATAGCTCTGTGAGTATTGAGGAATTACTTTTCATGCAGAGGTACTAACCTACATGATGTAACACAAGTTTCATGATTATAAAAATTACAAAGAAAATCAACCAGTACCAGTTCAAATAATATTTATTATTTACTAAATAACTAATGAGGAACAAGAAAAGAGACATGTTGTGTATTATGAATCGCTTATACTACTCAAACCTCAAACAGAAGAAGTACTTTTTTATAACTGTTTCCTGTGTTATTGAAAATTAATTTACGACACCAAGACAAGACAGTCTTCTACTCATGCTTGCACACTCGTGAACAGGGTCAAGTGCAATATGTTGGATGACACAGCACCCAAATTGCTTTAATAACAATGCATCATCCCGTTACACGCTTTAAGTCTGTCAAGAGGCGGCACACAAAAGGTACTTGGGTTTTATATGCTTGAGCATATGCACCAAAACATAAAAATGTCCATTCTTAAAAAAGGAGAAACCTGTCTACGAGTCTATAAAAGAGAGGAATTATCTAAGAAAGATATAGAAAAACAATGGCGCCACAAAAAGCAAATCCTTTACGTTCATACATTATATCTTTCAGCATTCATATCATGTATTTTTATTATTATATAAAGTAGATTATTTGGTATATAAGTCCTGAGAAAGCTGATCATTTTACTATACAATTTGCTTCGTTAAGCAAATTTGTGCTCAATAATATATTTCTATGCAGAATGATTTTAAAACAGTTTATGGTATATTAGCGATCTTCTGCTCTATATTGACATATGTGTTCCTTCAAGAGCAGCAAGATATTGCTTAAGGCAAAGTTTGAGGTAACTTTGCGTCTTTCTGTTGTTGAATATCTCAGCATTTGTGTCACAACTATTAAATAATAACTGAATTGCTTCTATCGTATGAAGTAATTCAATAAGCGCTCACTATATGGTACCCACCACTGCATTATCACATTTATCACATTGACATTTGTCAAAGGTTCCATTTGTATAACTTTTCGCCAGAGGCCTGTATCCTCTTTAGTATTTTTTGACGGAAAGAGAGAGTTTTAAATTCTTTTGTTATGAGGAGATAATTATTTTGAAAGGCGTGTTTGTATATTTTTCTGAGGTCATAAATTTTGGCAGAGGGATTCCTATATCTCTGAAATGACTTCGTGATAGGAAGCCGGACACTTTGCATGTCTAATATCTGATGTCGCGTAGAATCACATATTGTAGTAAAGACTGGCGATGCGAAAATATACATGGCCTTTGGTCTGTTTCACGGATCTGTTCCTGTGTACAACTTCGCAGAATAGCTTTTTGTTGTAAAATGAAACCATAATAGGCAAGAAAGCCAATTTATAAGTTGAATATTTCTTCAGTTTGGGAGAAACAAGTTTCACCCTCATCCACGAGATCTTGCATACATACAATGCCCTTGTTGTGCCTGCATGAAAGCAGATTGTTTTTTACAATACCTTTATTGATCCAAATTATCACATTGTTGGATTGCTGTTTAATAAAAGAATTGATAATTTGCAACAGAGCTTTATAGAAATTTGATATTTCCAAGGGATCTGGTTTATAATGAGATCTTAATAAAAAAAGTATACCTTCGTTTTGTTAGAAATATAAATTGGCAATTGAATTCCAGTCATCTCCTGTGATAATTCGCCAAATCAAAAGAAATTTTTCATTGTTTTATCAGCGATTAGGCTACTGTATTTAACTTTGAAAATTCGTTATTCCAAATAAAAGAGCTTCGTTGTTTTTGTGCCAAAATGATGTGTTCTTCATATTTTGGTAACCTATGCTATAAATGAGATAAGGTATTCCAAAGGTTTTGAATATTTGCGTTTTGCCTAGTATGCTCAGCTTTTAAGGCTCCAGGTTTAAGCTGGGAATCTAACAAAGTTTATTTCGAGGTTGGATACATTGAAGTCTCCACGAATGATTTTGAAACTTAATTGATTTGTCCGTGTTTGTTTCCACGGACCTAACCAGATTAGTATAGTTTTGTTTTCGTTTAGTCTTAGTTCCAGTAGCCCTTTGAATAATTTAAGTTCTTGGAGCACGGCGAAAACTGGGCGTTTATCTTTTATGGCAAGAGGCAGTGGGTCACCTTTTCTAAATCCTTTAGAAAAAAAACAATTTGTAGTTAAGTCATTTTTTAATAAACAACTTTAAATATTTGCATAACAGCGCATTATTATATTTATGAATTTTGTGCCGAAGTTGAAAGCTTTTAACAAATTTTTGAGAATGACACAGTAAGTTGTAAAATATTTCTCGGCATGTCTGATTCTTCACAATACTGTAAGGTCTCCCATAAAGAGAATTCCTTCCACTATGTGTCGGACCTTGATAAATTTCCGACTGGTTTGGATGGGTTAGCTTTGGCATATAAGTTTCAAATCGTTTGTATAAACATTTCCTATGAATTTTATAATCAGTATTCACTAGTGATATTGGCCTCCAGTTTTTCAGACAGTTTTCCTTCTTGCATCTTTTGTATGATAGTATTATAATACTCTCTTTATGATGCTGACAGTTAACTATATAATGGTTAAGAGCTGTCACTAATTTTTCTCCAACCTGAGGCCAAACTCTATGTAAAATTCTGGTGTCAATCCATCCAAGCCGGGGTTGTTTGTTTGTTTTCAGGCGCGCTTTTTCTATGGATATTTTGCCATCTATATTTTGGTTTTTCTTCCGTAAGAGTTTGAAGTTCATCTAAGTGGTAGAGACAGTGTACGTTTTCTGTAGCTATATCACTGCTTTAAGTTGATTTATAAAGTAAGTTTTCATATGATTTAATTTTGTTTAGAATATGTTTGCTTTCTGTGATATTATTGCTTTAATCTAAAGATAACATTTTTTTCGCATGCTTCTTTCGCTTGAATGATGAAAAATTTGGTTTTTTTTTTCATTTTACCATACTTTCTATTTTTTATCCAACTCGACTGCCAGTTGTTCTGTTGGTACCTTTGCTGTCCAACTCACCATTTAGTACGCGCAATCTTTCTATTTCGTACTCTGTGGCTAGTTTTTGGCAGATTCTGTCATCCATTAATTTCATCTCGTCTTTTAAGCTCTTTTGGCAGATGTGCTTTGTCTTTTACTGGTAAATTGTTTTATTTTAAATTTTGAATAATAATACTTAGAGTTTAGGTTTGTAAGAGCACATTCGTGTTTCTAAACATCCTCAGTTATTTATTGATAGATTTGGTTGTGACCAAGTGCACATTCTTTTGTGTATATTTCCAGGCTTCAGATGTCAGTTAATGAATACATCTCTGTTATATCACTGAATTTCTAAAGATTTCTTTACATTCAGCAGACCACCACTTTTATCAATTTCAGTATGCAAAATAACATTAAAATCGCTACTTATAATGAGGAAGTCATACTCAGGGAGAGTAGAAAGAAAGTGCTCGACTTCTCTTAAAATAGACAATCTTTCGGTTTCTAAGTTAGGGCTCTATCCAATAAAATGAAAATATTCCAGTCGAACATTCTTAATTTGCCAAATATTACTGCTGTCTTTTCAGCTGAGCTCAGGCCCCTTACGTTTAATGAGACTACTCTCAGTTCCTCAGTCGAATACTTTTTAAGATTGTTTGATAAGTAATTATTGATGGCCCTGTAACTATAAAATATATATTTGTTAGTTCTAACACGATAGAGAATGCATTTCATTTCAAGCCTCATGTCCACATGTCCACATACGACACCATAGCACAATAAGTAGGGAAAAAACATGCAAGGATAGATGCACATACAGCTGACGGATCATATCGTACAAGTAAATGTGTTGAAATATGTCTCGGCCACATGTTACAAAAAAGGGCGTGGGACGGCGAAAACACAAACATTTTAATTGTTAGCAACGTAAGATTACTACAGCCACCTGCAAATAAGACTACTGTACCGGTGCAAAAGCGTATATTAACACAAAAAATCCCAAGAGTGGGAAACAAACTTCCACTACCTTTCTTGTAGGTGCATGCATCGGTTAAGGGGGGCTTGCATCAATTATATTTATTTTGATATTTGTAGAAATCTGTATATAAACGTTGTGCAAGTACAGACATACGTGAAGAAGCAACACATTGATCCACATTACCAGATGCTTTTACACGTTTAATGTATATCATACTGAATGTTTTAATTTTCATTGTAACAGGTAGCGAAAGTGCAGATTTTAATGGAACGTAGCGTATGCATCTTAGCTTTGCAAGAAACAATGTGCAATTGCAGCAGCAACACAACAACACAATTCTGAAAAATACAGAAATATTGCACAACAAGTATAAGGGTACGTAATGATTCAAATAAAATAAAGCAAGATGAGCTCCACATTTGTGCTAAAACAAGTTATCAAAAGTCTAGTCACATTAACTACCATAAAATGTCAGAAAGGCAATCATTCACAAACACCAAAAACTCTAAGGTAAAGTTTATACAAATACCAAAATGAGTTTTGACATAGCTATGCACATGGTAACAAAAGGGAAACAACTGAACTCCCACACATGCGAGAAAAAATAACATTATATAATGCATTATAATTGGTTTCGGTTCATACTTACGAAATACAACAACCACTGTTCTACTGTGAACCAGTAGACAATAATCATTTGTCTGAATGCATCTTAAAGTTTATCCAACACTGTTTGTCAAATATATCGAGGACAAGTAAGCAAACAATCTTCAAAAGTTTCAATATTTATTAAGAACAAAAACAAAGATTTAAAGCCGTAACATTTATCCTAAGACGGCTTAAATATTATTTAGCACACTTGTTTGTTATTTCAAATTTTTAAACCCATACATATCAGTGCCCAATAAATTGAACTGAGATGAGCTACATTAGAGAATATTTGAGAAAGTACGTTTCTTTAAAATTTAAAACAGTATACAAGTTGTGCATTAAATACAAGTAATTTCTATAGTTTTGACACCAAGCTTGAGAAAATATTTGACGTTTATCTTGAAGTAGAACTTATCTTCCCTTGGCTTGTAGCAGCTGCAGCATCAATATGATAGGTGTTTTCTGTCGGTGGTAGCCATTCCGTATCGGGACCTAAGTTTGTTAATCTTGGCTTTAGGTGTTCATCTACCTTCCCATGGTTTGCATGTTGCACGCCCAAATAATCTTAGAACTATTTTTAGGTGGTCTGCTGTTTTTTCGGACTTGCAGGCAACACATAGGGAGTAACAACACATATCAAAGTTTATTGGCATAGCGATCGACCTGTTTTTATGCGTTATGACCAACGGTATGAGCAGAGAAGGCTAGTCTTGGTTTGGCGCCAGCCAGAGACAGTTATAGTTATACAAAAAATCGTAAATCTCATCGGCAGGAGGACAGACTGAAGATAGCATGGTTGCCATGCTCGTCCAAAAACACACAGAAAGGGGTAATTTTGAAACGAAATGCGTCAGTTTCGTTAAAAGAGGAAATTACCATTCAGCATTCACGTTTCCCACAAAATGGGAATTGTAGAAAGTTCTATTTTGAGCTTACCATCTGCGTCTAGGGGTCATTTCAAAAAGTTATCGATACCCATTGACACGTGAGTACCCCCCTCCAATCCCCTCGCCGGATAGAAACATTAATTTCTTTTAATCAAATGTAATATAAAAGATATATAGATAGATAGATAGATATATAGAGAGAAAGAAAGAGAGAGAGAGAGAGAGAGAGAGAGAGAGAGAGAGAGAGAGAGAGAGAGAGAAAAGAGTCTGCATACAGGATCCAGTGTAGTCGGCAACAAATACTGCAAATACACAACACCATCTGCCAAGACTTAGCACCATTGCTTCAAGTAGCTTTTCATCTATCCTAGCTAGAAAGCTTGCCAAAAAATTAAAATATTTTCAGATCAGTTATTTCACCAGTTTTTTTCAGCTTTGATGTTGATTGAGTAAACACTTTAGTTTCATATAATCTTAAATAATCAGGTAATCAATTACCTCAACCAGTGTTTGAGGTAAGGTACACAAGCAATTGCCTAATGATTCTAATCATACGATTATATGGTCTTATTAATAATTAACAGATATCAGTTTATTCTAGTTGAGCTGAGTGTTTAATATTTCGTCAAAGTTTCAGTGGTTTAGTGTAATTGAAGTGGAATAATCTATATTATTGAGTAAATAAACCGATAAGCTAACTAGAAATATTAAAAGGCTAACTTAAAATGTAGTGTGATTTTCAAATTTTTTGACTACGTAGTGATGGAATAGATTTAAAATTCTCCATTAGTGTCAAGTATATAACGCACCCAAGTAATCATAAATAAGTACAAAGCTAGATTGTAACATTAATAGAAATTATCTAATATATTATAGTTTAATTTCGCTATTTAGGGTATCAGGTATGTATCGTTTTCAGTATGCAAAAGTGATTCAAGATAATCGAAAAAAGATGAGTGTATATTTATGTTTGTTTGCAATGCACCGGCCCGATACGATAACAACACAAAGGAAACTGATAAGACGGTTCTCCGATGAGGGAATTGTATAAAATCTTAGTATAACTAACATGCCCTAAAATTTAAAGTGTGAACAACTGGTTGTATGCATGATGCAAAAAAAGTGCATCAGTAGCAAAACGTTAAATATTTGCGCACCTGTCTACGGTAATTACTACACTATATTCATAAGCAACAGAATAATATACTCATTCTGGTTTATTTTTTTAATTTATTTGATAACCTATAATTAAAAAATCGCTTCAAAACTATTTAAAAGTAATGCAGGGGATGGATCACAGTTTTAGGTTACGATTGCACTATAGCCTAAATAAAATCTTGTGTTTTAATGCAGTGCTCCCCAAAACAAAACCCTCCATCACCACACACAATTTTCCAATATTCCTATCAATAAAAGACTCATGCTCAAAGCAAAAAGGAAAAAAAGGACTCCCCTAATGAACTTGTCTAGTTAGCAGTGAGAACATAAAATCGACACATTTCTGTCGTTGATTGGCTTAAGTACCACCGATAAATACAACAAGAAGACAAGCTCTCCTCAGCTTTATCGCATTTGCCTTCTTTGGGCAGAAGTTTTAACTGGATTCTTGGCTCACTTAAAATAACACTCTCTCAATTCGTTGTTCTGAAATTTCAACACACTTAAAGATTAAAAGTATATAATATAAATGAAATATGACATTATCGGGCCTTCTTCAACAAAACAATTCAATTCGATTTATAGCACAGAAATTGAGGAATGTGATGGAAAATCAATGCATGTTTTTTTTTCATATGAATAAATGAATTAGGGTGAATGCAATCGCAACGGATTTGTGATATTTTCTATAAGGGATAATAAATGTCAGCCAGATGTCACCCACCGTTCATTTCTTTTCCGGAAATACAAAAGACATGAGCCTTTTTTGACTGCAGCTTGGGGTTGGAGAAGAGAATTAGTACAAAAGCATCAGCGTGATTGGTTTCTCGTTAGCGTAGAACAAAAGATGGTCTCTTTTCTATCCTGGATTATTCTTGTCCCGGTTTTAACTTTGGTGCACGAAGGTAAGCATTTTTTTCACATTTTATATCATACAATATTTACTTTACTTTATTTAATTTTCAGCCCTATGCAGATCACCAGTTATGATAACAAACTAGAAATATAAGCCTTTAAAGCATTTTTTCTGTTTTCACTCTGTTAACCGACTTTGTGTTGTTGTTTATTGAGGCCGCTTGTATAGTGTGTGTTACTATGCGTGTCCAAAAAAAAGAAGAAAAAAAAAAACATGGAGAAATGGGGTAATTTTGAGGCCAGACGCGCTCCGCGTGGAGTACCAGTTTCTTTAAAAAGGGGGACTAACTTTCATTCAGTACCCCCCCTTTCCCACAAAAACGGGGGTTAAAAAGGGGGTATTATTTCAAAATTAGCACTCCGCGTTTAGAGGTCGTTTTAAAAAGTCATAGACATCAGTGCTCTTGAGTGGTCCCCACTGGGGTTTAATGCACCCTCAAAACTAGCAGCTAAATTAATTTTAAAATTATACGCATTTTTTTTTACTGCGCTTAATATATTTTGATGCTATATTTCACTTTTTCTGCAGAAAATTGTTTATTTACTTATTCACAAGTCGCACAAAACACTTCCCAGCAAATTTGGACAGAAACACTATTTTTTGACATACCTTATAATTTTTGACACACCTTAATAAAGTTCTTTAAATCGATGTTTTACATATTTACAGTGTAAAAATTATTTGTTGGTATTATTTCATTTAACAGAATACAGTAAAACCTCATTCTGGACAAACCCTAAAATACCGGACAACTGCCAATACCGGACAAGAATTCTCAGTCCCGTTTTTTCCCCACTGGTTTACATGACCCCTGAAATACCGCACACCTCTATATACCGGACAAAATCCGCCAGTCTCTCCCCCTCCCCCCGTGTAGGCAGGTTTTACTGTAATGTTCTTGGTACTGAAAGACTGGTCTGTATTCGGACTGATGCTAAAACAAGTTTTAATAAAGAAAAAATGTCCCACTACTGCATCACCGATGGAATAAAAATTGGACATTTCCCTTAAAGCAGCACATCGCGAATACAATAGGGCATTTATTCCTCTAAAATGTGTTTGGCAGAAATGTTACAAGCTAGTATGAAATATTTAATTGGATAAATTAACCACAAGACATTGCTACGTCGCATCAACGTTGGGATTTGGTTGTTTATCAAAGTCGAAACAACGTCTACCTTCCGGTGTTGGGCTTATGTCAATTATCCGAATTTAATAAACATTGTATAAAGGTTGCAAACAGAAGTCGACTTTGAATAGACAACAGGAAAGCGATTCCGTACAGATGTCGGGGAAATATTAATCCAGATAGCAACAAGCATAGTGCAGTCACCCCTCCACCTCAGGACCCCGACCATTGGATGATCCGGTCACGCAGGTTACGCATGAAGATGACTGTCAAGAATATTTTTCAAAGGCAGTCGGGAAAAATTCTCATATTTTTTCGTCCACGTATGGCCTATTTTCGCAGTGATCTTTCATGGCTATCATTTCCATTGAACGATGATAACAGGAGTCTGATTTTTTTTTGGGGGTGAGTCCGACATCTATGTAAAGGTGATTTTCCAACGTCTATCCAAAGTCGATTTTAGGATGTCTATTCAACGTTGTTCCGATGACGCTGATTAGGCGTCGGAGGAAGCTGCGTTTTGGTTGCGACTAATAGCAACGCATAAACAACGTTGCTTACCCAACGTCTTTTCAAAGGTGTGTCAAAAACGTTGGTAAGAAGTTGATCGACACTGGAATGTTTACTGGGTAAGGCAGATTTGAGATATTGTCAACTATGTTTATGCCTTTACTTGTACGTAAGGAAAAAATTGATTATTAACACTTAAACTGAAATCAAAAGGGGCAAGAAAAAAAAATAAACGAAAATATTTGTCACAACAGGATAAGGTAGGAGTAATTAAAAATTGTCTTATGTCTCGACTTCCATACGGATACGTTATTAGTTCATTTTGCATTCGTACATCATAAAAGTACTCGAAATACTGAAATCGAACCACCCTGGAAATCGGACCCCTTTCACTCATTTGTATACCCGTATACTCATTTGTCCTTTTTTCGAAAAAAAGTCTGTAATGGATAATTGGTTTGAAGAAAAAAGATACAAGTTGACAGATCTCTGGTGCCTGTTTTTATCCCCAATTAAAACCTGTTGGTGGACACAACTCTGACGGAACGACAAACTTCTGACACGGAGCTTTTTTTCAGGTGGGGGGAGGGCAGGTTTTTTCTCTTTTTTTTTAGAAAATGGTTCAATCCTTAACTCTGAAACCTTTATATAATTACATCGGGAAGGATTTGGGAGGGGGGGGGGGGGTAGAGCTTTTTTAGATTTCATCTATGTTTGTTTCTTTTATCGCAACTGTCATTTGTTTTAACACAAAAAAATGTTTGAAATTGCTTTTGTTTTCTTGAAAAAAAAAGAATAGCATTTGAATATAGTCGTAAAGGAAAGGCTGGAGGTGAGGACTACATATAAGCTTTTTTTCGTATTTGTTTTTGGAATTATTTGTTCGCACTTGATTTGTAAACACTTATGTAACGGAATAGAGAGGATGGAGAAGGGACTTCGTGAGAGTTTATTTCAGATTTGTGCCACTAATTTAAATGATATAAGATTAAATAATACATTTTCGGTTCCTCCAACTTCTCTCATAAAATGTTACATTTTTCTGAAGTCCTAGCTCTTCCTTTTTCAATTATTTATTTTGCATAATCGAACATAGAAGTGAATGGTCTGAGTAGGGAAGAAACGAGAGTTCAAGCACAGGAAGTGACGTCATCATAGTGACGTCATAATGACGTCATAGGGTGTTCTGGAACAGATGTTAAAGCGCGCGCCCGTGTCAATGACGCCATCATGACGTCATTCGTCACGTGACCTGTCAATCATGTGACACATGACCTGTCAATCATATGTCACATGACCTGTCAATCATGTATATGAGGAAAATTTTCCCGATCATAAACCTTCTGGCCTGAATGGCTCAGTTGGTAGAGCGCAGGGCCTGTAAGCGGAACCATGATCTGAAGGTCAATGGATCGAACCCGCCCTCGGGCATCACTTTCATATCATGGGGACCCCCCCCCCCCCTGGTGAAGAATCATATACCATGGGGGACCCCCCTGGTGAAGAATCATATACCATGGGGACCCCCCTGGTGAACAATTATATCATATCATGGGACCCCCCCTAGGACATAATATGTACTGACCCCCCCCCCCTAGGATGTGATTCAACACTCCTATAAGAGCACGTTGTCTGTGCACATATGCATCATTCATGCTCTGACTGCCGTTGGATACACATGGAAAAAAAGTGAAAACAGTTGCTCTTACCTGTTGTGTTGTGCTGTGCTGTTGAAGAACAAGTGAAGGATTGACTGGAATACACATAGGAGACGAAGTGAAACATTAGTTATTCTTTGGAAAAGGAAAGTGAACGATTGGTTATTCTTTGGAAAGGAAGTGAAAGATTGGAAACGAATTGGCAAAACAGTCGTGGTAAGTGACTTTTTTTTTGTTACACTATGTAACACTCTGTGACACTATGTAACACTGTTACACTATGTAACACTATGTGACACTATGTAACACTGTTACACTATGTAACATTATGTGACACTATGTAACACTGTTACACTATGTAACACTATGTGACACTGTGTAACATAATGTAACACTATGTGACACTATGTGACTATGTAACATCATATAGCTATATGACTATGTAATTGCTATGTGAACATAATTAGTCTGGCGTATGTATGTCATTATCAGATCGTTCAACAGACAAGTCGTGATAGCTCTCCTTTGCGCGCGTTTGCTTAGCTTTTTCAGAACCAATCAAAGTGCGCCATACAAAGGCAACTTGTTTCACTTGTTGCACTTTGTGAAACAAGCTTGTTGCACTTGTTCCACAAAGTGCAACAGCAGCGTTGCACTTGTTGCACTTTTAACCAATGAGAAAGCTGTTAACATCAAACTTTCTGCAAAACAAAAAGAGGAAGAAAAGCCCAAAATATATCCGGGAATAACTATATTACGATGTTTATATAATTTTAAGTCAACATGAGGGAGGGTGGGGGGTAGAGGAAGAAAGCCCAGAAATGTCCGGAAATCACTATATTAGGATGTTTATATAATTTGAAGTCCACATGCAGGAGGGTGGGTTGGGGTGGGGGGGGGGTGGAGGAAGAAAGCCCAGAAATGTCCGGAAATCAGTATATTACGGTGTTTATATAATTTGAAGTCAACATGAGGGAGGGTGGGTTGGGGTGGGGGTGGGGGGTAGAGGAAGAAAGCCCAGAAATGTCCGGAAATCACTATATTACGGTGTTTATACACTCACCAGCAGTTTTCCCACTTTCACTTCCTTTCCAAAGAATAACCAATCGTTCACTTTCCTTTTCCAAAGAATAACTAACGTTTCACTTCGTCTCCTATGTGTATTCCAGTCAATCCTTCACTTGTTCTTCAACAGCACAGCACAACACAACAGGTAAGAGCAACTGTTTTCACTTTTTTTCCATGTGTATCCAACGGCAGTCAGAGCATGAATGATGCATATGTGCACAGACAATGTGCTCTTATAGGAGTGTTGAATCACATCCTAGGGGGGGGGGGGGGGTCAGTACATATTATGTCCTAGGGGGGGTCCCATGATATGATATAATTGTTCACCAGGGGGGGGGTCCCCATGGTATATGATTCTTCACCAGGGGGGTCCCCCATGGTATATGATTCACCAGGGGGGGGGCCCATGGTATATGATTATTCACCAGGGGGGGGGGTCCCCATGATATGAAAGTGATGCCCGAGGGCGGGTTCGATCCATTGACCTTCAGATCATGGTTCCGCTTACGGGCCCTGCGCTCTACCAACTGAGCCATTCAGGCCAGAAGGTTTATGATCGGGAAAATTTTCCTCATATACATGATTGACAGGTCATGTGACACATGATTGACAGGTCATGTGACACATGATTGACAGGTCACGTGACAAATGACGTCATGATGACGTCATTGACACGGGCGCGCGCTTTAATATCTGTTCCAGAACACCCTATGACGTCATTATGACGTCACTGTGCTCGGACTCTCATGAGAGTTCAAGCACACCTCGTGACGTCATGATGACGTCACTTCCTGTGCTTGAACTCTCGTTTCTTCCCTACTGGTCTGATCCAGGTCGAGCCGCAAAATGGTACCGTATGCAGCCTAGCTCATTAACTGAAAGGCACTTGATGGCGCTTCAAAAAAAAAAAAAAAAAAGAAAAGAAATATCTAACACCCCCCCCCCCCTTTATATAGCTTTCTTATGAAAGTTTTCCGACGTTGTTGTCTATCTGTTAAATGAATTGGCATGCCAGGATTGACACTAACTGAAACGACGTGATCAGTCAACGAAGTGAAAACAAGTAATTTTTATTTCTTTCATAAATTACTCAGCTTCAGCGGCAGCCCACTTAATTATGAAAACACGACTCGCATTAGGAGGGTAACCATCAATCATTTGTCCAGGAATGTAATTTTTGGCATTTTTTTTTCCTTCTAATTACCCCACCATTAGAGAGCATTCATATTTTCCACTCTTTTTTTCTATTTATTTGCCATTATGACTTGGCATCAACCTCTGTTTTTATTATATATGTTGATGGTTCAGTATTTGTTTTATTGAATTTCAGTGAAAATACAACTTCATTTAATGAAGGCCTAAAATGCCTTTTTCAGGGCAGCTGGCACTTGGTTGTGCCATGTTTATTTAAATTCATAAAAATATATCGGACCCTATAAATATTTCAGCCTCTGCGGGGGTGTGTTTGACTGTTTCTTTGGCATTTTGTGTGGGACTGCCTGTTGTGTAATCTCGAGGTCTCAAGAGGCTTGTGTAATTACTGCAACGAAAAGGAAAAAAAGCAGAAATTTTTATTCACATCATTTACGCAAAATCCGACCGTTTTTTGAGGATGCTTTGGAGTTCATGTGCATAAAACTGTGCATTGTCACTTGCATTTTTCATTACTTTCTTGCAATAAGAAAGCTATCTTGAGGAGTGCTGACCAAATGAAAGTGTGCCATGAAAGAACATTTTTACACTTGGGGAAACATTCGCTAAAGCTGATTGTTTTACACTCGCAAACCCTCACTTTACCTGCATATTTTTAAGGCATGCAGATAGAGGATGATGAGACATCATGAAATGCGCAAATTTGTTTTGACCTTGACCTTCAAACTGAAGTCAAAGTTTTTAATACCTCAATATGGTTTCAAGAAAACCCCTCCTACAAAATTTGACCCAGGAAGACAACATGCGGTGGAAGTATGCAGGGTTATGAAACCTCGCAAAATCCCAGCTTTTTTTTACCCTGACTTTCAAGGTCAAAGTCAAATTGAGGTAAAAAAATTGTAAAGCCTCTATTTAACACAGAAAATGGCTAGATATAGTGTTCAAACAATGGTTTGAATCCTAACATCTCAATCTTGGTAGTCAGGGTCAAGGACAGGGTCACGTGCTATTTGAATTTGGAAAACCGTGAGAAAAGGTTGACCATTAATTCGAAATGGTTTGAGATAGAGCGATTTTTAGCTTGTTTCGTAACCTCTGGGCCTAAAAGACGTCATATCAGAGGTGCCTGGGTGATCTTGACTTCCTCGATTATGGTCAAGGTGAAAATCCGGAAGCTGGCCTTTATCTTGGGAAGGGTTAGAGCTTTTGAGCCTATTTTTGTCCCTTTGGACCTAAAAGACGTTATATAAGATTTACCTCGCTGACCTTCACCTACTCGGATATGGACAAGGCCAAAAACCGAAAATTCACCTTTACCTCGAAAATGAATGTTCAACACTTAGCTTTTAAAACAGATGTTCGGTTCGTGTTTGCACATCGACGCAAACAAAAATACATGATAAGTTTTTCATGGAGTAATTTTGATTAAGCTCGACAGGTCCGATACTAATGGTACTCCACTTACCATGCAGCGGCAACTCTAGCGTGCAGATGTCGTCTGCTGGCTCTAATAAATGCTCATAGCTTTTTCACTCTTTTCTAATGTGTCATTCACACTGTCAACCTGTCAACTTTCAACTGACGTCTTGTGGTACTTTTGGATAACGCGTGGTTACCGCTGCGCAGCGGTGTATGGTTACAACTACCAGTTGATTGCATCGGCATCTCGGGGGTCACGTGCTTATTTACTTGCTGCAGTTTGTCAAGTAAATTGCCACAGAATTTAGTGAATGTTAAAGATATAAACTGTGGTAAGGACAGCTATATTGGGCATCTAAATTATCTTCTTTATTTGTTTGCAAAAAATGGTGTAGTTCTCGGGAGTTTTCAAAAAGAAGCCCGGACTTCAAAACGGAAACTCGACATTTTGAGACTCATATTTAAACCAAATAGAAGACTCCGGAGTAGAGGCGTCAGGACGAGCTTGCTCTGAGGTCGGAGTAGGGGGTTTGCCTTGTTCATTCAAAAAGCATAAAAAGTAGTAGTAGTAGTAAGAGTGTGTACTCAGGGATACTCAAGAACAAGTGTCCAATGAATGGGAGCTCTTATTCGGAAAAAATTATTGTTACGACATTAAAGCCAAAGAGAAGGCATGGAGGCTACTATTCGGAAACTGTTTCCGAAACAGAAGTCCCCGGGGCTTCTATTTTTGGGGCGGTTCTTTTCGGAAACTCCCGGTACTTATGTCAACAGACGAGCAAATATGTAAACACCATTTCCCCATGGAAAGTCACGTTTGCCTGTTCTCATTGTGTCATCGTTTGTAAGTAGACACACAAGTTTTTTATTTACTTTTTTTCTCTATAGCTGTTTCCGTACTACTTCACGAAGAACAGAACATTCGGTTTAATCTTTATACTTACGAATATACGTTGTCAAATGTGTTTCCTAGAAAAAGCACTGACAACACTGGTTTGACGTTATTTTCGGGTATGTGTGCTGTTCGTAGGAAAAGCCGCTGTTTTGGAAAACGACCAATTTTATGAGACAATGACCTGCCCAATATCTAACACAACTGTAAAGGAGCATTGTCAACAGTTGGCACCCAGGTGTAAGGAAAGTATTGTAGGTCACCACCCACCTTTTTATGTGTTCTTAACGGGTATCCCCTCCTGTATTTTCAAATGATATTTCGTTTTCAAACCTCGCTGACATGTTTTGTTTGTTTGTTTTCTAACGATTTTAAATTTTAAGTATTTTAAGTATTTTTAAGTATTTATGTCTCGCAGCTAAGAAAGTTCAGTCAGAAAAGGCGCATGTAAGAAATTTATTCCCAAGTTTAAAAAATTAGCCCTGTCGCCGATCTTTTTTGGACCTGGCAAGATTTTGCTCATCAAAAAGGACAATTTCATTTTTTTTGCTACATTCTAGGCCTCCTTTTATGCTACAGTTGTTCTCACCCGGCCCATTTCCCTCTTTTCCTCGCAGCTTTTTAGGTCCTTTTTTCGCGATTTTAGTGACCTTTGCTGGATATTTTACTGACCTTTCTGGTGAGTAAAGGATTGACATGTAAAATGTTACCATTGGTCGCCGAGTCACGTGTCCTGGGGTGCGTTTGTCCATATATTTGTCTCAGCTTTGTGCGTTGGATGCATCCAGCCAATGAACACTGCACTGGCACACTTAAATAAGTGAAAAAAAAATGTGGCTATGCTGACAGCCCATCGCTTTCGTGCATTCTCTGGTAAATGTCTAAACCTGTCTCAATTCCTGGCGAAATCTTCCGGATACCGCTTGACATGGTAACCATGGTGACAAAATAACACCTGCAGCAGATTGAGGATTGTGCATATCTGGAACGGCTGCTAAAAAAAACGAGGCACTGAAGAAAAGGAAAAGCGAAAACAGTTACATTGACATTTTTAACACTTGACAAGCCTTTGGCTTGCAAGGGTTATATGAATTTGTGCGAGCAAAATTCGTCCTTTTTTTTTCTTCTTGACACTTTTTCCGATTTTTTGTGTCTTCTTCTTCTCTGACACTATGGGCCCTACGACCATGAAACTTGGGACTTATGAAGAGCTTGATCTGAACATGTGCATGTCACTTTTTATTTTCGTCTTTGATTTCGTTTTATTTGTTAAAACGCCATATGAAAAGAATGCATTTTTTGCAAGTAAATGCGTAGCATTTAACCCACATCACACACAGTTGCTCAGTGAGCTTTGTGGGAGCTCTCACTGCGTAAATAGATAACACGGTGTATGCTAGATCAGTCAATAAAACCTTAAGTCAACAGAAACCAAACACTACTCGGCTTATAAGACGTATTCAAGCTGTGTTGTTTGCAATAATTATTCAAGAAATAACCCATTGAAGGAAGTATTTGTGCGTTTTAATTTTTGTCAAGTGTTTAACATTTCGCTAGCGAAATGAGGTTCTAGTTTAAGCTTGAAATTAACTGTGACACAACAAAGTGTCTCCGTTCTTGCTTAGGTTTTGCACTTGCATTTTCGGGTCATCGTATACTACATTCTCTGTTCTGTTAGAAAACGAGGAGTGCTAAGGAAAGATAAGCTTATGGTCGCACACAGTTGGCGGTCACGTGTGCTGAAACTGCACTGCTTGTTACATCAGAGCAAAAATAAGACCGGAAATGAGAAAATAAACTTAATAATGAAAAATAGAGAATAACATGTAACACCACCCGATATGATATCTATGATTTCATTTCGGGGGGGGGGGGGGTAATATAATAATAATAATAATAATAATAATAATAATAATAATAATAATAATAACAGAGGTATCAGAAGTAGTAGCAGCAGTAGAAGTATCAGTAGGAGTAGGACGTTTTTTTATGTTTTAGCCACATTTATGAATTCACATGTCCTGCGTCGGTCGAACGAGCGATCGACACCATTATAAGTCAAAAATTATTATCTGACCAGTCGAAGCCTGCCATTTTCGTTTTCAAAACTGTGCCTCCTGAGCACACTGGCAACGGAGGAATAAAACGGAGCAATAAGTTCGACGAAGGTTTTTGGAGCACAGAAATAATTTAGTACCGGAAATAAAGCCATTTGACAAGTTTACAGGAGCCGAATCGGAGATAAGAGGGACGAAGATGGCTCCAGGCTATTCGTATCGTAATGGCGATCCAGCCATCCATGCGTCCTCTGTGGTCAAGCACCGATGCACACAGGTCGATTACTGCATCAATACGAGTGCTATGGATAAAATGCTCATGATGATTTAGTTTATATTAATCCAAAATACTTTCAACGCTTTGTCTGTAACTTTGTATGCTAAGAGTTTTTGTGTTTATTCTGTTTTGTCGGGTTCTAAAATGGACTGCAATGCAATGCAATGTTGGAAAAGGTGGTAGCACAGTCCTTGACCGTTTTCAGTATTGTGATTTTCACATTTTCATCTATAATAATTTTTTCAAACAATCATAAAATGTAGTGCATATATCTTTCACATCAACTATGTGCAGGATAAACTAGACCGTATTCGATAACGAGTAACGAAAATTACACTTGGGTCCGTAAAATACGATTCTGGACTCTTAAAAATTCGGAATTCTTTAAAAATCTTGTTCAAAGTTATGCCAAGTTACCAGGTGCATCTAAACACTACTCAACACAGCTTTTAACATTTAGTATCCTCGTAGACATTCTGGCTTTGAGAAAACGTCGATGTGAGGTCGCATCAGTGACCAGACCTAATCGAAACATTGAATCTGGTTGTAATTTGGTTTTGACTGGTCGCAAATATAGATTAATGGCTTTGACACAGCTTTGAGTAGACGTTGGATAAGCAACGATGTGTAGACGTTGATTCTGACCGCAAAAACACTTATGCGATATTAAATCTGGTTGCAATTTTGTTGTGATCACATGTGTGACCACAGATCAATCACCACTCAACGTCTTTAATATTCAATGAACAAACGCTTGACAAAACAATCTTTAGACGCGACGTTGATTTTCGTTTTCGAAACCGGTACTTTTTTCGACTCTCTGACCCAACGTAGACCAAATTTAGGGAAATCGACGATACATGTAGACGTCGAAAAACAGTGGTCGCAAAAATTTGCAGACCACAACGAAACAAATCGTGTTAACGCTCACAGGAAATTCATGGTAATGACTTGTCGCTTTGAAAATTGACAAAAAGCACGAATAAAGTGTGGGATATTCAGAAATACTCCAGTTTTTACCGCCTACTTTTGAAATGCATTCATGAAAATTGACTTCATGCATATCCTGCGTTACCTGATAATTCAAACAGAATTTTGGCGGAGCGATGACCACTATTCCTTATGACTGTCACTGTTCAGGCAGTGATACTGTTCAGGCAGTGATGTGATTAATATTTTCTATGCGTCACTCTAACGACGTCTAAATAAGCCCGTAGTTGAGGTTGCGAAGTTGATGGGCGGAACCCCACCCCCTCTTATTTTTGCCAAACGCGGTTTTTTTTTTTCAAGTAGACTTCTTAAATAATCGAAAGTCCGAGTTGATGAAATGTTAGACTGTTTACTGGGATGAATAAATAAACAAACATTACTGTGACGTTATTTCATAACAATCTTGTAATAAACTGACAACACCCAAAAATGGATTTTTTTAGCGAGTTAAGGAAACTCAGAATGGCATTTATAATGTGAAAACAACTTTATAGCAAGTGTGGAGGTGAGCATCCCCGAAACTTGAAAAATAAGCATTTCCGCTGAGGTATCTGCTGCTCAGCCTTACGGCAAGTTACAGCAAAAAGCACATGCGCAACATTTCTAACTCTTTTGTCGGTAGAGGAGAGATCATTATCTTGTACCATCAGCTGCATCATAACGTGTGCCTGCCTTATAATGAGCTTCAAAGGCAAAATTCAATGTTCTTTTTGCATATAAAATGCTAAGGAATTTCCATAAAAATTGAAGTGGCACCAATTAGACATACTGCAGCATGTTTGCATAACTTAGCCATCCTAGCCTTAACCGTCTCAGAGGAGTTCGCATGACAAGCTCATGGCGGAAAAATAAAAAGGAATCATACAGAAACACTTTACAGAATCGTACAAATTTATTCAGTTGTGGGGATTGAAAATCCCCAAGTGTAATAAGCTGTTTCTTCTCTGCGACTGGGTTACTGAATTGCAAAATAAGGGAAGTGATTCGACCAACTCTAAAGAGATGGAAATAAAACAATCACCATACCGGTGCCAAAAGAAGCTACCAGAATATTGTGTCATAACATATTGAATCTTTAGTAATATTTTGTTACTGCAGGAAACTTTAAAAGAATCGAAAAAAGGACATAACACTAATATGTTTGTTTTATTTATAACATCTTAACCATACTGTTGAGCAAAACCAAATCAGTGAATTCCACTGCAAAATAGCAACAAAAGCCGACATCAGTCAGATATTTTTTTGATGAAAAACGGAACAATTTATTTTTTTGTTATACAGTGACAAGTTATATTTATTCATGCTCTTAAATGTTAACCATTTGAAAACACAATGCTCGCGAGAAAACATTCCAAGGGACGGCTTTAAAAATGTTCACCCCTGGCAAGGCAATTCTTAAGTATCACTCAGCTACAATTCTTCCCCCCTCCTCCCAAAAAATAGAGCTGAAATCAATTAGGTATCTTAAGAGCATTATCTGAGTTGCTAGCGGTGATTTATACGCCACTGAAAGCGTTGTTTGCATCCATAATCTATTGGAGATGTGTTCTGTCTCATGGGCAGTCCTTTGTTAGGAGACTAACGACGAAATGCTGTAACTGTTACTGTCTGGTGGTGACAGGGCCAGGCGGAGAGTGATACGTCTCTTGTTAACTTAGGATTATTTGTTCAATCAGAACAAGCTGCGAGACAATTCTGTTCATGTAAGTTTTTTTGGTTTCTTATGCCCCCTCCCCCCTTGACCGAGCTGGTTTCCCAACAGTACGTCAGACGATAGTACGTTCAACGACAGTACATCAGGCAGAGGTAAGCCCGACAATAGAACCTCAGACTGGGCTACGTTGACAGTACGTCAGACGACAGCACGTTCGACGACAGTACTTCAGACGAGATATGTCTGACCACAGTAAGTCAGACAAGAGTACGTCAGAGATTAGTACTTTAACGAGAGAAAGTGCCGACAGTATGTCAGGCGAGATTATGTCCTATGTTACTGCGACAGACAACAGTACGTCCGATGAACGTCTGAAAAAGTGTAAATTATGACAATTGATCTTTAATTTTCATTCCGGATATGTGAGATAACGATATATTTGAACGAACAGCAAATATCTATGTCCATGCGCCATAGATATTAATTTCGTGATAAACTTTATATGATAACATCCAGTGAATAAGAAACTTGTCGCCTTATTAATTTCTAAGATGATTTGTCATTCAAGAGGTTTAAACTATTACACAACACTATAGCACACGACAACATCACAGTCTAACCTTTGGGTGATCTGCATTTACCAAACTAGCCATCTGATCTGACCTGAGATTTCTCATCTCTTCACTATCTGGCCCCATTCACAAAAAATATTGTCAAGTGCTCAAAACCGTTTATATGTTACAGGCAAACTGTCAAACAAGGTAGGTAACAAAGTGCCTTAGAATTTCAGGCAGCTTATAAACTGCCTGGTTCAGTCAGCCACTTTGTAAACTACCTAAAATTTCCAGCGGTTTTGTATAAATTGCCAGGTTTTAAGATTAAAAAATTGACAGTTTGCCTGGAATTGTTACTTTGTTGCGTCAAGACATGCTGTAACGTTTTTTGAATTGTTAATCATTTACACTTTATGGTTACAATGTGCTGTGAACTATTTTTTATCCATTCCGAGTACATTAAGAGTATTTTCATGGCTATCTTAAGAGTGAACAAAATTTACATTCTACTGATTTTTATAGCATAAATTGGCTTTTAATTTACTTTTAAATATCAATATTCCCTCTCGGTAACGAAATTGGTCTTGTTTCATTATGGTTTTTAATCTCACGTATTTGTATCAATCTATTCTCACTAGCACAACAGATTTTGAATTTTTTTGGCAATATATAGACCTTATCTAGGCCTGCAAGCTCTGATAGCTGACATCTGTGCATGATTTGGCATCCAGTGGAAGACTTTCATCAATGTTAATAGGCGGTACTAGTCTTGTTTTAGCCATCTTTGTATTAAATATGGAATTTTCTAAAGGCTCAATAGAGCTGTCAGTTTTCAGTTTAATAGTAACTCGCTTGCTCAAAGATCAACAAGTCCCAATTAAAAAAAACCCATAATTTTATTAAGTAGTTTGCGCATATATCCACCGTAGTCAGCCCGTAGTCAGACGCTTTCTTCTTCTTCCTTCTCTTCAGACAACTTACACACAAAACGGATTGAAACGTTATTTAAATGGCTTATTTCGAGCTTCAGTGAGTTATATTATATTATGGAACATATCTAAGAAATTAATTTCGAATTTAATTGTATCCCATCACTAGATATTTTTAGGTTGCCACCTTTGTACTTTTAAAATGATCCTATGTGTCATACTAATATTCTTTTTTCGTATAATAGTTTTAATCTTTAGATTTGTAGATTCTTCCCTAATACGAGTGATTATATACTTGTGTAATTGTTATTGCTCATTGTTGAACGCATGCCTTGTAGCCAGTATGGATAAAGTGTATGATTATTCGCGTATCTGACATCAGAGTCAGGCAGCTTGCAATTTGCCATCTGACTTAAGATGAACCATCAAGGCGTTCACATATATAGCCGAACCCTCGTCAGAGGATAAGGCACATTCGCAGGCAGAACTTGCAGTGATTGTTTCAATGGCATACATATATTCCTTATCACCGGTGTAAGGAAACGTTTTGACCCCCCAAATAAATCGACCCCCGGTCGATTTGTTTTAAAACAAACAGACACCCCGGTCGATTTGTTTTAAAACAAACAGACCCCCCCTGAAATGTTTTAACCCTCTTACTTTTTGTTGATTTCTTTATTTCTTTCCACATATGACCACCTTATTAGTTTCTTTAATTGAAATAAAAATTATATCCATGAATAACAATTTATTTAGCAACTAACATCTACATTTTCAAACACGAAAACACTTCCAACACTACTAACATACAGTCACCAAAAAATCTGTCCAAGCTTAATGTTGGCATTTCAAAGGCTCAAAATAATAATTTTCTACATCAAGAGGTAGAAAATGCTTAAAATAGTACTTAAAAGCCATATGCACCTTTTTTACTTCCATTTTATATTTAAACAACATAATTTTCTTCGTTAGAAAGCTTGATTCTAATTGGGTTTTCCTAGGTTGTGTTAGATTGTTCAATCAGCCCGATATCCAGACACTTCCCAAACTAACATTTGTTAACTAGCCATTTTCCTAACGCCAAGTGCCAACTGGACATTTTTCCATTGGTGTTATCTTCATATTCTGCATTTTTAACATTTTTTTTGTCTTCTTTCATTAATCTTATGTTGCAAATGGCTTGATAAGATTGCTCTGCTTTTCTTCATAGTAGTATTATTATTATTATTATTATTATTATTATTATTATTATTATTATTATTATTATTATTATTATTATTATTATTATTATTATTATTATCTATTTTATTTGTTTACTTCTTGAATGAAATTTTCGTCTTATTATTTTCGATCATCCTGTTTCCTGTGTCGTATTTGCACCTCTGCGCTTCTTCCCGCTTCTGCCTCTATCCAGTGACAAATCCCAATCTAGATATGTCACGTGTTTTTGTTGACGATTACACGTTAGATATTGGGAACTCTTCATCCTACAACTGCGGTATTCCATTCAGGAAATAAAGTAGCGACAAAAAGACGTCTATGGTGAAATAGCTTCCAACGCATCACAGATACGCCACATCTCTGTTGGTGTTGTCGGCGAATTACAGGGAAATATAGCTTCTCCGCTTTAACTAAGCAACCCGATATACCTAACAGTATCAAATGTCCAATACCCAAAGAAGTCTGTCCAAATGTCAATCATAAAGCATCAACTGTAACACTAAAGAATATAAAAACACTTCGAGATAGTTACTCTTCCGTTGAATTGCTGTACGACTGTTAGAAGGGAGAAGAGGGTCCGACACATTGCTTCTCTACTATATGCCACGTTGAAACATTTAATTGCTTCAATTAAAATTAGTCTGATAAAATGTAGAATTTTACCATGATTTATTGTAATATTCTGCACTTGTTTTATGAATTAAGAATATTTAGGTATTCTTGCGAGGTACTGTACGACAATAAATTGCAGAACAACAAGTACTCAATGGAAAATAAAACGAGATTGTATTTTAATGTAATGTAGTGTTAGGCTATATTTTCCTTAAATTTTAGCATTGTCAATTTGCACAAGACAAAGAAGTCCGAATACACAGGTTTGGCATGTGGAATTAGAAAACAGTAACTTAATATGGAGTTATCAAATTGCCATCAATGTGATATTCGCACATTAAACTATGCGCTCATATTTTTAACTTCTTCAAAACACATTTATTTTACATCGCGTTTTGGTTCCTCTAAAAGTAATCCTGTCAACATTTTTCATGTGCTATCATCATTAAAATAATGATTCTTTTTTATATGTTTTAGTGGCGGCTTCAACGTGGGCGGAATGGTGGACCTATGATGGAATATCAGGTAACATCCAAAATAACTTTATAAAATAGCTCCAACTCTGAATTTTTGTGAAGCAAATTAGTCTGCAAAACGTTCGATTAAAGTTAAGAAAGAGTAACATCAAAACTATGACACGTCACGTTTTAGTATCTACTTTAAAACTGAAGACGCTTAAAATTTTATTAGTTAGCATTCTATAATAATTGCATTTAAATAAACAGGTTGTATTTTCTCTGCGATAATATCTATTTAAATAGTAATAGATAATCAATCCTTCCAAAATTAAACGTTATACAATGGTTTCAGTGAATGCAACGGGCATAGAGCGTCTTGAATATCAAATCTATGCATGTGGCCTACTCGGCAAGCGCTTTTCACATTATCTACTTAACGGTCCAAAGTAGCATTTTTTTCTGTCAATATCAACTTATGGATTTGCAATTTCCCCCCAGACGCACTTTGTTTGAGTGTGAACACAATCACCTTACAAGCTTCCAATACTCTCAATGCCTCCCTTAATTTACTGTAATAATCAGTCAATTTAACGTGGTGCCCATTCAAAAAATTGCCTTTACCACTCAGCTGTAAAGAACTGCCAATTATAAGTTCCTGACAAAGAAATGTCCAGGGACGCAATTCCAAGGTGTTGCCTGTTTTTGGGTAGTGTAATTAATTAATTAAAAAATTTACGCAGATTTATTGCTTCTTGATAAATCACTAAATCGAAAATAAAACTATTTTCAGCGAAATAAAATCAATTTTAATTTAGCTAAGAAAGCACTTATTTGTTAACCAAAGAAAAGCTCATTAATTTTAAATTGATCATTCTACAAAATGGCGGCTTTCATTATATTGGTATTATTTTTTCTTATTATTGCAAGTTTTGCAAATGTCTTGTTTAAAAGATTTTCATCAAAATGAAATTGCGAAATTGTGTAACGGTGTAAATCGTTGTAGCAAAATGATAATTCAGTCAGTTCCAAATGTATTGTAAGTATAATGTGAACGAGAAACAACAGTCAATTGAGGAGCTTTGGATGCTTGACAGTCAAGTGTGAAAGCGAAACATTGGATCAATGCAGGGAATGGTTGGTTTTATCATAGTCTGGGTGTTTTACAGCATGATGTGATAGCCAGTCTACAACATGATGTAAAACTTTGGTGATTCTGCACCATATTTTGATAGTCAAATGTCAACTTACAATGAGGATCAGGATGTTTTACAGCATAATGTGATAACCAAACACATCATGCAGTAGGACTCTGGGTGTTTTACAGCATAATACGATAGCCAAACATTGTGCAGCTGAGACCTTGATGCTGTTTTTAAAGCACGCGAAGTTCCACGTTGAGAGTAAGAGCTTACACAAAGCAGCAGGACAGTTTTCAGTTTTCTCGCTGCAATATCGAAGATATCCAAAACCAATTCAGTGTAATTATTGGTAAACAACACATGCAGCAACACAACACCAGTACTCACCTCTTACATAACTAAGCTAATAAACACGAACAAAACCATGCATTTCAATAAACAATCTCACTTCTACTCGAAAGAAAAATACAGCTATTTACAATGGGGTATAATTTCAAGGATCTTGGGCTTTCATTAGGCCAGAAATTGGAACAATTATCTTCAGAGGAAATCAATAGTTTTATCCCCTTTACACATTTTGTGTTATGTTCTTTCCAGGACGCAGTTATCCACATTTTTGTTCCAATATATTTGGTAATTAAAGGGGATATTAGGCCCGGCCCGCTCATAACTCAACGAAAAGATCGCATGGGGGTTTTCAGTAAATAGTTTTGCCTTAAAGCGAATTTCTTCTTTCTCCCACGTAATATCGACTCTTAAAAAGCAGTAAAGTGCTTTAAACAAAAGACGGTCATATAAACATAATACATCTCCAGTTCGTAAAATATGAATGAGCGGATCTTAAAGAAAATATTTCCAACGCTGTTAACTATGAGATTTTGTGGGTCGCTATAAATTTGCTGTCTGCAGCAAAACGTTGCTTATGTAAGAAAGATACGCTGGTGTTAGTGACAAGTGTTAACACCGGTAACCAAGTTACACTAAACCCCAACCAGTTATTCACACGTAGTAAGAGTATAATGATAACCCTATCAGCCAGACAATTGAATTGATCCAATTGCCTCTGAGGACACTGGCCCTGAAGGCGATGCATTGCCTTGGATTGTCGTCAGAGAAAGTGCTAATTTTGGGAAAAGACTGCCACTAACAAGCACTGTGTAGGAATAGAGGAGTCTTGATGAGTTTAAATATGAATATGACGCGATCAAGCCCCTTTTTGCAGAAGCATGAAAGCATCTTTATACTTAGATCTATGGTAATCAATTCAACAGTGAATCTTTTACTACATTTAGAATTTGACCAAGTCTACCAACGGAATAGCGAAGTCGTAGCTTCTTTGACTACAGCATGCTTTTTTTTAAATGTTTTCAATGTAAGTCATGGTGTCCCTTAATTTATACCGAATGCATGGTGAACTTTTCAAAAGACGTGAAAATATTTCTTCTTATAGACTTTGACTCAGGTTGACTTGGTTTTACCTTTGACCTTGATATCCAAAGTCAAGGCCAAAATACTGAACGTAAATGATATGTCTCAACTATGTTTTACAGAAGATTTTAAAGTAATTTTTACAGACAATTTGAAATAAATTTACCCTGTCTCCTATCATTTCGAGATTCAGCCATACTTCTATTTTGAATTGGTTTAACAGTTCAAAAGTCATCAAAATTGTACACTTTCAAGATAGCAGAGGTTTGATGTAACTTATCTCATGATATAAAAATGTGTCTGTTACAAATGTGAAAAAACTGTGCCCAACTTATACACAATCTATGTAATAAGGGATTACATGAACTCCCTAGGGAATCTGTATAACGAGTAATTTTTTGTTTTTTTTTTTGTTTTGTTTTTGTTTTTGTTTTTGTTTTTTTTTTTGTTTTTAGTTTTTAGCTATTCTTTATAATACAAGACTGGTAAACTGTTAGGATAGTGTAACATGCTGTGGTGTTGTATCAGGCATAGGCTGAAGACTAGTGCCTCTTGATTGATGCTATTTGTGGTGGTTGTAAGTTGGGGCTAGGGTGGGGGGGGGGGTACATACAATTTGACCAACAGAAATTTGACCAACCACAATTTGACCAACAGAAATTTGACCAATTGCAATTTGACCAACCGCTTAACGGAAAAACTGACATTTGACCAACTTTCAGTTTTAGATATACATAACCTTATAAATCTAGGAGTTTGAGGTTTCGTAAGAAAAAGTAATTTCAAAGAAGTGCTCATTCGCATCAAAGAGATGTTATGCTAATCCCCTCTCTGTCAATGAGTGTTATAAAGTTGAGCTCCACGTGACCCGTTAATTTCCGAAATCTGGCGTTATACAAGGCGTTATACAAACAAACCATGACCTGGTGGAAGCTTTAGTGTCATCTCAGGTACGTGATTTATGTGACGTTTTGAGAGGATATGATATTACTACCATCCCGGTACATTTGGACAGCACTTTTACTTGCAGTGTTATAACTGTTTAAATGTTGCTTTTGTCGGAACATTTGTCAATGCTAATGTTTTACTGATAAATGGTGCGAAAAACAATAAATTATGAAGCTGGTCAAATGTCCGTTTTTTCATTAAGAGGTTGGTCAAATTGCGGTTGGTCAAATTTCAGTTGGTCTAATTTCGGTTGGTCAAATGTCCTACACCCGGGTGGGGTGGGTATTATTTATATATTATATTTATTCTTTTTATTTTTTATTGTTTATGTATTGTATTTACCGAGTAAATAAGTCGGATAGACGTCGCACCAGAAGTCGGATCAACACTGGGTTTTGGTTGATTATGAAAGTCGAAACATACAGTCCTAAGGTTGGATAGATGTCGATTTTGCGCTGTTTAATCAACGTTGCGGAAAGTCTGAAAATGAAAGTCGAAACAATATCTATCTCCCAACGTTGTATAGATGTCGGGAAATATTAATGTAGAATCGCCATCTAGGCAGTGAGAGCTGTCATCTTTTTAAGTAGCCCAACTCTTGGATCATTCGGTTACGCGGGATATGTAACGGTGACGGCTAGCTCCGCTCGTTAGGGCGTTGGTCTGGTATTTCCAAGGTCCCGAGTTCGACTGCAGTTGGTTAGATCACCTATCACGTGATTCAAAACTAACGCCCATTGAGGCTTTCGCCAATCCCATTAAAGAAAAATGAACCCACTTTTCATCATGGCCATTTGTTAAAAGTAGGAGGGAAAAAGCTTGCCCGCTCCTGAAATTCCACAGTGGCGTCCACGTTTTGACGTAGCAGGCTCAGATCAACGTTGGATTGATGCTGGAATATTTACTGGGTATTCTTTTTACAGAGTCTTTAATGTCGTCTATTACTACTTCTTTCTTTATATTTTATGTTTTCTTGGTATTTATGCATTGTGCAGAAGACATTACAGAATCTGTAAAGATATACCCTTTGACGTGTGTCCGTGTCTTACAGTAGAAGACATAAGATCGTGTTTTTTTGTTTTGCAGGACCAGAATTCTGGGGCTCAGTGAACCTAGAGTGGAGGCTGTGCAGGAAAGGCAGGAAACAGTCTCCCATTGACGTGCAGACGAACAACTTGCTCTACGATCCCAACCTCAAACATCTGCATGTCAGTAAACACAGGGTAGGTTTCCTACACAGTGTAGCTGCTGGCGGTTGAGCCTATATTGTCCAGGTATATATTCCTGGCATAGGGTAAAAGTCTAAGGCTTGTATCACCAAACACTTTGACCGTTTCTGACATAGATAACCAATAGTCATGTCAAAGTGTAGGGTATGCTTTTAATTCTAGGTAGCCTTCAATGCTTATGTAAGCTAACGCAAGTTACGTTCAAAAATCAAAAGACTTATTTGGCATGTTTGCATTTCTACGTACAGGTGAACGGCGCATTTGTCAACACGGGCCACGACATACGAGTGATACTGGATGACGTGGCTGAACACAATGCAAACATCTCGGGAGGTCCGCTCCAGTACAGCTACCGCATCAGCGAGATAGTGATTCGATTTGGTAGCGACAACAGCCGTGGGTCCGAGCATGCTATTGACGGACATTTCTTCCCTGCAGAGGTAATGTATTATTTGACCGAGTGATTGACAAGAGGCTGGTACTGGGTGCTGGGATTATTTTGCCAATCTACACATTTTTTTTATTGATGACATAAAAGAGAAGGCAATCAAGTGGATCTGGGATCTCTTGACTCCAGGTAAACTCAGGTGTCCTGGAATTCCTTGATCAAGTTTTTCCTGCCATTTCGTGACCCTGGGCAGTGATGCAAAATGGAATATGAAGCTCCAGAAAAAAAATAAGAAGCGTCTAGCACAATTTGTGCCCCCCCCCGTAAGCGCTTCGATCGTTATCCTGGGAAAATTAATAGCATATCTAAGACAACATGTCTTACGCTTGACAAGATATCTTTGAGAATATATTTTGGTTTATAAATAAAGGCTCATCATTGGCGAACACAAATTGTCTAAGTGCGTTGTGGAGTAGTACAATATGGATCAGAAGGTGACACACCTCTTGGGGAGAAGACAGGAACACGTGGATCTCAAAATTACAGTGTCACTCGTGGTGGATTTAACTGCCATAAACTTGGGATTGCATAATGGCACATGTGTGGTACTCGTTGTACACACGTTAGTCTGTAATGCGGTGCAGAAGTGGAGCCAGTCACTGCCTCCGAAAGGTGGCACGGGTTGAATGCTGAAAGATGATGGTGTACAGGTGGCGCTGGAGTATGGCTGCCTGAGAATGTGGCACCCTTGTGGAATTTGTGCAGTGGCACAGATTCAATGTGCAAGAGTGGGACCTCCTCCACCCTCGTTAGGGAGAGTTTGTGTACTTGCCGACTATGGGCAAGTCATTGGCCTGTAGGGACGATTGATCAGTACATACGGATGATTTGCATTCGGACAACTGATTGGCATGTAGGGACGATTGATATACGGACAATTAACTGGCTGTTCTTAAGTCGTAGTAGCCAGCCGTAATCAGAATCCATAAGATTAAAGATACCCAAAAATTTCAAGTCCTTTGTTCCTCCCCCAAAAAAAAAATTGATTTCCAAAACGCTACCCATAGTGTCATCACCTGAAAACGAAAAAAATATCAGAGAAAAGAAAAAGGTCCGTCATTGAAACTTTTATTATCATTTGAATTGTTTCAAATGATATAAGCTGGCCTGCTTGCTTAAACCATTATCAATACAATTGGACAATTTTGACCAATCAAAGGTGGGCCATTAAGACCAATCAGAGTGAGGCCAGGCAATCACTGAACCGGAAGTGATCGGAAATGCGTCACAGGAAATTGTAACATATTGTAGAATGCCATTTTCCGTGCATATCTTAACCCTTAAGCCTTCTTATTCGTGTGATTTTTCAATAAATAGACAAGGGAGGTTCATTAGAACATATAGCGTATTAATTAGGTTTCTGTCAATGTGCAATATTAATGTCCTGACTCAATTTTCCACAACGTCACTATTCTAACGAGCACCGACGAGTCATTAGACCCTACCCCAATAACAAAAGAGCGGTCACTCAGAAGCCGGAGGAGGAAGAACTACAGAATTGACAAGGCGCACATCAAAACAATGATCGATCGGCCTCGCTTTTTTTTTTTTTTTTTTTTTGGAAGGTTTCGTAGTCAGTTCAACCGCCATTTCTTGTCTCGTCTGCTGTTTGAAAGCTTAAACCACATAAAAATTACATCTTATTTACATTCAAAGGACGGATTTAATAGTGGAAATGTATACTTTTTGTGGTGCGGAGGTTCCTCATTATATTGTTTTTACTAGAGAAAACACGATTTTTATTATCAGCATTTTAAGAAAAAAAAGGCAGGGCATTTTAAAGCCGAGAATGCCGTTTGGAATCTTTGCGGCTACTCTTTCTGCTACGGGTGTACAGGATTGCCACCCTGGCATTTATAGACAAGAATTTAAAGGTCTGATATTAAAGTTAAAAATATCTCTAATCCAAATTCCATCTGCGGCGCAGGGTCTATTATCCAGGATGAACAAATCTCTATATTGAACCCCACCCTTAACACACACACATACATGTAAGCAAATTTACCAAACCCTGTAAATAATGCAATCCTTGGTACTAGTCTAAAGGGCCTTAATTTCGGTGTTGTCTTATTTCCGGGCTTCCCAATAATGAAAGAGAATTTTTGAACGGAACAAAAAGTTCTCACTTGTCCGGTGTGGCCTTATCACGGGGTTCTGTAGTATGTACTTTATACTGCAGAACCCCGTGATAAGGCCACATCGCAACTTCATGAAAGCTTTAACCGAAAGTCATCTGTGCCACTTTTTGGAGCGCTTGAAAAATATCGGCGCCATTGCTAACAGAATCCCTCGCACAATATCAACAGCTCCATACTTGTCTGAAAAAATTCTATCATTGTTTTTTTCTTGTTTTTTTTTTCATTTCAAAAATGAGTAACCAAAAAAAACCACAGAGGAAAACCGCAGGCGGCCACATTGACCTTTATGGCAGCAGGAAGCACATGGCACCCCAGGTCAAACTTCTAACGTTTGTCTGACAGTAAATCAGCTCTTCCCTTTACACTCCCCCCTTCCCCTTTTCCTCCCCTTTTTATTTGTTTGCTTTTTAATTTATTCATCTATTTATTTATTTATTTTAGCTGAGTTGCCTGGCAACAGTTACACATTCTCCCGGAGTCAAAGATGCAACCTTGTTATGTTTTAAGCATCTTCTTTGTTGAAAATATCGCCTATCACTGTGCCTGTCTCCATGGTTCCTGTGCGTATCAATCATCCGAGCCAATCATATAAGCTCATCAAATGATCCTCGCTGCCAGAAACTATGTCCTTTAAACATCCAGTGCAGCGAAGCATGCGGCCACATATTATACCTTTGAAAAGCTTATCTTAAGTTTTATTTGGCGCTTCATCCGAGTTGTTTTACTATGTCATGGAAGAACACAATTTATGTTTCTTTCTGCTTCATAAGTTTGGCAAGGATTTGAGGACCCAAAGCAGAACAGATGCGCTTGCATGATAAGTACCCAATTTATCCCAGAAGGCCCAAGGGGTCGCCGAAATATTGGAATCAAATCAATGACAGCGAACCCTATTGAGGGGCATTATTATTTTGGTGCTTTTTTTTTAACTTTTACGAAACAGACATGGTTGGTTTATCGGGATAATGTTGTGTGGTGATTTGGCGTATGCGATCCGGGTTCTCACAGGGTTTTTCTAAGCAGTATTATTGCTCTCTATGGTCTCTTATTTTGACGTCAAAGTCTGACATTCGTCAAACATCACAGCTACATGTAAAAAGAGGAAGCGACCATAGGCTGGCATGGCATCGAGTGATTGATTGCTGGTGATCGATCTCGCCATTTGCGGAGGGTTGCGATTTGCAATGTAATTAAACAGAGGTTAGAGGCTAAAACGTAACATGACATGGAGCTTTGATGTTGTGCTTAAAGACGGTATGGTCATTTCCTCGCAGATGAGAATTTCGAAGCTTGAGTTGATTTGGTTTACTCACCAGTCGAATTAAAAAAAAATGGATTCATTAAGTCATAAAGCAGGGCCTGTGTATAGGGGAGGGGGGCAGGGAATCACCTGCAAGACAGCGAGCAGCTAATATAGGCGCTGATACGCCACGTCACCATGGTGATGCTTGACAGTGACGTTTACTGTGCATTGTCTCGTACCAGTTTAAGCATTTTTATACGGCGTTGCATTGTCGTTTTGCTTCTTGTAGCTTCACACAAGCGTATTTCATGCAGAAGTTTTTAGCACCTTTCTTGACGCGTCCCTTTGTATTGCTGCGGTATTCAGGCCATCCGTCCTCCATCCCTGTGCAATATAATCATATCTCCTCTCTGCACCCGTTGCCAGAAATAAATTAAATCGCAATACGAGTTTTCAGTTGTCATTTATATTGCCAGTTTGGCGATATCTTCAAATAGTTGTTGCATGGTAAATGATTATAAAATATCAGAAATAAAGAACTAAAGTGAAAACATTACTCGAAGAGATAAAAAGACTGCACATATCCTTTGCACATAAACAACTATATGAAACTAGTCGACATTGAGTCGCTTGACTGAGTCGCCAGATTTTTAAATGATGCGAATGTTTGAGTGATTGATTGATTGATTGACAGATACAAATAATGGGATGGAATTCAGACATTTACGGGAACATGACACAAGCTCTATACTCTCCCAGCGGCCTGGTTGTCATCGCTTTACTTGCCAAGGTGAGTGGCTTCTTCTAAAATTGAACCCGTTCCTCTCAGACTGAACTCGTTCTTTCCATCGGACTGAAACCGTTCTTCCTCTCCCAGACTGTATTCATGTTTCTTCTCAGACTTAATCTCAAGCTGTTCTTCTCAGACTTAATCTTCTTATAAGACTTAACTTCATCGGAATGGACCCAGGTTCTTCTTCTCTCAGACTGAACCCGTTCATGACTCTATGACTCAATCCCTTCTTCTCCCATTTTGAACCCATGTTTCTTCACAGACTGAATCCGTTCTTCCTCTCTCAGGCTGAGCCCGTGTTTCTTCTTACTCAGTTAACATTCCAAGGTCGATCCAATGTCGATTTGAGGTTGCGACTCGGGCCAACCAACCCCCAAAATAACTGTGGTTGCCGCTTGATTTTGATTAGTCCCCGTCTTTGACACAACGTTGAATAGATGTGGAATAAGCAAACGTTGTTCAGACGTTGCTGTTCGTCGCAACCAAAACGCAACCATGTCTGACGTCTACTCAACGTCTCTGATGCAACCTTAAATAGGCGTCGCAAAATCGACGTTGAATAGACTTTGATAAATCGACGTTACATGGATGTCGGACTCGCAGCCAAAAGAAACAAACCGCCTAGTATTATCGCCCACCGGAAATGGAAACCATGACAGGTCACCAAACCAAAACGAGGACGTAAATTGTGAGGATTTCGTGAGCGCGCAATGGGCGGCGATTCTAGATAACTGTTTTATTATATAACGCCAAACGCTGTTTCGACCTCCATTTGCAACGTTTACGCAACGTTGATTAGACGTCCATGATCAACGTCTATTTATGGCTGTATAATTGGCAAACTTCACGACGTTCGCGCTCCAGCAGGTATTGTTTATCGCTTTGGTAATTATGTGCAATAAATATACCACCCAGCAAACAACCGACGTCTTTTTTGGTTGAAAAAAGGTTGGATTTTGGTCGCAACGACTTCGCAACCATATTCTGAATAAAATAAGGTTGTAAAATGGGTAGAATTACGTCATGACCTATTTCCCTAAAACTCGATTTTATTCCGACGTCGAGGCGACGTCGGTTTTCATACGTCATTCCGACGTTACAAAAACGACCAAAAAGCGATGAACATTTATTATCGCTCACCGAAAATGGAAGCCATTTTGAAAGAGAGGAAGAAAAAACTTAATTTTTACATGAAATTTTAGACTTTTGATGGCGCGTCGGTATTTTTCTTCCTAGATTGTAAAAATTTAAATGGAAAATTCTTTCGTATGTATTTCACAACAGCAGTTGAATGATTAATTATCTATTTATTATATAACTCTGGACTCTATTTTTGTAAGACGTGTCTAACGTGACTGGTCGTTTCAAGGTGGTAAATCCGACGTCAGTCTCAGGTCGGAACCCGACGTCAGTTCCAATTTCATATTTCCAACTTAATTCCAACGTCGGATTTAGGTCGGAACCCGACGTCATTCTGACGTTGAGAACCCGATTTCGGTTCCATTTCCTATACAACCAAACCAGCACGCCAGTCCGACGTCGGAAACGTCGGGTCACGACGTCGACCCGACGTCATTCCGACGTCTTAATATTTGCTCGGCAGAAAATATTTTATTCTTTTGCGAACAACTTTTATGCCATCCAAGTCAACACTGTTTTCTGCACCTGAGTTTTATTATTCAGAAAATAAATTATAGAATTTACATTGACATGTATTAATTTTACGCATCCCTTAATCAATTAGCTCGCGTTCCAAAATTAAGAAGCATATTCGAAAAGATGTGCTAATATAACAATCAAACGCATGGAAAGTAAAAGTATGACGGTATATTTGTATAAAAATTTCACGGCGCTCCAACATTTATTTTTGATCGTTATGGTATTTATGTACAATAAATAAGTGAGAAAATATTTAATTCTTTCGCGAACCACTTTTTATGTTATCCAAGTCACTATTAATTTCAGCACGTGGTTTTTATCATTCAGAAAAAAAAACAAATTATAGAATGAATTAAATTTATCGCGCAATAAACTTTTCGCATTCAAAAATTAAGAAATTGCATTCGAATGTATGTTACGTTAAATAACCAGTCAGAGGAGGTTTTTGCAATATGACATGTAAATGTTGTGCGGCTAAGAAAATTTCCTCGAGGCCATTCAAATGAACGCAAAAAATAAAATATACAACATATACGTTTGGATTTTTTGTACAAATATACCGCCACATAAAAGAGCGCTAATCAATTGTCGCGAGGCCATTTTAATTATCGCGAGAAAAAAATAAAATTTACATCATGTAGGTTTTGATTTTCCGACAAATATACCGCCGTATCTGTTCAACATCTGAAGGTAAACTTTGTTTTAACTTCCATAAACAACCAAAATTGAAAGTCGATACAATGTCGCAATGTTCACTGTTTTCTCATGAAATGAGCCTGTTCTTTTTCTCACAGTCTTAACGAGTTTTTTCACGGTGCCACGTCGAAATGTAATCATACGCGCATATTCGACGTACTGTCATTTTATTTCACCGAGCTATTCTTATTATAAGCTGCCTCTGTCCAAGCTCCCTTTCAGGCTTTCTTGTCCCTCTATCAATCTTTCCATGGGCTCTGCGAAGTTAAAAAAAAGAAAACTCGAAAGTAAATTTTAGCAAAGAAAATGGATAAAAAACTGAGTGGTTATTGTGCCGGGACTGCCCCTTTTTGCCTTGAAGCCAGTTTGTTACAATCACATGCCTAAGAGCAATATGTGTACCGAGTGTGCCTTCAGGGAACATAGTTGTGACATATTTAAGGTTGTGACAGCGTTGGTTTAACTTTAAAGACTGTAAATGACGGATAACTAATGGCAGTGATCTGCGACAAGTCTGCATACAGGAAGAGAAGCCCTTCTCATAACTGTTTGAACTTAGAGAGACTGTGGAATTGTAAGTTGTCACTTTACTCATGTTCTCTAATAATGTTTGTCTCTCGTGTGGAAGACAATTAGGTCGTAGCGATGCCCATTTATCAAAGAACAACAGACGTAGACCCGTCGCCCGGGGCGGGGTGGGGGAGGGCACACTCAGGTACAAACTTGTTACCTTGCGTGTCCATGACATCTTAAAACGACCCTTTAAGGTGGGGTGCTAAGCTAGAAGTAATACCCCCTTTTTTAACCAAACGGGGAGTACAATTTTGAAAGAACCCCCCTTTATGTGGGTAACGCGGAGTACTGAATGAAAACAATCACCCTTTTTTTAACGAAATTGGCACTCCGCGTTGAGCGGAAAGGGGTAAAACCACGTCAGAAACAAACGGTTCTGGTCGCTTAGAAAATGGCTGAATTTCAAAACGACTTTTTTTATACACGATGTGAAAAAACTGAGACATTTGTACCTTTTGAGGGATTAGATTCAGGAACTTTTACAATAAAGATTAGTCTGTTTAGTGACAGTTGCTGACTTAAAAAATTTTGAAATATGCTCACAGGAAATCGGTATATTTTTGTGGTGATTTCAACTTAGACCGATTAAAAATCAGTGAACATAAGGGAACTAAAGATTTTATTGACATGATGTATAGCTACGGGTTGTTCCCTCTTATCAATAAGCCTACACGTATAACCTCAGTGTCGGCTACTTTAATTGACAATATATTCACAAATGATTTATCTTTCAATTGTATCAGTGGTATTTTATTTAACGATATCTCCGATCATTTGCCAATTTTCTGTGTTTGCGAACACAATGGCATTGCACAAAACAGCTCAAAAAAGTATAAAATTATTCGAAAATTTACGGAAGAAAATAAATCCCAATTTATAAGAGAAATCGAATCTCAGAAGTGGGATTATATTTATAATTCTTCAGATTTAAATACAGCTTATAATTATTTGGTTGACGTACTCAAATTCTTGTTTAATAAGTACTTTCCTTGCAAGAAAGTATTAGTGCGTTCTAACACTATACAGAAGCCATGGATAACACCAGGTCTTTTAAACGCTTGTAAAAAGAAAAATAATTTGTATATGCAGTTTGTTAAAACTAAATCAGTTATTCTTGAAAGAAAATACAAACAGTACAAAAACAAATTGACAAGTATTATGCGTTCCTGTGAAAAACGATACTATAGTAAATTACTTGAACAAAATAGGAAAAATGTTAAGTCGACCTGGAATATCCTAAATACGGTTTTAAACCGTGGTTCGAGCACAGTTAGTTTACCGAATGAATTTATTGATGACAGCAAAAATGTAATACAGGGAAACAATAAAATCGCAAATAATTTCAATAAATTTTTTGTAAATATAGGACCACTTTTGGCCAAAAAAATACCTAAAATTGATGTAAATATTTTCGATTATATGAGAAAAAAACGCCCATTCAATATTTTTGGAACCAGTTTTAGAATGTGAATTAACGAATACCATAGGTATGTGTAAAGATAAATCATCTACAGACTGTGACGATTTTTCAATGAAGTTTTTAAAGGAAATATTCTGCTATATTGTTAAACCTTTTTGCTATATTTGTAATTTGTCCTTTACAAATGGGGTATTCCCGGATAAACTGAAAACTGCTAAAGTGATACCACTTTTTAAATATGGGGACAAATCAAGTTTCAATAATTATAGACCAGTCTCATTACTCCCTTAACTTTCAAAAGTACTGGAAAAACTTTTTGATTGTCGTTTACAAAAATTTATTGACAAGTGTAACATACTATATGATAGTCAGTATGGCTTTAGGGCCGGCCATTCTACTTCGATGGCAATTGCTGAACTAATAGAAGAAATTACTGCAGCCCTGGAAGAAAAAAAGTATTTACTTGGTGTTTTCATTGACTTAAAAAAAGCCTTTGATACCATTGACCATTCTATTTTATTAGCTAAATTAAACCACTATGGTATCAGAGGCATAGCCAATGACTGGGTAAGAAGTTATCTGTCAAAAAGACATCAGTATGTTAAAGTGGGTGATCATAGTTCAGATCATCTGGAAATTTTATGTGGAGTTCCGCAAGGTTCAATTTTGGGACCTAAATTATTTATTCTATATATAAACGATATCTGTAATGTTTCTGAACTATTAAAATTTATATTATTTGCAGATGACACGAACTTATTCAAAAGTGGTAATGATTTGACTGAACTATGTAACACTGTCACTAAAGAATTGAATAAATTGCATACCTGGTTCATTGTAAATAAATTATCTTTAAACGTACTCAAAACAAATTATATGATATTTTCAAAAAAGTGTATTAGCGACACAGTACGGATAGCTATAAGTAATTATGTAATTGAAAGAGTGCACTGTA
Source organism: Protula sp. h YS-2021 (assembly GCA_949752745.1). Lineage (NCBI taxonomy): Eukaryota > Metazoa > Annelida > Polychaeta > Sabellida > Serpulidae > Protula > Protula sp. h YS-2021. The sequence continues at coordinate 69,251,014 of OX457025.1, forward strand.
CAAAGTTTTTGGGTGTCTTAATTGATGATAAATTACTATGGAATGAACTCATTAATAGAGTCACAAGCAAATTGTCAAAGTGCTGTGCCATTATGTTTAAAGCTAGAAATCAAATTGACTCGCAAGCACTGTTAATTCTATATAATTCCTTATTTTTACCCTATCTAAGTTATTGTTCAGAAGTTTGGGGCAATACGTTCAAGACAAAACTCCAACCTATAGTGTACCTTCAAAAAAGAGTGGTGCGCATATTTTAGCAATGTACATAAATACGCACACTCAACAAAATTTTTTTATAAAAACAATATTTCAAAGTTTCAGGACTTGATTGCATTTAAAACCTCGTGTGTTATGTTTAAAGCTTTTCACAGTCATCTTCCTAAAAAGATGCAGCTATACTTTGAATTAGGACAGAATAAAAGTCAGTATTTAACTCGTCAGTGCAAAAAATTTAAAATTAATTATACCAGAATAAGTATAAAAACGAAGTGCATATCGGTGGTAGGTCCGATAATTTGGAATGCACTTCCTAAACGTGTGACTGACAGCAAAAGTATTCAATCTTTTAAGCAAAAACTCAAACAGCATTTCATAATGCAGTACAATGATTAGGATCCTAGGTATATCAGTTAACATATTTTTTAAAAAAAAATTTGTTCCAATTTATATGCTAAGTTTATTCATGGAAGGCAAGTTGTCGAATAAATTCATAACTTCTAATCCTTGCCTTTCTGATTTCAAATATGTTGTTATCCAGATATTGTAAACCAGTTAAATTTTATGTTTGTATTTTTTCATGTCGATTATTGTAACAATTGTATGCATTATCCTTGAAATCGGAATAAACCATTCATTCATTCATTCATTCATTCAACAAGAGGTAACTGTGTTTGGCCACAAGCGCAAATTAGACGCATGCATATAAAAGGTTGCCTCATAAACACTAACAGCATGAGCCTGTTAAATTGACGCGGAAGTGGGGGGAGGCACTTAGTCTGTGTTACTTCATACGTGTTACCTCATATACCTCAAACAAATGAGGAGAAAGGGGCAATTTTAAGGGCATTCCTGGTCCATAGGAGTTCCAATTTCGTTTTCAAAAAGGAGGTAATTTTCATTCAGTATTCCAAGTTTCTCAAAAAGGGGAGTTTTTCAGAACTGCACTTTGCGTTTGGTTAAAAATTCTGGGGTGGTTTTATAAAGCCATTGACACACATGGCAACCAATTTGTGTGTGAGTGCCCACCCCCTCCCACATCTCCACCTGTAGTAAGTAAACGATGCATAGGAACTAATTAGGCGGCCAATAGGTGTTAAATGCAAGACCCAAAAGTACTCAAGCGATGGTTCACAGGTATCAAATGTACGGTCGGTAAGTATACTGTACTTAATGAATGGCTGGCTCGTTGATACTAAACAGACCGCCTGAAAGGGCTGACCAGACCTATAGCATTGAAACACCCCAGCATTGAAACACCACATCATTGTATGGGCCCATCCAATGGCTGGGTTAAATCAATACAGAGGCTAATGAAACAGCACATACAGTTTCTCCCCATAAAACACGACTCGGTGAAGGAAAACACAGCGCATAGGGACTTCGTCTCTAGCCTCAGTAAAACATTTTGTCTTATATTTAGATTTGGGTGATATTTTTTCTTGTTAAAATTGTTAATTGACGAAACAATGACTTGTATTCCCACCGCCCCGCCGCCCCTCCCCCCACCACCCAATATGTTTATCTCAATATCTTACAGTTTTTTCCATAATATATTTATAAATACACATGTCTATTCGCAAATTGTTCAAGAAAAAAAAAGCTGCAAACTTTCTCTTTTTGGCATATATATATATATATATATATATATATATATATATATATATATATATATATATATATATATATATATATATATATATATATATATATATATATATTTATATGTATAGCCCCCACCCACCCCCACCCCTCTTACGCAGCAAAGACAAATTGCGTTTTTTTTGTTGCGTTTCCCAGCGGCTTTGTAATTAAAGCCTTGAAGAGGCTTGATCAAAGCAGCAATATGAGCAGCATTGTTTTGGTTTTGAGCGTTTCTTTCAGCTTAAAACCGCCTAATCTAGCATTATGAAGTAAAAAATAGTTTGGGTCCTCAGTGCCACCAGCGGGTCCTCAGTGCCATCGGGTCCTCAGTGCCATTTTGATCGGGACCTCATTACCACTGGTGGTGACCCCGCCGCAAATATTAGGTACAATTATGCCGGCCTTGCATGTGTTGTTTCCATGGATGGGGTATTCCTATATGCAACTGTCTGTAGATTTGGCCCATATTCTTGATCAGATGTGTTTTTTCTATGGATGGGGTATTCCTATGCATCTATCTGTAGATTTGGCACATACTGATTCTATATGTGCTATTTCTGTGGCTTACAGCTATAGGATGGGCCCATTCTATACCCATCAACCATTCAAACAGCCCATCTTGTTCACAACACAAGGCAGTTTGTTCCCATTCTTAAGGGGAGAAGAAAATATGTGCTATTCCTATAGTCAAATATGGGCAAAACTATAGAAGCGCAAAACAACGAAGATGGGGTAAATGAATCCCTCGCTGTTATTGGATGGGCCCATCCTACGGATGGGCTGTTTCAATACAACAGGTGCAACCCGTTTGACGTTTACAATGACGATGAACTCTTAACTCGATATAGATTTTCAAGAGAAGGTATTCGTTTTTTTGTGGAAAATCTCGAAAATTTGGAGTCGGAAACAAGAAGAAGCTTTGCCGTCCCGAAACATCTAAAAGTTTTTATCGGCTTTCTATATTTAGCAGTTTTGTTTGCATTGACAAACCGTTTATACGAGTACGATTAGTCGTACTATTTATGAAAATTTTGCAATATTGAACTTAGAATGTAAGTTGATAAACTTACGTAAGTTTACTTCTGTGAATATGATGTAAGTAAGTAAACTTACGTAAGTTTAATCTTGAGATCTAAGTTTAATATCGAAGTAAATAAACTTACATGTTCGTGAATACGGCCACTGATCGATCAGTACTGACTCATTAACCCTTTGTACTTAATAGGGTGCAAAAGGCTGGAGTTTATTGATTACATGTATATACATTTTATGGAGTCGTTGTTATTCTTGGGGTTTGACCAAAAATTGCTTAAACTTAATAATCTTTTTATAAAGATTGAAACTTTTTTATAACAATTGAAGTCTTCAAAAAATGTCAATTTCTGCTCAACATTTAAATATCTCTTGTCCACCATCCTTTCATTCATATAAAGCATTGTACTTCTTAGCATATTGATTGTTTCAGATAGCAGATACTCCAAATGCTGAATTTGAGGTTATTGCTAAAGATTTGAACCTTATTAAATACAAAGGTGGGTAATTCCGAACAGAAAAGAGAGAGTTTGTAGGGAAAGCTTACAGCCTAATGTCAGCCAATGGCTGCATAGAACCGAAAAAAAAGTTTACGTAGTGTTGTCTATCAAAGTCTTGGTAATCGGTAAATACAATAGGAAGTAAACTTTCTAAGCAAGATGCCAAATAATATAACAAAGTAAAGAATTGGTGGAACAACTGCAAGGATTTTAATGAAACTTGGTGTGTATCTTCTGTGGGCACTAACAAGGATCGGTATTGTCAATGGGTTAGGTTGGCCCAAGGAAAACGAATCAAATGCACTTTGAAATTTACCAAATCCTGGAAATTATTCAGCATCGGAATGAGTTTGTTAACGCGATATCTCAAGAACAACTGCAGGGATTTTAATGAAACTTGGTTTAGCTTCTATGGGAACAAACACAGATCGGTATTGTAAAGGAAAATGCACCAACTGGACTTGGAAAATTTCAGCTCTTAATTGATTATTGATGGTCGTGTTTAACTGGTGGGGGCCCTGTGGGGAATATGTGGGCTATGCACACTGCTCTAGTTTATTAAAAAAATAAAACTCAAAATCCTAGAAAAAAATTTTCAAGGCCCTTTTGTCCAACTTTTCATTTAAGGCCGTTTTGGGAAAGGCCCTTATGTCCAAGGCCCTTTTGTCCAAGTCCCTTCTGTCTGGATACCGGAGAACTGAATTGGTTCCATTTACACCTAAAGTGCATTTGACTGGCATGTACTCTTCTACGTAAAATCAAACAGCACATCTGTTGAATACATGGACACATCATGGATCACATGGTTCCCTCCTCCCCGACCCCCAGCCATGAACCTCGGAAACACTCTTCTTTTGGGAAACACTTATTAAATTAAACAAAAACTGTAGCAATAAACCAATAAATATTCAAATAGTGTCACATATTATGCGGTTTTTTTTCGTTTTTTTTATGCTCTTGCATGTGAGCTATGCATGCAAGATATAATGCCGAAGGAGGCTATGTTTCGCAAACGCTCACCGTGTTTCCAGGAATATATAAGGTGGAACAATGATTTCCTGGGGTGGGACCAGTTTCCCGTCACACCTGTTCAACTGTTTTATCTAATACATTAGCCACACGAGTTTACATTGTTTTTTTTTTCAGGTAAACAAGCAAGCGTACGCCGTCTGTCGGTACATGGCATCATGCCGGAGACACACGAGTACATCACATACGAGGGCTCGCTGAGTTTTCCAGCATGTCACGAGACTGTGACGTGGATCATTCCCAATAAACATGTGTATGTTAGTGAAGAACATGTAAGTCCATGGTAAACATGTGTATGTTAGTGAAGAACATGTAAGTCCATGGTAAACATGTGTATGTTAGTGAAGAACATGGAAGCCTCTAATAAACGTGTATGTTAGTGAAGAATATGTAAGTCCCATTGTAAACATGCGCGTGCCAGTGAAAAAGATGTAAGTCTCTAATAAACATGTGTATGTTAGTGAAGGAGATGTAAGTCCCTAATAAACATGTGCATGTTAGTGAAGAGAAATGGACAAAAAAATAAACAGGTGCATGTTAGTGAAGAAGAGAGAATTTCCTAATAAACATGTACATGTCAGTTAAGAAGATGTAAGTCCCTAAAAAACATGTGCACGCTAGTGAAGAAGATGCAAGTCCCTTAAAACATTTGCATGTTAGTTAAGAAGATATAAGTCCCTAAAAAACATGTGCATGTTAGTGAAGAAGATATAAGTTCTTGATAAACATGTGCATGTTAGTGAAGAAGATGCAAGTCCCTAACAAACATGTTTATAGTAGTGAGAGAGAGCATAAATCTGAAATAACTATGGGTGTGTTGGTGAGGTAAATATATTATATTGATGACAGTGATGCCGCTTATAGAAGACGGCATATTATATTAATCTATCGTCACACAACATCCGCGACATAAAGTCGGGCGACAAAAGGCTGGCATAACATTGTAACTTGCAGTTTGAACTAAGTTCTTTTGAAAGAACAGTTTTTAGTTGTCAGCTAAACGTGATGTCTTTTATTTGTCCGATTCTAAATCTAACAAAAACTTAACAATACGCAGCAAATTGACTTTTCTTTATTTAATTCAACTGTTTGGCCCGATTTTCGGGATTATCTTCTGGGATCGTTTAAACTAAAAACTGAAAAAAAGAAAAAAAACACTCCAAGTTCTCCCCCAAAGGTTACTCCATCACACATCAGAGTAGGTAAAGAATTAAAGAAAAGAATCCAAAAAGAAAGCGGATTCCTCCCCTTCTCTGATAAGTGCCTAAGTGCACGGGTGGGGGGGGGGGGGGGGAGGGGGGGCACTTCTTCCTCTTGTTGCGTTTTAAGCTTTCGACCTTTTGTCATTCGACCTTACGTCGCGACACCGCTGCACAAGTTCTTTGTGTATCTCTTCCTTCATTTTTTAACCTTTTGTAACTTGCCTAATGTCTTCAACGTTTCTTAGCCAAACTCTTAGATAGCAACACAAGCCTCAATTGGTGTTATCTAAATAACAACTAAATCCCAAATTGAATATAGTAATTTTAATGGGTATTCAATATATCTTTGCGGTGTTTAGGAAAAAAAGCCTAAACGATGTCTGGTAGAATTTGGCAATTAACAACTGAGTGGGTGTTGATAATTCAGTCGAACAAAAACAGAACCAGATGCAGTTTATAGATTTTTCCCAATTCCATTTAGCAAGGTTTTGAAACTGAATCGAGCCTGGATCAAATGTTTGTTGATAATATTGTTTTAGTTTTTTCCCTTTTTTTTTACGAATGACGTAACTCTCCATCTGAACTGATAGTCAACAGTAAACACATCGCCTTCCTTTCAGCTGCGCAGTCTCAGACAGATCATGGTTGGAACGTCAGAGGAAGTGCGGCAGCCCATGCAAAACAATTTCAGACCCATAATGCCACTCAATCACCGTCAACTGCGGACCAACATTAATTTCACAAACGCAGTAAGTGTGCGCCTCTGAGGAAGAACGGGAGGGCTTGGGTCAAATGACTAATCAAAATATTTAGCGTTGAAATAAACCATTTCAACTCGAGTGGTTATAAAGGCCCATTGGTACATACACTTCCAGGTTTATCAAGCCAAAATCGATTTATATCTGTTCGTTTCAAGTTACACCTAAAGCGAATTGTAATCCGCACATTACAAAACCATCAGTGAGTTACACGCGACGAGACACCCGTTTTGCTGTGCATACCCTTGGGTAACTTGGGTGATTAGCCTCACCGTCAAGTCATGTGATGCCGCTCTAACTGTGACGTTACGTGTCGTTCCCTTTCTCTGTAACACCGTGTGCGGTACATGCTTATAAAGTGTCACATATCACTTATCACATGGTGCGAAAGTTCTGCAAGAGACACACACATACCCGAAACGACAGCGGCGGTGAAAACGACTTCATGAGATCACCTGCCAACACCTGTTATGTGGCATCACGTGCCATTCATGTCATTCGCCGACGCCTCGTGATGTTTCAGGGCTACCTTTCAAACATATTTCTGCAACTACAACATGTCTGATTAACAGCTGTATTTTGTCCCAGCCCTCAAAGTGGTTAGAAATCAGATTTTTCCCCTTTACTGTTTCGATCGATGTTTCAAATTGAAACACAAGTGCTCGAATGCTAAACAAGTACTAACTTTTTTTATTGTTTAAGAACTGACATTTGTTATATATTATTTATTATTCATTGACTTATTGTTTCATTTTCAGTCGAAAAGCTGCACGATGGAGCGGAGGACTTACTACGAAGGTATTCACCTGAATGCTTCTCTCTCCATCTGTTTAGTACAATTACCCAATCCTGGTATAGTGGACCATTTCGTATTTAAATTCCGTTTCTTCAACAATGCCGATAAGCATGTCTTCCATTTGGTCCCAACTTTGCTTGTAATGAGCATTTCACGTTTGTGAGTAACTATGTAACAAGAGGCGCACAAATGTGGTTGCCGCCTGTTGGGTTGTTAGAAGTGATTTGTTGAGCTGGTTGCCATATTGTCGCAATATTTATCCCTGTGATTTATGATACATCGATAACTATCAGTAGTTTTTAATCTAATGATCTATTTGCTGTTATTTCTCATTTAACATATTATCAAATTTGGTGATGTAAAAAAAAACGCCTGTCTTAATTGCTGAGTTGAAACACTAGCTGGAATAGGCTGTAAACACGAACCGAAGTGTTTTACAGTCAAAGAAGGGTTCTGATAGATAGGGAGAGAAAGAAGGTGAGTGGGACAAGGGTTGAAGAAGGAACTATAGTGATTGATAAAGGGTTGGAATGTTTGAACCGAAGAAGATAGCTGACCATTAAATTTCTCGTATATGTTTTAATCAGCTCTTTCAGACCTTCAAACAACCCTTTTTAGCCCAGTTGGCTTTTCAGCCAACAGGGCTATACAGATGGGGGAAAGTGTCGTCCGTCCGTCCGTCCGTCTGTCCGTCTGTCCGTCCCGCGACCGTTAAAAGTGGAATAACTTTTTTATTTTTTATCCGATTCTTATCAAATTTTAAGCACGAGTTCCTAACCCTTTACTGCATTAGGAAATTTTTTTATTTTTTGGTTTAAACCATTTTTGGCGATTTAATTGCCAATTTGGGCAAAATGCGAAAAAACCTATCTAGTCCCTCATTTTTCACCGTAAGATTCCGAAATTTTTTATGAAGAAACGAGAACTAAGGGGTAAAAAAAGTACTTTCTTAGATTTTTTAATTTCGCCTTATTTTTGAATCTACTGAGCTTCGAAGTTTGCAGCTTTTAAAAAATTGGAAATTTCCATTTTTCTTCTTAAAAAAGCAAAGTTTCAATTGGCAGAGGGCACAATATGTTACATGCAAGTACTTCTGGTTGGACTTTTCAGTAATTTTGTTGTCAGTGGGTCATTTCTATGATATTTTTCGGGTGGGCGATAACAGGGAACATTGGGCAATAATGCAAGAAAGTTGTAATTTTCGCTTTAAAAGTGCAGGAATGAATTGTATGACCCGAAAATATGCTAAATATGATATTTTTCGGGTGGGCAATAATAGGGAACATTGGGCGAGACTGCAAGAAAGTTGTAATTTTCGCTTTAAAAGTGCAGGAAACAATTCTAGGACTCAAAAATATGATAAATATAATATTTTTCTGGTGGGCGACAATAGGAAACATTGGGCGATAGTGTAAGAAAGTTGCAATTTTCGCTTTAAAAGTGCAGGAATCAATTCTATGACCCGAAAATATGATAAATATATTTTTCGGATGGGCGATAACAGGAAACATTGGGCGATAATGCAAGATAGTTGTAACTTTCGCTTTAAAAGTGCAGGAATCAATTGTATGACCCGAAAATATGATGAACATGATATTTTTCGGATACGCGATAAATGGGAACATTGGGCGATAATGCAAGAAAGTTGTAACTTTTGCTTTAAACTTGCAGGAATCAATTGTATGACTAAAAATATGCTAAATATGATATTTTTCAGGTGGGCGATAATAGGGAACATTGGGCGATAATGCAAGAAAGTTGTAATTTTCGCTTTTAAAGTGCAGGGATCAATTCTGTGACCCGAAAATATGATAAATGTGATATTTTTCGGGTAGGCGATAATAGGAAATATTGGGCGATAATGTAAGAAAGTTGTAATTTTCGCTTTAAAAGTGCAGGAATCAATTCTATGACCAAAAAATATGATAGATATGCTATTTTTCCGGTGGGCGATAATAGGGAACATTGGGCGGTAATGTAAGAAAGTTGTAATTTTCGCTTTAAAATGCAGGAATCATTTGTGTTAAACGAAAATATGATAAATGTGATATTTTTTGGGTGGGCGATAATAGGGAATATTGTGCGATAATGCAAGAAAGTTATAATTTTCGCTTCAAAAGTGCAGGAATCAATTGTATGACCCGAAAATATGATAAATATGATATTTTTCGCATGGGCGATAATAGGGAACATTGGGCGATAATGGAAGAAAATTGTAATTTTCGCTTTAAAAATACTGAAATCAATTCTAGGACCCGAAAATATGACAAATGTGACATTTTACGGGTGGGCGCTATAGGGAACATTGGGCGATAATGCAAGAAAGTTGTAATATTCGCTTTAAAATTGCAGGTATCAATTCTGTGACTCGGAATTATGATAAATATGATATTTTTCGGGTAGGCGATAGTAGGGAACATTCGGCGATAATGTAATAAAGTTGTTATTTTTGCTTTAAAAGTGCAGGAATCATTTGTATTACCCGAAAATATGATAAATATGATATATTTTGGGTGGGCCGTAATAGGTAATATTGAGCATAATGCAAGAAAATTGTAATTTTTATTTTAAAGGTGCAGGAAGCAATTATATGACCCGACAATATGATAAATGTGATATTTTTCGGGTGGTCGATAGCCTCTTTTTCATTTTTCCCACGCAAATTAGAATTAATTAGGGTCCACATATTTTTGACGAAACCCCCGCTTTGAAGTTTACCAGGGCATTTTAAGTACGCCTGTCAGGGTAGACTATCCAGGGTCTGGATATTCCTCACCCGATCGCTTATCGATTTTTAACTAAACGCTGGCCTAGTACCACCCTTGATAGGAATCCACGTTTAAATAATCGTATGCAACAAAAGGCTCGAAATAAGTGCATATAAGAAAGGACGTTATTTAAATTTTGGAGTTCCACTTCTCTTTGAAATCAAAAACAAATTGGAGAAAAATTCCTGTTTTTACATATATATTTTTGTTTGACAAACATCGTACCGTGTTCTGGATAGGATGTTCCAAAACTGTATGCACATTTTTATACTCACTTGAAACAAGGCCCAAGATAAGTAATAAAAGAAAGGACTTTATTTTAATTTCTACATCTGACTTCTGTTTGAATTTAATAAAAAATTGCAGTAAAATTCCTGTGTCTGCATTTTTCCCATTTATTACAAATATTCAGAAATTTTCATAATTTCAGCATAATTTAATATAAAAAAAAACATTCAACCGGATCAGACTGTCTTACCATTTTCCAAGAGGCACAAGACTGAATCCTCAACTGGGCCACTGTCACTTGACAGTCTTGTCTCAGTTTTATAGCCATGTGTTTGTGCTTGTAATGCCCCTGGACTTTCTTAGCGGTCCATTGCGCACTCAAATTCTGCCTGGTAACAGTCCACACAATTCGCCGTTACTATGCCAACGAATAGCTGAAAAAAAACATAAAAGAAAAGAAAAAACTTGTAACCAATCTTGCCAATTCAGCTGTATCACATTCCAAGCAATTACTTTTGCAGCAAGAAGGGCAGCCCGGCGAAAGGATAACTTATTTTGGACACATTATAGCTGCATTATTATTTTAAATACCAGACAAATGTATCCTGTATGTTGTTAAGTTGTATCTGATGTTGGTGGAAATTAATTGTTTCGTTGTCTCGCTTACATCCTGTCATTACAAGCAGCAAATTGGTCAATTTCCAATCTGATTTCATACAAAATCGAGAATCTTCTAAAGAAATCTAATCAAGGCATATTTCAGCCGGAGACATAACTATCAGAAGTACCCAATTTACATCAGCATTTCCCCTTTTCAAAGATATCTTTGAGGTTATCGGACATGGGGCCTAAGATCTTGAATATTAAAAGTAAGATGCCGTGTTTGTTTGTTTTGCACAAGTTGCACATTTCTATTTCCCATTAAAATGAGTTTTTATTTTGTACAAATGTTGTAGCTGTTTAGTTGGCAATCTCCTCTGTGCCTCCGTCGCCTGCCGTTGTAGCAGTGGGAACACGGGTGACACTGGATTTGCGGGTGCCACTAGTAACAACACAAACCTCTGTTCCGACCCTAACCGCTCTGCTACCATTTCGAGTATCGTGGTTGGTAGAAACACGAACGGTACATCCTGTGGCCACGTGCAACTCATAGCAACACTGGTTGTGGCTTCCGGGTCTGGAAATGGTGAAGCATACCTCGGGAGTTGCGTGTTGAGATGCGTTGCGAACATGTCGACCTGTGGGGACCCAAAGATCGAGGTCTTTGCCACCCAGCGGAAGGGGCGCGTGGAGAGCGTTCACTTCCCCTGTAGGACTTGTCCCTGTTTGGATACCATGCCCGCTAACACGCCCAAGTTCCCTGTAATATGGTTCGGTAGTAGTGTTACCTTGTGTTATATTGCTAGCTCCCGCACCTCTCCTGCTGCTTGGAGACCTCATGCCCCCTTGCTTCCTGATGTAACTTACCGTGGTAGCATTTTCTATCAGACACGGCACCGCTTTGCCCTGAAGTTCTTGCCCTAGGATTCTCAGTGCTTCTTCTACTGTGCGCATTTTTAGCACATTGATGCGCATGCTTCCCAGTTGCTGTGGCTACTGCCTCTGAAACAAGCAGCCCTGAAAGTGTGCTCCTCAGCTTACCTTTGATGCGTTGGTCTGCAACTAGAATTGTGGCTGCGGTATGGTACATTGGCGCCAGTACCAGTCCAAAGGTTAGTCTATGTAGATCGGGTGACATGGCATAACTTGCGTTTAACGCTCGTGTAGCGCGGTTCCTGAATGCATGGATGTGCCGGCCATTGAACTCTGCCAGTAGATTACCTGGACGCAGTTGTGCTTGCCGCACGTATTCAGCATACCACTAACTCGTTTGTAAGTTGCGAGTAAATCGGAGTGGGGCACACTGTGCGGCGTGGTAACACAAAGCGCGAAAGCTACAAATTGTGAAAATTTTGCTGAGACGTTTCGCACGCTGTCAAAACTTTTCTTTTAGGTAGCCAGCAGCTTCATGCACTCTCGTGGCCAGGAGTGAAGAAGATAACGTTGTTGGCAGACCCACGATGTCTCTGTCAACTGGCCACACTGTGGGCACCTTCCAGCCAAAATTAAAACTGCTTATTTCTCCGTGTGACAGGATCAAAACCCAAAGTTGCGGGTGTCTAAAAGAACTATAGAGAGCCCTTTAACACTGATGAAGCTGGAGGTCTGGAAAATGCCCTTTGACAATTGACAATTGACAAACCTGGTTTGCCCACGTATTGACTGCGCCTCCGCGTTACTCACAACCAAAAACTGGGCAAACAGTTTAAAAACAGCCACAATTTGCCGTGAAGCGGTCCGAACTTTGTTGTAGAGTAACAGAGCCTGTGGTTCGACTGAAGAAAGCGGTACACAAGCGACACAAGCGCCTGTCACCCTGGATGCAGTTCTCCCACACTTCACCCAATTGATCCTCAAGACTTCCAGCAACTCTCTGTAATGTTCATTTCTCCATTGAACCTTTGGAAGCGCCCTCAAAAATTAAAAATTTTACTCGTGCTACAAACTGTGTTTCTTCACAGGCGCAAGGATGAAAAGCAAACATCGAATCCTAGTACGAGTAAAATCGGGTTATCCATGAAGTACTTGGAGCTAGATTTGTACTCCAGTGAAATTAATCTATATTTTATTAGAAATTACATTTCAATTGTGTTATTGGTACAGGAAAGATAGGATGATACTTTTCAAAGCATCGGGTCTATCCAACGGCAGCTGCAAGGCTTTTGTATGAACAAAGGGACGGTTAAACTGTCGTTTTATTTCAAACGAGCTTTTACAATAAAAGCGCAATTCGTGTTCTCCACTTTTAGATGGGTTTCCCTTCTGGTTTATTCTTTCACGAATAACAAACCTTTTCTGTAACAGTCCGAACAACCCTATTTGAGATTGCGATACCCTTAGCAGCCAATCAGAAGTGGGCAAATATATCGTATTAAGTCACTGCATTGATATGTCATTCCCTTTCGGCTTGTTAAGGGATAGAGAGCGGAATAGGAAAGCTAAAAATGGAGAGCGCGCATTACGGTTTTACTCGTAAAAGACATTTTATGAAATAAACGACAGTTTTACTTTGCAAAGCCTCGAATTTTTCTTATCTCCACTTTAATATGGGACTAAAGAAAGACACAAGAGTAGCAAAGTTCGCACTTGCAACTACATCTAAATGCAAATAAACCAGTGACACAGCACAACTGTGCTTACCGATGAGTACTTAGATCAGTTCTAATAAAAGCTCAGAATATAGGAGTTTTTTGCAAAAATCCTAACAAATACGACTAGAATGTTTCTAATTCAATACTGATTGAAATTAAAACACAAAAATTGATTTGAATTTAAATGGCTTTGCCAAGCTTCCGTCCTTCTTGAGTATCGCACACTCAAGGCCCTCAAATCCAGGTGGGAGAATTTGCCGTTCCGGCACCCAATGTTTGCAAAACTATTGGAATATCGGGACCTCGCAAAGCGTAACCTCGTCAGTTTGTGCACATATATGATGATGACGTCAATGAATTATCTGAGAAAAGACGCTTTCCGACAGCATTGCTGATCCAACGTGAAGGGTTTACGTAAACTGGGACATGCTCTACGACGTCACTTTGCTCTAATGTCCAGAATATCACGCGCCCCCAACCGCCAGTCCAACAAGCGTAGGAGGCAACAACGGTCGTCTTCGGAAAAGCCAAAGGCTAGCCCTCAAATGCAGTCACCTCCGCCGAAGCGCGGCAAGTCCTCCAACAATGGTAAGCCCGAGGGCAGCATCCCCAGCAATACAAGCAGCACGACGAGTGGCCAGTATGGCAAATGAGTGTTGAAGCGGAAGTGCGGCCTGGGATGTCATCCTGATGTGGGGTAGGGACATTCCTTTTACGTAAAGGAGTGCCGCATGCCACTTGCGTCCTCTGGAGCGAATGATGTCGAAGCTAAAGAATGAGTGCTTTCCTCTCCAAAAGTCTTCAGGTCCCAGGGTGGGACGGGGTACGGTCTGCAGCTGGGTCATTCCACAGGTGTTGCCCCCGACCTGGTGCCTATTCTCGATCAAAGAGAACGCTTGTTCAAAGAGAACGCTCGACATTTGATCAGCCGTGGGGATGCCCGAAAAGCAAACGGTATTGCTTTTCTTAAGTTGCGTCCGAGCGTCCTGACCTTATGCAGTCTATTGTAACTCTTGCAACTGCCCCTGCATTTGAGCTTGCAGCGGCAGAAAGGCTGACAAATTTTCATCACCTCCGAGGGGAGGGGTGGCACCTGCGATGCACTAGGGGATCGCGAGAATTCATTCTGTGTCGGGATGCCTAGCTAGCCAGCTGGGGCCATGAGCGAAACCACCGAGTCTCTGTGGGCCACTAACACCTGGGCACCGAATACATTGCGACCCTTGTCTTTTCCAGAATGGAGCTTTCACCAGTTTGTGGTAGATCCAGGTCGACTATCGCTTCAGAATAAGTCGAAGTGTTTTTGTCTTTTTAGGCTTCTTCTTTGAAAATGGGGTCCCTGCCCCGTGTGTCCACTTGCACCGGCGTTGATACTTAGCCCAGGATGATCGGGTTAACCTTTTTCATTGTCTCCTCCAGCTCTTTCGTGCTGAGAGGCTAACATCTTCCTGCCACTCCCCGTTTCTTCTTGCCGTGTAACCGATCGATGGCCTTCCACTCTTTGTGAGATACCCGGCAAACGCTCCAGGCATATCAGAGACAAACCACTATCCCTTTTATACCTACAGCATACCGAATTCGGGTTGAGTGCGACGAAAGGGTGCGCACAAACAAGACCTGTCGGAGGTGATCGCAGATTGACCTCTATCATATCTGAAAAGCAAGCAGAAAAGAGACCATGAGATCACTGTGAATGTTACCAGTCAGCACACAGTTAATAAAAAAATTACACTTACAACATAGACTCACAACTTTTCTCAGCGAGTACGTGCATTAATTGTACCTAAAACTGCTTTGACAACAATTTAGAACACTCGGCGACTAGAGCTGCTAAATAGCCGTCAAAACCAGTTTCCTACCGGGACAGGAAGGGGGCGGACCGTAACTAGGGCAGTCTCCCGACCATGGGTCATAACCACTACGGCTCGAAGAACATCAGGTTGCCATGATGATTAGAAAAACGGTCCAAAACAGCCCTGTGGAAAAAACCGTGCAACACGCCCCAGAAACGCCAGACGCGTCTCTAATCGCTCAGTCAAGATGAAGTAACGTCTAACTTACGTTCGACAGCACATCTGTCCTACAGGGCACACAAGCTTGAGCAAACTGCCCTGACATGGGTTACAACCCAGTATAGCTGAGAAAAGCTCGGAGTCAAAGCAGGCAGTTGTGGACCGAAATGACTTTCAACGATTCCTAGGCAGTATGTGCAATTAATTAAGTTGAAGCGTCTTGGAGCTGTAGCTTCTTGCGGAGAAGAGATGCACATTTCCCGGAACTATCGACATCTCAACGCTACGTGTAACTCACTAATACCAGACTGGAGCTACAAGTGCCAGAGATTCCACTTCCTTTAAACCAACTTTATCCAGATTTTAGCCCATGACAAATTAGTCGTTCACGTATTAAACAAGATATAGAAGTAGAGGATATCACACCTTCCAACTAATTCCGTGGAAAATAAATTGAGAAGCACATAGATGCAAACTCACGCCAAAAGAGAATACTGTATTACAGCAGTGACGTAGTACAATGTATTTCCCCACTTCTGATTGGCTCTTGAGGGGATGGCTGGATAGGACTGTCCGAACTACTACAGAAAAAGTATTTTCTATTTCATGAAAGGTATAAGCCGGAAGGGAAACAGGACAAGGGAAAATTGGACAGATGCGAACTCGAAGCTTTTGCGGAGTAACATGGAAAATCTGATTTGGTTTGGTGACAACACTGAAAATGTTACCCCTTTGAAAGCTCTCTAAAAGTTGTCAACATCTCTGACGACTATCAAACGGCAATATGAATGCTTGTCAATTAAGTCAGGTGATATTTTATTGTTTTTAAATTCAGTACTTCGTTACAGCAACAATAAATATTGTACAGATACCACACATTGTTTTAAGAATTTTTAACTTTGAAATTTTTGTTTTGTAGGAACACTTACTTTTGTTGTGCAAGTAAACTAATTTTTTTATCACATGTTATCAATCAATCAATCAATCATTTTGAACAAACTGGAAATATCACATATGTCTTAAAAAGTAATCAGTCTCCAAAACAGAAACGTATTTGTCTTAAATGTGCTTTAAGACTGCCATGCTTTGTCCACAGTGAAATGAATACAAGTGATAGGTGAAGCAATTTAGGTTGGCCAGTTCAATCAACATCCCAGACCTCGTCAGCTTGACGATTTTTGGATGAGTTTTCAAAGGGTGAAAATTTTCAGCAAATAGTATACCCGTTTTCACCCACACCCCTCTTCTCGCTGGCAAACCGATTTTCTTTATTCCACGGTGTATGCGTTTTCCATAGCAAACCTATCATAACCCCAGCATTTGCTTTCTCCCCACACGGGGGTAAAAAAAATCCATAAATTGCTGAAAAAAGATAAAAACAAACCATGTGTAACATTTGTCAGAAAACTCGTAAATTGGAAAGGACATCTAAAGCACATTACTAAGCGATTTTATTTCCAAGAATCAAATTATACGAAGTAATTGTACATCGTCCACGCTTTGTTATTGCAATGATGCAATGTAATGTAAAATATGATCTATGATTGATTTGTCATTATGCCGAAAATAAAGTGACAGCTTATAGTAGTTTTTATGAGGAAAGATGATGGATATGATTATCCAGGCTTATGCCTCACTTCTCACAACGAGCAAATAGTAGTAAAGCATGAGACAGGCCTTGTTCGAAGGAATTTGATAATTCAAATGATCGCATCATTCCATGCATGCCGGCTCGGGCCATCTTCACTCAGAAAAGACAGGCCCATGATCTAAGTTGTTAAAAGCACTGCATTGTAAAACCAGACAATTTTTCTGGCATAGCGAAACCCATTATTATTGTGCGGCATTTCTATTTTATATTCAATGTTTCGCAAAAAATGTTTATACCAGCATCTTGGAGCCCCTTGTGTGTTGTCAAAATAGTCAGGGGAGAGGAAGGTCGGGTAGCGGTCTCGACCCAACTGTAACGCATTCCCGTGGCATGAAACGTTTGGTCTGATTCATACCACGACATCGAGGATATTTCTCCTATGGTTGCCACATGCTAAACATATGTTGCCCACATGTTTGAACATATAGGTGTCATTATCGAATGTGACTGTATGGTTGCGATATAATTGCTGCATGGTTAATACATGTCAGCACAATATAGCAAAAATGTGGTAGCAATTTAGTAAACATGTATGTGAAACATATGACAACCATATGTTGAGTACTACCAAATGGTTCGGATTTATTTGTGTTAACTATATCCTACCATATGTAAACAAGAACATGGTGAACATATGGCGAACATTTGGTTGACCATACATAACTAAAATTATGTTTAATACATTTAAACACATATGAATTAACCGTGTTAACGATATATGGTAACTGCGTACATGCCATATGAAGGCTGTACGGTTATCATACGTAAAAAACATAAATCTTTGCTGTTCTTATGTGTGCCATCATGTTCTCACCATGTGATAACCATAATGTAACCATATATTCATGTTCGACCATATAAATATATTTTCAAGCATATGCTCAACAAATGTTTACATTGTGGTAACCTAGCAGTGAAATATTTGCCGATGATTCCTTATAAGTATTAGATGAAAATTTAGCGCAATTATTTAGTTGCAGGAGGGTACAATCATTGAATGAAAAAGAATGCGTTAGCTGTTAAAAATAACACTAAATCACGAACAGCAGTCACCTAAAACCCGATCAATGGGCATGGAAAATGTCTGTCCCCTTACGCTTGAACCGCAAGCCAAGCATTTGAAAGTATTCATACCAAAACTGTTTGAATAAAAATAATGTTATCTTGGGGTGTAATTTTGGGATGAGAGTTTAAGGCAGTATCCAAAGAAGATTTTAATTCGTAATTGAAAGTATACCTATTATTTTCCCATAGATAATTACAATTTCGAAAACTTTATTTCAGCAACATACACGATAACTTTTTTTTTTTGATTTCAGCAAATGTTCTTGAAAGAAGGTAACACTTCCAAAGCAAGCGGATAGGTTAACCCTGGAGGAGTGTTATAACGAGTAGGAAAAACAATGTTTTACCTCGTCAAACCAACCGGAAATGACGTTTGCATAAATTATCCGGAAAACACGCATTAGCTGTGTGGACTATGTGAAGGAAATTTATTTTTAGAAACGTGCTAAATTTGAACGGGTTCAGGGCAAAACGTAACAACCATGAATATGCCGGAATTTTCTGCCAAAAATATTTAATTTGATAATAAATATTTTACGATTTGAAAAACGCTTGTGCTTTTTCGTTCTGTTATGTTTTGCTTAATGTACCACGCGCATGGTAAAGAAAAAGTATCTCAGAATTTCTTGCGGAGCATTGTATTCTGAGCCATAATGAAGTCAGATAGTGCTTACTGGATGAATTCTGTTTGGAAGTGTATTGACTGGTTTTGCAGTGTCGGTGACTTATTGAAACCTGCTTATTTCCTTTTTTTTTTACTTCTTTTTTTTTTTTTTTTTTTTGGTTCGGTCTTTTTCTCTCGTACTGATCAACGTTTTGATATCAAGAGCAATTTCAAATCGTTTTGGTTGAGCATTTCAACACATTGTATTTAGTATTTCATTTCAATTCTGCGAGAAACGACTAAAATGTCTGAGAATGTTTTTGTTCAGTATTTAAGAAATCAACTTGCAATACGAGTTACCGGAAATAAGATTTCGTGTGGCTTAGGACCGCTCTTGTTCGATCGCACAGTTGGCTTTGTATTGTCTTTACTCCCCCCCCCCCCCCCACCCCCCCCCCACACACACACAAAGAAAAAAAGGCGTTACTCACATAAAAAACTGAGGTTGCCATGCAATTCAAGCGAACATTTTCTTATATTTTAAATAAAAGAGTAATGTATTAAGTTTTATTCCAATTTAATCCCTTTCAGTTGTGAGGGTTGTGAGGGGGGGGGGGGGGGG
Organism: Protula sp. h YS-2021; assembly: GCA_949752745.1. Classification (NCBI taxonomy): domain Eukaryota; kingdom Metazoa; phylum Annelida; class Polychaeta; order Sabellida; family Serpulidae; genus Protula; species Protula sp. h YS-2021. Next base: position 69,270,332 of record OX457025.1, read on the forward strand.
GCTCAACCGTCAGTGAAATTATTAGTATTAAATTCTTCGGCTGAGAAGTGTGTCAAAGGTATTCATTAAAATATTAGTTACTAGCTTTTGTTACTGTCGTACAAACTTGCCGTTCTGGATCCAGCTCATACAGCCCTGGATCCACTCTTGGATCAACAATCAAAAGAGAGCCAATTTAACGCCATAATAAATATGTACTAGAAGACTTTTTTTCTTTTTTTTTTGTAACAATAATCTAAGTCTAATAAATGTTAAATATATTCCAAGAAGAAAATTGACAAGTTTAATTGAGTAATGTTTTGTCACAAATTGACAAGTGTAATTGAGTAATGTTTTCTCACAAATTGACAAGTGTAATTGAGTAATGTTTTCTCACAAATTGACAAGTGTAATTGAGTAATGTTTTCTCACAAATTGACAAGTGTAATTGAGTAATGTTTTCTCACAAATTGACAAGTGTAATTGAGTAATGTTTTCTCACAAATTGACAAGTGTAATTGAGTAATGTTTTCTCACAAATTGACAAGTGTAATTGAGTAATGTTTTCTCACAAATCGGCAATACCCAAAGTCCACGAATTTGCAGGTTGTGGCGGGTTCAACGCAACTTTTCATAAAAAGATTCAAACTGGACATTTACATTTTACTCTGTGATATATAAATATGTATAAGAAAATGTACATAATAATTGCCTTGGATGCGTGTTAGATATACTACTAGCTTTAAAAATGCAATCTATTAAAATCACATTGTTTGCAATTATGTAACCTCAATTATATGTGTATTTCAATGACCATGAGTAATTTCTGTGGCGTTTTCTAATAATTTATGAAAAAAGAAAGAATTTTAGTTTGCACTTTCTTAAAAGCACATAAAAGTTGATACTTACTTCAAGAAATGAGTTGTGCAAGTTATTAGATAATGGATATATTTTTGTCTTCGTTTTTAAACTCAAAGAATTAATGCAGTACAACTAATATTGTACACAATTTGTGTGTATTTCACTGTGCACAAAACTGAAATATTTTATGTTGTGATTTTTATGTAAGTGACAAGTGTAAGGTAATTTACTTACATTGATAATTAACTTTCAAATATGTAAATTAGTTATAGGTAACTAATGTTCAATGTAAGACATTTAGCATTTTATGCAGTTTTGTGTCGTCTCTTAAGCTATTTTGTATAGAGTTGAGAGTTATTGAAGAAATAACAGAGAATTTGCCTTTTTTTCATTGTGGAAATGTTCTAAAAATAAACTAGCCAAGAACAGACAAAACGTGACCACAATTAGTATACAACTCTGTAAATCCGTCTTCATCTGTTTTTAATATGGCAAAAGTCTGATTCGGTGAGTAACCTCTATGGGTGTGTTTTCAATACCTTCAACAAGTTGCAGGAACACTGTATTCGCTCTTTGGCGTGTCCATCCCCCATTTGCTGACGTACCGGTAAAAACACCTCATGAACGGACAACTCCGCCCCCATCTCACCCCTACCCCTCCTTCCATAATCGTGAAAGCGAATAAAACCTGTTGCAACATCATAACTGCCTGAGAAACTGATGGAACTTCAAAGTTTTTAAGACATTGCAAACATTCCTTAAAACGCTAACAGGTTGCCGGAAGTCGACAAGCTCCACAAGAAAATTACCCACAAGTTAAGTTCTCTTTTACTATTTTATGAAGAAACATCCTTCTTTTCCAACTGTTAAGGTATTCTGAGACAGAAATACACACGCATTTCTCAGCAGAACCAACTCAGTCTTTGTAAATTCCTGAATCACGCATTGTTTCTAGGCATTGTTCAAAAGATCTCACGGTCACTTGTGTTATCCTTGTTTCAGCTTCGCTTTGGCACATAGAGCTCTACAAGCTTTCGCGAAATGGATTATCATGTTTCTTTTACTCAAAAGAAAGGTCTTTTAAATTGTACAAAAAAAACGCTTTAAAATCATTTAAAAAAGTCGGTACCATTTATTGTTTTGAAGACACTTAATCGAGTTGGGGAAACTTTTCAAGTGGCACGGTCGCGGCATTGTGTGCCATAAATTGATGTCAAATACGTCAACACAATGTTTATGCTATTTGGACTCGCAGAGATTGACAAATGCTGAGAAATTGTAAAAGGCGTCGCCGTTATCAGAGAAAACCATTAGGCTGAAATTGAAAGGCCTGTAAAGTCAGCTACAAAGAGCATTGATATGGAATCATTCAAACCAACCGGTTTGTCTCGCCTTATTGTGTGGAGAATTTTTTTTTATATCCAGGGTTGAAAACAGTCACAGATTTTTTCTTACAGTATCAAACTGCTTTCGAGCATTTCACGAGAAATGAAGCAACACGCAAGATTGAAACTGGGATTTGCGGGGGAGTCATTCATAAAAAATCAAGAGGTATTGTCGAGATGATGAAACGTATGCAGACATTTAAATTTACGCAGGGCATACCTTTTAATAAAATCATGAGAAAAATTTTTTTTTTTAAATTCTGTCCCTGAAGATGAAACAACGTTAGATTTAGGAAATAGAGGAGAATGTTAGATTTTGCGAATGACGTCATGATTTCTCTTGAATCGGAAAATATTGTGTGAAACAATAAAAAAATTCTAGTTCAAGGTAAAAGCATATTTTTAAGGGACTGGTTTGTCAAGGGGGTAGTTTTTATCCAAGATCTTATCAAAACAGACGGAACTTTCTTATCATTAAAAGAGTTTATAAATTGTTTCCACGTCAGAACAATTTTTTTAGATACTTAGGGCTTATTTCGGCTATTAAACACTCTTGGTTGGTGCAAGATGTTAAAAATACTTCTAGGCCATCCATGGATTTCAAAAGTAATGTGTTCAGGTTCGTAAGCGACGAAAAATTTGATATTTCAATGGCAAAAAGTCGAATGTTCTATAATGAATCTTTGTTCCTTGAGTCATTGGCACCAGCATCTGCGAGAATGTGGTTTGCTGAAGAAAATATATTGGAAGAAACAATTTATCACAGCCTACCACTGAGTAGAGAAAGTATAAGAGAGCCGAAGGTATTATCATTCCAATTCAAAGTAATACATAATATCGTCAATACGGGGACTAGTTTAAAAAGGTGGAAAATAAAGGACAATGATTTATGCAATTTTTTATGCCAATTTGAGAGATACGATTGCTCATGCATTGATGAATGTCCTGTTACGCAGAAAGAAAAAAATATTACCAATTTGAAAACTTAGTTACACAAAGTGAAGAATAACTTGTGAACATTGGTTAAATTGTCAAAAAACCAGGTGGCGGAATGAGAACAAATTAATGTTATTTGTGTGTATGAAGTGACGTTCCGTTTTAATTGTATGTACGTCTTTGTTATGTCCTGTAATTAAGAAAATAAAATCATTATTAAAAACAAAAAAAAAAAAAAAAAAGAAGATTCTCAGAATACCCCCCAATAACACCTTTTACATTACAGTTATGTGTCAAATATAATGTTTATGGATATTTCGGTTTATATCCCAGTCTTTTAAATGAGGCACTGAAATTGTAGTCACACACACACACACACGCACACACACAAACACACACATTAGGACGCCTACCAAGTTGCTTTACCATTAGTATTTAGTCAACTGATACTTGTATTGATAATAATGATAATGTTAATTAGAAAGGGGAAGATTTATTGGTCTTGTAATTTAACACATCAAATAAAAATACCCATTGGGTCTGCACTTCAGGCAGTTACACCTGTAACAATCAGTCAAGCTGCAGCTTATTCAGATCAGCCGTCATAAACTCGAAAATCCGAAAGGGACATGTCATTCAAAATATGCTAACTAACTTTTCTCCAGATCAGTGGACTGGCATTTTGTTTCCATCTTTGGCCAATGTCTGAAAGTGTTAAAGCGTTGGAAAAGCGATGTGTGTGATCAGCACCATTAATTAAGAAGCTCTTTGCCACCACGATAACGCCGTTCTCCTGTTAGCGTGGCATTGACATACTTACCGGCTACGTGTCAACATCTTAGAAAATAATTCGCGTCCCAGGATAATAATTTACCCAGAAAGAAAAAAAAAGCAATGCTGAAAATGGTGCATCCATGATTCTACTAAATATCTGAAGACAAAATAACTACAGCTGAGTTTAAAATTGTGCTTTTTTTTCGAAAGATTCGTATGAATGTGATTCATTCCGTTTATTCAAGGTATGAGACTCAATTGGTTTGTAACATTTTTTAAGTTTCTTTTAGATGTTCGACGACAAGAGAAATACCAAGACAACAGAGCAAAATTTAGAAATTTAGCTAATTTAATTAATAAAAATAACAAAGCGCATTTTGTACAATTATTTCAATGGCGGGGTTATCCAAAGAGCCAGCAGGTATCGTTATCATTTTGCATAGAACTGACACTACCACATTTCTGTACTTTGCATGGGCAAAATCGGACTGTTCTGTTTATTTAATCTATAATCTTTAACACACACACAAAAAAAAACAACAACAACGAGCCCTGGAAAAAACATCTACAAGCAAAAAAGGCATATCCAGTTACTATGTAACATGATTAAGTATGCAGCAATGAGCCGAATTTGTCTTTATTCTTGAAATCCAGGGTGCACCTTTACGTTAACGTATTTCAAAGCTTAAAGCTTGAACAACAATGTCGTTGCAAATGCTGCATGCAATTTATCTGCTTCAAATTGTTAAACTACTAATGGAAGCCTTTATAAATGCACCTATTGACCAAATCATACAGCAACTTAAATCAGACTTATCTGAGCTTAGTCACTTTGAAATCTACGTATGAAAATTCAACTCTGACTAAAACAAAACAATTAGGATTAGATAAACCGACGCTAAGTTGTTTGGACATTAAGTGTGCCTAACTTAAAAAAGGCCGATGCTTAATTAGTTTTCTTTATGACATTTGCTAAACAAAAAGAAGTGAGCGTCACAAATTCCGCGCCACGTCATGTTACGCATAATAGAACAATCCATCTCAAATTTCTGTCATGTTTGATTCGTAATGTGTTGAAGTCTGTTTTCTAGTTGTTTTTAAACAAATTACTGAAAGCACTTAAACTCTGAGTAATTTTAAATCTCTGTATGAACGAAACCTGAGTCTCAGCCGAGCGAGTTTTAAACGTGTACATTGAACAGAATATCGCTGCTTTAGTGACACAAACCCAGGTATAGCTGTCTTTGCTAAACCAGTTGAAGTAAAACTGCCTTAGCTGAACTACTGTGAAGTAGCAGTATGAAATGATTGAAAGTTTTGAGGCATATGATCAACCTAATCAAAGAACGATTTAAAAAAACATTTCACGACCACTTAAGGGTGTCGTGCTGCACCACTGTCGAAACACTTGCTTGTGAGCATTAATTTACGTTGTTAGAAACGCTACAATTCTAAATATTTCATTCTAATAATTTAATCAAGATTATGGTCTACAATGATTTTATCAAAACTTAATGAGATTGTAGTAATGTAATAAGACAACTGAGGAATGGAAATAAATGTTAGATCGCTATTGAATATTACGATGTAAAATAACAAAACTGGTAATAAAAATGCGCCTATAAACTGCTCCGGAATCTAGGTTCGGAAGTAAATATAACTTCTCTGATGATATATTTTTACAATTGCTTATATAGTACATTGGCAACATAAACCATGTTCCTGAATCTCTTTAAGAGATGTTAAGTTTTTTACATTAAATTTAGAAAAGTTAGCTTAAAATTACTATATAAAATCACTCATGAATTTGTAGCATATACTTACACTCAACTAATAAAAACCACATATCCATTCATAAATAATAAAAATCCATTCATATTAACGTTTTGGATAACTTTTTCAAATTTTCTCATATTTGGAATAGGAACATAATAAGATTTAATTCATACTTATTTTTTTAATATGAACATTTGCTTGATTTCATTGCAAACAAATTGTAATTCTTGTAAAATACTTTCTGCCAAAAGAGTTCATTTTTCGTTTCAGAAGTCTACTCAGACATAAAACTTGAAAGTCTAACTTCTTGCAAAAAGTCAATAATAATTTTATTGTAACCATTGTAATTGTATTTGCACTGTCTAAAATTAGATAATTTGCACTAAAACATACAAGGAGCAATACAGTATTAAAATTTCTCCGCCCTAACTTTGCAAAACATTTTGCATTGTGATTTTGGCGTTCTCGCGTTGTTAATTTTATCTGATACAGTTATAAACAGGGTACAAAACGCAGTCATACAGCATTGTTTTGCACTGACTTTGTTTCAAAATCTAAACAGGGAACTCAGATTCACAATGCACCAAACTCAAGTGCTGAATGCACTCCTGTGACGTATTGGGACATTCCTACAAATAAATCTGTAAGCTTTAAATGTTGTTTGAAAGAAGAGGTTCCTGTTACAAATTAGAAGTCCGTTTTTTTGTTTTTTAATAATTTATTTTAAACGAGAAGGAAATGTCACTTAAAATGACGCACAGAGTTAGAACTGTCACGATATCTGTGCTTGAAGGAAAAAGAGCGAAAGAGCTTATAATCTTTATGTTTTAATAAGGAACTTTTTTAGAGTTTAAAAGTTATGTGATAATGTGATTCACTGAAAAAAATTATTTTGTTTTCATAAGAAACATAGCGCCCCTTAATTATATCATTCATAGCAAGAAATATGGGGCTTGTTGTGTAATATGTTTTACCAAAGTGGTTAAAAACAAAAATCGCTTCCGCAAGTCTGAAGTCCAGGACCGGCCCAGGAAAAAGACCGGAAAACAAACAAAGTCACAGAAGAAACAGGCTCAACCATCTTCGCAGCAATCAAAGTGTCATCGCTGCGGTGGAAACCCTCACGCTCGCCAAAATTGTCCTGCACGGGAATTGACATGCGGGAATTGCGGAACCATGGGACACTGGAAAAAACAGTGCTACAAAAAGAAGGTCAGCGAGGTCGGCACCGAAGAAACGCGAGTTGAGGTTTTCCTGGGAACGGTGACTGTAAATGCAGTTACTCATCCAGACTGGGATATTGATCTGAAAGTGGACGGCACACAGATCACTTTCAAGATTGACTGCGCGGCAGATGTTTCTCTCATCAGCAGATCGGATTATCACCGTGTCGCAAACGAGTCACCACTGTACACACCTGATAAAATTCTCGTAGGCGCAAAATCGCAACGTTTAAACGTGCTTGGGTGCGTAAAGTGTACGCTCGCACGAGTTGATGATCAGCCGGAAAGAGCCGAGGAAAAGCTTTACGTGGTGGATAAATTAGCCACTCCTCTTCTGGGAAAGCCTGCGATTACGAGCATGAAAATTCTCAAACGCGCATACGCTGTCAACAAGGGTGATAAATCTACGGCAACGCCCGCAGGCAAGAAGCACGACGAGTTCAAGGCACGGATCATACGGATGTATCCCGAGTTATTCACAGGCCTGGGAATTCTCAACGGAGAGTATGACATCACGTTAGCTGATAACGCACATCCGTACGCCATTCACACTCCGCGACGAGTTGCACAGCCAATGCTACCCAAGGTCAAATTAGCCCTCGACAAAATGGTCGGTGATGGGGTAATACGTAAACTGGACGCTATTGAGGTAAGCGAATGGTGTGCAGGCATGGTGGTCGTGATAAAACAAGACGGAAAAGTAAGAGTGTGTGTTGACTTAACTGAACTCAACAAGAGTGTGATACGCCCCCGTTATGAATTACCCACCGTCGATGAGACATTGAGTAAGCTGGGGAAGGGGTCCGTCTTCAGCAAGCTCGACGCCAATAGTGGATTTTCTCAGTGCAACCTTTCCGAGAAATCACAGTTATACACGTCATTTGTCACACCATGGGGAAGGTTCTGTTACAAGAAACTACCGTTTGGCATCACGTCGGGACCAGAATACTATCAGGACCAGATAAACAGGATCCTAGAAGGTCTTGATAACACGTGCTGCATGGTAGACGACATTTGCATGATGTCAAGCGAAGACGCGTCTCACGACAGAGCATTGTTTCCGGTTCTAGACCGCCTTCAGGAAGCAGGTGTCACGTTAAATCCCGACAAATGTGAATTCAAGAAAACTGAAATAACATTTGCGGGTCACAAAATAACACAACAAGGCATTGAGGCCGATCCGCGCAAAGTTGCGGCGATACGCGACATGCCAAAGCCAGCAAAAGTGAGTGATTTGCGCAGGTTCCTGGGAAGGGCAAACCAACTCTGTAAATTCTCTAGCCATCTGGCGGAGTTATCTGTACCGCTACGCGCCCTCCTCAGCACGAAAAATGCCTGGGCATGGACTACAGCACAACAAAAAGCATTCAAAAACGACAAGGACGAAATGTGCTCAAGCCGGATACTGGCAAAATATGACCCGACCTATGAAACAAAAATCAGGTCAGACACCAGCAAGAATGGCTACGGTGGAGTTCTGCTTCAGCGATAGCCCGGAAACGATGAATTCCGACCAGTTTTCTTCGCCTCAAAATCGCTCTCTCCCGCAGAGCAGCGATACAGCATCCTGGAGAAAGAAGCAGGAGCAATTGCGTTTAGCTGTGCGAATTTTGACAAATATACTCAACAAAAAAAGAAACGCAACTTTTTCAAATGGCTGTTATATTGTCAATACTGGACAGATAACAACAAAATTTTAGGTATAGACTCAGAATCAATAGATAATTTCATTTCTCTAAAAATTCAAAGCTACATTCTTATCGTTACGCTGTAATGCTTACGTAAACTGAAGGTATCCGAAGAGCAGTTCACAAGCCTAATATCTCGTGTGTCCTAATAGAGTTGAATAGGGTGTGACAAGCGGATCTGTCGGTCCTGGTCTGGGGTCGTTGACCGTGGCCTGCCCGTTCTAGGACGATCGGATGTGGACCCTGTTGTATCTAATCTTATTCTCAGACGAGTAACCGTCGATTTGTGGACGCCAAACGCCCGCGCCACGTCAGTTGCCGTTTTTCCACTTTCCAGCATGCCGATCGCACGCTCTCGCTGAATTGCGGTTAACCGTGCCATCGGTTAGGATCGTTCCAGAAACTTCAAATTTTGTACAACGTGCACTCTTTTCTTAAGGGTTGAGACTATGAAAAAATAATTCAATAACTCTCAGCGGTTATTTCACAATGTGCTAGACTACCAGTTTAGGTCACGTGACTGCTCGCTCCAGTTGTAAGATAGAGCGGGGAATGATTTTGACACATTGTTTGGACAATCATTTTCCAAGTAATAGAATGTACAAGAAAAATTAAATATACTAATAGAAAAAAAATTAACCCCCTCTATAGGTGTTGCGTTTCTTTTTTTGTTGAGTATATATTCTAGGAATGGACGATCTCAAAATCGAGACCGATCAAAAACCCCTAGTGGCGCTGCTGGGGAAGAAATCACTCTATAACCTCCCCCCCCCCCCCTAGGATAGTCAGATTTCGACTAGCATTGATGCGATACAAATACGAGATTTCCCACGTACCGGGGAAATTTCTCTATACCGTAGATTGTTATCACGAGCATCAATCACTGACCAGCAAACGTCACCACTTCACGACGAGGCCGAAGTTTATGTGCAAGCAGTATTAGGAAATCTTCGATGCACCGACAGAAAGCTTGACGAGATAAAACAGCTGCAGCACACAGATGAAATTTGTATTAAACTCATACAGTACACAAAAGAAAGATTGCCTGCAAAGTGTGACATTCCCACAGTGTTATTCTCCTACTATCAATTCTTCAGCGAATACTCGGTAGCAGACGGTTTACTCCTGAAAAACAACAGAATTGTAATCCCGGTTTGTCTGCGCCTTGAGGTACCAGATTTGATACATGAAGGGCATGTGGGTATCACAAAATGCCGCAGCCGTGCGCTGCAAAGCGTGTGGTAGCCGGGGCTTTCCAAAGAAATAGAGTCAATGGTAAATAATTGCCAAATCTGCGCCAGACACAGGTCTGATAAGGCGGAACCGCTCATACCGTCTGACCCGCCTGCCCGACCATGGCAGAAAGCCGGAGCAGACCTGTGCGAGTTAAACGGACGAAGTTACCTAATGGTAGTGGATTATTTCTCAAGATACATTGAAATAGCCCTACTACATGACACCAAAACCTCTACAGTTATCTCCCATCTGAAATCAATTTTTGCCCGTCACGGAATAGTGGAAAGACTTTTCACGGATAACGGCCAACAGTTCGCGAATCACGAGTTCAGTGAGTTCAGCGTACAGTACGGATTTGTTCACACGACGTCTAGTCCTCGATATCCCCAATCGAAAGGAGCCGTTGAGCGCACAATCCGTGTACTGAAACAACTGTTGAAGAAAAATAAAGATCCATACATGGCTCTTCTCAACTATAGAGCGACACCCACTTTCAATGGATATAGTCCTGCCGAGTTATCCATGGGACGGAGACTGAGGACAACATTGCCAACAGCACCCAGCCAGTTAAAATCCATGGCTGAACATTGCAGTTTTGAGAAAAAGGAAACAGCTTATTGCGCAAAAATGAAGGAAAACTTCGATATTGCACACAGAGCGACAACTCTCCCAAAGTTGAAACCAGGAGATAAAGTGCTTGTCAAAGATTTAGATCGCGATGGTGTAGTGCAGTCAACTGCGAAAAACGCCCCAAGATCGTTCATAATTAACACTCCTCAAAGCACCATCAGACGCAATCGAAGATCCCTCTATAAATTGGCTGAGAAAAACAATAACATTACACCCACCGAACCAGCAAAGATAACAACCCCATTATCGGATAAGCCTGTGACCACCAGCAGATATGGAAGACTGATAAAACCACCAGAGCGATTAGCGACACCTGAAATTGGAAATTAAAAAAAAGAGGGACAAATAATATGTATAACCGTATATTAAATTTTATGTGAAGTTTGCATATTTGCTTTGAACTGACAATGGCTATCGCTCATATAGCTTGATGAAGTTCAAATTAAAAGTAGTAGTTTCTATTAGTAGTCGTAGCTTTACACAGTTAAACATTATAAAAAAGTAAAGCGTTGGATGTGAACATTATGATATTCAGATAAACAGCAACAAAGACGGTCAAGTATTCAGGAGAAAGTGAAATGTTTTCCTAAACCCCAAAGGGGGATGTTGTATAATGTGTTTATGAATACGGCCCCAAGCCGCATGTATCCATGTATTGTCACACATCCTATGTGAATGATCACTTTTGGCTTACCTTTAGACGAATAAACATCAGACATAGAAAATACAACAGGGCTAACATGTATAACTCAGTTGAGAAGCGCTTTAGCGTCTTGATAAAGCAGGACAGCTAATCCTTATTCTCAAATTTCTCAAACGCAGTTGTCGTAGAGTTTAGTTAATAATTATGATAATAATAATAATAATAATAATAATAATAATAATAATAATAATAATAATAATAATAATAATAATAATAATAATAATAATAATTAAAGTCAAAAGTAATATGAATTGGCTATGCCTTTACATGAAGGCCCCATTGTTTGTTGTCTATTTTATATCTCAACGGATTCAGCAGTCTGTAATGATAGCATGCGTACTAATTCCAATAAAGCTGGAGGAATAAGATTCTGAGTAGATATTTCAGGCCTTATCTGATAATTTGCTACATTATGGAGCTGACACAGTTTCTTAACGGATAACTTCTCCGGATTTTACGCAGTTTCAAACGTAGCTTAAATTCTGTCGCCCTGAGGAACTGGAACATAACTCTAAGTTGTAATCCAGTCCCTACCAGAAATATATTTCCTATAACGTCGATTCAACGTTGTATGCAAATTGCATTTTTTCTGGACGTCTAAACAAATATTTCATGCATATATTTGCAGTTACTTTGCTTAGACATTGCAGTTTTTGCTGAATCCACTTTCTTCAGCATCTGGTCGATGCATTCAGAGCAATGTTTAATAGACATTGCAAAATCGACGTGGTTTTGATGCCCGAAGATAAATAATATCTAGACTTAGAAGTACAACCAAATAACAACACAATTACACTGTCATTCAGCGCAAATGGGCAGGCCAGTTCATAACTAAGCAAAAGTGAAGACGTAAAATGTTCTAACTTAGAGAACATATGTGCAAATTGACCTCACACATATGCATGTCCCCACATCACCTCCTGGCGGTAGACATTTGACAGGGATGACCATTAGCAGTTTAAATTTTCTCTTTCCAGAGTTTATACATCGTCATTCTCCGACGTCCAATGTCGGGAAAAGTTCTGGCGTTGATAAGGCTATATTTGTTCTACGGCTATGGACATTCATATTTACAGGAAAATTAATAAATGTGTGAAACAGTTATGTTTTCTCTCACACTTTTTACACTAAAAATTTATAAAGTGTGAAAGGCTAATAAAAACACTGAAAAACAACATCCCTTAATTTAAAATTATATTCAAATAGCTGTCCTATGAACAGTAATCTATAAAATAAGTTGCTATAGATATGACGTATTTCACAATGAATGTTATCCAAAACGGGATACTCAAAACTGGTCCTATTCGTAGGTTTACGAATTCAGTAAAGAAAGTAAGCAGATCCCTTTGCATTGCTGAAAAGGAAAACATCAAACAGTTTAACACCTTGTTTTACATCGTTAGAAGGGGATTAGTTCCAACTGGACACTTAATTCAATAGCCATGGATCTCACCTTGTGCCAGCAGGAATTACTGAAAATGCATGACCCTTTTGGATGGTACAACTAGATATATTAAAAGCTCATGACGGACTCGGAAACCAGGTAAACGCCAAACAGATTTTTTCATTGTCTGTTGATGAGATGGTCCCATTAAAATTGACATGAAATTCAGATAAATAAAACTTTCAGGTTTTATTCATTGCTGCAACACTCACATTGTTTTCAGCCAGTTCGATGAATTATGTGATGGTTTACATTGCGGTGACTGACGGTCAATTGCAAGGGATTCAGAATGCTTGCCTGAGCGCATGATAAAAATCATGTCATAAGCAAATCTCTATAATCGCCATCATCGAGCTACTATTTCTCAAAGGCGAAATGTTAAACACTTGATCAAAATCAATTTCTTCCTTCCTGCAGAATTTTAACAACTTGTCAACGAGATTTTAGTTTTCTCTTCCTTTGCAGACTAGCCGATGTTTTTTATTTTAAAGATTTTTAAACCTTTCTAAGAAACCTTTCCTGACAATGCCTCTCCAGAGCTAACACATTGTATTTGTTGACAAAAAAATCAATGTTTTACTTATTTGATTATTTGGTTAGCCTTTTGATCGTAAAAATGAAAATGAAGGTGAAAACAAAAAGCAAAGTGCACAGCTTAACATCAAGTACTAGTAGCCAACCTATATTTGTTAGTCAGAATATAGGATAACAGTGTATAACTTGTCCCAAATGTTGCTGTGCAAATAGCCCTTTCCTGCAAAACTCTCCTCAGATTCTATACCCCTAGCATATTGTCAGTACTTACTGTTACATACTGGATTTTCAAATGAAAAAGTCGCATAGGCATGAAGTTTACATATTGATTTTATCATTATATTTTAATGCTATTGCATATATTTCTGTTTCCTTTTATCTATACCAGTGCATGTAAATCAGCGAAACTAACAGGATGGGGGATTAGGTAAAAAGAGTCCCGGTTAGTTTCGCAAACTACAGGTAACGGGAGGCAGGTGCATCCTGTACTTTGAGAAATGAAACGAAACGAGAAATGTTCAAATACCAATATATTTTAGTATGTATGCTTGGCAATGTATTTTGGCCCCAATTGTGTTTAAAAAGTAGTTTAGTATAAATAGTTCACAAAATTTACTGGCAGATGTTTTTCATATTTTTTCACTTATTTTGCACCTTACCAAACCAGTGCCCCAAGAATGTAGCAAAACTTACAATATGCTGCGATTCTTTGTTAATATTGTCAAATTATGTATGTGTCTGCAAGAACACATGCGGATAACCATTTTCTAATTATTTTCGCTATCTTTAACAACGGTTATTGCACATAAATGTGAAATATCTTTCACAAGAAATCATCACAAAACGATCATTGTGAATGAAAAACACACGAAAGATGGGATAAATATGCATTACTCGTCCAAACCGGTACTGTACGATATCCCTTTCCGGCAAAAACTCCCCTTATATTGTGTTTCGATAATATGTTGTCAGTACCTACTTCATACATTAGATTTCCAAAATAAAAGGGTCAAATATTCATATGTTTGACTACCAACTACCCTAGGCTTGGCTTACTCACGCAACTCGTGTAAGTTTTCTGGTGACAAATAATACAATTACTGTTATTTTTGTATATAGCTCTTTATCGAAGCACCTTCTTTCTGACTGCATAAAGGTTTGCTAGCTGTTCATTTTGTCTCGACGAAGAAAAGAAATAATTCGCAACTCATACGAAAGTTTGGATGTGATCGATCGACATTGCAATTTTAAGAAGATTTTCTCTGAATAAAGGTCGTTGTTAACCTGGGCTATATACAAAAAAACGTCGATAGACTTAATATGTGTTCACCGTTACCGAGAACTTTACGGTTGTTATCAAAGTGATCTAAGCAATAATACTAGGTAGCAGTGATCTTGAGTTGTGTTCAGATGAGCGTCCGCTTTTAGATCTAGTCCCTCTTGAGGTATTGGATGGTGCCGAGAAGATAGGTTTGGCAACCGGTCTATTCACTGGCACCATTAGTCGTGAACGGATCAAATGCAGCGTTGATTTTATTGTATTTTGTTAAATGGAGCCGTGACGACAGCAACTCCAGTCTTGATACCTTATGTAAGCATAATGATAAGTTTCTCCAGCACCTATGTTTTTTCTTCGAAACCCTCCATAGATCTCCACCAGTGAAATAATACTTAATACCATTGGTTCTTGTTCCGTATTAAGTCAAATAATAAAGTTCAAACTCGATACCGATATTTATACATAAACCTACGAACTGTTCATCAAATCAACCAAACTTCACCATATATTATTCGTTGACTAGAACGTCCTTCTTATTTGGGCTGCAAAAAAGTAACTTCCCTCTTATCGCCTTCGCTTTTTTAAGCTGTTGAGCGAAGTGGAGAAGATGGCTTTCGTTTGACTGACAGCTAAAAATTACACAATGAAATCTAATGAAGCTGTATACAATTTGCATTAGTTATTTGTGTGACTTAATTTCCTTAGGAATTGCAATTTTACAAGCCATTGCGAATGTTCCTCTTTCAACGCTTGGGACTGAAAGTCACAAGGGGGTTTGGTTTACGGGAAACTCTTCTCTCTTTTTTCCTTCTTTATTTATTTGTCTCAATATTTTTTCGATTTCTCCGTCAGTGGCTGGTTGCCGAAACGGCTGGGAAAATGAAACTTGGCAAACACACTGCGGACTACAGAATCTAGACCACACCTGGACTTCATCATCAGCGTTTTATGACATCACGGAATTTTCAAAGTGAAATATCTCGAAAACTGTTGCATCAACTTTGGAGTAAAATACATCACTAATGTTTTTGCAAGAAACAAACATTTTAACATGATATCACAAGTAAATCTTTTATCTTTTTTTCCATTTTGGACGGTGCTAAATTCGGACTTCAACTCAGTGTGCACAGACTTTGAAACTTCAGAGATGTATTTTTCACATGGAACAGCTCGGCATCACATGTTATCATGTATGTCCAAAGGGATGGAGAATTTTGTGGCCACCCGTTTTACTCAAAAGTACAATGCACTGCAGTTTAAATTGTTAGAGCCTCTCTGTTGAAAAGATTTTGAATGAGTGAAAAATAGTTGTTTGTTGCATAACTGGATAAATTAAGTTGGGTATTCAATCATTACGATTGAACATTAATATGGTTGCATTTCCACGCGATGTTACAGCACATATGGTCTTCGGCCACATGGCTGTGTGATCTCCGTCATACGTAAGCTTGATTACATGCTACAACACTTTTTGTTCGCTCGTAATACATTTTTGTAGATATATGACCCACTCGGATTATTTGAATGATACAGCAATTTGGCGAATCAGATACCTCTTTTGCTGAATCCCTGTCTCCTATATA
Organism: Protula sp. h YS-2021; assembly: GCA_949752745.1. Taxonomy (NCBI): domain Eukaryota; kingdom Metazoa; phylum Annelida; class Polychaeta; order Sabellida; family Serpulidae; genus Protula; species Protula sp. h YS-2021. The sequence goes on from OX457025.1 coordinate 69,286,363, forward strand.
GGGAATATTCTGCCAAATTTCAAAACAATTGAAAACTGAATTAAAAAGAACTTCAATTTTAAATTTTCGATAATTTGGTTTCAGAACTGCCGTGGTGATAACACCTTAACAAAGTTTTATGCGCAATGTTGCTATTTTTCAGCCTTCAAGGTAGACAGTGATTTTGTGCTCCCAAGTGTACATTTCAATTCAATGTAGTGAAGGTCCACTCAGGAGAATAATAGATACAATACACAAGTCAAAATGAGGCCCATACAAGATACCTGGATTACAGTGGGTGCATGGGCTTGCCCATACGTCTTTTTCTTATTATTAAGGTCATTTTCTCGTTATTCATGATTGCGCATTTGTGGAGACCAGGCCGTCTAATAGGTTAACTGTTCATTTCGTATCAGAAAATATGCACACTTTTAGCATTATAACGGCTGTAATGTTATTTGCTTGCAAAATTTTGTACTTGCGGAGACGTCTGCAAATTGTTATACGATGTTGCTAAGGAAAGTGCATTTTGGGTGTTATGGTGATTATCAGCTTATGCAGTTTTGAAAAGCCATTTTTGTTGTCCACAAGATGTTAAAACCCACCTGCGACTTTGTTTCTAATTGAAAATTTTGACACAATTTACTTGGGTGCCGCATCATCATGCATTGTCAAAAATTCTTATTTCGTTATTTTTTTTCAGTAAAGTTCAATGGTTTTATATAACGTTTACATAACATCACATTTGTATGTCTAGTTGTGAAATTTAAGTAAGTTAAGATATATGAAACTTCAGACACATTAAGCTAATCTTGACTGCGCAGAATTTCGGGTATATTAATGTATGAATTTAGAAGGTTTAGCCAAGTTAGAATGAAACATGGTTAAAGGAATAATGTGTAGAGAATGGGAAGCTAAATAAAGAGTATCTACTACGACTGCAAGATTTACGCAACAGAATCCCGTAAACTCTCGGGTTTGCCAGATTCTAACGGAACAATCAAACGTGAACGAGTGATGATTGCTCACAACAGAAATGTGACGGACAATGTACCTGGAAATAATTTGAATCTTATATCCTCAGAACATCATACATGACTATTCACAACATTAAAATGTTACTACATTGATGACCATTATGTGTCTCCAAAGGCCAAGTTTTCACAATAAAACAAAATATTTGAAAACATGTTCATTTTTTATTATTCTTTTGAATCAGTTTCTTTTTATTGCGGTTGGCCAGAAGTTATAAAACAGGATGTATATTTTCAACTCCTTCCTAAATACAATACTAAGTACAAACCAGCCTCCTTGGCTTGACCCTACTCATCGTTCGTATTTTCAGGTTAGCATTATATTCAGCATTTTAACTTCCCACCTACGATAGAAGAGCCTTTAGTTTTAGTAATTGCACCTGATCCCACCATAGAGGGATAGCTGTTTGAACAAACTGCTCCTTCCAAGCCCTATAAGATTTCTGGCCAAGCCCTAAATTTTACAAGCTGCAATTTACTACAAATTAAAAATTTATCATAAATTATTTACATGAATTAGATAATTTAATTACAGTATTATGAACAACAATAAATGCATTATGTATATTTAAAAATAAATCAAAAGCTTCACTTCACAACATTTTTACACGAAATCAAGCACGCACACAGACGAAATTCGTGTCTATTTCACTATAAAACAACAACATACTCTCTAGACCACATCCTCCGACAGCAATCAAAGCAAAGATTTCAACACGGTCTTCCTCAACGGGTGAAAAGTAAAACATAAAAACGAAAAATAAATTGTATGGAGATAACAGAATATATTATCCTTATATTAGCACTGTTCAATGGAAATTGTCCAGATTTGAGGGCCCAGCACAAATAAATAAAACAACACATTCGCAATGCCCAATGGCGCGAGACGTTGGGATTTGACAACCCCGAAAATGGGGATACTTTTTCTGAAGTCCCGTTCAAGCCTGCCTCTCATTATGATGAACCTGACAAATAGAGACCATTCCAAAAACGGAACTCCTTCAATTCCTCCAATTGGTGGTTCTGTGGTAATAAAAAAAATTACCGTCTCTGACGTCAGGTCTCGAAAATCTTACACGTATTTAACATACTGTGACTGTTTTAGCTTCGCCTTTAAAAAAGGAGGGACTGCTAGCAAACAGTTAAATATTTAAAACAGTAAACTTATCATTAGAAATGTAAAGAAAACTGTCAAACTCTAGAAAAAGATAGAGTAGCTGGCGTAATAAATAGTACATAAATAGTACGTAAATTAGTATAGAACTCAAGTCACTATGTTGTTGATATGTCACACAAAGTCTTCTTTCAAATATTTACCGGTTGTAATTGTGACTCAGCTGTTGTGAAAAAAAAAAAGAAATCACAAAATATTTAACTCTTCCAAAATAAAATTTGCCCTTTTTTTGAAGGTTTTATTACTTAATATTAGACAGAACTTTCTTGAGGTTATAAAGAATCCGCACGAGTATAAGACGAGACTGCGAAAGGCAAGTAACAGCCGCACGGGGACATATCACACTACCAACCACTGGCTCGGGAATTTAATAAAACAACCAGAACATCCAGAATTGGCATTTTACTCACGAGATAACCCTGTAGTCAAATGGGTTCATAATGAAGTCGCAGCATTATTTCAGTTCATGACTATCGCATAAAAATACTTGAAATTGTAACAGAACAAGAGTTCTTAAAACTGCACTTATTTATAATCACACGCATCGCGTGTAAGGTTTTTTAATGTACTTTATATCACAACCAAACAATAAATACTGTAAAGTGTTAAGCGCGAGAAAACGCGAGAATAAACGGAATCGACACAGTACGCATAAAAAAAGAGCCAAAAAAATTCTTCAACAAAGAAAAAGCGCGGTACCATTAACGTCACAATTCTTTCTCGAGATATGTGTATAAAACAAAATTGTCCACAATTGCTATTAAAAGCTAATAAATTAATCCTAGAAGGTAGAAAACATCACAACAAAGGACAAGAGTTCTTAGAAAGTTGAAAATATTGATCAACTTTTTAAGATCCTTAATAAGTATAAATACATTCCCGATTACTGAGGGAAAATGAACAAAGTTTAGTATAAATACGCTATTTACATAAATCCATTGATATGGTTACAAAAGAACCAAACTCTTAAATTTCACCATCCTAACACAAATTTACGGTGAGAAAAATTACTGATTATCATCTCGAATATCAGTTTCTTTTTATTTCATTTGAACCGCTTCATGCCCTCTTTGCTAGAAACTGGGCCCATAATGAGAAAATTAACTTATAATATTACTCAGTATAAACTTTGACAATCCATGGTAAAAGAAATATTAACATTTTTTCACAAAAAAATTTAAATGTTGAAATGAAAAAGTTCATTTTCTAACAACAAAATTAGAAGCTTTCACAAGTAACAGTGCTTAAAAACTTAGTAATTTTCACTCAAGGTGAGGACAACGAAAACTGCAGCCTCAGAGAGACACGATCCCCGTGTAGCGCGGCTGACCTATTTCTTCGGTGTTGTAGTCGGTTTGCGAAGTGTCATACCTCTGCCCACTTTCTTGATGTTTTTCACAACACTAACAGTTTCACAGTTTTAAAATTCGACAAAAGTTAAGTTCTATATTTTAAAAGCGTTATTTTAGCAATGGCATGGAAGATTTGACCAGAAAAAGCCTTCAGTCCCATTCAGGAATTGTCATGGCCTTGGAATACTGGTATAAAGGGCAACAAACCTTTCAAAATGAATCCATATTACGTTGTGAACGGTGAAAATCTGTCACTTCAATAATTTTACATGAATCTCAACAAAAAATACGAAGTTGCTCAAGTTCAATATCTGTTCTATTCGTCTGTGTGAAATTTTTAAGTAATCTGACAAATAGTTTTGGAGACACAGCCTGGACCACACGTTCCGTTACGCAGACAAAATTTCTACCAAAACGCTAAGTTTCACCAACTTTCAAAAAACTGTCATTTCGACAATTTTTCTTGAATCCCAACAAAAATACAAGGCTGCACATTTTCCATAAGTGCTCCGTGTGTGGGATTTTAAACACAATTCAACGGTTGTGGAGAATCGTAGTCTATCCGTTTTGGAAATTTCAAAATAATCTGATTAGTATTTTTGGTGATCCAGTCTGGAGACGACGCCGAAAATACACAAAAGTTTTATCAAATGTCAAAATACTGTCATTTTGACAATTTTTCATAAATCAAAACAGAAATACAACGTTGTTCACCTTCAATATGTGCTCCATCTGTGTGTCAAATTTCCAAATAAACAATACGACCTATAGCTTCGGAGATATAGTTGGACAAGCAAGCGAACAGACGGACAGACAAGTTCATAACTACACCCCTCCGCTACACGTGGAATAAATAAAACCTCTACTGTGGCTGTTTGTATGTGTACTTTTTGTTCAAGGAATCCACTCGTGCCTTGCCACTTTTTAATCGAATATGTCTGGTTGCAGTTTCGTTACAGTAAATTAAATGAAAAACACCTTAATCAATTACACAAAGCGTGTAAAAGACTGTGAGTGTAACTTAAAATCAAATTTGTTTCCGATAACGGGGTTTCCTTTTAAACTAAATGCAACCTGCGTCATGCCAGATAACACTAAGTACTCGCCTAAGTACACAAGTACTTACACGTTTTCACGTGTAAGTACAACATCAATGTCTGAAATATCACATTTAGACTTATAGATAAATGTACGCAAACAGTGACAGCCTTTTCATATAGCTTTTGCCATTTAATTTACCCTGGAAGATGGCATTTTATCTGTTAATACAAAATATATTCCGTTATGCGCTGAGTGGACGATACCCTTAGGTCACGTATTGCATTTAAGTTCCTTCACGGTCGACGGCAATTCACATTCGAAACAGGCACAAAAGTTCCTGACGCCATTGTTCTTTTTGAAGGATCGGTGTTTTGAACGCACAGAGTTGAGTGTAAGTTTAGTAGCGCCTATACTGAGGTTGTTCTGCAATGAAAACAAAAAAAAACATACATTTAGATTTATTGTATGGTACTCTTCATGGTATTATTATACACTAAAATAAGTGAGTACTACTTTTCCAAATTCTGTTCATAAACCCACTGCAAGGGGTTGGAGGCCAAAAAGGCCTTGAAAGTTATGAAATATTGCTTATCAACCCTAGCTTTCCGTTCTAAGAATAGATATAATTACAACAGATTGCGGAAACCGTTATTTACTAGCGTGCAACATACTGCTTAACTAATCAAAAACATGTTACAGCCAGCCAATAACATCCATACAAGTACAATGCACCCCTCTAAGGTCATCGACAAAGTATATCATAAATTTTTTCAAATTATCAGACGACTATTTCTTGTTCGCAAATCGGTGTCGTCAGATACTGATTATACATTTCGCACAAGCGTCACCTTAGACCCCCTCCATCCCACGTACATACTTGTATACGTACATAAGCATATGACCACAATAAAATATGAAAACAGAAGTTTTTCGGAGCATCTGAAACTCAAATGTTTTCACTAAAAGCCTTTAAATAAATGAAAACCGAATTTTACCCAGAGCAGATAACTTTTACGATTGAAATATATTTAATCAGACGGACCAATTGAACTATACAGCTCTTTAAAATCAATGTTTGTTCATACAAACTATTGTTTATTTTCTACGTATCTTAAATCGATTATCGAGGCACTCTGAGATATGGCCAACAGTACGCTTTTTTTTGGTTTGCCTTTTTTTTTTTGGGGGGGGGAAGGTGGGGGTGGGGGTGGGGGAC